>CM076578.1:816293347-816915401 GCA_034641835.2 Pinus albicaulis | reverse complement strand
GCTGCTCAAGTACAGGCAGCCGCCTTTCATTTGCGATCAGTCAAGATCGCAGAATGAAAAAAAACTTGTAGAGAGCCTTTCCATTTTGATTGAGCAGTCAACTTCAGCACTGGTTTTTTGAAACAGAGAAATTTAATCAACAAACCTGGACTTGAAATTTCATTGAGGCAGATTTAATAGAAATTCCGCATCACACTCAGCCGTCCGTACGAGTGCCCAAAATCGGACGCGGAAAATTCATAAGGCAGATTTAATAGAAATTTCGCGTCACAACTTTGGTGACGTCAGCAGAAGTTTTTGTCACCTGAAATCGATTGCAAGAAGGTTTAATTTTGGTTTGACGTCCGGTTCAATGGGCGATCAAAGTTATTTGCATTACAGTTTTGATTTAATGTTTTAAAAATATGGTGCATATATATATATATATATATATATATATATATATATATATATATATATATGTTTTACATATATAGATGATATGCACATTTCAAAAGGAAGGTCATGGGCCATATTCAAATTTTTGAATTATGTTTTTTATTAAACTTTACACCATACTTCATATGGTATACGACTTTTGTTTTTAGTTTTAAAATAAGTTTTATTTTAAAATAGTTTTTTTTATATATATTGTAAAAGTGTTGTGGCATATAAAAAAGATGAAAATGCCTATGTGCACTAATGTATTCTAAGTTTTTATTTTTACACACAACAAAAGTGTAAAACTGATTTTGAATGGCACAGCAGTGCATTCATTTTTTGAGAGACAAAGTATTTTTCCAACACACAACAGTGAGTTGTAAATGCACAGATAGAGTGAAATTTTAGAGTGTGAGTTTTGTGTTGAACTGTGTTTTGAAGTAGTCAAAGTTTCTGTGTATTCCCTCAGTCAGAGGAGATTTTCTAACCAAGTTTTTGAAGTTTAATGAAATAGTTTTTAGAGTGAAAACTCTGTCTCCAGTGAAGAAATTTTAATATTTTCTCTGTGTTGAAGAGGGGAGTTTTATTCTCCATTTTATTGTTCTGGAATTTTAAATATTCCAACATGGTATCAGAGCTAGTCCAGGCTCTTTGAAGATCAAAGAAGCTGAAGGAAAGGAGTTCTTTGTTGCAGCAGCTTCTCCAGCAGTGTGAAGACTCAGTCAAGAAGAATCCAAAGGTATTTCTCTATAAAGATTTTGTGTTACTGTTGCAGAACAGTCAGTTATTTGAATACACAGTCAAGTGTTTTTGAATCATAGTTAAGAGTTCAGAATGGCTGGAGCCAACACTGGTATGGGTATGGGAAATATCCATCTCCCAATGTTTAATGGGAAAAATTATGACTACTGGTCAATAACTATGAGAGCTTTATTTGTCTCCCAAGACTTATGGGAATTTGTTGAGGATGGCTTTGAAGAGCCAGCAGATGAAGAAGAGTTTGAGGATTTAACTCAGGCAGAGAAAGATTTGCTGAAGAGCAATAGGAAGAAAGACTCCAAAGATCTCTTCTTATTGTATCAAGCAGTACATGAGAGTGTGTTTCCAAGGATAGAAGCAGCCAAGAGATCCAGAGAAGCATGGGAAACTCTCAAGACGGCCTATCAAGGCATGGAAAAAGTGAAGACAACAAAACTTCAGTTGCTGAGGAGAGACTTTGAGACTCTTTGTATGAAATATTCAAATACTATTGACTCATTCTTCACTCATGTGATTGGAATGGTCACACAAATAAGATCTCATGGAGAGACTCTTGAAGATAAGAGGATTGTGGAAAAACTCTTGAGGAGTCTACCCTCAAGATTCGATGTGATTGTCACCACCATAGAGGAGACTAAGGATCTCACAAAGTTCACAGTGGATGAGCTACATGCATCGCTGATGACTCATGAGCAGAGATTGGGTAGAAGTGAAAACTCATCTCTGGAACACGCCTTTAAGACCCAGATGTCTTTTGGAAGAGGAAGAGGGCAAGGCAGAGGAAACAAAAGAGGAAGAGGCAGAAGCCAAAACAGAGGTGGAAGAAACAGTCCAGCAAATGCTCAAGGAAGGGGCAGCAATCCAAATCAGCATCAAGGCCAAGGTAGCAGCCAGCAGAGTGGTCAGCAGAATGCTCAAGGACAGAGGTATGATAAGTCCAATGTCCAATGTCACTATTGTAAAAAATATGGTCATTATGCTAATGAATGTAGAAAGAAGCAGCATGATATGGGAAATAGAACTAGTGCAAATTTCACTAGAGAAAATCTCAGCCAAGATAATTTGTTTTTGGCTTGTAATATGGCTGAAGAAAAGAATGAGGATTTATGGTTTCTAGACTCCGGTTGCAGTAACCATATGACAAGAAACTTAGCAATGTTTTCTATGCTAGATGAGAGTGTGAAGTCACAAGTCACACTAGGGACTGATAGTAAAGTGTCTGTTATGGGAAAAGGGAATGTAAATGTTCTAACAAGAAAAGGTGCAAAGAAATCCATAGCAGATGTCTATTATGTTCCAGGAATGAAGTGTAACCTCTTAAGTATTGGACAGCTTGTTCAAAAGGGGTATAATGTATTTTTTGAGGATGATGTTTGTACCATCATGAACAAACCACCCAGCAAACAATGTATTGTTGAAGTGAAGATGACAAGGAACAGGATGTTCCCTCTTAGAATGAGAGCAAATTTGAAGAATGAAGAAAAGATAGCAGCAGTGGCAAAAGAGGCTATCCAAAGCGAACCAAAAGATGAAAATTGGTTGTGGCACTTGAGATTTGGACATCTCAACTTTGGAGGTCTTAATTTGTTGAACATAAAAGGAATGGTAAGAGGTTTACCATTGATAGAGAAGCCGGACAGCCTTTGTGAAGGTTGTATCTTGGGGAAACAACATAGAGAAAGTTTTCCTTCGGGGAAAAGCATAAGGGCAAAGGCACCCTTAGAGATTGTCCACTCAGATTTGTGTGGACCGATGAAAACTCCATCGCTCGCTAGCAGCCACTACATGTTAACATTCATAGATGATTTTACAAGAAAAACTTGGGTTTACTTTTTGAAAAATAAAAGTGAAGTGTTTGAAAAATTCTGCAATTTCAAAGCACTTGTGGAAAACCAAAGTGGGCTGCACATCAAAGTCCTAAGGACTGATAGAGGAGGTGAGTATATCTCTAAATATTTTCTATGTTTTTGTAGAGAAAATGGTATTCAAAAGCAGTTTACAACTAGATATACTCCGCAGCAAAATGGAGTAGCCGAAAGGAAGAATAGAACCATAATGGACATGGTGAGGAGTATGTTAAAGACAAAGCATTTGCCTAATGATTATTGGGCTGAAGCTGTACATTGTGCAGCATACATTTTGAATAGGTGCCCTACAAAAGCAGTGATGAACAAAGTGCCGGAAGAGGCATGGAGTGGCACAAAGAAAAGTGTCACACATATGAAGGTTTTTGGATGTGTGGCTTATGCACACATTCCGGATCAGTTAAGGAAGAAGTTGGACAGCAAGGGGGAGAAATGTATTTTCATTGGATACAGTGAGGAATCCAAGGCCTATAGGTTATATAACCCATCCACCAAGAAGTTTATTGTGAGCAGAGATGTTCATTTTATTGAGGAGGAAGCTTGGGATGGAAGCATAGAGAAAACAATGAATGTTAAACACTGTTTATCTCATGATGAGAATGATGATGAGTTGGCTAAAATACATCCCCAAACAGAAGCACCAACACAAGAGCAGCAAGAGACACCCTTGAGGATAAATGAAAGTGCTTCTCCAAGCACACCACAAGGAGGAAATTCAAGTGCTTCTTCAAGCATTTGTACACCTAGTGAAAGAGGTAAGAAGTTCAGAAATTTGAATGACATTTATGCACAAGAGGCAGCAAATGAAGGCATCAATTCTTTGTTTGCTTTATATTGTCATGTTGATGATCATGTTCATTTCGAAGAAGCTATTAAGGATAAGAAATGGATAGAAGCTATGGATGAGGAGATTAATGCCATAGAAAGAAACAAGACTTGGGATTTGGTTGAACTCCCAAAAGGTAAATATGTCATTGGAGTTAAATGGGTCTACAAGACCAAGAGTAATGCAGAAGGAAAAATAGAGAGACACAAGGCAAGACTTGTCGTCAAAGGGTATAAGCAAAAGCATGGGATAGATTATGAGGAAACTTTCGCACTGGTTGCTAGAATGGAAACCATGAGAGCAGTGCTGTCCATAGCAGCACAAAACAAGTGGAAAGTTTACCAAATGGACGTGAAGTCATCATTCCTAAATGGAGTGTTAATGGAAGAGGTTTACATTGAACAACCTCTTGGCTATGAAAAGAAAGGCCAAGAGCACAAAGTGTGCAAGTTGAAGAAAGCTCTTTATGGGCTGAAGCAAGCGCCAAGAGCATGGTACAGTAGGATAGATTCCTATCTACTGGAAAATGGATTTGAAAAGTGTGAGGGAGAACCCACCCTCTATATCAAAGAAAAAGATGGAAAAATGTTGATTGTAGTTTTATATGTTGATGATGTTATTTTCACAGGTAATGATAATTACCTTATTGAAAATTTTAAAACAGTCATGAAAGAAGAATTTGAAATGACTGACATGGGTTTGTTGAAATACTTCTTAGGAATAGAAGTAGAACAAGATGAAAATGGGATTTTTATCTCACGGGCAAAATATGTTAATGAAGTGCTTGAAAGATTTAATATGCAGGAGAGCAAGGCAGCAATCACTCCCACAGTGATGGGATTAAAACTCAGCAGAGAGGACAGCAGCAAGGATTTTGATCCTAGCTTGTATAAGAGCATAGTTGGCAGCCTCATGTATTTGACTGCAACTAGGCCCGACATAATGCATGTTGTTAGTTTGATTTCCAGATTCATGGAGAAGCCAAAGGATGCACATTGGCAGGTAGCGAAGAGAATTATGAGGTATGTTAAAGGTACAAAAAGGTTTGGTATTTTATATACTGCTTCAGAAAATTCAGATTTAGTTGGATACACTGACAGTGATTGGGCTGGAAGTCTAGATGATCGAAAGAGCACTTCCGGTTATGTTTTTCATATGGGTTCAGGAGCTATTTCATGGGCTTCTAAGAAACAACCCATTGTAGCATTGTCTACAGCAGAGGCAGAATATGTGGCAGCTACAGCAGCAGTGTGTCAAGCAATTTGGATGAGGAGGATGTTAAGAAGTTTGTGCCAAGAGCAAGTAAAAGGAACAATGATTTATTGTGACAATAGCTCAGCTATTGCATTATCCAAGAATTCTGTGTTTCACAAGAGAATGAAACACATTGACACAAAGTTTCATTACATTAGAGAATTGGTAAACAATGGTGAAATTGTTTTGGAACATTGCAGAACTCAGGAGCAGTTTGCATAAATTATGACCAAGCCATTGGGGCAGAAGAGTTTTGAGTTTTTGAGGAAATGTCTGGGTATGACTGATAACCCAGCAGCTGAAAGTAAGGGGGAGTGTTGAAATTACTTTATATGTTGATGATGTTATTTTCACAGGTAATGATGATTACCTTATTGAAAATTTTAAAAAATTCATGAAAGAAGAATTTGAAATGACTGACATGGGTTTGTTGAAATACTTCTTAGGAATAGAAGTAGAACAAGATGAAAATGGGATTTTTATCTCACAGGAAAAATATGTTAATGAAGTGCTGGAAAGATTTAATATGCAGGAGAGCAAAGCAGCGATCACTCCCACAGTGATGGGATTAAAACTCAACAGAGAGGACAGTAGCAAAGATTTTGATCCTAGCTTGTATAAGAGCATAGTTGGCAGCCTCATGTATTTGACTGCAACTAGGCCCGACATAATTTCCAGATTTATGGAGAAGCCAAAGGATGCACATTGGCAGGCAGCGAAGAGAATTCTAAGATGATCGGAAGAGCACTTCCGGTTATGTTTTTCACATGGGTTCATGAGCCATTTCATGTGCTTCTAAAAAACAGCCCATTGTAGCATTGTCTACAGCAGAGGCAGAATATGTGGCAGCTACAACAGCAGCGTGTCAAGAAATTTGGATGAGGAGGATGTTAAGAAGTTTATGCCAAGAGCAGGTAAAAGGAACAGTGATTTACTGTGACAATAGCTCAGCTATTGCATTATCGAAGAATTCTGTGTTTCACAAGAGAACGAAACACATTGACACAAAGTTTCATTACATCAGAGAATTGGTAAACAATGGTGAAATTGTTTTGGAACACTGCAGAACTCAGGAGCGGTTTGCAGACATTCTGACCAAGCCATTGGGGTAGAATAGTTTTGAGGTTTTGAGGAAATGTCTGGGTATGACTGATAACCCAGCAGCTGAAAGTAAGGGGGAGTGTTGAAAATTACATTCAACTGCTCAAGCTGCCTTCTATTTCCAGCAGTCTGTCAAGATCAGAGTATAAAAAAAAACCTACTTACAGCCGCCTTCCATTTCTATCTGCAGGACATTGTACGCGAGCCGCTTGCTAAAACAGTGAGCAGTCAACTTCAGCACTGGTTTTTTGAAACGGAGAAATTTAATCAGCAAACCCGGACCTAAAATTTCATTGAGGCAGATTTAATAGAAATTCCGCATCTCACTCAGCCATCCGTACGAGTGCCCAAAATTGGACGCGGAAAATTCATAAGGCAGATTTAATAGAAATTTCGCGTCACAACTTTGGTGACGTCAGCAGAAGTTTTTGTCACCTGAAATCGATTGCAAGAAGGTTTAATTTTGGTTTGACGTCCGGTTCAATGGGCGATCAAAGTTATTTGCATTACAGTTTTGATTTAATGTTTTAAAAATATGGTGCATACAGTCAACGTATATATATATATATATATGTTTTACATATATATATGATATGCACATTTCAAAAGGAAGGCCATGGGCCATATTCAAATCTTTGAATTATGTTTTTTATTAAACTTTACACCATACTTCATATGGTATACGACTTTTGTTTTTAGTTTTAAAATAAGTTTTATTTTAAAATAGTTTTTTTTATATATATTGTAAAAGTGCCGTGGCATATAAAAAAGATGAAAATGCCTGTGTGCACTGATGTATTGTAATTTTTTATTTTTACACACAGCAGAAGTGTAAAACCGATTTTGAATGGCACAACAGTGCATTCATTTTTTGAGAGACAGAGTATTTTTCCAACACACAGCAGTGAGTTGTAAATGCACAGATAGAGTGAAATTTTAGAGTGTGAGTTTTGTGTTGAAATGTGTTTTGAAGCAGTCAAATTTTCTGTGTATTCCCTCAGTCAGAGGAGATTTTGTAACCAAGTTTTTGAAGTTTAATGAAATAGTTTTTAGAGTGAAAACTCTGTCTCCAGTGAAGAAATTTTAATATTTTCTCTATGTTGAAGAGGAAAGTTTTATTCTCCATTTTATTGTTCTGGAATTTTAAATATTCCAACACATACCTATTACAGAGAAACTTCTTGATTTCCCCTTTTTCCTACAAATTTGGAATAAAATATGCGAAGGCGCCTTCCAAATTTCGGAAGGAAACTTTTTCATTTTAAATATTTATAAGCTTAGGTAGAATGTTTTCCTGAGAACATAATCCATCCAAATTTCGCAAGAAAAGAGCGATTGCACACATTTCTTTCCTACACTTTACTTATTCTGTCGGCATTGTCCATAGCTGCTACAATTAGATAGTTTCTTTATTCAATAGTTGATATCCCTTTGTGTGTACTATGACAGGCTAGACCTGTGGGCGTCTTAATGCACACAGAGGTATTTTCGTCCATTTACAATACATTGAGACAAGTTTTCAAGTGTAAGCTTCTCGACACCGCCCACGCTGCACTATTTTTTTATTACCATGCTTCATAGGAATTGATCGATCAAATGACACGTGTGGTTGAACAGACATGGTTCCTTATACTGCGCACATTCCTTATACTGGTTCCTTATACCATAACACATGGGGATGGGTTATGGTACTGCCTGCTTCCTTACCGTAATTTTCTTTCTTGATTTAACTAAAACCTTACAGTTACCAACAGCGTTAAAATCATGTAACGGAGAACATGCAGGCATCTGACCATCCACTTACAATAGGCACCGAAGAAATCAACGACAGAATAAAGCATAGACTCAAAGGGGAATTGCAGTATCTTGGGCAACTGGTGCTGAATAAGTGTACCGTTCCTTTCTGTAATGAATCATCTGGGAACCTATCTTCTAGCACACGCTTTGGAGAAATAAGCAGTGTAGGAAGGGCTAGAGGGGTGTGGGCAACTACTGGTTGAATAATTCACTGGACTTCTTCCCTGTTTACTGGAGTGAAGGCAGTAAAAGTAAGTACGTGTCCTTCTCCAACAATGGAGTCATTCATGCATTTTGGAGTTAGTGACTTCTTCAATATAACTGCTTTTCACACTTGGCTGATGGCATTGTCTAAAGAAAATGAACAAGTGGAATGCATGCAAGCTCTTCTTTTTACCAACTAGCTTTATTGGTTAAAAAAAAATTGTTTTTCTAATATTTAAAAATTGACGTAACCTTCCAAACTAATCCCTTTCACATAAACCCTTTCACAATTTCTCATCTGAAATAGAGAAGATATGCATATAGAGATAATAGACTTTATACCGATTCTCATTTACAAATTTATGTACTTTACATTTAAGAAAAAATAGTATCCATATAGAGATAATAACCTTTATACCGATTTTCATTTATAAATTTCCACACTTTACATTTAAGGAAAAAACAGTAAGCAAATAGTAATTATCTTAGTGATGGGTCACTCAAATTATAATCAAATTATAACATTCCCAAGAAGGGTAAGGGCTAATGGTTTCTTATTATAATTTAATTATTATTCCTATTTGTAAGACAAATACAAACAAATACTTTATTTATTAAAAAATATTTTTTTTTTAATTATCTTTGTGATAATTATCTTAGTGATGGGTCACTACAAATTATATCCTTTCCAGAAGAGTAAGGGCCTTTGTGGTTATAACATTTCAAGACCAACCGTGTTTCTTCGCTATTGCCTTGATGGTATCACGAATTCAGACAAATTCCGAACAGTGTTGGGTATGTTGAGTGTTATGCTGAGTGCTGGGTATACTGGCTTCAAAGTCTGTAGTTCCCTTACCTTGTTTTATTTTTTTTCTTTTTACTCCTTGTTTTTAATGAAATTTTAAGGGATATTCATGGGACATAAAGTTATAGGTTGTTGTTTGTATTTATCATTATAGCATATTTAAAATAATGAAGTGATTTGTTTTGGAGAAGACAATGTCATCTGTGCCACATTTATTTGGTTTTTTTTTTAAAACACCATCAAATAAATTTTAAGCCTAGGATTTATTTTGTAGGTCTAATAGGGTTTTTAACACTTTTCTTTTTTTTAGGCTTCTAAATTCCTATGTAGGTATATATTAATTGGAGTAAAATTGAAAATAAAGGAATTCCTTGATATATAATGCCATTTTTTTCTATTAAAATTTAAAAATTTTGGACTTAAAATAAAAGGTTATTTCGTTTCAGCTATCACTTATTTGTCCTTATACTATCTCTCAAAATATATTGCAAATTATTAAATTTTTTACTTCTCTTTAGTATCATTTAATTTCAATACATTATTATGTACTTCTCTCACATATGGATAATCAACTAGTAGGTGGTTTGTAGTTTTCCATTTGTTCTTGCAAATAATACATCTACTTAAACCATGCCATGATCTCTTGTGCTAATAATCCTAGATTAGAATTCTATAAAATAAAGGAAACAAAACAAAAATATTGATTTTTAGTGGCTTATTCAACTTCCATTTAGGTTTCAACCATATTTCTCATCTTCTATTTCCTCCTCAATATTATCCTTATATCCTAAATTTTGTTGTATATATTTCCTTAATTTTAATTGTCTCACATTTTCCCACGGGGTCTAGCCCAATTGGACATGGCCTTTATATGGTTTATTTCCAACCTTTATTCTATATTTTAGTATTTTAGTAGAGTATAAATTAGATACAACTAAGAAGTGTTAGATTCCCAAACTATGAAGGTGTTATTTAAAGGAATTGATGGTGTAAAACTTCTTAATATTTTTTTGTCGATGAAAATTGTCATATGGTTAGGGTAGACCATTAATTGAGAATAAATTAAATGACTAATGAAAATATTTCCCCAAAGTATCCTAGAACAATTTTAGCATAACCAATACTGGTTAGTTATGAGGGACACACTTAGTTTGAGTAGTCGGTAAGAGAAAATCCTCACAAGTTATCCATGCTACAATCATTCTTACTCTAATTCAATCTCACACACCTACAAATAATAAAGAAAATATTGTTATAATATAATGTTCCACCCATTCACATGTCATGACATTATCTATCATTCCTTGACTTTTCTAGACATTCATAATCCATATATCTCTTCAAAAAATAATTTTATGTTCATATATGTGCGTCACCTAAATTAAAATGTGTACATGTGAATTTACTCTAAATACAAAAGATGTACATACACAATTTATCCTAAAGAAACTTACGTATATCTACAAAATGCACTAAAAGACATTAACACTGCACATAATAACATTATTTAAGGTGTGGATTTTACAAAGGATTCACCTCCCATGGCTTCTTCCCAATGATCCCAACCACCTTTGAGGATTATATAAATTTTCTCATGGGGGAGAGAGAATTGTAGTAACCTTACATTGGTGAATTCCTTTCTGAATTCTATTCTATATTTAAAATTTTTAAGCTCCCCATCATTGTGAAAAACTCTTATTTATAAAGTATATTTCATCCTCTTGCAGTCTAAAGAGATCATTTCTATTTAAATTCCTATTTTGACAAGAGGAGATGAGTGGAGTTGAGTTTCAGTGACTCGGGATAGAAACATGGTTTTGCATGGTGCTAAGGAGAATGAATCTGGTAATACATTTTCATGTACTTTTTGTATTGAGCTAACAAAGAGCTCACCTCATTCCTATCCCTATTCAATTGTTATATTGTTTTCTTACACATTTGAAAGAGATCATTTCTATTTAAATTCTTGTATTGACAAGAAGAGATGAGATGAGTCACTACTACATGTGGGGGTGTTTTAAGACAATATTTAAGACAATTTTATAGTGAATTTTCTTAATTAGAGGCAAAAAGAAAATTGTGTATCGTCTTAAATATTGTCTTTAAGCGGGTGTCTCAAATGTAGTGTCTCAAAATTAATGTCTCAAACAATTGTCTCAAAATTTCTGTCTCAAACAATTGTCTCTATAAGGAAAATATGGAACACATATTATTATTGTCTCTATAAAGACATAAGCGTTATTGTCTCTCTAGAGACAATTTCATTTGTCTACAATTTGTCTCTGTAGAGACACTTTCATTTTTGTCTTTGTAGAGACAATAACATTTGTATCTTTATGGACAACAGCTGAGATCCAAAATGTATTGTCTCTATAGAGACTATATGTCCATAATTCAAACTATTCTCTCTCTAGAGACGATATGAAAAAATATTAAAAAATAAAATAAACAAATCATTTTAAATGTTATTTTAAGGTGGTTTCAACATTTCAAGTTCCCAAATAGTGATTTTAATTACCTTAAAATCTGTTTTTTATGAAAAGAAAAAATAAATTTCATTTTTTTTAAAGCTAACAGCAGTCATTTTAAATCTAAGTGAATAAAAAATTTCCCAAAACTTAACAATTCTGGAAAGCAACCTTGAAAATAATAAGGCATCACACTTATATTCGCTGAAAATAAATTCATGCCATTGAATTTGAACATACAAGATCCTCATAATTTGGAACTTAATTTCATGACTATTATGAGGTGAAAGAAAAATGTACAATATTTCTCCATCTTACAAAGAGATTTTAATCTCTGACATATAAATCGAAAAGGTTGAATCTCATTAAACACTAGAAAAATAAATTCATTTCCAGTGGTTAGCTCCACCATTTCAACACCTTTGTATAATTGGAATTGGCTTCCTTGATAACAAAAAATAGCAAAAATGTATATGCATCCGAATGTACAATTGATTGCCCAATTTACACTTAATTCTAGTGCTGTCATAAGGATGTTCTGTTGATATAGGATTATCCACATATATTGTAATTTTCTTAAATTTGGGAGAGGAAAGGAATCAGGCTTGGTTTGATGCTTGTCCAAATCTAGGTGCTGCTGCACATTGTCTCTAGATACTTTATATTTAGAATTGGCCACCATACGACTTGAGCTGCTCAACTTATGTCCCTGCTCCGTGACAACCTGAATTTGAGTATTCCTTTCCAATTCCCTCCTCTCTTTCTTTGTTTTTAGCTCACAGAAAGCACTAATATCCCTCGCATTCATTCATATCTATGAAATATAGGATTTCAATATCTCAAAAACCTTTAAATATTATTAGGGATTAAAACCATCTTCATTTCTGGTTGCTCTGAACTGTCAAAAAAAATTCCAAACATAAGCTGCGATGCTTAAACAGTTCAAATGACTCGTTAATAATGCTAAATTTATTGAAATATGTTTTACATACCTCCTCCTGTGATGTGATTTGAGCAGGATCTTCGGAAGACCATGTATTAACATGATCAATAGCTTTATTTGCCTGCAAATTTATCAGTACATACATAACCATTATTAGTAAGTAACTATTATCAGTAACCAGCTTTTGATTTCATGTTAGTGTTTCATTTTTGATGTTTTTCACCTCTAGTTCCCAGTCACAACGATATGTAATATAAGCGAGTAAGAGATTCTATATTGTTGTCTCGCATATCATTCTTGACCATATTCCTTGCAGTGTAAATTCACTCTGTTATTGGCAGTGTTGTGTTAGTTCAATAAGCCTCTCTGCTAATTAACACACAAATGAAAAACACTTAAATTGAATACCCAGCCAAGCAGCACCCCTAACGGTAATCCAATGACATAGTAACAACCCATTTTGATCTGGTTGTTCTCACTAAGGAAACAGAACAACGCTATTATGTGTTTTCAGGTGCTAGCATACAGAGGCACCAATTATCACCATCACTAGGGGAGGTTTATATGAGTTTAACAGTCTTATAATCAGGAGTTACACTCTCTTAATAGACACTGAATTAAAAATAAACTATAACCAGATTCATCCATGACCATTTAAGCATTCAATATCACTGTAAGTGCCCAACTTCCAGAAAGAGTTATTGTCTGCGAATTTCTGGGTTGAATTTATTAATTCAAATTCCCCATTCTCTGAGGCACCAGGTGATGATACGATCTTTATCAGTTGGACAAACTAATTATTTTAGTAATCCCAACAAGAATACATGTGTACATAAAATCACCAATTTTAAATCATCTATTATGAAAATCTAAGAAATATGTTATGTATAACTCTACCCACTAGTAAAATGGACTTGAGACAGTTCCATGAAATCATTTCCAGTTCCCATAAGCCCCTCAACACGTTACCCAACCTACTCATTGGATCCTCATGCAAAGTAAAGGTTGTCCCGCATATCATTCCTGACCATATTCCCTGCAGTGTAAATTCACTATGTTATTGGCAGTGTTGTGTTAATTCAATAGGCCTTCATTGCCTTGGATATTTCCTCTCTGCAAATTAACACACAAATGAAAAGAATGTGTACTCACCAAGACACTTAAATTGAATACCCAGCCAAGCAGCACCCCTAACGGTACTCCAATGACATTGTAACAACCCATGTTGATCCACGCAAAATAAGCTTGCCATCCTAATCCAACTACTACTCATGAAAATCACGTCAAACAAAAAATGCTCGTGTAGCTATAAAAATAAACTTTGTAATGACAACTCGAGAATACCTGGCATTTCAATATTGGATATGCACAGAGAAACTGCCATTTCAATATTTGATAAGTGCAGAGAACTGTCTATTACGATGTTCCCTACTTAAAGTTACAAATAGGGAATCTATTACTTCAACGTTTTACTATGTGACAATAAAGCCAGAAAGCCTATCATTTCAATAATTTTGATAAGCACATAAAACCTATCACTATTTTAACATTCCCAACAAAATACCTAATCGATGCATAATATTCTTCAATTATAAAATGAGAATGAATTATTCGTAATGAAGGTTGAATGTTTTTTTTTTCCCATATTCATACAAACTATATATTGCACTGTGCGATAGAGTCCAAAAATACAAGATATGGGTTTTCTCGCAAATAAATAACAGTAATAGTCACTACGGTTAAATAAGGCACTTACCTTAGAGTACAGGATGAACACTGTTAAGAAGGATAGTAAATGCCAGCAAAATTTCCAATTTAGAAACCGCATTTATGATGATTGTACTACTCGTAAACACTTGAGTGAAATCATGGCAAAACACAACAATCAGAACCCAAAAAACGATTCCTATCGCACTTGATGTACTTTCAGAAACAGTCACTGCAAATTTAGGGGCAATAGAGAGATGGAATCTCTAGAATCTGAATTCACATAAAGATGTATGGGGAAAATAGATTTTAAGCCCCAATTGTATAAGACTAGCTTTATTTCTTGGGCTATACATTATTAAATGTTGTTGGGCATATACTGCCCATGGTTGTTGGGTATATATTTCCCATGGTTAGATTTCAATTTAACCGTGGGCAGTATATGCCCAACAACATTCAATAACGTATAGCCCAAAAAATAAATCTAAACATGGTAGTCCGTATATGCCCAACAACATTCAATAACATATAAACTAAGAAATATATTTCCCATACAACTATAATGGCAATCTACATAAAAAAGAAATGATAAATGCCTTCCTCTTGGTAGGAAACAATCTGATATGGAAAGTAGGTAGAGGCACAAGGGTGAGCATGAGATTTGAACCTTGAGTAGGTGAAGTACACTCTCCGAGGGTCTTCTAGAAAGACTACACAGAGATGTATTTCTTTTAAAGTCAAATAGACTTTCCTAATTTATCTACAATTTAGCGTCCACAATGGAAAACTACTGATATGTCGGGACTATGAGGTGGATGCTATTAATTGGAATAGATAAATTTCCATGCTAAGGTTATACAATGTTCATAAGGATAAGGAAGACAAACTTGGCGCAATAGTCTAGCAACAGACATCAATACCCCAAAGGAAGGCTATCGAATCCATTTTTTTCAAGGGAGGTGGGTTTAGGAACTTTAGTGATGGAAACAAATCTGGAAGTTTAAGTGGCCCTTAAAAACAAGAATCTTTATGTGGCTTGCATTGAAGAACAAGGTCCTTACCTGGGACTCCATTCAGAAGCAGAGCACTCAAGGACCTAAGTGGTGTATTTTATGCAAATCCAATTTAGAAACCACTAACTAGTTCTTGTTCTCTTATCCATTTACATTGCAGGTTAGGCAGGAACTTGAAAAACTGACTAGAATTTTGGTATGTGGGGAGGAGCCTCAGTGAAAGAAATTCTAAAGAGCTTGTGCACAAAGCTCTCTATTAAAAGTTAAATCCTCTTCCTTTCTTAGTGGCATGGGAAGTCTGGTTGTCCTGAAATGCTCAATATTTTTTTATGAGAGGTGCATATCTCCCTTCAACATGCGGTGGTTTGAAGATCCTTGATCTCAGTCATGAAGCAATAGAATAGCACGAGAGGACTTACAGACTATCAAAACTCAGAGGGTAAATGTAATGGAAATGAAGTTAGATTTATCTATGGTATATGATATATCATCTTGGCTGTAATTGAGATCAATACTGCTTCATATACGATTTGGTGTTTAAATGATCAATTGGACCAAAGGCTGTATGTCCTTTGTCGCTTTTGTTGTTTTAATTAATCGTTCCGGTTCGAGTTTCTTTGAGCCTTCTTGAAGATCGAGGCAAAGATGCCTTCTAGCAACTCTACTCTTTTCTGATTATTGTCGAGTGCTTGAACAGATCTACTATAGGGGCAAAAATAAGAGGCTTGCTTGGAGAGTAAGAGTAGGAGATAGAATCAGAATTGGGGCTGATCCCTGGGTTGGAAATCGTGATAGTTTTAAACTCCAGTCTCCCTCAAGTCTTAAGAGGATCTCTGCAAAGTCACGGGATTTGAATATTAGGACAGGTGGCTAATATTTTGCTGATTTTAACCATTTCTCTATGGCAGCAAGGCTAAGAGCAAGAAAAAGAGTTGTGGAAGACCTATATTGGCCAGCTTCAGAAATGCCATATTAGATTAAATGATGAGAAGGATATCCTTGTCTAGTCTAGAAATCATGTCTTGGTGGCTTACATTCCAAGGTTATGTTATAAAGTCTTGTGTGAAGAAGCTCACAAGGGAGAGTAGGTTTGCAAGTGGAAAATATTGTGGAAAGTAAGGGCCCCACTAAAATCCAAAGTATATATGTGGTTGATGCTTAGAAACAAAGCTTTGAAATGGGATGCATTGCAAAAGCACAATTGAAATGTTCCAGAGAGGTGTACCCTCTGCAAACAAGATGGAGAATCAACAGACTATTTATTAAACATTTGTCCTTGAGCAACTTAGGTGTGGGCAGGTATGAAATTTAGTGACTGGATGCAGTGATGGTTGGCAAGGGCCTTAAAAAATTGTTTCAGGACAAAGAGCTGAAATCTTTCAGAGGCCTCCTATTTGTGGTAATGTGGGGTATCTGGTTAGCGAAATGCAGATTTAGTCCATGAAAGATGTATAACTTCACAACTGCTCTATGAGAATTCAATAAATGTTCACAATGTAGTTAGGTCTGCGGCATCCCAACTGCACTCATGCCTCCTGTTGGACTTTGAGCATGGTGTTAATTGGTGTCCACCTTTTGTCAGTTTGTGAGGTGTCCAACTCAGAACAAATCTTCAAAAAAAAAATCTCTTTTATGAAGAAGCTTTGAATCACACAAATTGCAATTTTGAGAAATATACCAAAAACAATTTGAACAACATTAAAGTGATCCAAAACAAGATTCCAAAGTCAATACTACAAGAACAATCTTAAAAGTTTCTTGATTCCAAAGAAGATTGTCAAAATCAATACTGTGAAGACAATTAATTTTGAGAAATATATCAAATGACACGTAAAAGAACACCTCCAAACCCAAAAGAGAGAGAACTCTATTTAACTATGTTTGTCTATGACTGAAAAAGCATACCTTGAGGGTTTCCATTGTGAGTTGAATCAATTCCAATCTTCTCAAGCACTCATACAACTCAGTAACAGGCTGCAACACAAAAGAGGATTGACTATGGAGAGAGACAAATAAACACACCCATCAAAGGAATATTTCTTGCAATAATTGACTCAATAAAACTATCAGATATTTAACTTATAAGTAACACTACCGTATATGCGTTCGCAATAATGTCTCTGATCTTGAAGACCTATTTGAGAGCTGGGGATCCATCCTCAATTTCTTTGATGAGGGCTCTGGCCTCATCATAGCTATAATCGCTAATCCTAATCCCATCTGTCTCACCAATGTCGTTGTTTGCCTTGTCACTGTTTTTGTCATGGCAACCCATGATACCCTGCTCTGCATCCTCATCATCAATAATTTCATCATGGGGTTTAGCCAAAGTAACACAAGTACAATCACAGCACTTGACAAACCTATTTACATTTTTCTATGTTTTCAAAGGTTTCACTATTCCAATACGTCCATAAAAAAAATTTCTTACACAAATTTCTCTTGACTACACTTCTACAGTCAGATATCTACCGTAAATTCTAAAACCCCCTCGAAAAAAATAAGAGAAAAATTTCAATATATTGATTCAAACATTGAAAATTAAAAAGCACCAGAGGGCCCAACTTCTATGGCTACACCCAGGTTCTCTTTTGCCACTCGAGAAATATTTTCTCCTTGCGTCGCTGGAACTCGAAACTCAGTAGTTTGTAGACCTTTACCAACTTCCTAGTCTTAAAAACTTGATCTCATGAGGCTCAGGAAATCCATCCGATTAATTTTGACCTGAAGAACTAATAAATTTGCTTCCATGTTTGCCAACTTCTTATCCGTTTTTCTCTGCAACCATTCACACCACTTTTTCAGCCAATGAAAATTGTTTCCAAATTTACAGGAAATAATTAGATAATCAAGTAAGAGATAGAGTCAGAATTGGGGCTAATTCCTGGGTTGGAAATCATGATAGTTTTAAACTCCAGTCTCCCTCAAGTCTTAAGAGGATCTCTGCAAAGTCACGGGATTTGAATATTGGGACAGGTAGCTGGTATTTTGTTGATTTTAACCATTTCTCTATGGAAACAAGGCTAAGAGCAAGAAAAAGAGCTGTGGAAGGCCTATATTGGCCAGCTTCATAAATGCCATATTAGATTAAATGATGAGAAGGATATCCTTGTCTAGTCTAGAAATCTTGTCTTGGTGGCTTACATTCCAAGGTTATGTTATAAAGTCTTGTGTGAAGAAGCTCACAAGGGAGAGTAGGTTTGTAAGTGGAAAATATTGTGGAAAGTAAGGGCCCCACTAAAATCCAAAGTATATATGTGGCTGATGCTTAGAAACAAAGCTTTCACATGGGATGCATTACAAAAGCATAATCGAAATGGTCCAGAGGGGTGTACCCTCTGCAAACAAGATGGAGAATTAACAAACTATTTATTAAACATTTGTCCTTGAGCAGCTTAGGTGTGGGCAGGTATGAAATTTAGTGAATGGATGCAGTGATGGTTGGCAAGGGCTATAAACAATTGTTTCAGGACAAAGAGCTGAAAGCTTTCATAGGCCTCCTATTTGTGGTAGTGTGGGGCATCCGGTTAGCAAAATGCAGATTTATTCCATGAAAGATGTATAACTTCACAACTGCTCTATGAGAATTCAATAAATGTTCACAATGTAGTTAGGTCTGTGACATCCCAACTGCACTCATGCCTCTCGTTGGACTTTGAGCATGGTGTTAATTGGTTTACACCTTTTGTCAGTTTGTGAGGTCTCCAACTCGGAACACATCTTCGAAAAAAAAATCTCTTTTATGAAGAAGCTTTGAACCACACAAATTGCAATTTTGAGAAATATACCAAAAACAATTTGAACAACATTAAAGTGATCCAAAACAAGATGCCAAATTCAATACTACAAGAACAATCTTAAAATTTGCTTGATTCCAAAGAATATTGTCAAAATCAATACTGTGAAGACAATTAATTTTGAGAAATATATCACATGACACGTAAAAGAACACCTCCAAACCCAAAAGAGAGAGAAATTTGTTTAACTTTGTTTGTCTATGACTGAAAAAGCATACCTTGAGGGTTTCCACTGTGAGTTGAATCAATTCCAATCTTCTCAAGCACTCATACAACTCAGTAACAAGCTACAACACAAAAGAGGATTGACTATGGAGAAAGACAAATAAACACACCCATCAAAGGAATATTGCTTGCAAGAATTGACTCAATAAAACTATCAGATATTTAACTTATAAGAAACACTACCATATATGGGTTTGCAATAATGTCTCTAATCTTGAAGACCTCTTTGAGAGTTGAGGATCCATCCTCAATTTCTTTGCTAAGGGCCCTGGCCTCATCATAGTTGTAATCGCTAATCCTAATCCCATCTGTCTCAGCAATGTCGTTGTTTGCCTTGTCACTGTTTTTGTCATGGAAACCTGTGACACCCTGCTCTACATCCTCATCATCAATAATTTCATCATGGGGTTTAGCAAAAGTAACAGAAGTACATTCACAGCACTTGACAAACCTATTTACATTTTTCTACGTTTTCAAAGGTTTCGCTATTCCAATACATCCATAAAAAAAATTTCTTACACAGATTTCTCTTGATTACAGTTCTACAGTCAGATATCTACTGTAAATTCTACAACCCCCTTGAAAAAAATAAGAGAAAACTTGCAATATATTGATTCAAACATTGAAAATTAAAAATCACCAGAGGGCCCAACTTCTATGGCTACACCCAGGTTCTCTTTTTGCCACTCGGGAAGTATTTTCTCCTTTCGTTGCTGGAACTCGAAGTATTTGCAGACCTTTACCAACTTCCTAGTCTTAAAAACTTGATCTCATGAGGCTCAGGAAATCCATATGATTAACTTTGACCTGCAGAACTAATAACTCTGCTTCCATGTTTGCCAACTTCTTATCCATCTTGCTCTGCAACCATTCACACCACTTTTTCAGCGACTGAAATCTGTTTCCAAATTTACAGGAAATGATTAGAAACTTGAGAGGATTAAATTCACAAATCACATTGCTCTGAATTGTTGCAAAAATGGAAAAGTTAAAAATAATAAAATAGAATAATTCTACCTTTCTCCATAAAAATTATTCATGATTATAAATCATTTGATTATATATATACATATCTTGGAGGAGAAATATACATATTCTGATTCATCCACATTGTCAACAACAAAGCTTGAAGTCTCTTTTTTTTACTCAAAAATAAAATTATACTCTTCATTAATGTATAAAAAAATTATATTATGTATATGCATGATAATGCTTTAAAAATAGGCTAAAACAACCATCAAGAGGAAATCAAAATTCATGATATGTAGAGAAGTTTTTTTGTGTCCAAAATATATCACTAACATCATATATAGATGTAAATATAAATAAAAAATACAAAACATATATTCCTAATCACGTGAGAATTTTATCTCAGGTAACAAAAAAGAAAATCTTGTAGTCAGTGAAGTTGTACATCCATCAACATAATCTCTATGAAAGACTTGTGATAATATTCAGAGGTGTTTTCATCTATTTTCTCCAAGATCTTTCAAGTGCCAAAAATATGTTTAGCACATTTAACACATATCAATCCTTTTTGTCCTCTTTCTACGAGATGCTACTATAATTGTGGGTGTGGATTGCTCATCACATTCAACACCCTCCTCATTATTTTTGTCTCCCATTTTCTGAAATTCGACAATGGTTTCTTGCCAAGGTTCAGGAATGACAATTGAATGATTGTGTGCAACAAGCGATTCATCATGTGCTTGTATATCGTCCTCATGCTCACTCCCAGATGTTTCACCTGATGATTTAGATTGTTGGGATTCTTATACACAACACAATTTAACTTGTTAAAATAAAATTATACCTCCAATTAAATTATTGCATATTTCATAAGATATTATAAACAACTAACCTCGGATTCATAACCAGTAATTAATTTTTCCCCTCGATCTATCATGTGTTGTCGTAGACCTTGGGAACCGTGTAATAAAGCATATTTTAATTCTTCCTCTGAAGCTTCCTTTTGAAATTGGTGAACCTATATTAACAAAGATAATCATATTTATAAGCTATAATGACTAATAAGATACAACTAACTCAATGCGATCATGGTTATTTTCCCTAAAATAGAAAATATAATAGATGAAAATATTCACTTACCATGCCACCACGAATACTGTTATATCCACTAGAGCCTAATTTATGAGATCCAATACTTGAGACCCTAGCTTGGGTTGCTTTCGTTGTATCTCAAAGTCACCTTTTAGCTCCTCTTCATGCAGATGGCCTATAGTTTGGATTATTGTGCACCTTCCTTTTAAACTTGGCATCTTTCATAAGTTCATCCCACGTCACTTGGTCTGTGATCCAAGCTGGACGTGGATACATCAAATTTTTTGTCAACTTTGACCTTAAATTGTCTCTTTTTGAGTGAATGTATTTACATGCAATATCTAGAATAATTTCTTTATCAAATCCAGGATTTCCAAATTCTATTACAACATCTTTAAACAATTCTTATTTTTTAGCATTGGTTTGCTTCCTCCAATCCATTTGGATGGTATTTCTAAACAATAGTTCAGCACGACGAAAAATAAAGTGATAAAATTTCAACCCCATTTCATCCTTCAAGGCATTTCCTTCTGCAGTGAGAAAGATTGTAACTTCTTGCATTCCTTTTGTAGTCACCGAGGATATTGTTGTAGTCCTGGAGGTTGAGGTAGATTCCCTTATAGGTACATCAAGCACTTTCTCACTTATTTCCTGCATTTACAAAGAAATTGTGGAACTGTTAAAAATACAACCAAAATATGAAACTACTTCCATCTCTAAATTAATTATCCTAAACGTAACAAATGAAATTATAAAAAAAATTAAAATAATTTTACCTGCTCATTTGAAGTACACATTGCACTGTCCAACAATGGCATTTCCCATAACTGAATTTGTTCAACCATTTCTTGTCTGATTTGAACATTTTCAGGAGTATCTGGTAGGAGCCTTAACATTCTTGATTGTGAATCTATGAGACTCCTCAAAGAAACTTGTTCCAGTCTTGGCGGGAGAATTCTAACTGAACCCACATTTGATGTATTATTCATTAATTCTGATATACTCC
The DNA here is from genome assembly GCA_034641835.2 of Pinus albicaulis. Classification (NCBI taxonomy): domain Eukaryota; kingdom Viridiplantae; phylum Streptophyta; class Pinopsida; order Pinales; family Pinaceae; genus Pinus; species Pinus albicaulis. The sequence goes on along the minus strand of CM076578.1, from coordinate 816,893,150 downwards.
TAACAGGAGCATGCAGTTGCAATTCAACAAGGATACTAGGAACATCAATATTTGATGTAGAGGGCATGTTATGGGGTTCTGGTCTAGGTGTCGAGGGAATAACATAACCCTCTATACCAACAGATTGTTTACTTGTTGGAGTCACCCTAGAAACATCCTGCAAGGCACAAATATAAATAATAAGATGGAATAAAAGATGAATAAAGTTGAAATATGTAAACTAGGTTTGGTCTTCATAATGACATATGTAATCATGATTTTATGTAATTTGTAAAGAAGGAAAAATAAAATCATTTTTGTTATGTTTGAAGCATGGGTTTCATGCTCAAGGGTAATATAGATGAATAGAAAGAAAAAATTAAAAGATGAAAGACATTTTCCATGGTTGAATGCATCTTAGTAATAAGGCATCATGGTAAGCATACAAATTGAAGCAAGAGCTCATAGCTGAAGTAAAAGTATACAAACAAATAACATAATCAAGTAAAAGTCACCTCCATTGTTATGCCCTAGATTTCTCAACAAATAACATAATCAAACTCACGCAAATAGATTGTTGAACCTTAAATTTTGCATAACATTGGATGTATTAGGGGGCATAAATGATACCTGCATGGAAACATTTGATGTATTGACCGGCATAATTTAATCCTGCATATATAAAGTGAAATAAGTTAATTTAATGCACAAAAATATTGATCAAGCTTTACCACTAGCATAAGCTTAGATGTATTGAAAGGTGTGATAGGGGTTGGAATGACTTTAGAAATTGCCTTCATTCCAAAAATATAAATTAGCATAATTTATAATAAAGAACATAAGATAATTGAACCTATAAAATACGATATTCAAGCTTACCTCATGCACCATCATAGCAATGTCTTGCCCTCGTGCATTTGTTAACATTTCCATAAAAGCAGTTAAGATCATTGAATCCCCCAGTTCAGAAGTAACATTCTTAAAAAAACACATAATAACATAAAAATAATAAAATATTGATTTGAGAACATATGCTAGTGACATTAATAACAAAATTCAAATTCACTAGCACATGAAAATAACATAAAAAAATTTCAATATGTTTCAATACATAAAAAAAAAAAAACATAAACAATACTCAATATGCAATTTTTTTTTTAGGTTTATAGTATTATGTTTCTCTTGCCTAGGTGACGATGGCATAAAGTAAAGGTGTTCAAAAATTTAATTAAGAAATTGAAGTATAGTAGATTAGGTGCCTCCACCAATTATATATGTGCTTTTCAATTAAAACCTTAAACATTCAAATTACTTAATGTCCATTACAATTAGAAACTCAATACTTAACTGTAGTGAATCCTTACAAATATCTTAAAATAAACGTAGTGATCAAAAAATGTCATCCTCACATGAAATTTCCTCATCTCATGGCATAAATACCCCATCATTAATGGACCCTAAATCGACAAATAAATTAATACCATCATTTTCATAGTCTTCACCACCTTCAACTACAGGTAAATTAAAATCAATAAATTCATCATCTTCATGCACTTGATGTCCATGTGGTTGGTCATGTCCTTCAGGCACTTCAGTAAACTCGTCATGATCTTCGTCTTGGTCATATGCATCATTGACAATAACATCATCTCCATCTTGGCCATCTATGTCTTCTGGAGGAACTTCTGCATCTTCAAGTAAATCATGGTCCTCTACATCTGGAACAAATGTTACTCTTCGTCCCCTTGGATCATAATCAATCACAAATGACCAACCAGGTTGTTCTAAATTTGGAATGAGAAAAATTTGGTCACATTGACTTGGAAACACATAAGGTTCAGAAGTGGCTTCAAACCTAGATGTATTGATAATATGGAATCCATTATTATGGAGCAAGATAGTTTTTTCTTCTCCCACTTCGATAAGCTTGTACCATTCAACACGAAAAATAACTTTCTTGAAAGACATAAAATCAAGCTCTATAATATCCTTCAACACTCCATAGTAGCAAAGTGTGCTTGTGATTGGTTGTCTATCATTTTCATGTGAACGACATTCCACCTCAAATGATGTTGAAACTCCACAATCATAAGTTTGTCTCTTTTCATCAACTTTTCTGATGCGATAATTATGACCAAAATTCCACATTCTTTTGTAATATCTTACCTAAATTCATAAAAATATTAACTAATTAGATTCAAGGATATAAAATTTAACAGACAATTTATTAAATATATGCAACATATTAATATATATCACCTCCCCATTTATAGATCCTTTAATGAAATTCAATTGTTGTTGTGTCACTCTATCCTTCCCTTTTGTTTCATCATTTTCAATATTGGTCTTTAGCCAATTCCATGAGCATCTATCTGGCCACTTTCTTTTATGGCTTGCAGGCAATCCTCGATTAGTGTTTTCACCATGTCTATTATATATATTGGTCCATGCATTTTCATCTTCTAATTTATTTTTTTCAGCGTACTTCTCCATCCATTCCAACATAAAGTCAGAATTGTATGCAACATACAAATGTAATGCCTCCCACTTCTTAGCATCTACAATGAAAAATATATTTGTTCAATGAATTAATAATTATTTATAGCCATGTATTATAAAATTTAAGATAAAAATAATTACTAATTACATTTTGTTTACCTTTTATCCTCTTTGAAATCCCTTCACCCTCTAATTTTTCTCCTTCAAATGATTGAGATTGGTTATAATTCCATAATCGCGGAGCTTCAATATGAAATTGAGGTAAGTACTCACTCAAATGAACCATTTCCTGAAAAACCATGTACCCCTCAACTATGGACCCTTCTGGTTGAGACTTTTGCCTCACAAATTGTTTTAATACCTTCATATATCTCTCCATGAGCCACATTGTTCGAATATGAATAGGACCACATTGTTCAATCTCTTCTACTAGGTGTACAAGGTAGTGCTACTGGGAATTAAAGAAGCTTGGAGGGAAGCACATTTGAATATCACACATCAAAAGTGAAACATTCCTCTTCCAATACTTCAATTCATCCTGATGTATCTCTTTAGATGAGACCCACCTGCAAGTATTACCATGTATTACAATAAAGACTTGTGATTTCTTGTAAACTAAAAGTAATAACTCATATAAAGGAATAACCAATGATGCACTTCAAATGATAAGATTCATGGAAGAGTATGCATGATGGATTGAAAATACCTCAGATATTTGCATAATTTGTAAATAGTCAAAGTGACATCATGGTCAAAAGTACTTGGTATTGTTGCAAGCAACACATACTGCATGACCATTAACAAATAACCATGTTAAAATATGCATGAACTTCAAATATGCATGAGATGATATTATCACAATACTAGCATGACCATTAACAAATAACCATGTTCAAGTATGCATGAACTACGATTATCACTAGGATATACAATTTTCGAATTAAGTTCCAACAAATCTAACATGTGACAACGTTACCTTTATCAAATTGTGCCAATCATGTGTTTTTAGGCCTGAGAACTTTGATCCATCTCTTGTGAATAAGTTTTTTAATGTCGCACCAAAGCCAGAAGGAAATCTTATTTTTTTCATAGTAGAAATGATTTTTTCTTTCTCATTTGATGTAAAATTCCATGGAGCATGAACATATGAGTTGTCTTCATGCAACCACATGTTTGGCATGATAATGGCAACTCGAAGGTCCTTTCTTAACTTTATTTGTGCTTCAATGTTAGTTCCATTTAGATGTTTCCACAAGCACTCTGCCACATTTTTCCCGATGTGCATAGTATCCAATAGGTGGGCTATTGGAAAGTTCTCATAATATTCTAATTTGTAGAAAATAGAGAGTCTTTTCATTCCTAGGGGAAAACCTGTCCCTTCTTTTTTTTCATACATTGCTTTCGACCTAGCAGGGTTCATCTTTATTGGCTTCCTCATTTCAACTTCCTTTCCATTGAACTTATGTTTATCACGCACTAGATAGCAATGATTTTGTGGTAAGAATTGTCTATACTCATCATATACAGTTTTATTGAGATCCTTTGATTGCCTATGCAACAATTTTGGCCCACATGATGGAAAGCCATGTTTCCCCTTTGTTTGTAGCCCTAAAATAAGATTGTAAACCAAATTTAATAAATACTAAAATGAAGACAACAATTATAAATGTTATTTATAATACATTACAACAACAAATATTACCACAACAAATAGAGAGCCCCGGGACGTCATGAATGGTCCAGATAAGAATCACATGAAAGAGGAAGTTTCTATCATTGACAGGTCTTTATACATCATACATATTTACACCATCCCATAATTCACGAAGCTCGTCAATGAGGGGCTCCATGTATACATGCATATCCTTTACCTGATATTTTCCTAAGTAAACAAAGTGTTCTTTATTAGCATTAACTGAATTGAAATATTTTTATATAAAATTTAAGAGAGAATTGCATTCATATATTCTAGTGCCTGGTATGATAAGAGTTAACATTGCATGTTCCTTTTTCATTTCCATCCAAGGGGGAATATTGTTGTTTATAATTAACACTGGCCAAACAGAATACATTGTTCTAAGATCTCCAAAAGGATTGACACCATCCATTGCTAGAGAAATTCTTGCATTCCTTGGCTCATTTCTTAAATGTGGCCATTTTTCCTCAATATCTTTCCAATATTTACTATCCGCAACCATATGCATGACACCATCTTAGCTTCTCCCTTGTGCATGATAATCCATATATTTGGCCAACTCCTTGCACTTGAACATTCTCTCAAACCTTGGCTTTAGTGGAATGTGTCGTAGTACTTTATAAGGAACCTTCTTGGATACTTGATCTTGACGATATCTATTTGTGTGACACACTGGGCATTGTTGTAAATTTTCATTCTCTCCATAGTACAATATATGGTCATTTGGACATGCATCATATGTCTTGTACTCCATTCCATTGTCTTTCATTATTGAAGATACTTCTCTATGAGAATGAGGCAACTTATTGTCCTTTGGAATTATTTTGTTTGCCAAAAATCTGCATAGTACAAATAATTATTTTTATAAGTATACACAATATTAAAAACTTTTAGGACATCTAGAGCATTAATTTATAGGAATATCAAAAACAACCTTAATATATCAGTAAAGCATGTGTTTGTCAATCCATGTGTAACCTTCAAGTTCAACAACAACATAAGTGTCGCCAATATAGAAGATTCAACATTTGCAAAAAGAGGCGTCCTAGCCAATTGAGCGAGGGGTGAATCAATAACTTCTTCAAAAGATGTGTAGAAGTCCTAGATAAATTCATTGACACTAGCCTCATTTATATGTGAAGTGGTTTCATCCATAAATGTGTTTTGTCCTTCATCTTGACAGTCTCTACTATCAATATAATCCATAGGTTCTTTAGGAATATTGGGAACCGGAAGCGACTTTTCATAAAAAAAAAATTAATTCAAATGATCAATAATAATGTATTAAATAATGTGCATATTTATTTATTATAAGAAAAAAAATTTGTTAATTATAGTATACCTCTTCTATATAAACTCCATGGTCCAATCTATGGATACCAACTAGCCTTCGCTTCTTTAGTTTCCTATTTTGGCACATTTTGCAAATGAAATATGTCATTTCATTGAAGTATTCATTTGTCCCTGGAACAGGTCTTGTTGCCCGTTCATCTGAATATTCAGATGATGATGTGCTATTTTCCTGAATGGACCATGTACTATGCTCGATAAGACTGCAACTTTTAACTTGATTATTAATTTTTTTTCGAGATAACATGACCAATGAATAAACCTAGGGAGTGAATCTATGAATATTTAATTTTTTAGTGTTCAGTGAGCACTGAAAATTTGTCCAACACTTTGAGGCAAGTCTCTCAAAGTGTTCCAACAAGCCTCTAACTGGTCACAAACAAACTTTTGAAGTATCGTTTTAGAGTTATTTCTAAAAATAAAACGAGTCTCTAACTAAATCAACAATATCAATACTACAAATACCAAAAACACAATAAATACCTGGTCTGCCATTTGTATATATTTCAAGAAAGTAATGTAACAAAAATATGCAAAGAAAAATGTGTGGACGTTAGTTAGGATCATTACATAAATAACTGTTGAAATATATGACAACATGTATACCAAAAAAACTTTTACTATTTTGTTTATGATTGTAAATTCACAAAATGCAGGCAGACAATGAATAATAAGTGCTCTTCAATGGGAAATGGGACTTGTGATGAGAGCTAAGGAATTTCTAAGTCAACTCATTAGGCTTATACAAATCAAATTATTGTAGTTACATTGTGATTTGATGGCCTAATATTCATAGAGAGCCACATAAAGTTTTCCAACAACCAAAAATCAAATGTTATTTTGTTTTGATATGAAGGATCTAGGTGAGTTGCATTATTACTATGACATTCTAATGACTAGATATATGCATAATTATAATTATCAAATCATTGTCTTCAAACAATTTTGAATGAAGGACAACAAGCCTATATCAAATTTTCTCCACCAAAACTGAAAATTATTAGACAAAAAATAACTATAATGATGTTGATTGGGTTACAGACATTGATGGAAGAAAGTTGATGACAGATTATATCTTTAATCTATGTGGGGGGAAATCAATTGATGTAGAAGACAATACTTTGTTGCTTGACCAAGTCTAGATGGCTCATGATCTGACTTGTTGGTCATAGAAGTGGCACATTGATTTGTTGGTCATAGAAGTGGCATATTGATAGTGGTTACTTGGATGGATGAGATGGCTTCTACAAGAGTACTCCCCTTGGATTGTGATGAGCATAGAAAATTACTAGACCACTAGAATGAGAGAAGACTAGAGCCCAGCAACCGATGAATAGCCCAGGACTTCCCCAAATAAAACCCAAACTCATTGGAGGAAGAAAATACTACCAACAGAACTAGAAGAAATGCACATACAAATAAAAAACTATAAAAAACTTACCCCAGTCGATGACAATGCCCAAAGGCACTACTACATTTGGTGGAAATTCCGACACTTGGTTCCGATGCTTTTGACCCGCCCGAAACCGTCGCTATATCGACGTTTATAGAAAAGTGTCACAATACTGACACTTAGACAAAGTGTCGCAATTGCGAAGTTTGGAGGAAGACGTCGCAATTGCGACACTATGGCCCAAAGCGTCGCTATTGCGACGGCCTCCAAACGTCGCAAGTGCGACACAATTTCTAAGTGTTGCAATTGCGACGTTTGGAGGCACCCGTCGCAATAGCGACGCTTTGTCCACCATCGGTATAACGACACTTATATGTGTGCTACATAAAAATATGAAACTTATATGCGCGCTACATAAAAATTATTTTATTGTTTCGTATCCATCGCAATAGCTACATTAACGTCTGATATCACGTGCGCATTCACCCTCCGCTCTTGCAAAACAACATTCGCCCTCAGCATTCACCCTCAGCTCTTGCAGAACAGTATTTTCCCTCAGCGTTCACCCTCAGCTCTTGCAGAACATCATTCGCCCTCAGCTCTTGCAAAATGGTAAGTTCTTACTGCAGGCCCTTCCTCCTATAGTAGGGTTGACTCTATTTGGGTTTTTTTGGTCAATTCCATTGGATTGTGTTAGGCTGTAGGTTTCTCTCTAGATGTCAAGAATCAAGATTCAATACCCTCTATTATCTTCATCACCCAATACAAGATTTAAATTTTCCCCAAAGAAATGCTTATTAATTTGGCAGCCATTATTTCTCCCTGCTTTAAAAACCCTACATTTAAATGAAAACAAGCATCACATTTCAACTACAAAAATCTATTAGTGTTCAAATGTACATGTGTGCTACATTAACGTCTGATATCATGCGCGCATTCGCCCTCCGCTCTTGCAGAACAACACTCGCCCTCAGCTCTTGTAGAACATCGTTTTCCCTCAGCATTCGCCCTGAGCTCTTGCAGAACAACATTCGCTCTCAGCATTTGTCTTGAGCTCTTGCAGAACAGCATTTGCCCTCAGCTCTTGCAGAACAGCATTCGCCCTCAGCTCTTGCAAAATGGTAAGTTCTTACTGCAGGCCCTTCCTCCTATAGTAGGGTTGACTCTGTTTGGGTTTTTTTGGTCAATTCCATTGGATTGTGTTAGGCTGTAGGGTTCTCTGTAGATGTCAAGAGTCAAGATTCAATACCCTCTATTATCTTCATCACCCAATACAAGATTTAAATTTTCCCCAAAGAAACGCTTATTAATTTGGCAGCCATTATTTCTCCCTGCTTTAAAAACCCTACATTTAAATGAAAACAAGCATTGCATTTCAACTACAAAAATCTATTAGTGTTCAAATGTACATGTGTGCATCACTCGTGTAGGGTATTCCTTTTCCACTTTCACATTATCCAAGAATGTGTGCAGTATAGTTCATATTTTTTGTGATTTAGATTATCTTGAAAAAGGAAAGGTAAATTATTTCCCATGGAAAAAGAAGGTTTTCCCTTTTTACTACTGGAAATGGTACAACAAAGTTCCATTTCTACCAGAAACTCCTATGAAACAGGAACCAAATAAAGGCCATGTCCTCAATGGACATCATTTGGCTTTGAAAATGGCCATTGCACCGTGTTGTTTCTTATATTACATCACGATAGTTTCTTAGGTCATTTCTTGTTTCTTGAGATGAAAAACAACCAAAGAAATTGTGAAGATCGTTTCAAGAAATAAATGACCATTTCTCAATCATATCTCAACTATTTTTTATTTTATTCAGTGGTTGCTTACTTTGAGAGAATTTTGACACTTTTATAAGGAATATAACATAAAAACACAAAATGGGAAGGAATTGATGAGGTAGATGACCTTTAGTTGTTGTCAATTAAGAATTGATAATACACGATTCATGTTCTGTACTACAAACTAGATTCCTTCCTGGAGTTAGGAGACAGAGTATTGAATCAAAGTTGTAGTTTCTAACTTCTTGTATTAGTTCATCAATCTTGAAATTCAGACATTGCATGTCTTCATTGCTTCATGTTTGAATAATTTGTATCATATCGTACAATAGGAAATTAGGAATTATGATTATTATTACTTTATGGATCTGTTAAGTTACTTTTAAGTTTGCATGGTTTAGTGTGAAATTATTCTAGTGTGCCCCTAGGCCCAGGTGAAGGAATGCCAAGGACGGAGAACCCTAGTTTTTAAATGGTATTGTTTCTTATACCCAAAAACCCCTCAACATCACTTCTTATTAGTTCTTAACAATAGTGTTGTAAACAATTTGAGAATTGATATAGCAAAATCTCGCACTTCTCAAGATAAAGTCCTAAAGCTAAAGTGTGATACCATGTGTAATTCAATAGCCTCATTGTCACCTCACCAACCTCTTTTCACTTCGGGCTAGCTCTCCTCCAACTCAAGGGGGGTTCTCCCTAGTAGATGTTAGGGATCTAATGGCCCAACCAAACCAAGTCAAGAGCCCCCTAACTCTCTATATTTACTACTATCAATCAAAATATTGAACAATAGGGTCAGACATGCATCCTGAAGATAAAATTGCCAGGGTATTTTTGGGTAATTTCAAAGGGAAAGTTCCCAAACACATATAATCAAGGAATTATAATGTGATTTCATTAAATATCAACAAAATCGTTTAAAGGATATTGAAAGGAAAAAGGTGATGGAAGATAGAAAGTGCCTTACTTAAATGCTCTAAGGATTTTTCAATAGTTGCTCCAAAAGCTTCACTTCAAGGCCCTTCAAGATCGTCTCCAACAATGTTATACCATCGGCTTCAACAATGTTGCTCCAAAAATGTCCTCAAGGTCTTCACAACAAGTTTACTAGAATTTTCTCCAACAATATATTCAATAAGGTCTTCATTGTCAACTCGTCTCTTGTTTGGGTGCCTTAATGTGCAATGACATGTTTCCAGGACTGAATTCAATACAAGGCATATTTGAAACTCTAACTCTGTCTTCCGGTGTCTTATTAGAAATTATTTCAGTTTTCATTTTGTGTTTTCAAGTTAGATATTGTTTTCAAGTTTTTACATTTATAATTTTATTGCAATGTGGCAGACTGATCAGAGCAGTGCAGGAACAACCCCGAGACGGGATGATCGTGGAAAGAGGCTAGCGGAAGAACATGTAAAGTGCCAGCATTGCTCTATCTTTAGGTATTTTAGTTATTTACATAATTGAAATAATATTAATTTTGTTAAAATATGCAGACACCTAGCCATGGTACGCCTGATGATTCCCTCTTTGAGGAAGAGCTTTCTTCATCCCTATCTCCAGTGTTCTTGTTGCGAAAAAAGGCACGAGATGCAAGGTCGGAATTTAATACTTTGAGAGATGCGCCTCAAACACCTGAAACAAAAGAGAGGATAAAACAACTTATGAGCTAGATAGAAATATATTAGGTAATAATAAAAAGTCAAAAGGATATTTTTTTTGTTCTGCATGAGATGAATTGTGATAGTTTGATTTTTAATTTTTACATTGACTAAACTAACAAAAAGTTCTTTTGTATGTAGCATTTTCTGGCACTTGCTGAAACCGGTGTTGGTGGTAGTGGGACAAAAGGGCAAGAGATTGCCCAACAACCCTCTTGTACACCTTCTACTCCTTTAGGTGCCAGGCAAGAAACACACCCTGCCCAAGCAGACACCCAGCCAACCGCTGAACGTGTTGGCAATGATGAGGCTGATATGGCCAACTACATTATTGCGTTTCCTGGAGCTACACGTGTCAACTCCACAGGGACCATTAATGGCATGTTGTTGGTGAACGATGAAGGTGTCCCTATAAAGCACGTACAACTCCCAGGTAAATTTTAATATTTTAACTATTTCATGTACTTTATCTAAAACATATTTATCATGATTTTTATTTTTAAATTAATGATAATATCTTCTTTTTTTTGGTTTTATTTTGTGTAGGAAACAATGAGTTCTACAGGATTCTGGAGAGCCATGCGTTGGTAATTTTTGGCCCAACCATACGTATAGGGTGGAATTCCCAGAATTCCAACCTGAAAAAATAACTTCTAGATTATCTAGAATCCCTTTTTGGGGTCGGCACATTTGACAGAACAGCGGTGGCTCAGGTAGCCGGCAAATATTTGAAATATACCAGGGACACCTATAGGACGCAATTGCAATTTAACCCTAGATATGAGCGTCCTCTCGCAGTTTCAGAGAGTGAGTGGAGAGCACTCATCCATGACGGAAAAGAGAAAAGGGCAAAGAAAGATGGAAAAATGCCAACTGGACCCGCAAGGTAAATTACAACTTTAATTCAATAGCTTTAATTTTCTCTATGTCTAAAATAAAAGTGTGCTACATCATATCTGACTTCAATATTTTGATGCTAGGTTGCCTGACACCTCAAAGGAAACCAAGGCTAGGATTGAAAAAAAGGGCCATCACAAGCTAGGCCAGGGCGGCTACTTGAAATTAGCCGCAAGAATTGTAATTAAGTAGCTAAACATCTTATAATTAATTGTATCACCTTCCAACGTTTTTGTAATCCTATAAAATATGATTAAAAATACACAATCATATGTAATGTAGGGTGATGAATTCGGAACAGAAACTACAGAGGAAGATAAAAATATCGCTTTCCATTTCGACTATCAAGCCGTAGTTGAACGTCGCAGAAGCTTGGGGCGGGTCCCAAGATCCAAAATTCCTGATAAGGTAAAACATTAACCTTTCAATATGTTTGTTTTCGTCCATAAATTTAATTTCTAACAACTTTGTTTAAATCAGGGGAGAAGCACTACCGACGAGGCAAATAACCCAGTTTTAGAGCCAGATGTAGATGATCCTCACGTGCAACCTGATCATTGTAGTGGGGACCAGGCCGACAATGCTACTATCAGTGAGGGTCGTGACGGTAATTAATTTCCACTTATAATTTTTCTAATTATACCTTGATGGTTGTCCTTATAACGTTTTTTGTTTAAATGACAGAGAATGTTTCCCTTGAGGATCTTACCACCAGAGAGGAAGACAAGGCAACAGTCCCAACGGTGACAACTGGTGCACCAGGTAAATAATCTCATTGCAATTTTTTTTATTAATATTACCGAACTAGTTCAATGATATTTAAAAACTGACAATTAAAATTTAATATTATCTATTTTTGTAGGCGATGCCCCGTCACTGGATGAGACCAGACATCGTGACTACACAACTAGGTCAGCGGCAACAACTGGTGCACCAGGTAAATAATATCATTGCAATTTTTTTATTAATATTACCGAAATAGTTCAATGATATTTAAAAACTAAAAATTAAAATTTAATATTATATGTTTTTGTAGGCGATGCCCCGTCATTGGATGAGACCAGACATCGTGACTACACAACTAGGTCAGCGGCGACAACTAGTGCACCAGGTAAATAATCTCATTGAATTTTTTTTTATTAATATTACCGAACTAGTTCAATGATATTTAAAAACTGAAAATTAAAATTTAATATTATTTTTTTTTGTAGGCGATGCCCCGTCACTGGATGAGACCAGACATCATGACTACGCAACTAGGTCAGCAGTGCGGGTCGAAAGGCACGAAACAGGAGCAGAGCACGATGATATTGATGATGTAATTAGGATCTTTAGAAATAGGAAGAAGAAAAAGAAAATTTTATAATGTAAAATATTGTATTATTATAAGACAAACGTTACCATACTTGGAACGTTTTTTGCGTTATATAAAAAACTCATTTATCATACTATTTTATGTCAAGCATTAATTGCAATGTTTCCTTGCGTACTTTTTGTTGAATTGTTTTTTTATTAGTTATTGAATATTTTTTTTTTTATGCTCATGAAAGTAAAAAATGAAATATAGATTGGGTATTGGGGAATTGAGAGTGATGTGAGGGGGGGGGGGGGCATAAGAGCTTCCACCTTCACGTGGTTGGCCCTGTTTAGTAGAGAATAATTTATTGGAGCGATTTAATCTTGGAGCAAACCTCCCTTGATCCAGCGTAGCAACAAAAAAGTCACTGTTGACTTAGTTGCTACTCTTTCAGATCGTGGGAGGCTTGTTCCAAGTTCATGTGACTCCAATAAATTGTTCTTGAAACGAAGAGGAGATTATTCAGGTATGTTTTGACATTTTCAACATATGTTCTAACATTATCATAAGAATGCATCTTAGAGTAAAAAATACTACATCAATTACTTGTATTTATTGTATGGATAATGATGGATTTTGATTGACTTGGCAGTGCAGGTACAAATCCTCTTGCATCATGAGCAATACAACTTGTCAACCAGGGTCATGTCCAGGATATTTTTGCTTGTGCGCTTGACCGGGTTCGTAATGTCACATTTTGTAAGTTCCTTTACAGTTCATAATTCAATATTAAGCTTGTTCATGATTATTATCTAGGTTTTTTGTATGTGTTTTTTCATCTATTTGATTGTAAGAAACTATGCATGTTTACTGTTGTTCACTATGATTTCTCCCATTACCACTCCCAGGATGAATCCGACTTTATTGTTACATAGGTTACTTTATTGTTACTATGATTTCTCCATTTACAATTTCATAGGTTACATCATGTAAAGTTGTCAATCTCAGGTTGGTGATGAGCTTTAGTTCTCCAGATTTTGGGCTTTTCTGATATTTTCTCCCTCATGTAATTCCTACCTCACCTCGTTGTTTGAGCATGCCAATTGTCTACCACTTGTACTAATTGGCACATGTCAATCTCTGAGTGGTGCCACATTTCACCTATTTTCAGTGAGAGTTTATGGTTTCTCTAACATAGCTTCAGAAATCCGATTCAGTGCCTGCTTGAATATCGTCACATAATACTCATGGTTTGGATTGATGAGCATTTTCTGAATGGTTGGTTGATTCATAAGAACCACCCATATAGTCATCTTGAGATATTTCAGAAGTTTTCTCGGGTTTCCTTTTTCACCTTTTCTAGTGGGTGGGATGGTGTGGGGTGATCCATCAATACTGGTGCTCTTGTTGTAGGGAATTTGTTTTTGGGGATATAAAGGAGCATTTGATGTAGATATCCCATTGGATGCATTCATAGATGGGCACGAGAGGTCAAAAATTTAAATTAAAAATATGCAACCTCTAGCATGGCAACTTGAAGGCCGCGAGAGACACTGGTTAAAGATTGTTTTGTGCTGGCCTTAATATAGTTGTGATTTATTTCTATTATCTTAATGCAAATATATAGTCTGGTATCATTAAAATTAGGATTGTGGTTGTATTTCTCTTTGGTTGTTTCTCTCTTAATGCTCCAGAAGTTGCCAAAAGTTGCGATAGTTGTTTAGTTTGCCTGTTACAACTTAAAAGTGGTTTTTAGCAATGGGAGTCATGTTTTTTAGGGTTCATACTAATATGAAGATCTTGTAATTCTATATTCAGGATAATAGAAGATGGCCTCTTCTTTGGGTAGTATGAAAACAATTGCCACATCTACGTCATTGGGTAACAATGGAAAGGGGAAGAAGTTGGGTGCAATGTTTGATAATTATGGCAGACAATTGTCTTCTCTTTCAGTTTTTTCACCCATTTCCTTTAATCGCTCAAGAAGAAGAGGGACTCTGAGATTACGCAACAGAGAGAAGGTAGTTAATACAAGAGCTATGGAAAAGGAGTTGTACTTCAACAAGAATGGCTCAGTGACAAAAAAATTGCAGGTCAGAGAAAAAATTATGTTTAAAGGAAGGTCACCTGCACGTGAAACTTCACTGCGGTGGATCTTTCCTTGTCCACTTATATTCGATTTTAATGTATTATTTTAATTTTTCATGGAGGGTTGTTTTGGCATATGGTCTGGCATTCAATTGCACACTTACTGAAAGCATTGTCAATTTGTCTTGCAGGCGGTGTGAACAAACTTGCTGATCTTGTTAGAGTCACCCTTGGGGCGAAGGGAAAAATGTTGCCTTGGAGAGCAAGCATGGTTCTCCGAAAATAGTTAATGATGGTGTGAAAGTAGCTAAGGAGGTAATTTGTAGATGTGTGCTCTGGTTTTCTTTTTAACGTTGTATTAGTTCCCCCTCTTAAATTTTTGCCTTTGCACTTTGTGATGAAATTAAATATTAACACATTTAGAGTCATTGTCCATCACATGCAATTCTGCAACATCATTTACCTACCCTACCTACTTTACTCTACCATTTTTTCTTCTTTATTAGGGTGCCCTTAGATTAGCAAACCCTTATCACACTTTCTTTTCTTTTACATGTAGAAATCTATCTAAGTCTAACCCTATTACATCCAAGGGCTCAGATTAAGCTATTGAGCTCCTTTTATTTACTCTACCTATCCACTTATCTGCCAAGATTAAACAGTTTGGTCAGATTTTATTCTCTATCTCTAAAACATGAAATTGAAAGATGAAATAGCCAAGCTTAAACTGTTTGACTATTCATAAATTGTGGCATAGGATACAAGTTGCAGACAATTTTATTTATTACATAAGAGCGAAAAGTAGTGGCATTTAGACTTGCACACTTTCCTTGGCCTTTATTTTGGCGGGGTTCATTTTATTTTAATTTTTTGGCCATTTTTATTCTTTTTACCCTTTGATTTTTCTTTTAGGGTATACCCTCTTTACATTTTTTAAATTTTTTTGATTTTTTGATAATATGGAAAACCCTTACAACAAGAAAAGGTATGAACATATTACATAGCCCATCAAGTCAATCATGAAATATGACACCTATTGGTATAGGAGTCTAACACTGGCTCCACTTGGGGATGGCTTTTCCTGGTGAAAAGTCAAGAACAGCAGGTCAGTTTTCCTCATCCATTGACCTTGGTGAACCTGTAAATGTCTTTTGTCTTCTGCAAACTGGAATCTGATCTGAAACTAAAACAACACACAAAAGTTTTCAAAACAACTTAATGAAAAACTAGCTGAAAATTGAAAATTAAAAAAAAAAATGCTCAAAATTCGGAGCTTATTGGCACTCATCTACCTACTCAATCTACTAAAAATCTTATTGAATCAGGTAATACAAAAATGCCAATGAAGCCAATCAAGTAGCTGTAACAATAAATGGATAACTTGATTGCTTGTGATCAAAATTGGAAGTATATTATGATCATGTGCCTTTATAATAAATGATATGATGTGTAAAGGGCACTTTTCATGTATTTGATCCTTATAGAGAAAACATGTTTGCAGATTTGGGCTAAAAATATTCTCCATATAATCTGATATAGGATCACTAAAAGTATGATGTGTGTTATTTACTTCTAGGCCTTCAATGACTGGTTGCTCAGTTGTATTTTGAATATTAAGCCTTGAAACTATTTCTTCTGTCTTGTGTTTGAAAGAATAATCATCCTCAATATGCAAGTCAAAATATAGTACAATTTCCTCTTGCTTAGGAGAAGGAAGATTTTCAAAGAATTCTTTAGGATTTCCGAAATTGTATGACTGAATTTGAGAATGCAAAAGTTTAATTTCATTTTCATAATTTTCATAAATTATCTCAAGAACACATATTTTCAGTTTGGGAGAATATTTTCTTGATTTCAAGAGAAGAAATAAAGCTCTTAAAAAATCCTCATCAAGCTGAAGTTTTAATATCTCATCCCTCAAAATAGCTAGTGATTGTTTTGTGAAATTATCATAGTTATCATCATACTGATCATGTAAGTCTAAAAAATCTTCTAAGAACCTTGATTTTCTTAGGAATAGGTCATTTTGTAATAGCTTGCATCTTTTGAGGCTCCAACTTCACTCCTTCGTTTAAAACAATATGAACCAAATACTCGAATTCTTATTTCCCAAAAGCACATTTGGATATTTTTACATAAAAATGATTGTTCTCAATAATTTATATAACTTTTCCACATGTTTACTAGTCCCATGATTTATTATAAATATGTGTATTATCAAAGAAAACCAACACAAATTTTATAAGATGGGATCAAACAAAATTGTTCTTAAGTCAAGCCCGCCGAACTTCAAACAGCGATAAACCATAATTCAAACCAAATTTGCGTTCCAAAATAGCCTGCTGACGTCGGCCAATTTTTTGACGCGAAAACCAAATGAATTCCGCCCTAATCTTTTTCGGGTCCGAAGTTGGGCTGGCATACGGAGGGAGAGTTGTGACGCTAATTTCTTATCAAATTCGCCCTAATCTTTTTCGGGTCCAGATTTCCACTGCGTGAGCGACCCAAACAAAGATCTGCTCCAATCAATTTCTGCCACATGTCCTCAATTAGAACTTTCCCTACTCCCGACTATGGGTGCATTCGATGGCGTTTAAGGCTATGGGACATGGATGTGGCGATTTCATATCAATCACATTAAGTTTTGACGCTGTTCAATTAAGTTCCAAGGTTTTCACATCTAATCGCATTAAGTTTTAACACTGTTCAAGATCGGACCTCCACTCCTGTTAGCGATTCCGCATGCTCCAATATGATCCAGCCTTCAGCTCTCATTAATGATCAGAGATTAATTATGACAGGCATCCTTCGATTGCATTGCAGTTGGGTCGATAAAATGGCATTTCGCTATGGTTTTTCAGACGAGCCGGTTGCTGGGTTACACTGCCTGCTCACTGTGACGAGAAGGAGAAGTGGCCAGCTGAACTGCTGCGTAGACCTTGCTGCATATCTACATTTCTCTCATTAAATCTTATCTGTCTTCCCTCATTTCTTGGGTCTTAGCTATCCATCCTCTCTTGTGCATGGTGAAGCTGCACCCATGCCTCGCCTGCGTCAAAGGATGCATTGCCGCAGGGGGAGCACTGGAGGTCAACCCCTGCGCGCTCCCTCCAGCCCTTCAATCGAGTCGTCGTCCGGCCAGTCTAGTGATTATTACACAAGACGCTATCCAAATACTAGGAGTAGGAAGGGTCGGGTTGTAGGATCTGGCCACCGTATGGATTCCCCTACTCCTCGTTTCCCCACCGCTAGTTCACCTTCTCCCGGCCCTGTGCTGTTTCCTTTAATTGCTCTCTCATGCAATTGACTTTAGTCACTGTGGTTTTCAAGGGAGGCCCCAATGGAGGAAGAATGCCCCGGGTAAGTAGATGCGAGCTCGGAAAAATCCGGCCAACATTCGGGCCTTCAGGAGGGGAGCCATGGCATGAATGTGGAGGTAGCACCTAGCGATCCTGGACCTTCCGAAGGATGGTGTCGAATCGTCGAGGAGCCGGAGGAGTAGTTTGGTTAATTTGTTTTTCTTGCTTCGCGACCCACTTAATTGGGTTGCTTTTAGATTATTTTACGTAACGGACCTTTGTAATATTTTAATTACGTAAATTAAACGTTCAAAAGGCCGTTCCCCGTATGAGGGTGATCTTCCTTAATTTTTTGATTTTTTGATGGCAAAATTTCCATGAGTCTGGGCAATGATTTTGACTTCGGTGTAATTTTATTCCCATTGTTAATAGATTAAATTTACTTAGAAAAAAAATTGTTGCCCTGTTTATATTTTAAACCTGTTTTTTGAAATACAGAGCCATGTTTATATGGTCTATGTATTATACTCTTTCTCTGTATATCTACAGGAACCTTTTTGCTATGAACAGGGTGGATGCTGTAGTGGGCTACTAATGGAAACAAGCGAGCCTGAACCTTACATCTCAAATGCAACAGATGGTTACCAATTTTGGAATCAAGTGAGCCTGATTTTACGAAACAATCATTCAGGTTTCTCTAGATAGTTATCACACTCCTCACATGATTAGCGTTTTTATCTGTTCAAGGATTTTGGGTACTTTAATTTGTATTTGGAACAATGGACGTCGGTACTCTATCTGTTGTTTTACTATTCTAAATATTGCTATTTCACTTTCTTATAGATGCCTCGGGCATATTTGGATGCTTTCTCAGATTTGTCGATAATCTCCATGTGGACCGTTACTGGGTTTTATATCAAGTCCCTGTATGTGACATGGGGTATTTTTCTATCACTGTCTAGGGTGGGAATTCCACTTTTCTAGATGGATATTTGGGTTCCAATCTTCAGATGTGAAAATGTAATGACTTCATGGACTGTTTTACTTCATATAATATATTCAAAACAACGTTTTTTCTCTTTTGAAAAAAAAATGATTAATGTTTATCACTCTGTCTTCAAAACTAGCGATGCTGGTCTATGTTGCTGGTTTATTGATATTGTCTGATGGTCTTTTTATATTTTGGACATATCACAATCCTCACATGATTAGCGTTTTTCTCTGTTCAAGGATTTTGGGTACTTTAATTTGTATTTGGAACAATGGACGTCGGTACTCTATCTGTTGCTTTACTATTCTACATACTGCTATTTCACTTTCTTATATATGCCTCGGGCATATTTGGATGCTTTCTCAGATTGTCGATAATATCCATGTGGACCGTTACTGGGTTTTATATCAAGTCCATGTATGTGACATGGGGTATTTTTCTATCACTGTCTGGGGTGGGACTTCCACTTTTCTGGATGGATATTTGGGTTCCAATCTTCAGATGTGAAAATGTAATAACTTCATGGATTGTTTTACTTCATATAATATATTCAAAACAACATTTTTCTCTTGTGAAAAAAAAATGATTAATGTTTATCACTCTACCTTCAAAACTAGCGATGCTGGTCTATGTTGCTGGTTTATTGATATGGTCTGATGGTCTTTTTATATTTTGGACATATCACACTCCTCACATGATTAGCGTTTTTCTATGTTCAAGGATTTTGGGTACTTTAATTTGTATTTGGAACAATGGACGTCGGTACTCTATCTGTTGTTTTACTATTCTACATACTGCTATTTCTCTTTCTTATAGATGCCTCGGGCATATTTGGATGCTTTCTCAGATTTGTCGATAATCTCCATGTGGACCGTTACTGGGTTTTATATCATGTCCCTGTATGTGACATGGGGTATTTTTCTATCATTGTCTGGGGTGGGACTTCCACTTTTCTGGATGGATATTTGGTTCCAATCTTCAGATGTGAAAATGTAATGACTTCATGGGCTGTTTTACTTCATATAATATATTCAAAACAATGTTTTTCCTCTTTTAAAGTTTCATTTTTTTTTTTAAATTGAACCCGCCGTCACTATAATGATGCCTTGTAAGCGTTGGAATTGTGACAGATTAAAAACGTCGGAAGAGCGAAAATATAAAAACGTCGGACGAGTGACGTTCAAAACGTTAGACCACATTTCTTCGGAATTGCGACAGTTTACAAACATCGGAAGAGCGACGTCCAAAACGTCAGACCACATTTCATCGGAATTGTGACAATTTACAACTGTCGGAAGAGCGACGTCCAAAACGTCGGACCACATTGCGTCGGAATTGCGACAGTTTACAAACGTCGGAAGAGCGACGTTCAAAACGTCGAACCACATTTCATTGTAATTGTTACAGTTTTCAAACGCCGGAAGACCGACGTTCAAAACGTCAGACCACATTTCGTCGGAAGTGCGACAGTTTACAAAGGTCAGAAGTGCGACGGATTGGGAAACGTCGAAAGAGTGACGCTTGTTTGGAAGCGACGGAAAAAGTGTCGATAGTGCGACACTTTTTAATGCGTCGGAACTGCGACGGTATGGAAAACCACGTTTTTCCTACCCTCGAACTGTCGCTCTTGCGACGACTATGTGCCGAAATAGCGACGAATTGGCCATTGGAATTTCCGCCAAATTTTCTAGTGAGGGGAGGATGCTTTGAGGGAAACATTATTATTTATAAGTATTACCTTCTCTGAAAGCCCAAGGAAATCTAGAAAACATATGGAATAATTACTTGTTGTCTTTGTAAGGCATTCATGGAAACAACTAATAAATGATATCAATTGCATGCCATATCCATACAAGGGTTATTTGCAATCATAATTATATGTTTTTCTGCAACTTTAATGGCCATACTACTCACAATCTTCTTCTTTTTGCCTCAGTTGACCTCAGAATGAAATGAAGATGATAATGTACCATCAAGGACTTATACATGCCTGTGTAGATTGCTTTAGCCTAGTTTAAGATATTTTGTCCTTGCCCATGATCTTCATCAAAGGTTTAGCACAATACAGATGTTGTCTTTGATGAAGATCATGGCAAGGGAAAATTATCTCAAACAACATCTTTAACTAGGTTAAAGAAATCTACACAGTCATGTATAAGTCAAAGGCTCCACAAAGTTTGTGAGAAACATCACACCAAAGGGCACATGGAGTGGAAGGAAATCACAAGAAAATTTTCTCGGAGTCTTTGTTATGATGTGGTTGTATGCTCGTGGCAAAATAAAATTAGGCAAAAGATAGAAGACAAAAGCAAAATACACATTTTTGTAGGGCGCAGTGAAGATTTCAAGGTGTATAGGCTATTTGAATGAGTAAGTAAAACTAAGTATGTGATAAATATTAAATATAATCTACAAGAAGTATCAGACTATATTGTTGTACCATGGCTTGTATTAAAATATAATGTAAGAAAGGTCACAAAAGTAAAGGAAAGCAATCTAAAACATGAAAATTGACCAAACAAACATTAGGTGATGCTGAGGAAGCTAGTGCCAACAAGACAAACAGTAACAAATTAGACCAAAGTTCAAGATATTTCCAAAGTCGTATCTACATAAAGAATGATTATGGATTCAAAGTTACAAGAACTACCTACAACTAGTGAAGAAGTCTGGAAGTCAATTAGCCTACAATATTCAACTGTATATCCAGTAAGTGTTGCTTTTGAGTATTGACTCACACGAGTCTAACTCATTTGAAGAAGCGAACATAAAGCAAGAGTTACACAAAGAAATTCCAGAGGATTATACCAAAATACAGATAAATCAGACTTGGGAGCCTGTGTAGACTTTGAAGAAACTCTGCACTTGTTAGATGAGTACAATTAGTTAGGCATAGGTGTGAGATTTATTAAGTGGATGTCAAAACTGCCTTCTAGAATACAAGCTTTGCAGAGGAAATGTATATGCATTATAGCTCATATGAAATGAGGCAGGCTCATAGAGCCTTGTATGCAAGCATTGATGACCAGCCAAGGATAATTGTTTTGGAAACCTATCATATTGTCAAAAGCAAAGTGAAGGATGGAATATTGATTGCATCTTATATGTTGATGGCATCAATTCAGTGAATCCAACTTCCAATAATGATGGAAGTGATAAAATATGAGCTTCTTGCATAAAGCTTTTGAAATGATAGCTCCAATGTATTTAGATTTTCCAAGCTAAGTATGTAAGGAAGATATTGAAATTTGAAACATATTTGACATTGCTGATGATAAATCTGCAACAACTCCTATTGAAATGGATATGAAGTTATCGATTCTTAAAGACTCAAAGCTAGTGGATGCAACACTACATAGTAAATTGGCAGAAGTCTTATTTATCTTATCACTATTTGATCGGATCCAAACTGTATTGTTGGTGGCATGATATCATGATTTATGGCTTTCCTCAATAGCTATTGATTGGAAGTCAGCAACATGGTTTTAATTATGTGCACAAATATGACACTAAGCTGCTTGATCTCACACCCATTTGTAAAGGATTTTGTGTTTCATGCCAAGAATAAGACGGTCATCATCCCTTATATCAAAGAGCAAGAACAAACCATGAAGATTGACTTGATCTATTTCAGGCCTTAGATGCATAGTATTAAAAACTGGAACCTCTTATCAATTGCTCGTAGCCATGGTGGAAGACGCTCTGATACCATGAAAGGGTATTTTATTACTCATAAATGTTGTGTAAAGTGCATAGAATGACCTACATACCATTTTCATGGTAGGCCCTCTTAACTGTTAAATATCTACCCCTATCCCAGAAATCTGTCCAAAGATTACTATAGTTTAAATATGATCTGCCCTTAGAAAATTGGTTGTTCTACCACTGAGCTTCATATCCTTTACATGATAGGCACCCTCAACTATTCTATATCTACCCTTTCATGAAAACACCCTACATACCCATTAATGATAGGAAGCTAGCTGTTAGATATGAAGATGTGGATTGTTATGTCCATTAAATTTTCCATGTATTCTGATAGTTGGAGTTGTTATCGATGTTATATATTTTGCTGCTCAACAATTCCTTACGTTTGATAGATTGAATCCCTATTGGCAGATGAGTTTTTTACTTATGTGTTTTGGGTCATCCATGCCTGGAATCCACGTTATCATCAATTCTCACCACATCATTGACAAGGTCTCACTCATTCTAGTAGTTTGTTTTCTTGCCTTGCCATGGTAGCATCGATCTGATCAGCTGGGTCGGCCGGCTATCACTCAAATGGAGAGTTGATGTTAAATACAAACTAAGTTTTGTCAACCCCAACCCAACACACAAAATCTATGGAGTATATATACAATGTAAATCTCCATGTTCACATTGATATTCTCACATATATTTACAACAATGGCAGAAACAACATAGGAATAATAGAATAAAAATGGGAGAACAACATTCTAATCAGAATAGGTATGAAGGCTAATCCAACTGTAAAAATGTTTGTTCTATCAAATGTTGTTGTGTTCATAGTAGACATTTTATCATTTTCTCTCTTTAGGGCCATAGCTATGGTAACAGTGGCATTAATTAATACATTGAAGGCCCCTGGAGCAATAATTCTTATTGTTCTGGAAAATGTAATGCAGGAGTTTACAATAATTTTGGATTATATTATTGGGTATGTCACAGATTTAATTGTTAAATCAACATTTGGATGTATGAGGTTGATTTTGGATGCTTTTAGTGTTTTAGTGGGCTCCCTGACTGCTGTGTTTTATGAATTTTTGGTTTACCTGCACATTTCCCTCAATGCCTTTGCAGAGCTTGTTAGGGCATTCCTGTGGAATGTCATACAAATCTTGGGTTTGTCACTATTGACCATATGGAACAATTTCGTGGATGCAGTTGCCTCTTTAATAGGTAATTCATAAGTCTATGAAAAGAAAAAAATCTCAAATATAGCTCCATGGCTACAGAGTTCTGCATTAGCAACAGATGGACTTTTTATAATATATCACAAAGAATTTGATTGAAGAGAGGCCTTGGATTGAAAATGAGATTTGTAACATACTATTTCCCTTCTAGCTCAAACAAATGGGCATGAAAACTCTGCAGTAGGTCATAAGTCAGCTTTATTTGATCCTAAAATGCTTTACTATGATGGTCCTGCATATTTTATTTGAGCTTGAAGGATCAAATGCCTTCTGAGTGAGGTAACATTATGATTCGTATTTGGTTCATGCTCCTGTCCTGAGTGTCATTATTACAATCGGGGGAATATCCTTGGTTGTGGCCCAGAAGATGTAGAAGTAGCAGTTCCAGGGCTTTTGGATGTTGTTCGCTGTCAGAAGATGTAAATTTGACAATTGAAAAATGAAATAATTTTTGACTTTATGGGGCTGATAGATTGGTTAAGACCTCTAATTTTACATAATTTCCCAGTTTAAATCCTGATGGAATACATATACTCAAAGTAATGTGACATCGCACATGACCCTGCAACCTTAATTGGAGAGACTCGTGCTCTAATGGGTGAGACCCATATTCAAATCCTATAAAAAGACATGTTTAAGCATGAGTGAGAATACGAAAAAAATGGCCAATACCCTGTGTTTTAGATGTGGAAAATATCTATAAGGTGTTCAGAATGGAAAATATCAAAAAAAAATTGGCAATACCTTGTGTTTTAGATGAAGAAAAGATATATAAGGCCTTTGTAATGAAGTTGTATATTTCTAAACTTCCTAGCAAATATGTCCAAAGGGTATTATGGTTTAAATATTTTTCCTTTGACAGTGAGTTGTTCTCCATACCCTTTTTCATAGAAAAAAGCACATGTAACTGTTATACAACTACCTCATCCCAAAAAATCTGTCATAAAATTTTATGGTTTAAATGTTATATTCCCTAGGACTGTGAGTTGTTCCAACACTGACCTACATACCATTTTCATGGCAAGCCCTCTTAACTATTAAATATCTACCCCTATCCCAGAAATCTGTCCAAAGATCACTATAGTTTAAATACCATCTGCCCTTCGAAAGTTGGTTGTTCTACCACTGAGCTTCACATCCTTTACATGATAGGCACCCTCAGCTATTATATATCTACCCTTTCATGACAGCCCCCTACATACCCATTAATGATAGGGAGCTAGCTATTAGATATGAAGATGTGGATTGTTATGTCCATTAAATTTTCCATGTATTCTGATAGTTGGAGTTGTTATCGATGTTATATATTTTGCTGCTAAAATTTTATGGTGGTAACCTATGTCTAGGAGATCAGTTGGCTTGTATGGAGTTTAGGTTTTTTAGGCTCAAATATCATAGAAAAATATTGAGAATGACTTTTGGCAATAATTACGATAATAAAGTCTTACTGGTAAGCATATCATTCCATTAAACTTTGGTGCTTTGAAAAACAAAGATCCCACAATAATCATAATTTCTGAAATCTAAAATTTCTTCTATCTATGCCGGAGAGTGTTTCTCACTTCTTTACATAAAAACATGATGGCTTAGATTGTAATGGTTTTTATGTTCAAAGGCTGAAATTAAAACACTACTAAAGGCTAATATGACTCAAACAAGATATATTTTATAAAATAATTATATTCAGAAAAAATAAAACAAGTACATTTATTTCAATTGCAGATTTTGTGAATATGTAGGAATCTAGTTGTTATGAGAGTGTTCAAACAATTAACTCTCAATGGGGCAGTGCCCTTCAATGAAGTACATCCTAGATTAGTGATTGTATTAACATTAGAGAAGTGAATGATTTGAAACATCTAGGGCTAGCATCTGTTTAATTGATTTCAGATTTCCTAACGCCATCTTGAAACAGTTAACAATCTCTATGGTAGGTCTAACCAATAGTAGAAAATATGGCTAAGTAATTCAGTGTACCACTGACTCAAATTTCTCTTGTCCAGCCCTAAGTTAGGTTGGCTCTGAATTTGATTCTGTAGTGCTTGTAAGTCAAGAAAATATTACCTAAGTACTACTGACTAAAATTTCTCTTTTCTTGTCCAGCTACTGAGCTAAGTTAGGTTGGCTCTGAATTTGATTCTGTGGTGCTTGTAAGTCAAATTTCCAGATGTGAGATCAGCCAGTATTATTGGGTTAGATATGCCCTCTAAGGATTCAGTTATTTATGCTAAAAATACAAAACACATTTATGGATGAAACCTCTTAGCTATTTATGGATTCACCCTCAATAGCTAAGAGGTTGGACTCAAATTTTCCTCTCTGCCCAAGGGGGATTGTTAGCTCTATGTGTAGGATGTTTTTTCACCCTCAATAGCTAAGAGGTTGGACTCAAATTGTTTTCAACCAATTAGTGCATTTCTTCGTTATTCGAATGATTTATTAGCCTACCTACTTGATTGAAGCTCCCTTTGGTACCTAGACTATAACAAGGTATAGGTGCATTTGGGAGTATGGGAGGAATGAAAAAATGTAATTGATCTCTACAGAATGCACATTGAGGCCCAGATAAAGTTGATTGATAAATGGTAGAATAATGTATATAGGATAAGCTCTGAAGGGAGTCCCAAAGAAATGTTGAAATCTAACCCTATCCAAAAGCTTTGCATCCTAGAGTGGGAATGCACTCTTTCCCAACCTTTCATGGATACCAAAAATTTCTACTCATTTTTATATTGCCTTACTAGGGAAATTCCATGTCAAACATGCATTCCTCCATCAATGAGGCACTTTATAATATAATGATGGAAGGAGTCCATGATACTCTTGGCTCCCTCATGCAAGATGTAGAGGTGAAATTTAGGTGAAATTTGACACACAGAAGTGTATCCAAGGGCTTAAGAGGCATTTAGGCAACATGAAATCCATGGAGCAAGCTGTAAACATTATGGACTTGCTAGGTAACATTGCAAGGCATGATATGCCACTGGCTGCTTCACAGAACCCATAATACAAAGGACAGCAGGTTTGATGAAGTTTATTGCTGCGTTCAATGCATTACACTGTTCCTATTGCATTACTGCTTCACTACCTAATGAACTAGACTTTCAAAAAACAGAACACTGAAATTGTGCTTCAATGCAATATTTATGCCTTTTGGTAGCTTAAGATACAGGGATTAGAGGGCGGTTTCTGTGAAAAATTTACAACCACAATCTGAAAACAAGGACCTACTTGGAATCATTAAATTCAGTGCTATAAAGTGTAGGCATTACACTTGCCATCCTCCCTGCCCAAGTGGGATTTTTAGCTCTATGTGTAGGTTGTTTGTTCACCCTCAATAGCTAAGAGGTTGG
Organism: Pinus albicaulis; assembly: GCA_034641835.2. Classification (NCBI taxonomy): domain Eukaryota; kingdom Viridiplantae; phylum Streptophyta; class Pinopsida; order Pinales; family Pinaceae; genus Pinus; species Pinus albicaulis. The sequence continues at coordinate 816,865,920 of CM076578.1, read as the reverse complement.
ACTCAAATTGTCCTCCCTGCCCAAGGGGGATTGTTAGCTCTATGTGTAGGATGTTTGTTCACCCTCAATAGCCACGAGGTTGGACTCAAATTGTTTTCAACCAATTAGTGCATTTCTTCGTTATTCGAATGCTTTATTAGCCTACCTACTTGATTTAAGCTCCCTTTGGTACCTAGACTATAACAAGGTAAAGGTGCATTTGGGAGTATGGGAGAAATGAAAAAATGTAGTTGATCGCTACAGAAAGCACATTGAGGCCCAGATAAAGTTGATTGATGAATGGTAGAATAATATATATAGGATAAGCTCCAAAGGGAGTCCCAAAGTAATGTTGAAATCTAACCCTATCCAGAAGCTTTGCATCTTAGAGTGGGAATGCACTCTTTCCCAACCTTTCATGGATACCAAAAATTTCTACTCATTGTTATATTGCCTTACTAGGGAAAGTCCATGTCAAACATGCATTCCTCCATCAATGAGGAACTTTATAATATAGTGATGGAAGGATTCCATGATACTCTTGGCTCCTTCATGCAAGATGTAGAGATGAAATTTAGGTTAAATTTGACACACAGAAGTGTATCCAAGGGCTTAAGAGGCATTTAGGCAACATGAAATCCATGGAGCAGGTTGTAAACATTATGAACTTGCTAGGTAACATTGCAAGGCATGCTATGCCACTGCCTGCTTCACAGAACCCATAATACAAAGGACAGGAGGTTTGATGAAGTTTATTGCTGCGTTCAATGCATTACATTGTTCCTATTGCATTACTGCTTCACTACCTACTGAACTAGACTTTCAAAAAACACAACACTGAAATTGTGCTTCAATGCAATATTTATGCCTTTTGGTAGCTTAAGATACAGGGATTAGAGGGCAGTTTCACAATCTGAAAACAAGGACCTACTTGGAATCATTAAATTCAGTGCTGTAAAGTGTAGGAATTACACTTGCCATCCTCCCTGCCCAAGTGGGATTTTTAGCTCTATGTGTAGGTTGTTTGTTCACCCTCAATAGCTAAGAGGTTGGACTCGAATTTTCCTCCCTGCCCAAGGGGGATTGTTAGCTCTATGTGTACGATGTTTTTTCACCCTCAATAGCCAAGAGGTTGGACTCAAATTTTTTTCAACAAATTAGTGCAGTTCTTCGTTATTCAAATGCTTTATTAGCCTACCTACTTGATTTAAGCTCCCTTTGGTACCTAGACTATAACAAGGTAAAGGTGCATTTGGAAGTATCAGAGAAATGACAAAATGTATTTGATCGCTACAGAAAGCACATTGAGGCCCAGATAAAGTTGATTGATGAATGGTAGAATAATGTATATAGGATAAGCTCCAAAGGGAGTCCCAAAGTAATGTTGAAATCTCACCCTATCCAGAAGCTTTGCATCTTAGAGTGGGAATTCACTCTTTCCCAACCTTTCAAGGATACCAAAAATTTCTTCTCATTTTTATATTGCATTACTAGGGAAATTCCATGTCAAACATGCATTCCTCCATCAATGAGGCACTTTATAATATAGTGATGGAAGGAGTACATGATACTCTTGTCTCCTTCATGCAAGATGTAGAGGTGAAATTTAGGTGAAATTTGACACACAGAAGTGTATCCAAGGGCTTAAGAGGCATTTAGGCAACATGAAATCCATGGCACAGGTTGTAGACATTATGGAATTGAAAGGCCAAATGTGTCACTCCAAGGGCTTAAGAAGAATTTAGGAAATATGAAATCCATGGAGCATATTGTAAACATTATGGACTTGAAAGGCCAAATGTGTCACTCCAAAGAAAATGTGGGATTGAATGACACAAAATATAAGCCCACAAGATCCATGGAGCAAGTTGTAAACATTATGGACTTGAAAGGCCAAATATGTCACTCCAAGGGCTTAAGAAGAATTTAGGCACCATGAAAGACTTAACTTCTATTAAAATAGTCAGCCCACCTATTAAAGTATACAAGCTCTTGTGTTACATTTAAAATATAAATGATGAACATAATGACTTGGTCAATTCAACCAACTATATAATAATCTTCTCAACTAAATTTTGATCCCAAACTTTCCTATTTTTCATATCAGATGGAAGAATCACCCCAGCAAAAACTACAATACCAAAAATTTCTCCATCATAAGCTATTTTTGCTGGGAAATAGATAAACCTATTTGTTAATGGTTGGTTGACCAACCTTTCATGCAGTGGATTATACACTCATTGGTTTAATACACCATAACTCTTCTCCAGTACTATCCACTCATTGCTTTAGTACACCCTAACTCTTTTATCGAGCATAAGGGCAATCTAAGAAACACCAATTACTACATTTGGTGGTATTAAATTGAGAAAATAATGTGAAGGGGCCATATAACTAATTAGATTCGAGGATATAATAGTGATTTGATGGCCTAAGGATATTGACATCCCATTGTTGGGTAACATTGCAAGGCATGCTATGCCACAGCCTGCTTCACAAAACCCATAATACAGAGGACATGAGGTTTGATGAAATTTATTATTGCGCTCAATGCCTTACACTGTTCCTATTGCATTACTGCTTCACTACCTATTTAACTAGACTTTCAAAAAACACGACAGTGAAATTGTGCTTCAATGCAATATTTATGCCTTTTGGTAGCTTAAGATACAGGGATTAGAGGGCAGTTTTTGTGAAAAATTTACAACCACAATCTGAAAATAGTGAAAATTTCATAAATATATTACATGAGTATGTACAACATGCAAAATTAGCTAATAAACAAAATGAGTATATAGACACAAAAGCGTTTCAGAAGCAAGGAAGGAAAGCAACAAAGAAGCTTAAATACCTTGATCTAGGGCTTCTAGAAAATTATGTAATTTCTCCAACTTGTGAACCTGTGCTTTTTGCTCAGATGCTAACCTAGTTATATAAACCCTAACTCCAAACTAAAATTTGAAGCAACTGCGTTGTACCCTTTCGCTGAAAATTTGGCGCCAAATAATATTTCTCGCTCTCCATGAAATAATCACAGCTCCATGTTTCTCCATTGCAACCCCTTAAAACCAAGGCTGATTGCTACTGTGCCAACGCACAGGATTAATCACTTTGTGAACATTGTATGGGATGTCTTGTGCGGCCACGTAGGATTGTGCGATGTGGACGGCTTCATTTGTGAGGGAAAGCTTTTAGAAGCTTTCAGTGTACTGTACTAGGCGTGGAGAATATATGATTAAACAAGTAGTATTTGGAGAGCCAAGGTGCACAGGGGCATAGCTTACTATCAATATAAGCGCACTCAAGAGCTTAGATTATAGTTGAGAGCTCAACCACCAGATTCAGCCTCCTTTCCAATTGGTTTAGCAGGAAATTACTCAGGACGAAATCAACAAATGATCGACATGCCCTCACGAATACTTCATGTTGAAAAAGGTAATGGCCGATTAAGTTCTGGATTCCAAACATACCCTGATTTTGTTTCGAATCAAATTTTTAATAGTGAGATATACCTGATACTTCATGTTTACAAAGGTAATGGCCGATTAAGTTCTGGATTTCGAACATACGCTGATTTTTCTTCGAATCAAATTTTTAATACTGAGATATACCTGATAAGACCTAATAACTATAATTATAAGCCTCTGCCATGTAATAATGTTTTTTGGATTTGATTGGAAAGAAGGTCGATTGTAATCAACATTATAATATTAAAATATTTCAATACCAACAACGATTGGCAAGTACCGTGTCAAGTTTTATATGGCTTGCAACTGTGTACAATTTAACATAATGTGTTAATAGGCTGGAAAGCCTATAGTTTTGAGTTGTAAAATATTTGCGAGAGATTTCCATACAAATATAGCCGATAACCCTTGGGTTTGAACCCAATCTATCAGCCCACAATGATTTTAAATATTAAATTTTTTCCATAATTCCGCAATTTTAAGTTAAATTTATTCACACCTGAACAGTTTAACAAAACAAGTCACTTTAATGATCTTAGAGCATAAGGAAATGTTTATGGTGGTTCTTACCAAATATCAGATTACAAAAGCAAAGAACCGTGCTAGAGATCTAGTATCTAATGTATTAATCTTGAAGGTAAGAATATAAAAAAGAAATTAAAATGTAGGGAAGGAACTTGCAACCTTAATCTTCTCCAATAAGGAAATTGTACCTTTATATACCCCCTTGTTTCCTTTGTCATCCACAATCCTAGAGATAAAACCTCCAACAATGTGCCCAAAACATGCAACCACACATATAAAAATTGTACAAATCAAATCTATCACTTATACATAAAAATATGTTTTAATAAATAAGCTTGGAGCTTCATGTGTATTATGCAAACAACTTATCCCTTTATAGTTAATCAAAGGAAGAGCCCATTTACCTTCAGGCCTAAGATATTTATTTAAGAAAATGTTGATATGGATGCCCATGACTATGGACTACTTCCATTTGGTACAAGGTGTAATATCTACACTATTGCAAAATTGGGTGTTAATTTAGTTTATTCTATGTTGGGATACATGTTTCATCATATCATAGGAGAAACTCCTAAGGAAATGAGGGTAGAAGGAGTAGATCTCACACTAAGTCCAAGGTTTGTTAATTTCATGGTCTCTCATTTGGATGTCATTTCCATTCCTCAATTTCATACTCATATTAATAAATGACAACCACTAAACTAATATGATAATGTATTTGAAATTTCCTTGAAAAAAATTAACTTCTAGTTTTCCCCTTTTTCGTAATCAAAGTAGATTTCTTTCTCTAAACTAGCTCGACTTAACCAAAAAATAAATGTATAATTTCAATGCAAATATGATAATAGCCAACCTCAATTTAATTTTTTATCTTTATATGGTGTCACTTGTGTAATTTGAAATGATATATTAAGTTTATTGAAGTGTCTTTACTAATCCTAATAGGTAGAACGAGTGGATTGCAATTCCAATATGAACACATATCATTCCACTATGGAGATTTAAATATTTATAAATCATTAATAAATCTTAGTGTTTTATATGTTTCTCAAGAAAGGAACCTATTGGACAAAATGGAAAAATAGAATGCATTGAGGTATACAAAAATTTCCATGCACACCATAGAACTAAGCTACTTCAATAATATTTGTCCTCGTGTCATTGATAAAATTTTCCCTTATTAACTAATTGATATTGTGATTGTTAAGTTATTTGATAAATTGGAATATATCAACCACTAATTATACATGTTTTTTATTTCAATGTTTTTAATAATAAAGTGTCAAAGGTTTAGTTAAGAGCTAGTATCAATAAGGATTAATTCAATTGGTAAATTCTCTTGCAAAAGAGTTCATAGAGCACGTGATACAAAATCTTATTGATTCTTTTAGGGTTACTAGTTGGTATTTTAGTTTCTAGTTACTATTGTGTTCCATTTGAAGACAAAGAAAGGGAGTAAATCTATGGTATTGAAAATGTACCAGCCTCCCTTAGAATGTTTAATACATTGGTGAGTGAGGGAAAATATTCTTTGAAAAATGAGATGAAAAATAGTTCATTTACTAAGTAATAGACACATATTAATAATGTATAAGATATATATGATAAATATAAGGGAGCCATTTGTAACACCCACTCCCCAACCATTTTATGTTATGATTAGTTATTATCCTACCTACTAGAAGATTGATTGCTTGGTAATTTCTTGTTGGTATTATTACCATACATACAAGGTATGTGTATGTTATCTACATATACATAACTCACATGGATATGTTAGTATTCTATGCTTTATTATGCTAAAGCATTGATTAATGATTAATATTATGATTAGCGTTAATATTGATTAAGCTTGATAATTTTTTTAACTATAGCCTTATGAATAATTTAATATTAAATTAATTTTGGCCCTCTCATGACTCTTTTACTTTGATTAAATAACTAAAATCATTTGATTATTTATCATGTATTAATTCTTATTGTTTTGGACCATTCCTCTATTCTCCCAAGCTTGGTTCCATACCGAGGAACCTTTGAGGTTTCCAGAGAGCCTGAATAGAGACTTCAGGTTGTGAGATGGGGCATATTTTTCCTTCCAGAGTGCTACCCAAGAGGGGCTGGTGATCCATCTCCACCAGGTTTTGGCGCCCATAACTTTTCCCAACAAGTCTGGGTCTTTGAGACCAGGTCCCCCATTTTTTTTAGGTATGCAGATTTTTCCCCAGGCTACTAGGGCCCATTTTCCCTTATTCTCTTTGTCTTTCCATAAGAAGTTTCTTTGAATGGTTTTTATTTGGTTTGAAATATATTTGGGAGCAGCAATGATCGAGTACTGGTATTGAGGAATGGCTTGCAGGATTGAGTGGACCAAGACTAATGTGCCTAGGATATTTAAGGACCTAAAAGTCCAATTGGAAATCTTTTTTGTTTTCAATTTGGTGACCAAATATTCCCGGTTGGCTTTGGCTAGGGGTTTATCAGTCAGGGGAACTCTGAGGTACTTGGAGGGGAAGAAGTTGAGCTGAAAGCCACCATTGTGAGCTATGTTGAGTTGAATGGTCTAGGAGGTAATGAGGAAGAAGATTTTTGATTTGGCTTTATTGATGGAGGTGCCAAAGGCCTGGGAAAAATCAACAAGAATATTGTGGAAGGAAAGGGCTTCTTTGACCAAGGGATAGCCCATAAGAAGAGTGTCATCCACATATTATTGGTGGGTTGAAGGGGGATTAGAGGGGTAGAGATTTAAACCAGGTATGCTTCCATAATAAGGTGTTTTCCTATAATGGATTTAATAAATTACATGTAGAGCTTGTTCTAGTTGGAAGATCCATTTACAATTACAAGCATACATAACTTAACTAGTTGATTGAGAGGCAACGAGTAAACTTCTTGATCAACCCGATATGTCAAACAAGTATGGATTTATTATGAAGTGATCATCTGCCATGGTTTAGGTTGTTGTTTGTATGGATGAAATACAAACATTTCCTAGAATGATCCTCCTTGAGCACACCCTCTCCAAGGGCTTAGGGCTTAGGGGATTTAGCAGTTAAGGATTTTAGGGGTTAGAGGTGAGGGGTTAATGGGATATGGGTTAAGCGTTAACGGTTTAGGGGTTTATGGGTTAAGGGGTTAGGGGTTTAAGTGTTAGTGGTTTAGTGGTTTAGGGGTTTAGAGGTTTTAGGGTTTTAGGGGGTTAAATGGATTATGGGTTGGGAATTAGGGTTTAAGGGGCTAAGGGTTAAGGGTTAGAGGTTTAGGGTTTATGGGTTAAATGGGTTTATGGTTTTAGAGGCTTAGGGGGTTGGGGGATTTAGCAGTTAAGGATTTTAGGGGTTAGGGGTTAGGGGTTAATGGGTTACAAGTTTAGGGGTTATAGGTTTAGGGGTTAAATGGGTTAGGCGTTTCGAGGTTTAGGGGGTTAGGGGATTTAGCAATTAATGATTTTAGGGGTTAGGGTTTTGGGGGTTAAATGGGTTAGGATTTTAGGGGTTTAGGGGTTAAATGGGTTAGGGGTTGGGAATTAGGGTTTAAGGGGTTAGGGGTTAAGGCTTTAGAGGTTTAGGGGTTTAGGGGTTTAGGGGGTTAAATGGGTTAGGGATTATAATCATTTCTTAGGTGAACAAGGCACAATCTAGTTGTAGTAACTGTAACTTGGTCAAGTTGTTATAGTTAAGGAAAGACTTGGTCGGGTTCCCAAGTCCCAAAAAAGGTAAGGGTAATTGTGAGGGAATGATAACTAAGGAGTTTCAGTGCATGCCAAGGATTGAAAAGGCATGCTAACACATGCCAGAAAGTGTCAATGGATGTTGAGGAGTGTTAGGGAGTGCCAGGACATCGCAAGGGAGAACTAGGTCAAAATGCATGGAAATGAACGAATAAGAGTGTGTGCCAAGTAGTGTCAACGAATTCCAAGTGTCTCAAGGATAAAGTGTGTTAGGAGAAGGTGAAAATAAGAATTGTATGAGGCAAGCCTAAGGTTACATAAAGTGTTGGAAAAATTAGTTTCAGACAAAGGGAAACTTTGGGTTGGGCACAACATTGATTTTCCAATGACTTGGTTGGATTCCCCAGTCGCAAAAAATGTAAGGCTATATATGACGGCATGAAAGCTAAGGAATACCAAGGTGTGGCATGAACACATGCTAGGGAATGTGAGGGCCAAGTGTCAGGGAAACACAAGGGAGCACCCTTGATGCTCCTTTGACTTGAGGATTTCTTGAAGGTTTGCACTTTGTATTTCATCATTCAAAACCTATTATCTTAACTATAAATGATCATTGGATGAGCCTTTACCATGGTATGTCTCTTAAACCTTAGTCTCTTATAGTATTTCTCTCAAAAAACAATTCATGGAAAGTCACCCTATATTCTCCCAAAGCTCATACTTTAATTGAATTTTTACTTGCCTCACTTTGAAGCCTAGTATAAACACGTTAGTCACAAGAGAGGAATTTTGGAAGTTTTGATCTTAGGCATTCATCATTTTTTAATATTCCTAAACCCGAGGTCATATTTCCCTCAAGCCTTTCTTGGAGAGTCCTTGTTTTTCTTCTAAAGTAGCGAACCTATTATCTAATCCTCTTCTTTGAGTGGGCATTGGAAATCACATTGTGCATCATTATTGGTCTCATCATTCTAGTAATTTCCCTATACCGAGACTCTTCCCATAAGTGAAAGTTCATAAAGAGCAGGGGAAATTGAATGAGGTGACAATGGGTCCTTGTCCCATTGTTTCCACTTGATCTAGTAGTAGTCCCTTTGGAACCCCTCCTAGGACCCGTGCTAAATTAAGCGCTAACATTTTTCAAAAACAAGTATAAAGCATATGGCTCACTTGAAAATAATAAATCTAGGCTTGTGGCAAAAGGTTTTACACAAAAATAAGGGGTCTATTATGAGAATAATTTTTCACCCATAGAAAAATGGGATACCATATGGACATTCTTTTCCCTAGAAACTCAAAAAGTTGGAAATTCCATCAAATGGATGTAAAAATTGCTTTCTTGAATGGAGATATGAAAGAGAATGTTTTTGTGTTCCAACCAGAAGGATTTTTTGTGAAGGGTTACGAACATAAAGCATGCAAGCAGTAAAATCCTTGTATGGCTTCAAGAAAGCACCACGAGCCTGGTATAATAAGGGGTTAGGGGAATAGGGGCTTAGGGGTTAGAGGTTTAGGGTTTAGGGGAATAATGTGTTAGTGGTTAAGGGGTTAGGGATTGGGGGCTAAAGGGTTACGGGATTTAGGCACATTTAGGGGTTAGGGGCATAATGAGTTAGTATTTAAGGGATTAGGGATTCGAGTTAGGGGAATAATGAGTTAGTGGTTAAGGGGTTATGGATTGGGGGGTTAGGGGATTTAGGCGCATTTAGGCGTTAGGGGAATAATGAGTTAGTGGTTAAGGGATTAGGGATTGGGGGCTTAGGGGTTAGTGGATTTAGGCGCAGTTAGGGGTTAGGTGAATAATGAGCTAGTGGTTAAGGGATTAGGGATTAGGGATGTAGGGGATTTAGAAGTTAAGGATTTTAGGGGTTAGGGGTGAGGGGTTAATGGGTTAATGGTTAAGCGTTAAAAGTTTAGGGGTTAAGGGGTTAAGGGGTTAGGGGTTTAGGTGTTAGTGGTTTAGGGGTTTAAGGGTTTAGAGGCTTAGGGTTTTGGGGGTTAAATGGGTTAGGGTTTTAGGGGTTTAGGGGGTTAAATGGGTTAGGGGTTGGGAATTAGGGCTTAAGGGGTTAAGGGTTAGATGTTTAGGGTTTACGGGGTTAAATGGGTTTAGGGGTTTAGAGGTTTAGGGGGTTAGGGGATTTAGCAGTTAAGGATTTTAGGGGTTAAGGGTTAAGGGGTTAAGCAGTTAAAGGTTAAGGGGTTAGATGTTTAGGGGGTTAAATGGGTTAGGGGTTTAGAGGTTTAGGGGGTTAGGGGAATTAGCAGTTAAGGATTTTAGCGGTTAGGGGTTAAAGGGGTTAGGTTTTGGGGGTTAAATGGGTTAGGTTTTTAGGGGTTTAAGGGGTTAAATGGGTTAGGGTCAGGAATTAGGGTTTAAGGGGTTAGGGGTTAAAGGTTTAGAGGTTTAGGGTTTAGGGGGTTAAATGGGTTAGGGGGTTAAATGGGTGAGGGGTTATAGCCATTTATTAGGCGAACAAGGCATAATATAGTTTTAGTAACCATAACTTGGTCAAGTTGTTATAGTAAAGGCAAGACTTGGTTGGGTTCCCAAGTTCCAAAAAAGTAAGGGTAATTGTGAGGGCATGAGAACTAAGGAGTGTCAGTGTGTGCCAAGGAATGAAAAGGAATGCTAACACATGCTAGAAAGTGTCAATGGATGTTGAAGATTTTTAGGGAGTGCCAGGACATTGCAAGGGAAAACTAGGTCAAAATGCATGGAAATGAACGAATAAGAGTGCGTGCCAAGTAATGTCAATGAAATCCAAGTGTCTCAAGTATAAAGTGGGTTAGGGGAAGGCTAGAATAATACTTGTATGAGGTAAGCCTATGGTTACATAAAGGGTTGCACAAATCAGTTTTAGACAAAGGTAAACTTTGGGTTGGGCACAACATTTATTTTCCAATGACTTAGTTGGGTTCCCAAGTCACAAAAAGAGTAAGGTTATCTATGATGGCATGAAAGCTAAGGAATACCAAGGTGTGTCAAGGAATTCCTAGAAGTACTAACACATGTTAAGTAGTTCCAAGGCATGATAGGCATGCCAAGATGTGGCAGGTGCTAGGGTGTGGCATGAATACATGCTAGGGAGTGTGAGGGCCAAGTGTCAAGGAAACACAAGGGAGCACTAGTTTAAAATTCATGGAAATGAAGTATCAGCCAGTTCCAGTTGTGATAAGAAGGGAGTGACACAATATTCTAGGAACTTCCAAGGCATGTTAGAGTGATAGGGAAGCATACAAAGATGTTCCAAGTGCCAAGGTGTACCAATGCATGCTAAGGAGTGTTAGGGAGTGCCAAGAAAACATAACATAGCACTAGGTCAAAATTAATAAATGAATGAATAAGAGTGTGTGGCAGGGAATGTTAGTGAGTTCTAGGTATTGGGATTCAACAAGATGATGAGCTTAATGAAACGAGTCGCCTTCACTAAGTGGGCCCGCAGGCTATTTTTGGCGCAAATCTATTTTTAGACATGGAGACCATATTTCAGAAGTTGCAGGATGCTATTTGTGGATGGTTGGTCAAGTTGGAAAAATAGATGGATTTCTATTTTTAGACATATTGGGCGAAGTCTATTTATAGATTGTTGATCTAAAAATAGAAGTGTCGATTATTATTAGCTCTTAATAATAATTGGACCCTAAATAACAACTTATTCTCTTGGAGCACTTAATTTCAGTTAACAGGTGTTGTAGATCAGCTAGCTGAAGGAATTATGCAATTCCTAGGGTTTACTAGTGTTCATGCATGGAGGACTCAAGTCAGGACTCAAGTGGCAGAGTTATGATGGAGTTGGCGAAGTAGTTCATGGAGTTTGTTTCAGTTTAACTACATCCTTGGAGTTAAACTCAATTGAACTAATTGTGTATATTTCTAATAGATTGATACATTAGTGGGAGTGGAGTTAATTAATTAGTTAAATTAATTCACAAATAATAACTCATTAATCAACTAAACAGAGACAACAGTTAACTACTTGCATGGGATTTCCAATGGAGACTCAGTGGAGAGATAGGTGAAAGGGTAGTGTGACTATCATTTGTGGCTATCTTGATGCATCTAATGCATCACACATCCATTGGAGATGCCAATGAGGATTGCGCAGTCAAGGCAAGGGTAATTTGAAGTCATTCAGAGCTATTCAAATCAAGGTCAACCCAAATAAATCTGATTTGGGGGTTCCACTGCAACAACATTTTCCCCACAACAAGCACAAGATCAAGCCAACATGTGTGATGTGTGCATTTAAAGAGATGGATAGGTAGGTTTACCCTTACGAGAACATCGCACCTTAAAATCTGACCATGATTACTAAGTGCAAGCATTTGCGAAATGGCATTATGAGTGGAGCCTTTTCCAGAAGAGATTATTCATTTACATTACAATATATACAACATGCAGTTAGTATTCCATCCATGTTAGCGCACACACTTGATGGTATCAATCCTTAAACTGGTACAAAAAAAATGATTTTATATATTCACATACGAGACAGTCACAAGATGTCAAAAAAATCACATACTTATCGAAATCCTCAACTAGGAATATGCTACATTGCTTCTTAATGTGCTTTCAACTAGGTAGGCATCAATCACAATCATTACAATGGGTTAAGGGGATGTAAGAGAGAATTATGTAAGGAGTTCCTTCTAGGTAAAGGCCATTGGTATTACTATCATTAAAGGGGGTGGCCTACAAGGATACATTGGTAGCTACTGATGCAAGAGCATAATTTCAACAATTTATTTCAAAATTTGTATTTTTCCTCCATAAGGTCTTAGAGATTTATAGAAGAGGAAGTTGGTTTCCTTGTTGCCCTATAATTTTGTAGAATTTCTAACTTCATATTTGGGATATGAAATTTTAGTAATTTTAGGCATAAGTTAAGATGTTTTTATTTTTATTTTTAAGGCCTCCTAGTCATTAGGAAAGTTGAGTCTTATGATTAGGATTACTTGTGGCATCCTATCTATTTTTGAAACTCCAATACACCAAGGAAAATATGTGGAGGACATTTGGGGAAAATGTGATTGTCCATCAAATGTAGATCAGATTTGGGGAACTTGTAGCTCTTTTCCTTGGACCCTACTAGTTCTTAGAGGTTGTATTTGGAGCGGTTAGCAGAAAAAAGCATAATATGCCCAAGAATATTAGCGTTGGAGCACCTACGGTTTGGGATAAAGGATAAGGGGTTCTAGGAGTTAATGGGTTTAAGGGTTTAGGAGCAAGGGGTTAAGGGTAAAGGGTAAAGGGTTAGGGCTTATGGGATTTGAAGGTTAGGGGTTTAAGGGTTAGAGGTTAATGGATTAGTGGTTAAGGGATTTAGGGGTTAATATTAACCATCAAGGGCTTAAATTTCAGGGGATTTAGGGGTTAAGTGCCTAAGGGTTATGTTATTTAGGTGTCAGAAGGTTAAGGGGTTAGGGGTTAATGAGTTTAGGGGTTAGCGGTTATGGGTTAAGGGTCAAGCTTTAAGAGGATATGGGATTAGGGTTTATGGGGTTCAAGGATTCTAAGTTAGTGGTTAGGGGTTAAGGGGTTAATGGCTTTGGGTTTAAGGGATCAAGGGGTTAATTTGTTATGAGTTATGGGTGTAGGGATTAAGGGATTGTGGCTTCGGGGTTAAATGGATAGGTAATTTAGTGGTTATGGGTTAAGTGCATATGGGTTTTGATAATGTGGCCCCTAATCCCCTTGTCACGACTATTGGGGGTTCCCTTATCAATTTCTCTCATTACCTTACCTATAGGTTCCCTAGCCCCTATGCCATAAGGCCCTAAGGCTCCTTCTCATTCTCTAATGTTAGGATTGTAGATCTCAGTAAACCATGCTCGAACCTCTCACTTCTACCCATCCATTCTACGCTTATGTCCCCTTGCCCCGCTGAATACACCAAAAGACCCGACTCCCCCAAAATTCATGAGAATTGAACATTTGGAGGCGATCATTTAACAACAACATCACAACTACTCCTTTTATAATGGTGTCTTGGAGCTATTAGATGTCATTTCATTGAGCTACAGTGATAGGTGAGAGCTATGCATAGCTCACTAAAGGTGTATCAAGAGACTATTAGTCTATTGGCTATAGAATTTGACTCTTTTTTTGTAACTTAGTGAAATGGAAAAGATGTGGAGACAATCTCCATTCTTCCTCTTTCATCAGGCCATGTAAAATAAATGAAGCAAATAGTCTCAGACCCTTGGAGAAGGAAAGTTGAGAACAATAATTAGCATGAACAAACAAAGAATCCAATGAGTTAAGCTTAGAGGGGTCTCCCTTTGTAAAAAAGCATCCATAAGCTTGTTAGAGTTAGTATGAATCTTTACTAGAGGTTGAGTATTCTTCACATCACCAACCACATCCAATAGAAAGGTACCAACCCCTACAATAAAAATGATGTCTCCAAATAAGGTGTAGTTAATACCAACAATATCACCTTACGAATATATTACAATATGATTTGTAAAGTACGTTTCCATACATGTGTGAAAGAAAAAATCCATTTGGTTAGCAAAAGGAAGTATTTTTTAAGACCTCCAGAAACCCCCTTGAAGGAGACAAGAAGGGTTTGAAACCATATAATACAAGTCGATCTATGAACCCTATTTCTAATGTTTTCTATGCATGTGTTTGTTCACTCGGTTTGACATGTGATAGACAATATATGAAGCCTTTTTTTCCACATATCATCTTCACTAGATATCATGTTGCTAAGAATGAAGTGTCTGGGTTAGAGTTAAAGTTCCTATTTTAATTTGTTGTCTTTTTTTTTCTTTTAGAGTACAAATCTTTCTGGTATATTGTGCTAAGTAAGTTTGGCTTTCAAATATTCAAGGAATATGTGAGCTAATTATATAAGAAAATATTGTAATATTTGAAATAACATGATGAACTATTTAGCACAATTTATGGTGTTGGATTGATTGAGATGTTAATTTTTGGATGGATGGATGTAAATCTCTTTAGCCAATAGAAAAAACTCATTAAGCATTGTTGCAAGTATGTTATTGACATGTTGAAGTGCCATTGAGACTAAGAGGTAGAAGATTTAGACTTGTATTTTTTCACCTACCCGGGTGTGATGATACCTTGTGGAGCTAAGCAAAATTTCCATTTTTTTAACTTTTGGATATATTCTATATGCTCTTGAGAGAATTTCAACCTTTTAAGTAAAACTACAAACAAATGTACATTCATGCAATAATTACTAATTGATTTGGGGGTGACTCAAAAAATTGTAGTGTGTTGGCTTGTTGAATTTGTTAGTAAGTTAATTAGGGCTTGATAGATTTGTAAGCTTCAGTGGGAGTTATTACAGTTGTATGTGTTTTAGAGAAGTGAGTTTGGAGTGGTGGTTGTGCTTTCTTTATTGAATTTGATTTCTTTGGTTCTTCTTCTTGTGCATGACCACTGTGGTATATTCTTGTTAGTGGTTAAGGGGTTAGGGATTGGGGGCTTAAGGGTTAGGGCATAAAGAATTAGTATTTAAGGGATTAGGGATTGGGGTTAGGGGAATAATGAGTTAGTGGTTAAGGGGTTACGGATTGGGGGTTTAGGGGTTAGAGGGATAATGAGTTATTGGTTAAGGGATTAGGGATTGGGGGCTTAGGTGTTAGGGGATTTAGGCGCAGTTAGGGGTTAGGTGAATAATGAGCTAGTGGTTAAGGGATTAGGGATTAGGGGCTTAGGGCCTAGTGGATTTAGCAGTTAAGGATTTTATGGGTTAGGGTTGAGGGGTTAATGGTTAAGCGTTAACGGTTTAGTGGTTTAGGGGTTAAGGGATTAGGGGTTTAGGTGTTAGTGGTTTAGGGGTTTAAGGGTTTAGAGGTTTAGGGTTTAGGGGTTAAATGGGTTAGGTTTTTAGGGGTTTAGGGGGTTAAATGGGTTAGGGGTTGGGAATTAGGGCTTAAGGGGTTAGGGGTTAAGGGTTAGACGTTTAGGGTTTACGGGGTTAAATGGGTTTAGGGGTTTAGAGGTTTATGGGGTTAGGGGATTTAGCAGTTAAGGATTTTAGGGGTTAGGGGTTAGGGGTTAATGGGTTAGAGGTTAAGGGGTTAGAGGTTTAGGGGGTTAAATGGGTTAGGGGTTAATAGGTTTAGGGGTTAGGGGATTTAGTAGTTAAGTATTTTAGGGGTTAGGGGTTAGGGTTTGGGGGTTAAATGGGTTAGGGTTTTAGGTGTTTAAGGGGTTAAATGGGTTAGGGGTCAGGAATTAGGGTTTAATGGGTTAGGGGTTAAGGGTTTAGGGGGTTAAATGGGTTAGGGGTTTAGCGTTTAGGGGGTTAAATGGGTGAGGGGTTATAGTCATTTCTTAGGTGAACAAGGCACAATCTAGTTGTAGTAACTGTAACTTGGTCAAGTTGTTATATTCAAGGCAAGACTTGGTTGGGTTCCCAAGTTCCAAAAAAGTAAGGGTAATTGTGAGGGCATGATAACTAAGGAGTGTCAATGCGTTCCAAGGAATGAAAAGGCATGATAACACATGCCAGAAAGTGTCAATGGATGTTGAGGAGTGTTAGGGAGTTCCAGGACATTACAAGGGAGAACTAGGTCAAAATGCATGGAAATGAATGAATAAGAGTGTGTGCCAAGTAGTGTCAATGAATTCCAAGTGTCTCGAGGATAAAGTGTGTTATGAGAAGGTCAGAATAATACTTGTAGGAGGTAAGCCTATGGTTACATAAAGGGTTGGATAAAGTAGTTTCAGACAAAGGGAAACTTTGGGCTGGGCACAACATCGATTTTCCAATGACTTGGTTGGGTTCTCAAGTCACAAAAAAAGCAAGGTTATCTATGACGACATGAAAGCTAAGGAATACCAAGGTGTGTCAGGGAATTCCTAGAAGTAATAAGACATGTTAGGCAGTTCCAAGGCATGATAGGCATGCCAAGATGTGGCAAGTTCCAGGGTGTGGCATGAACACATGCTAGGGAGTGTGAGGGCCAAGTGTCAGGGAAACACAACGGGACACAAGTTTAAAATGCATGGAAATGAGGTATAAGCCAGTTACATGTGTGTTAAGAAGGGAGTGACATGGTATTCTAGGAAGTGCCAAGGCATGTTAGAGTGCTAGGGAAGCATTCAAAGTTGTTCCAAGTGCCTAGGTGTGCTAATGTGTGCTAAGGAGTGTTAGGGAGTGCCAGGAAAACATGACAGCGGCGCACTGGGTCAAAATTCATAAATGAATGAATAAGAGTGTTTGACAAGGAGTGTTAGCAAGTTCTAGTTGTCTCGAGGAGGGAGTGACATGGTATGATAGGCAATACTAAGTCATGTTATAGTGTCAGGGCGACATGCATCCAATATTTTATATATTCACATATGAGATAGTCACAAGATGTCAACAAAATCACATACTTATCGAAATCCTCAACCAGCAATATGCTACATTGCTTCTTAATGTGCTTGCAACTAGGTAGGCATCAAAGAAAATCATTGTAATGGGTTAAGGGGATCTAAGAGAGAATTATGTAAGGAGTTCCTTCTTGCTGGTAAAGGACATTGGTATTACTATTGTTAAAGGGGGTGGCCTACAAGGATACATTGGTAGCTATTGATGCAAGAGCATAATTTCAACAATTTATTTCAAAATTTGTATTTGTCCTCCATAAGGTCTTAGAGATTTTTGGAAGAGGAAGTTGGTTTTCTTGTTACCCTATAATTTTGTAGAATTTCTAATTTCATATTTGGGATAGGAAATTTTAGTAATTTTAGGCATAAATTGAGATGTTTTTTTTATTTTTAGGGCCTCCTAGTCATTAGGAAGGTTGAGTCTTATGATTAGGATTACTTGTGGCATCCTATGTAATTTTCAAACTCCAATACACCAAGGAAAATATGTGGAGGACATTTGGGGGAAATGTGGTTGTCCATGAAATGTAGATCGGATTTGGGGAACTTGTAGCTCTTTTCCTTGGACCCTACTAGTTCTTACAGGTTGTATTTGGAGTGGTTAGCAGGAAAAAACATAATATGCCCAAGAATATTAGTGTTGGAGCAGTTATGGTTAAAACACGAGATTCAAAGTTCAAATCCCCTTGAGTTGCCAACCTAAAAATAATAATTTTTTATCTATTTATTTATTAAATTTTTAGAATGTGGTTTAATGAAAAAAGAAAAATATAATATAAAATAAATAAATATGACATGATTAAATTTCATGTGGTTTGAATATCGATTTTCAAAAATAAAAAATATAATTTTATCCACTATCCACTCATGATATTTCAATGCAAACTTTCCAATGCTAATGATTTTGTCTTAATTGCTAACTATCTTAAATGGGTTTCGTCTTAATTGTCATTGTATTAAGTCGCCATTGTCTTAAATATAAAGTTCTGTCTTAAATATTTTAGTCTCAAAGTGCTTTTGTCTTAAATCTAAAATTTTGTCTTAAAATATTTTTGTCTCAAATTTCTTTTGTCTTAAAATATATTTGTCTCAAACTGTTTTTGTCTAAAATATAAAGTTTTGTCTTAAAATATTCTTGTCTCAAATTCGTTTTGTCTTAAATATAAAATTTTGTCTTAAAATACTTTTGTCTTAAATTTGTTGTCTCAAATTGTTTTTGTCTTAAATTTTTTTGTCTCAAACTGTTTTTGTCTTAAATAGAAAATTTTGTCTCAAATTATTTTTGTCTCACACTATTTTTGTCTTAAATTTTATATTTAAGACAATTCAATTGATATTAAATTTTAATATAAAATAACTAAAATAAAAAGTGACTTTTTAAGACAAAAGATTTTTTTTGTCTTAAACAAATGTCTTAAAATGCCCTTGGTGTAGTAGTGAGTGGAGTTGAGTTTGAGTGACTCGGGATAGAAACATGGTTTTGCATGGTGCTAAGGAGAATGAATCTGGTAATACATTTTCATGTACTTTTTGTATTGATCTAACAAAAATCTCACCTCATTCCTATCCCTATTCAATTGTTATATTGTTTTCTTACACATTTGATTATAACTAATTGGTTACATATATTTCCTTGATTTCAAATATTTAGAATATTTAAGTTTTTTCATTATATTATTTTCACTTGTTTCTCTCTCTTTATTGTGTGCAGGTTTGCAAAAAAACTTGAGAACAAGGCTTTAGGACAAAAATACTCTTTACCCAAAGTCTTCTCCAAATGAAAAAAGTCAACGAATGCCTTTGTTTTCCTTCGATAATTTATAATTATAACCACTTATATGATATTCTAGTAGATTTCTATGTTTCTCTCCCTTTCACTCCATTTTGGCTACAATCATAGTCATATGATTAATTTCCACAAATAGAATTGGTGACAATACCAGCGAAAAACTTGTTGAGGTTTTTCTCTTCTAGTTACCATTTGTTCTTGCATATTATTCTACCTTTCTTTCATCTTTGTTTCAAGTTGTATCTTGAAATTTCAATATTTTATAAAAAAACAAAATTCTTCTATAGGTAGCATTTAATATTGACATAACTTCTCTATATATGTTGTTTTTTGTGAATAAACCTACATATATAAGCTTGTTTCCTTTAGAAAAAGATATATATGTGTATTTTCCTAGTGATAGTTGCATATATATCTTGTAATTGGTAAATTCCACCTTTATGGTATTACTAGTACCGCTTGTTTATATTGTTATTATGTGTGTTACATTAGGTGCATTAATATTCATTTGAAAGAAAAAAGAAAAAAAATAGCATTATATACTCTTCTATAACTTTGATTTCAATATGGGTAGGAATTATTCATGTTTTATGCTTGCCTAAAATGGGATTCATTGAAGGATATGTGAGGTTTTTTATTTTCCTTGTGGAAATGACCTCCCCATCAACCACCAGCAATTAGTGGATGATATTATGTTGTTCTGTCATGTATCTATGAGTGAAGCCATGGGAAGCAGAGACATTCTGCATGATTTATGTAGGCGTCAGGTACCTTCATAAACAATGATAACTCCTGCATCTTCCTTTTTAATACCCCGGTGAATACCCAATCCTTTATGGCTCAGTTTTTGGGCTTTTGAATCGGCTCCTTACCCACCAAATATTTGGGCATGTCATTAGCATTTAATTCTTTAAAAAATAATTATTGACAATCTCGACTCCAAAATATTCAACTGAAGCTCGGTAGTTGGGCTTTTAGAGCCGTCAACCTAGCAGGTCATACATTTATCATAAAGGTAGTCCTCCAATCCATTCCTATTTACCAACTCTTAGAGATGCCTAGTCCAAAGACTTCTTGTGTAAATATGGTTGATACCTTTAATAAGATCTTATGGGGAGGAGCTCAACAATTGAAGAAATTGGCATTGGTATCTTGGACCAATCTTACAAAGCCTAAGATGGAGAGGGGCCTAGGTCTCTGAGATACTTTCATTTTGAATCAAATTATGGGCACTAAACTTTGGTGGTGATGGATAAGAGGAGGCCCAGACTTATGGAGATAGACATGGACTATAAAATATGGCATGCCCATACACACCAAAGACATTCTCAGATATCGGGACCCCCCAAAAGGATCATCAATATGGAACTTAGCAATAAAGAACAGTGATCTAATTTCACAACATTTCCTTTGGGAAATCAGAAATTGTAGAACAACCTTATTCTGGAAATACTCTTAGAAACAAAGAGAAACGTTATTTATTAAACTATATGTGAGTGGTATACAAATAGCTGAAACTTCTACATAGTGGATCAGTTTTGGAAATCCATCTTATGAGATGTTGGTTGGAGGAAATGGAAAGAGCCTCACGACTCATCAAATCCTCCTATTTCAAATAAATGCCAGTAGCTGGATAGAGAACTAAAATCCAGGAAACTCACAATACAGGGAGGAGAAGACATCCTTAGATGGGGATATTCTACTCAAAGTACCTTCATTATTAATGAACCATATACACTTCGGGTTGAATGGGGTCAAAATCATCAGATCCCTATTTGGAAGAAGATTTAGACTAGTGGTATGTGGACAAAAGTTTCTTAATTTATATGCCTAATATGAAGAGTGTAATCCTCACATGGGATCAACTATAGAAGAAGGTTATTCATGGATCATTCCTTTGTTTCATATGTGGCCATCACAATGAGGATTTGGAACACCTACTAAACTCGTGTTGTTATTTTGCTGAACAAAAGTTGAGGCAATTAGGTGACCTTTTTGGCCACCTTGACCAAGACCAACAAAGCATCAATGAATCTATTTTGTTATTGGGTACAAGTGTATTTTCAATTCTGGTCCTCAATAGAGACTGGGAGCTCTCATTGCCTATCTTATATGGGCTATATGGAAGGAGAGGAACAGAAGGATTTTTAAATATTGTCAGAAACATCAGAAAAATTTTGGATATGAATAACTCAAAACATCCGAGAAATAATAATGGAAAAAAAATGGCACCTAAACAATTGGCAGGTGGCCCTTCATGAAGAAATAATCCTATACATGTTCAATATATCTCCTAGTATGATAGCCCCAAACTCCTGGAACCTTATGGTCGATCCTAATGTCTTGCTACAACACTTCTCAACTCCTTGAGAGGGATTCATCAAGTTAAGCTTTAACGGAGCATCAAAAGGAAACCCAGGCCCCGTGGATTTCGAGGGACTCTTTCAGGATTCAAGTGCAAGAACTCGGTTGATATTTGCATCAAATTGTGGCCACGCCAATAACAATGAGGAAAAATTCACGACAGTCAAGCAAGGCCTCATTATAGTTATTAAGCTTTGTTGCAGGAATATACTAGTTAAAGGGGAATCAAAATTGGTGATTGATATCACTTAGAAGCTGAGTTAGGGAGCTAAATGGGAAAAACTCAATCAAAGTTGGAAAACAAATAGATTGGTGCAAGAGA
Organism: Pinus albicaulis; assembly: GCA_034641835.2. Lineage (NCBI taxonomy): Eukaryota > Viridiplantae > Streptophyta > Pinopsida > Pinales > Pinaceae > Pinus > Pinus albicaulis. The sequence goes on along the minus strand of CM076578.1, from coordinate 816,844,449 downwards.
TAGGGATCCATAGGGGGTCTCTTTATTTGTTGGCCTTTGGGTTTTCTGACTCTGATTCTTTGGGGTTGCAGAGTGTTAGGGTCCTATAATAATAGGTTTAATAATTTTTTAATTTACTTTGATTAGTCTTGAAAATATGTGCATACCTTTCTTTCTACAAGTTGTTTTCCCATATTTTGAAAAATAATAAAAAAATGAAAAGAGGGTAAAAGTCCTAAAAGAAAGACTAAAGGACTTGAAAAGAAAAGATAAAAAAGAATAAAAAACGGACCCCAAAGAGAATAAAGAGATAAGAATAAGACATGAAAGTGATGCAAGTCAAAATGCCACTACTTTTTACGTTTACTACAAGAATAATGATTATGTGCAGCTTGTTCAAAATGCCATAATCCATGATGAGTTAAATAGTTTAATCTTAAGTTTTTCATGCCTTGAATTTTATGTTTATAGATATAGAATAAAGATCTCTCAAACAATTTAAACTTGAAAAATCAGTAGGTAGTTAGAGAATAAATGACGAGATCAACAGTTTAATCTGAGCCCTCGGATGAAATAAGGTTAGCAATTAGATACTTTTATGCTTTAAAAGAAAAATGCATTTAGGGTTGCAAGCTTAAATGCACCCATGAAAATAATAGAAAAATGTTAGAATAATGATGGGTAGGTAGAAAGTAGTTGTACACAGGCATGTCATAAAACTTCATTTGGAAAAACTGACTAATTTCCTCTCCCCTCAAAGTATTCATTACTCAAAACCTTCAGTTAAAAGGCTCAAAGCATTTCTCTGACTTTTGTTGGGACTGGACCCAAGGCTTAAAAACTGAGTGGTAATTAGTATTGAAATCCCTTCATATTCACCCTTTTCCTCAACATTATTCCCTTTTCCTAAGTTAGAACACTTTTTTCTTAGGGAAATTAAAAAAATCCCCTTTAACTAATTTCATTTCACACAAAAACAGTCAAAAAACCCCACAAAATACAATTTATCCTAAGTATTATGTGTAAATGTTTAAAATGAGATCATTATTATGCTCAAATGCCTATTTTATGCTTTTCTTAGTTGATATTATATGTATTTCCACTCACATCATACTCATTTCATATTAACTTTTAAATTAATAGATTAATTCCCTTATAACTACCCTTTCCTATAGATATATTAATTCCTTTATTTTAAATATCTCAAACCCACTATATTAACTTTAACCTATGGTTTAAAATACCCATGTGTTAAATATTACCCCGCCTATCACCTAAAGGTTATGTTATATATAATAAAACCTACCTTCACAATACACATGTAAATTCCTCATTTACTATGTAAAACCACATTTAACCTATCCACTTATTACATTATGTTTATATGTTAAAAATTATATTTTAAATGTATGCCGAATATAATTATCCAGACCCCACGCCCCATATACTGAGCTACTCCACCACCAAACCTTAGCCATTCACAATCCTTCTCCCAGATCTGACAATCCATCAACGATATCGTAAATCCAATAGCGCCCAACATAATCAATTTAAAATTTGCGAAATGGGTAGTATTGATACACTCTCTCTCCTCAACGTGACGATAAGAGATTGGATCACATTCGATCCAAATAAACCATTTACCAATTCTAGCTTGCGCGATAAAGCACTGATGGTTTTCTCCTCTCGGTGCCAAAACCACTCCCCGCTCTGACTTGACCTGCATTCAATGCAGAACCATGTTCAAACCTGAAAACTCTTTAAAGCTGCATATGCACTCAGTTTTAAGTTTTCCTGTGTTTTTCTACATATTAAACCCTTCTGTCTGAAGAAAAACACCATTTCCCTTATCTTTGTGCCCAAAGAACCAAAGATATATTAAGAAATTGCTACCAAGACCACTTGAATCCTCCAGTATACCTCTAAGGACATCAACAACTTCCAAAAGCCTTCTGATGCCTCAGAAACCCAGTTTAAAGGACATATACCTGCAAAAAACAGGTATTCTTCAAAAAAAGTAACCTCTTCATCAATGAAAAGAGCTATTTCTGTAAATTCGAACCTTGTGAAGCCTATTTTGCCCACATAAAGACCTATATCCGCCTTCAAAGAACGGATTTACTATGAAACCCTGATAAAATTTTCATTTAGATAATACATCTAATTTTAAAACGAAATTGAAGAAGTTTTTAGCCTTTACAGACCTCAAAAATTTCTAATTAATCCAAAAAACCCTTTCGTAAATAATCAAAACCCTCTGTACATGAATCAAATTGTTTTTTAAGTTCGGTTTATCCAAAAGAGCAGAGAACACTGGTTATTTCATTTTCTGAGTCTGTAAAGAGTTTGAAGATAAAATTTGAAACCAAATTGAAAATTTTAACCAAAATAAAGCCTAATTGTACCCTTTTCTCTTCAGCAAACCTCTGTCAAATAAAAAATAGCTACTGTAAATAGTTTAAGCTTACAAAAGAGTACAAAAACCCAAAATACAAATTTTTAAACATCCATAAGGCTAAAAGTGTCAAAATCAAACCCAGTGCATACAAGAATTGTATGATATAGGAATAACTCATATAACTGACACAATTCCTGAAGTGAGAAAGGTAATTAAAAAGAAAAACTTGATGAAGTAGCTTGAAGAGAAGTGCCAAAACATGGATTTGGCAATAACTAAATTTATGCTAAAGTTTGATATATTGAGGAAAAAAGGCTTGCCAAACATTCTGGTTCTAAATGAAAAATTATTGAAACAAGAGGACTACAGCAAGAAAATCAGAGATTTTGCCAAAGAACAGGTAAATAAAGAAGATTGGTAAGGAATACCTACAGGAAAGGTCTTGCACAAAAGAATTGAAGACTTTTTCTATTTGCAGCATCAAATAAACCATCTCTTTGTGGTCAAACCAACCTTTGTTAGGTACACAGAGGTTGATGAAAACTACAGGAAACTTACCAAGATCAAGTTATCCAATGAAGAATTTTGGGAGAAACTTACTGATTTTCTATAAAAGACAATTTTACAGTGGAAGAGGATAAATTACAATTTGTTTTTTTTACACAGTAAAAACTAAATTTTTAGAAGTAAAACAATCCTCAAGTAGATGAAAGAGTATCAGAGGTAAAATGTATCAGATGAAAGTGTATCAGATAAGAAGATAGAGTTTCAAAATAGATTAAAAGATCTTTTGTCAGCGTTGGAGACAACAAGGAAGCCATCCGCACCTAATCCAAAACAACATTTCTATTTTATTTGGATAAATAGGACAGCTTGCTAGTTGTTAAGCAGCTGTCACTATATTTTTGTAAAAGATATTTTTATTTTCCTTACAAAAATCCTATGAGTATTCTAGGATATTTTATAAACATTTTTGTATAAATACTTCATCCTTTGAAGTATTATTGTGGAATAAATTGTTGAATATTTCTATAGTCATTTTTGTTGTATCCGAAGGGTTTCTTGTAGCAAGTTCAAGTAGCAGACTGGATCAAAACCATAAAACATCATATTTCAGGATTCATGTGATGAGCCATTGAAGTGAAGTACTTTCTACTATCATTGTTTATCTTATTATGTTTTACATGCATCCATATATGTGTTATAAATTTGAATGATAAATCAGGAATATTATTACAGAATTTGTTAAAAGCACTTTGTCTTTAACTTTTTATCATTTATATGTTTTCTTCTGATTTCCAGAGTAGGGAAACCTTAATTTCTCCCTCTTTTGAATGACCTCTTTCTTCTCCTTCCTTATCCGAATCAAAGAATCCTTAGTTGCTCTTTATCCTGATCAATCCATTTCACCAATTGGCCTTCAAAGATCTTTAGTGACTTGTCTATCTTGCCCTGAAAATATTTGTCTTTTGATTTTGATCTTGAGTTGTCTGCTTGACATATTGACTCATTTTTCCCAATGGAAAACCAGATCTATTACTATCCATCTCATTAAGTGATTTTTCCCACCAACCAAACCCAATCTTAAAACCAAATTGTCCTTATAACTAGCCTAAAATCAAACATTAAAAAAAAGTTAATTCTTATAGAGAGAGCCCTCTCTGAACCCTAGGAAGGCTAGATCCTAGAGTTTAAAAGTAGGTCTGTGGTTACCTCTAATGTTCTTAAGACTATAAAATCAAAATCTCACAACTTTGGGAATTATTAGAGTGATAACATACTTGCGACCATACTGGGGAACTAACCAATCCTCAGTTTTAAATAGGTCTTAAAGGAAATATTTTTCATTATCTTTTCACTTTAAGACTGTTTTATAAGTTGTGAGTATATTTTTTATCAAAAACTTTAATTCTGGCTTCTAGAAAAATCTACTATACCAGGTCAAATCCAGATCCTAAACCTATTGTTATAGTGGACAATCTGGACAGAATTGGAAAAAAGAATAAACAAGTAAAAGATTTAGGTAATAAATTTTCCTTAGTTAGAGCAAATTCCCTTCCAAAACAGCTAGCAACTATACAAGACATTGATTTTGACTTAAATTTTGAACATTATTTATTCATAAAAAAATCAGCGAGTGATTTAAATAGCACTGTTATAGATCATAATTTTATTTCATCTCTTGAAATTAAACAGGAAACTATTTCAGTAGATTTTGAATCAAATTTTTTTGAGATTTATGATAAACTTGATGAATTAAATGCTACTGTACTTAAGGAAATAGATGAATCTCTTTTCAGCATTTAGTCGAATTAGCTGTTTTATCAGCATATACACCTAAGCCCTCTACTTCTCAGTTAGATACCAACCTTGTATAATTTGTAGGTTCATCTCTTTTTACCACTACATCATCCATAATTTCCACCACCCTCCATTCCACAGATCCCTTTATCCCAAAGAAACCATTCCAACCTAGAGTATTATTTCCATCTTCTCCCACCTCAACACCACCCACTAGCTTTCCTTCTACATCTTCCAGTAAATCATTCTCATTCCCAAGCACTTCTTCATATATCCCAGTTTCATCTTCTACCATCCCAACTTCCCCTTTTAGTTATTTAACCACCATTTCTATTACATCATCTTACATTCCAATCTCATCAACCATGTCTTTAACTGCATCAACTAGTACTTCTAGTTCTGCCTCAAGCACTTCAAACTTACCTCCTAGCCAAGCTAGAATTCAAGCCATGGCTACTAGGTATGCTCCCTTAGTCCTTCAAGGAAAATTACATGATATGCCTCAGGATTACCAAAGTAAAATACCTCAATTTTATGCTACCACTCATTATACTTCCCAACAACATATTAATAAGATGACATATTATATCGAGCTTCACGAAATAGATGATTCTGATGTACGAATGTGACTCGTTGCTCAAACATTAACAACGAAAGTTTAAAAATGGTTTAAAGGTCTTAATACTGGTAGTATAGCTGATTTAGTAGTATTTCATAGATTATTTTTTAATAAATGGGAAAATAAGAAAAATCCACTTCAAATATTATATGAATTTGATGCAATGAAAAGAGCTACTAATGAAACAATCCAATATTTCTGCACTAGATGCAACAATGTTTATAATTCAATCCCTGCTAATCTCAAACCCACTCTAGACTCTGTCCTACTAAAATTCCCTGATGGATTTGATACAGACATGGCCTATAAATTAAGAGAGAGAAATGTTGATACTTTAGAAAGAATGCAAACAGATGTTGTTAGTGTAGAATTAAATATTTTGTCTAGAAAAGCTAGATTAATGAATGAGAGGAGAGTAACCATAAAATAAGAGACATCTAGTTCAGATGGAAAAATAGATCAATTAGCTAAAACTTTACAGAGAATGATGGATAGATTAGAAAATATAGAAAGAAGACCACAATGGGATAATCAACAGCAAATTAGAAATCCCAACTTCAGGAAAAATAAAAACATAGGAAAACCTAAAGAATTGGCTCCTGATCAGACAATAAGACCTCCATTTCAAGAGAATTATGTAGAAATTTCTCATCAAGATGAAAATGATGAAGGCACCATAAATCCAATGGGTATAAATGATGATAACACTATCTTTCTCACACAAGAAGATCAATATTTATTGGAAATGCAACAACTTCAATTAGATTTAGGTGAATCATTTGACTACGAACAAGGTTATGATTTTGCTATCAATGAAGTACATAAGAAATATAACCTTAGAAGTAAGAAAAACATAGAACCTTCTACTAAGAAATATGCACAAACACAAACTAAGAAAATAGTAGAAGCTCCCATTATAAAATTTTTGCAAATTCTCCCTAGGTAAAACAAGAAAAACTCTAATGCATCCAAGAAAATTTCCAGCACTAACATTTCACCCATGTTGGGAAAAATACTGAGAGGGGGGGGGGGTGAATCAGTATTTAGTGCAGACTGAAAACTTTTTAACTTTTTCTTTCTCTACAACCCATACGCTACTTTACTGAATAAAACTCGCGTATACACGCGGATATCCTTCAGACAACTCGCGTATATAATTATTGCATTTAATTCTTAACTTGGATCATTGCATCAGCCATTCATCAGATGTATAGTAAGCAGTAAACAGATGCAGAAATAGCAGAATAAATCATCACACATAAGCAACACGCATGAACACCAGGATTTAAGGTGGAAACCCAATTTGGGAGAAAACCACCACTGTCGTCGTCTCAGTCTTCAATATTTATTATGTAAAGAAAACTTCTTACAACCATGTATTGGCGCAGACTCATACCAGTACGCATGCACCCACCTGCAGAAGGCCACAACCTTCTCCCATTTACTAGCCTCTCCTGGAAGGGAGCTACAACCCCCTGCTCTCGTTTACCAGCCTCTCTTGGAAGGGAGCCACTACCCCCTGCTCACGTTTACCAGCTATCACTGGAAGGGAGCTACTACCCCCTTACTGAAGGCTTCGACCCTCAGCACCACTGCAGACCACGTTTCATCAATTTTCAAACTGGATCAAACAGCTTCAACTCAACCCTTCATTTTTCAACAAACATACTTTGCCCAATGCTTCAAACAGAACAGTGAAACCACTGTAACCAGAATATCAGAGATTACCCAGACTTCAGAATAGATATGCAGAAACACATTCAACCATGAGAAACCATTAGTTCAAATACCATACGTGCTTTTATCTAATAAGACCCGCGTATACACGCGCTTTTCATGAAACAAAACCGCGTATACATCTGTGCATTTCTCAATAAACCCTAACTTCCCATACACACTTTTATTAGATCAAATCTGTGTATACACGGGCTTTTTCCACAACAAACTCACGTATATATCTGTAAATGAAAGCTTTGCAGAACAGAGAATATCTATAAAATTACCCAGATTTCTTCATTACCTTCAGCAGACTTTGCACCAGATCTTCACCAGTTCTTCTTCTGCAGATCGTCTTAGAGATTCATCATCATCAGTTCTAAGGATTTTGAACCATCCACGGGTGCATCATAGATTCAGATTTATCAATCAAGAACAAAGTTCAATCATGCAGATATACTTCAAAGTGAAGTATTCATTCAATACCCAGACACATGCACACCCTTGCACAATGATCTTCTTCTCCTTATATAGGTTTAGCCTTTATCAATACCATCAGCCAAAACCACACCACTTCCAATGGTATTCCTGGACAGGATCAAATAGATAATCCAACGTTCAATACAATGGGTCAATACCATGGTAAGAACCCCTGGTTTTATCAATTTAGAGCGCAATTAAGCATACACGACTTGGCATGTACTTTTCCGTAGACATACGCTACTTCTCCTTAACAAACCCGCGTATGCATAGTGACATACCTTATTTATCATTTATTTGGTACTTCCTGAAATTCATTTCTTCTGTTACTCCTGAGTTGATCTGTAGATACATCATCTTTACATATTTAACACATAGGTTGCTTATAGGAAACTCATCAAGTAGGTTTCCATCAAGGACAACTTCACCAAGCAGGTTGTCATCAAGGACAACACATTGCATCATATAGCCAACAATCTCATTTCATCAAGTAGGTTGCCGTCAAGAACAACACGCGCCAACAATCTCCATATCAGATTTACATCAATATCAAATAGGTTGTTTATCCAAAGACAACTTCATCAAGTAGGTTGCCATCAAGGACAACACTCTGCATCATATTGCCAACAATCTCCCCCTTTGGACTTGATGGCAACCATGATGGTGTTTGTCCACATCAGATAGATACATTGATTATAACCATTATTCAAACACCATGATACTCTCCCCCTTTGACATCAAGGGCAAAGGGCGGATCAAAACCAAAACAAGGTTTTTCTTCCCTTGTAGAAAGAAGAGCTCATTTGATCTGATGTGTACTGAAGTTACCATGCTCCCCCTGAGTTCATGCTGAATCTTCAAATATATTTTTCAATGAAGTACATTACTCTAAGACCTTTCCTATCACCAAGGACTCATACTTACATCAATGATCCAACCAAGTGGATTTACATATGTGACTCAAGTACCCAACCAAGTGGGTTTACATATTTTGACTCAACTACCCAACGAAGTGGGTTTACAAATTTGACTCAAGTTCTTTCATGACCGAATATTACAATTTTACATCATAGTTCTTAACATGACCTTTTCATCAAATTACAAATATGATCAAATACCAAAAGGACCTCAAGAAAGAGATCATATTTCAGAATCATCATAATGCCAACAATGCATTACATTCAGCAAGGCTAATTCCCCCCCTGAAACTGTGCATCCAATGCATCCTTTCCATATGACCAAAACTCCTCCTTAGCTTGTGCAACCTAAACACTTTCAACAGCCAATCATCAAGGTATCTTCACCCAATATCAAAGAATGAAACATAAATATAAGAGCTGAAACATCATCAGAGATATCATACAGCATCAGAGATACCAAACAGCACTGCAGCTGTGCTAAAGAATGCTAACCCCAAGTAAAATTTGTCAGCAATTAACCATACGCGGTTTTCTTTGTATAAACTCGTGTATATACGCGACTGTCTTTCAGGAAACCCGCGTATTTAAATTAATCTTCTGAATTTAAGAAGATCTGATCTTCTACATGGCAGAGATTACTCCCAGCTTCTGTCTGAGATATTCGAACGCTTCCCTGGGCAGAGGTTTGGTAAATATATCAGCCAATTGTTCTTTGGAGGGAACATACTCTAGCTTCACCTTTTGTTCAAGCACTTGTTCACGTAAGAAGTGATACTTGATCGGAATGTGCTTGGTCTTTGAATGCATAACAGGATTCTTTGAAATATTGATGGCACTTGTATTATCACACATAATGGAGATAGGAGGTGAGCACTTGATTTGAAAGTCTTGTAAGGTTTGCATCATCCAAAGAAGTTGCGTGCAACATGATGCGGCAGCCACATATTCTGATTCTGCTGTAGAGAAGGCAATAGAGTTTTGCTTCTTGTTGAACCAAGATACTAACCGGGGCCCCATATAGAATGCTCCACCACTAGTGCTTTTCCGATCATCAACATTTCCAACCCAATCTGCATCAGTGTAAGCATGAAGAGTAAGATCAACATTCTTTGGATACCATAGTCCAAATTCTTGAGTTCCTTGTAGATATTTGAATATTATTTTGACAGCCTGAAGGTGAGACTCTTTTGGATTAGCTTGGAATCGTCCAACAATCCCAACAGCATGCATAATGTCCGGTCTAGTCCCAGTGAGATAAAGTAGACTTCCTATCATAGATCTGTATTCTGGTTGATTCACCGTGGGGGAATCATCATGAGAACTGAGATTACATCCGGTTATCATTGGTGTACTTACAGGTTTGCATTCTTCCATGCCGTACTTCTTCAGAATTTGCTTAAGGTATTTTGCTTGTGATAAGAATATACCATCTGTAGTTTGATGCACTTGAAAACCAAGAAAGAATGTTAGTTCCCTAAGTAAAGAAATTTCAAATTATTGCTGCATGACAGGAGAAAATTTCTGACTCATAGATTCCTCATTACTTCCAAAAATGATATCATCAACATATACAACCACAATCAAAAGTTTATCATTTTCAATTTTTGTGTATAAGTTGCTATCAGTAGACCCCTTTGAAAATCCTTGTTGATGAAGATATTTGTCAAGACGATAATACCATGCCCTTGGAGCTTGTTTGAGACCATATAGAGCCTTTTTAAGTCTACAAACAAGATTTTCATCATTTCCCAAAATGAATCCTTCTAGTTTTTCTATATAAACTTCTTCTTCTAGATCACCATTGAGAAATACAGATTTAACATCCATTTGATAAACTTTGATTTGTTGAAAGCTTGAAAAGGCAAGAAACATTCTTATGGCTTCAAGTCTAGCTACAGGAGCAAAAGTTTCTTCAAAGTCTATACCTTCTTGTTGAGAATACCCCTTGCAAACAAGTCTAGCTTTGTTTCTTACAACATCCCCATTCTCATTTAACTTGTTTTTGAATATCCATTTAGTTCCAATGACATTTTTGTTATGAGGTCTTGGTACTAATTCCCAAGTATGATTCTTTTCAATTTGATCCAGCTCTTCATTCATGGCTTGAACCCAACATTCATCTTTGCTAGCTTGATTGACGTTGTGTGGTTCAATAGTGGATAGAAATGCCAGATAGCTAGAAGATCCCACAAGAGTCCTTCTTGTTTGTACACCTGATCCCTTATCTCCCAAAATTTGAGATTCTGGATGATTCTTTTGAACATATTTGGATGGAGCCTTTTCAGATAAATCATCTTCAGGTTCTTCATTGGGTTCACTGTCTATATCATTGCTATTTGATGTAGAAGGACATAAGTCACCATCGTCTTCATTTGTTGTTTGTTTTTCTTCCTTTGGGGCTGCAGGAGACTCATCAATAACAACATCAATACATTCAACAATCTTCCGAAGTATTTTATTGTAACATTTATATGCTCTACTTGTATAGGAGTAACCAAGAAGTATTCCTTCATCTGCTCTAGGTTCAAACTTGCCAAGTTTTTCATCATTATTTTGATAAAGCATTTACTTCCAAAAACTCTAAAATGCTTCACAGATGGAGAATTACCATACCAGAGTTCATATGGAGTTTTGTCACTATTTACACGAACATGTGCCTTGTTGAGAATGTTTACCGCTGTATGTGTTGCTTCTCCCCGAAATATGTCAGGTGTTCCAGAATCATCAAGCATAGCTCTAGCCATTTGTTGAATTGTTCTATTCATTCTTTCTGCTACGCCATTTTTTTATGGAGTGCCAGCTACAGTGAACTGTCTTTTTATGCCATGTTGTTCACATAATTCAAGGAATTCTTTTGAAGTATATTCTCCTCCTCGATCAGATCTAAGAAATTTGAGTTTTAGATCTAATTCATTTTCAACCAGAGCCTTGAAGATCTGAAATTTCTCAAATGCTTCGTCTTTGTGTTTAAGCAACCCAATCCAACACATTCTAGAGAAATCATCAATAAATAAGATATAGTATTGTTCACCATGAGGTGAAATTTTCCTCATAGGTCCACATATGTCAGTATGAATGAGTTCAAGAGGCCTACTTGATGATCCTTCCTTGGCATTAAATTTTACTCTGGTCTGCTTGCCGAATTGGCAAGATTTGCATATGATACTTTCAGGTAGAGTAATATTGGGAAGACCACGAACAACATTAAGTCTGCTTGATTTGTTGATTTGAGAGAAGCTTAGATGCCCCAACCTTCTGTGCCATAGCCAATTTTCTGAATATTGACTCAAGTAACATTGTTCTTTGCAGTTCTTTAATACATACATATTGCTTGGAGTTCTTTTTCCTTTTATAATTGTTTTACCTGTATCAAGATCACGAACCACACATTCTTTTGAACTAAAGACAACTTCAGTTCCTTGATCACACATTTGGCTTACACTTAACTGGTTATGCCTTAAGCCACCCACATACATGACATCATTAGCCTTCACCTTTTCTTTTAGAAACACAGACCCTTTTCCTTTAATTACAACAGGATTATCATTTCCAAATGTAACTTTCTTTTCCTTTTCTAGAGAACTATATTCAAGAAGTTTGCTTTTGTCACCTGTCATGTGTCTTGAGAATCCACTATCAATGTACCATTGATTTTCTTCACCTTCTGCGAATAATGCTATGCCACAATTTTGAACATGTAATTCCTTCTTTTTCCATACTTTCGATCTTGAAGGAAAATGCTCTTTTGGCTGAACTTTGTTCCTGCATTCAGACTATTCATGCCCAAAGTTATTGCAATAAGCACATTCAACTTCATTTAGAAGAGGAGAAAATTTTTTATAGGTATTCTTCTCAAATTCAATCCTTTTCTTTCTTACTTCTCTAGTCATGATAGTTTTATATGCAACACATTGAGCAGCTTTATGACCAAAATTGTGACATGAGAAACATTGTCCATTGAAGAAGAAATTTCTGCGATCATGAAATCTTCTACTTGGATTTACCTGTTGATTGGTGTTTCCTTGAGAGATATTCCTGTTAGTGTTCTTTGAATTGAGATGATCATGCTTTACCTGCAACGATTCTTTATTCCCTTGCTGAGTGGCAGAATTTTGTAAACCAGCTGTAGCTGCTTTTAGATAATTTGGTGTTGAAGCTTGAGAGGATTCTCCGGTATATCCAAGACCTGTTTTTATAAGAGGAGAATGTTGTACCTTGATAATCTCATCTAAGGTTTCAGATCCTTTAGCAAATCTAAGATTCAGAGTCTTTACTTTCTCATAATCTTTTCTTAGACTTACCACTTCACATTCTAATTTCTCAATGTGTTTCTTTGCTTCTTCAACCTGCTTTTCCAGAGTCTCTATGGTTATTTTCCTTTCTTCTAGGAGTATTTTACTTTCTTCTAAGTGTATTTTGAGTTGATTGTTTTCTTCAAGAAAATCATTGTCCTCTAGAGCATCCACAAAAGTATCCTTTTCTTCTCTAGATTCAAATGCCATAAGAAGTCTAAGATCTTGTTCACATTCTTCCTCACTATCAGATAACCCATCACTGTCTTCATGAGTATAGTAACTTTTTCTAGTGTTAAAACGATTCTTATTCCTTCTTGCTACTTCCTTCCCTTTTGCAGGTGTTTCTTTATGAGGACACTTAGCAACATAATGACCAATTCTTCCACACTCAAAACATTTGAAAGGAAGCTTACCTCTGAATCGTCTTGTGCCAAGTTGGAGTTTCTTTACAAAATTTGCCTCATCTTCTTCTGAGATATATCCTGATCCTTCTGCTTCTTGTACTTCTTTCCCTTTTGTAGAAGCTTTGAAGATGACCTCTTTGACTTCATATGGTCCTCCTCTTCTCATTTCATATGCAGTTAGTATGCCATGAAGTTGTACCACAGTAAGATTTTGAAGATCCTGTTTTTCTTCAAGAGCAGAAACTTTTGACTCAAATTTTGCTGTTAGCGATCTTAAAATTTTCTCAACCAAAGTGGATTCAGTTATTGTTTCTCCCAGATTTCTCATACGATTTACAACATCATCAACACGTAAAAAGAAACTGGCAATACTCTCATCACTATGCATCTTCAAATTTTCATATTCAATTCTGAGAGTTTGGAGTTTTGCACTTTTTACCTTTGCATCACCTTCATAACTTAGAATGATTTTGTCCCACATTTCCTTTGCTGTATTTAGCTGCATAACTTTGACAAATTCAGATTCAGTCAGACTTCCCGTTATAGCATTGACCACCTTTGCATTTGATTCATAATTCTTCTTTTCAGACGGATCTGTTGGTATTGTAGCTAGATATTGATATCCTTGTTGAACAATGGCCCATACATCTGTTCCCATAGACTGAAGATAGGATATCATCCTTGTTTTCCAGAAGATTAAATTGCTTCCATTAAAGAGCGGAGGCTTGATAGATGCTGTTCCATCTTGATTGCTCATCTTGCTTGATCTTGCTTCTAGTGGCTAAGATTTTTCAGAAGGACCTGCTTTGATACCAATTGTTGGGAAAAATACTGAGAGGGGGGGGTGAATCAATATTTAGTGCAGAATGAAAATTTTTTAATTTTTTATTTTTTCTACAACCCATACGCTACTTTACTGAGTAAAACTCGCGCATGCACGCGGATATCCTTCAGACAATTTGCGTATGTCCAGAGATATAATTATTGCATTTAATTCTTAACTTGGAACATTGTATCATTCATTCATCAGATGTATAGTAAGTAGTAAACATATGCAGTAAGAACAGAATAAATCATCACACATAAGCAACACACATGAGCACCAGGATTTAAGGTGGAAACCTAATTTGGGAGAAAACCACCGCTGCCGTCGTCTCAGTCTTCAATATTTATTATGTAAAGAAAACTTCTTACAACCATGTACTGGCACAGAATCATACCAGCACGCAGGCACCCACCTGCAGAAGGCCACAACCTTCTCTCGTTTACCAGCCTCTCCTGGAAGGGAGCTACAACCCCTTGCTCTCGTTTACCAGCCTCTCCTGGAAGGGAGCTACTACTCCCTGCTCTCGTTTACCAGCTACTACTGGAAGGGAGCCACTACCCCCTCACTGAAGGCTTGACCCTCAGTACCACTGCAGACCACGTTTCATCAATTTTCAAACTGGATAAAAAAGCTTCAACACAACCCTTCACTTATCAACAAATATACTTCGCCCAGTGCTTCAAACAGAACAGTGAAACTACTGTAACCAGAATATCAGAGATTACCCAGACTTCAGAATAGATATGCAGAAACACATTCAACCATGAGCAACCATTAGTTCAAATACCATACGCGCTTTTATTTAATCAGACCCGTGTATACACGTGCTTTTCATTCAACGAACCCGCGTATACATCTGTGCATTTTTCAGTAAACCCTAACTTCCCATACACGCTTTTATCAGATAAGATCCGCGTATACACACGCTTTTTCCACAACAAACTCGCGTATAGATCTGTAAATGAAAGCTTTGAAAAATAGACCAGATCTAAAAGCTTACCCAGATTTCTTCATCACTTTCAGCAGATTTTGCGCCAGATCTTCACTAGTTCTCCTTCTGCAGATAATCTTAGAGATTCATCATCATCAGATCTAAGGATTTAGAAACATCCATGGGTGCATCATAGATTCAGATTTATCAATCAAGAACAAAGTTCAATCATGCAGATATACTTCAAAGTGAAGTATTCATTCAATACCCAGACACATGCACACCCTTGCACAATGATCTTCTTCTCCTTATATAGGTTTAGACTTTATCAATACCATCAGCCAAAACCACACCACTTCCAATGGTATTCCTGGACGGGATCAAATAGATAATCTAGCGCTCAATACAATGGGTCAATACCATGGTAAGAACCCCTGGTTTTATCAATTTAGAGCGCAATTAAGCATACGCGACTTGGCACATACTTTTCCGTGGACATACACTACTTCTCCTTAACAAACCCACATATGCATAGTGACATACCTTATTTATCATTTATTTGGTACTTCTTGAAATTCCTTTCTTCTGTTACTCCTGAGTTGATCTGTAGATACATCATCTTTACATATTTAACACATAGGTTTCTTATAGGCAACTCATCAAGTAGGTTTCCATCAAGGACAACTTCACCAAGCAGGTTGTCATCAAGGACAACACATTGCATCATATAGCCAACAATCTCATTTCATCAAGTAGGTTGCCATCAAGTAAAACACACGCCAACAATCTCCATATTAGATTTACATCAATATCAAATAGGTTGTTTGTCCAAAGACAACTTCATCAAGTAGGTTGCCATCAAGGACAACACTCTGCATCATATTGCCAACAACCCAGTCCCAAGCTTTTGATATAACAGATGAGTCTGTCCAAACATCAACATATTTACAAAAATCTGCTGCTGTCAAAACAACTAATTTTGCTAAAACAACAATTTTAGATTCCAAAACGCCCACTGCTGATCCAAAATCAGCAGATCCAAAAGCTACCACTGCCAAAACAGCTTCTGATAATACAAAATCTGAAAAAATATCTACTACTTCCCAAACCATTCCTAAAAATAAAACTAAGAGCAGTAAGACACAAGAAACAAAAACTGAAAATGAGAAAACATATGTAGGAAAAGAAGATAAACCTACTCAAACTATAGTTACTAAAGAAGAAATAATTCAGCTTAGTAAATCACAACCTTCATTTAATATACAAGCTAAAATTGCAAAATTAAAAATACCAATTCCTTTGACAGAATTGGTAAAACATGATTTGTACAAAACAACTATCATTGAAACCTTAAACATGAATGATGGAGAAGATTCAGTAAACTTAAGTGATGATCAACCAGAGTTGATTTTTTGTCCTGATGTTAATGCAAAACACCAAGATGGAACACTTCCACCGTATTGCATTAGCTTAACAGTTCATGACCAAATATTACACAATGCAATTTTAGATTCAAGGGCTTCACACAATTTAATGACAAAATCAATAATGGAAAGCCTGAATTTAGATATCACTAGGCCTTACAAAGATCTCTTTTCATTTGATTCAAGCAAAGTGAAATGTTTAGGTTTAATTAAAGATTTGTGTGTCACATTAGTTCAATATCCCGGTAAAAGCATACTCATGGACATTGTAGTAGCTAGTATCCCACCTAAGTATGTAATGATTTTATCTCGCTCATGGGGAGCCTAATTACAGAGATCTCTACAACTGGACATGTCATATTTAACAATCTTAGTTTTTGGCCAACCAAAGAAACTATATAGAGAAACATTAATGAAATACATGGTGAGTAGTGTAGAAATACCAAGAAATTACCCAATTTATACGACACCTACTAACCTAGATTCATTCATCTTATGAAACCCTGAAACTAATAGTGAAATCAAAACTGAACTAAAAGACAAAAACAAAACACCAGATAGTGAAAACATTTTTCATGAATCATTATGGTATTTATATTTTTATGGTTTAGTCAATAAACTAGGAGCATGAGCAGGAGTTTGGATAAATAATATGGAAAAAAATCATGCAGAAGGCCATGCTTTCAGACTGAATTTTAAATGTACCAATAACATGGCTAAATATGAAGCTCGCATTTTAGGATTGCATATTGTTAGGAATATAGGAGGTAAGAGAGTATCAATTATGGGAGATTCAAAGTTAATTGTAAAACAAATAAATGGAGAATATTATGTTTAAAATCCAAGATTAAGCCGATATAGAGAAATTGTGTTAGATTTGATAGATGAACTGTTAGAATGTAATTTTTCTGCAATACCAAGAAAACAAAACATACAGGCTCACTCCCTGAAAACTTTTGCTAGTACCTGTAATCTGCCATTTCAGCCAAATCATAGGTATACTGCAGAAGTCAAACACAGAACAATAATTCCAGATAATCTTAAATATTGGTAAATTTTCTCACAATATGAACATATTTACCATTTTATGAACAATGAAGGTCAATTTTAGAATTGTAAAATACACACAGACTATACAATAGATGACAATTTAGATAGTGAAATTTATTTGAATAACATAGATGTAAATAACTTAAGTTTTGCAAAACCTACTAAATTTAGTCAAACAGACATAGACAATTTAGAAAAAGTAGAAATTGAAGAGATAGTTGATGATGAATCTGATATTTTAAACTTAAAAGATAACTTTTTACCAAAAGGCTTAACTTCTTTAGAAGATTTATTTGACTCTAATGATGTTGCAAGAAAACCCAAAATGGAGCCACTTAGATCTGACATTGAGGAATGTAACATTGGTACAGATTTAAAACCTAAGATGATTAAACTTTCCAAAGCTTTACCTAAGGAAGAAAAATAAAAATACATAGCTCTTTTTAAGGAATTTCAAGATGTTTTTTCTTGGAGTTATGAGGACCTAAAATCCTATGACACCTGTATAATACAGTATAAAATCCCTATAAAAGAAGACCAAAATATTTTTAAACAAAATTTAAGAAGGATCAATCCTGTTTTGATGCCTTTAATTGAGAAAGAGGTAAAAATAATGTATGAGACCAAAATAATTGCACCAATTAGATATTATAATTGGGTTTCTAAGCTAGTTCCCACTAGGAAAAAGACAGGAGAAATTAGATTCTGTATTTATTTTAGAAATTTAAATAAAGTATCCTCAAAAGATAATTACCCTTTACCAAATATGGATCACATTTTATAGAGGGTAGTTGGTTCTTCTAGGATTTCATTTTTAGATGGATTTTTAGGGTACAACCAAATTTTAATCCAACTAGAGGACCAAGCCAAAACTGTTTTTACTACTCCATGGGGCACTTTTATGTATGCAAAAATGCCTTTTGGGTTAATGAATGTAGGAGCCAATTTTCAAAGAGCTATGGATATAGCCTTTCCAAAGGAAATTCATGAATTCTTAGTGATTTATTAAGATGGCATTACTGTATTTTCAAAGACTGATTATGAACATTTTGATCATCTCAGACAAGTATTTCTTAAATGCAGGAAATTTGGCATATCTCTAAACCCTAAGAAAACTTTATTTGGATTAGAAGAAGGTAAGTCACTTGGACACATAATATCTAAAGAGGGAATTAGAATAGACCCTGCTAGAAGAGAGGCAATTCTTAACATTAGTCCTCCTAGGAACATTAAAGAGTTACAAGCTTTTCTAGGTAAAATTAACTTTCTTAGAAGATTCATCCCAAAATTAGCTGAAATAATCAGAGAGCTTAATAATATGCTTTAAAAGGACTCAATACTTAAATGGACTATTGAAGCCAAAAAATCTTTTGAATCAATTAAACAAGCTTTAACAAAGACTCCAGTCCTTATAAGTCCTGATCTTAAGAAGGATTTTATTATCTTGTCTTTTGCTTGAGAACACACTATTGTTGCAGTTTTACTGTAAAAAAAATGACCAGGGCTATGAGAAGGCCATTGCTTTCTTTAGAAAAACACTCAGAGATGCTACTTTAAAGTGTAATATCATGGAGAAACAGGCCCTAGCTTTGGTAAAGGCCATTAAATACTTTAGAGTGTACATTCTTTATTCACACATCATTGCCTATGTTCCAAATGCAGTAGTGAAGGACATTCTAACACAGAATGGGCCATATGGTAAAAGAGGAAATTGGATTGCCACAATTTTGGAATATGACATAGAAATAAAACCCACTAAACTTTTAAAAGGTCAAGGTTTATCCAAACTCATGATTGAATCAAATTGTCATGCTTTAGATATTAATTTTATTTCCCAAGTAGATGATCAGGAAGAGATGACGACTCCAGAGATCAGTCAAGCCTTTTTAGACTCACCATGGTATACAAATATTATATTTGTATTACTAAATTTACAAGCTCCTTCTGGATTATCAAGAACAAAAACTAGATTATTAAAATTGAAGGCAGTAAGATTTTGTATCTTAGACAATGTACTTTTTTTGGAAAGATCATAGTGGAATTTTACTGAATTGTTTGCTTAAAGAAGAAGCTAATAAATTTTTAGAATAATTTCATGTAGGTGACTGTGGAGGACATATTTACAGGAAAACTACTGCAGACAAAATCCTGAAAGCTAGTTTTTACTGCCCTACTTTGTTTGCAGATGTAAAAAGGTATGTGACCTCCTGTCACAAGTGTCAAATATTTGAGGGAAAGAAAAAGTTGTTACCCCTACCCTTAAAACCCATCTCAACAGAAATTCCATTTCAACAATGGGGTCTTGACTTCATTGGTGAAATTCACCCTCCATCATCAGCCCAACAGAAGTGGATTCTGACAGCCACTGATTATTTTACAAAGTGGATTGAAGCCATACCTTCTAGGCAAGCCACTGACACTGTCATTATTTCCTTTTTAGAAAGCAACATACTTTCAAGATTTGGATGTCCTCAAAATATTATCACAAACAATGCAGTTGCATTCAAATCTAAAAGGATGATTGACTTTTTCCATAAATACCACATTACCCTTGTCCATTCTACTGCATATTACCCTCAAGGTAATGGCCTTGCTGAATCTTCCAATAAGAGCCTTGTGAACATCATCAAGAAATTACTAGAAGATAACAAGAAGACTTGGAACAAGAGGTTAGTTAATGCCTCATGGGCAGATAGACTTATCACCAAAAAATCTATTGGTACATCCCCTTACCAATTTTTTTATGGAATGGATGTTGTTTTTTCATATTCCTTAGGAGTACCAGTAATGAAGACAGTTCAAGAGTTACAAGTTGAGATCAATGACATTCAAAGAAGGATTAACCAAACTATTCACTTGCAGCAAACAAGAGAAGAGGTTTATCTTAAGTCTCAAGTTATCCAAGATAATATAAAGAAAATTTTTGACAAAAGGAGTAAAGAATATGATTTCTACATTGGTGACCAAGTCCTGAAATGGGATTCAAGGAGATAAGAGAAAGGTAAGCATGGGAAATCTGATTTTCTATGGAAAGGACCTGATATTATTTATGGTTACAGAGGTAACAATGCTTTCTTTTTGAAATAAATGGATGGATTAGATCTACTAGGTCGACCTGTCAATGGTAGAATGTTGAAGCATTGCTACTCTTCAGAAATAACCAATATTTAATTTTTGTTTACTTTATCCATTGTACATAACATTGTAAGATTTTATATTGGATTGGATGTTTTCCTAACAAAGTTGAAGCCCGGAGAGAAGGCCCTAAAATTTGAAAGGTAAAATATCATAAGTATGAACAATTGCAGAGATCATAATACACTTAAAAGGTCAGCTCAGTCAAAATTCAAAGGCTACTAGTCTCAAAGTTCTTGACATTTCACCAGGAAATGTCATCCCCATGTGGAGTCACTATTAGGGTCCTATAATAATAGGGTTCATAATTTTTTAATTGACTTTGATTAGTCTTTTAAATATGTACATACCTTCCTTTCTGCAAGTTATTTTCCCATATTTTGAAAAATAATAAAAAAATGAAAAGAGGGTAAAAGTACTAAAATAAATATCAAAGGACTTGAAAAGAAAAGATCAAAAAAAAAAAAAAAAATTGGACCCCAAAGACAATAAAGAGATAAGAATAAGATATGAAAGTGATGCAAGTCAAAATGCCAATACTTTTTACTTTTACTGCAATAATAATGATTATGTGCAGCTTGTTCAAAATTTCATAATCCATGATGAGTTAAATAGTTTAATCTTAACTTTTTCATGCTTTGAATTTCATGTTTATAGATAGAGAATAAAGATCTGTCAAACAGTTTAAACTTGAAAAATTAGTAGGTAGTTATAGAATAAATGAGGAGCTCAATAGTTTAATATGAGCCCTTAAATGAAATAAAGCTAGAAATCAAATAGTTTTATGCTTTAAAAGAAAATGGATTTAGGGTTGCAAGCTTAAATGCACCCATGCAAATAATGAAAAAATGTTAGAATAATGATGCGTAGGTAGAAATAAATTGTACAAAGGCATGTAATAAAACTTCATTTAGCATAAATTACTAATTTCCTCTCCCCTCAAAGTATTCAATACTCAAAACCTTCAGTTAAAAGGCTCAGAACATTTCTCTAACTTTTGTTGGAACCAGACCCAAGGCTTAAAAACTGAGTGGTAATAAGTATTGAAATCCCTTCATAATCACCCTTTTCCTCAACATTATTCCCTTTTCCTAAGTTAAAACACATTTTTCTTAGGGAAAGTAAAAAATCCCCTTTAACTAATTTCATTTCACGCAAAAACACTCAAAAAAACCCACAAAATACAATTTATCCTAAGCATTATGTGTAAATGTTTAAAATGGGATCATTATTATGCTCAAATGCCTATTTTACACTTTTCTTAATTGATATTATATGTATTTCCTCTCACATCATACTCGTTTCATATTAACTTTTAAATTAATACATTAATTCCCTTATAATTACCCCTTCTCGTAGATATATTAATTCCTTTATTTTAAATATCTCAAACCCACTATATTAACTTTAACCTATGGTTTAAAATACCCATGTGTTAAATATTACCCTGCCTATCTCCCAAAGGTTAAACAAGTTATATATAATAAAACCTGCCTTCACAATACACTTGTAAATTCCTCATTTACTGTGTAAAACCACAGTTAACCTATCCGCTTATTACATTATGTTTATACGTTAAAAACTATGTTTTAAACATATAAATTAAACCCCGCTGCATATAATTATCCAGGTCACATGCCCCATATACCGAGCTACTCCACCGCCAAATCTCAGCCGTTCGCAATCCTTCTCTCATATCCGACGATCCATCAATGATATCGCAAATCCAATAGCACCCAACATAATCAATTT
Organism: Pinus albicaulis; assembly: GCA_034641835.2. Taxonomy (NCBI): domain Eukaryota; kingdom Viridiplantae; phylum Streptophyta; class Pinopsida; order Pinales; family Pinaceae; genus Pinus; species Pinus albicaulis. The sequence continues at coordinate 816,822,219 of CM076578.1, read as the reverse complement.
AAAATTTGCAAAATGGGAAGTATTGATACACTCTCTCTCCTCCACCCGGTGGTAAGAGATTGGATCGCATTCGATCCAAATAAACCATTTACCACTTCTAGCTTGCATGATAAACCACTAATGGTTTTATCCTCTCGGCACCAAAACCACTCCCCGCTCTGACTTGACCCGCATTCAATGCAGAACCATGTTTAAACCTAAAAACTCTTTAAAGCTGCATATGTGCTCAGTTTTAAGTTTTTCTGAGTTTTTCTGCATATTAAACCCTTCTGACTGAAGAAAAACACCATTTGCCTTATCTTTGTGCCCAAAGAACCAGATATATATTAAGAAATTGTTGCCAAGACTACTTGAAGCCTCCAGTATACCTCCAAGGACTGCAACAAATTTCAAAAGCCTTCCAACACCTCATAAACCCAATTTAAAGAACATATACCTGCAAAAAACAGGTATTCTTCGAAAAAAGTAACCTCCTCGTCAATGAAAAGAGTTATTTATGTAAATTCAAACCTTGTGAAGCCTATTTTTTCCACAGAAAAACCTATATCTGCCTTTAAAGAACGGATTTTCAGTGAAATCCTGATAAAATTTCCGTTTAGATACTATATCTGGTTTTAAAACGAAATTGAACAAGTTTTTAGCCTTTAAAGACCTTAAAGAACTTCTAATTAATCCAAAAAACCATTTTGCAAATAATCATAACCCTCTGTACATTAATCAAATTATTTTTTAAGTCCAATTTATCCAAAAGAGCAGAGAAACCCTGGTTATTTCATTTTCTAAGTCTATAAAGAGTTTGAAGATCAAATTTGAAACCAAATTAAAAATTTTAACCAAACGAAAGCCTAATTTTACCCTTTGTTGTTCAATAAACCTCTTTCAAATCAAAAATACCTACTGTAAACAGTTTAAGCTTACAGAAGAGTACAAAAAGCCAAAATACAAAGTTTTAAACATCCAGAAGGCTAAAAGTGTCAAAAACAAACCAGTGCAAACAATAATTGGATGAGATAGGCATAACTGATAGAATTGACACAATTCTTGAAGTGAGAAAGATAATTACAAAGAGAAACTTGATGAAGCAGCTTGAAGAGAAGTGCCAAAACATGGATTTGGCAATAACAAAATTTATGCTAAAGTTTGATATATTGAGGAAAAAAGTCTTGTCAAACATTCTGGTTCTAAATGTCAAATTAATGAAGCAAGAGGACTACAACAAGAAAATCACAGATTTTGCCAAAGAACAGGTAAATAAAGAAGATTGGAAAGGAATACCTAAAGGAAAGGTCTTGCACAAAAGAATTGAAGACTTGTTCTTTTTATAGCATGAAATAAAACAACTATTTGTGGTCAAACCAACCTTTGTTAGGTACACAGAGGCTGATGAAAACTACAAGAAACTTACCAAGATCAAGTTACCCAATAAAGAATTTTGGCAAAAACTTATTGATTTGCTATAAAAGGAATTTTTACAGTGGAAGAGGATAAATTACATATTGATGTTTTTACACAGTAAAAATAGAATTTAAAATAGTAAAACAGTCATCAAGCAGATGAAAGAGTATGAGAGGTAAAGTGTATCAGATGAAAGAGTATCAGATAAGAAGATAGAGTTTCAAAATAGATTAAAATATATTTTACTAACGTTGGAGACAACAAGGAAGCCAACTGCATCTAATCCAAAACAACATTTCTATTTTATTTGGATAAATAGGACAGTTTGCTAGTTGTTAAGCAGTTGTCACTATATTTTTGTAAAAGATATTTTTATTTTCCTTAGAAAAATCCTATGAGTATTCTAGGATATTTTGTAAACATTTTTGTAGAAATACTTCATCCTTTGAAGTATTATTGTGGAATAAATTTCTGAAGATTTCTATAGTCATTTTTGTTGTATCCAAAGGGTTTCTTGTAGCAAGTTCAAGTAGCAGACTAGATCAAAACCATAAAGCATCATATTTCAGGATTCATGTGATGAGCCATTGACGTGAAGTACTTTCTATTGTCATTGTTTATCTTCTTATGTTTTACATGCCTCCATATATGTGTTCTAAATTTGAATGATAAATCAGGAATATTATTACAAAATTTGTTAAAAGCACTCTGTCTTTAACTATTTATCATTTATATGATTTTTGTTGATTTCCAGAGTAGAGAACTCTTAATTGCTCCCTCTTTTGAATGACCTATTTCTTCTCCTTCCTAATCCGGATCAAAGAATCCTTCGTTGCTCTTTATCCCGATCAATCCACTTCACCAATCAGCGTTCAAAGATATTTAGTGACTTGTTTATCTTTCCCTGAAAATACTTGTCTTTTGATCTTGGTCTTGAGCTGTCTACTTGACATAATGACTCATTTTTCCCAATTGAAAACCAAAGCTATTACTATCCATCTCATTAAGTGATTTTTCCCACCAACCAAACCAAATATAAAAACCAAATTTTCCTTATAACTAGACTAAAATCAAACATTAAAACAAAGTTAAATCTTATAGAGAGAGCCCTCTCTGAACCCTAGGAAGGCTACATCCTAGAGTTTAAAAGTAGGTATGTGGTTACCTCTAATGTTCTTAAAACTATAAAATCAAAATCTCACAACTTTAGGAATTATTAGAGTGATAACACAGAGGGGGGTGGTTTATTCAAAAAAAAATTTGTTCGAATGAGATACAGATATGTTCTTAGATCTTCTTGGTCTCTCTGTGTCTGTTATTTTTAGAATTTTATTATCTCGTATGAGGTTATATTTTTGGTGGCTTTAACTTTGGTATTTTCTTTTCATTTCTCTTTCACCCTACCTCTGGGGCCTTTTGTTGTGTTTGTGAGTTAGTGGTCTTGTGACATCTCCCTCAGGGATCTACCATGAGGTTGGTTCTATCTATATTTATCGTCTTCAGCTCCTCAGGAGGATTGGGTTTCCTGTTGGTTTCGCGGAGTTGTTATATTTGTGGTTGTATGTCTGCATGGGTAGTTAGAATTAGAAGATTAAATGGGCGGCTCACAAGGTTTCTTTCTTGCAGTCTTTGGATTTTTACCTATGTCCTGTGGAAAATCCTTGGCTCGATAGTGTCCCCTGGAAGCTGGACGCTTCTGGGTTTTGACTGCCATCAAAATATATTAAGGGTTTTTTGTTAGTTTCTCAGAGTAATTGCAGGTATTGGAGTATGCCTCGCTTGGCCTCTCAAAAATTAAAATCAGGCCAAATCTTGAGGGGTCATGGTAAACGATTTGTGGGGTATTCAGTGACCAACCAGCTCAGCTCCTCTCAGGGCAGAGCTCAAGGTCACAAACCAGTTGCAAGTATCATCAATGATGCAGCTATGGTATACCATAAGGGTACCTTGGATGAAGTCCGCCAGTTAATTGAGGAATGGGAGGAATATTTGAACAGACAGGCAGGTATGATGGAAATTGATATGGAATATTGGTGTGTCTTGGTGCCTTATCCAGGTCACACCCGAGGAAAAACCACTCAGTTAAAAAAACCTTCTACTTGTACTAGTCAATGAAGAGCCTTTTGGCTAAAGCCTTCGAGTAGATTTCGTCAAGAGTGGACGTGACATCTCAAGGGTTTCCAGACTATAGCAAAGAGTTTCAGAAAATATAGTTCCAATTACAGAAGTAGAATGGATGTTTGTGCCATATTGAGGAGCATTTTCCATGAATTCCACAAACCATGCTCCTGGGTTCCATAGTTAAGGACTTGGCTCTGGTTGACACTGTTGATGATGACTAGCTTGTTGGTTGTTTCTTTAGCTTTTCCTTTACTGTATGCATAAAAACTATAATTTTTCAGTATGTTTCTAGTTATGTTTTCAGGTATCTAGAGTCTGGGTAGTTCAAAGACAATCATAATTACTTGGCATGGTTGGATAGACTTATTAAATTTTTTTTATGGATGGCTTATCACATCATTAGTTCACCAACATACTTGGTTTTCCTAACCAAATGCACAAGGATGTAACTTGTCTTTTTTGATGAGTAATGAGAAATAAAGGTCCTACCAAGCTTTAAAACAAAAATAATCATGTTACATTTTTTTTTTAAATTTATATGTGTTTAATTTATATATTAATTCTTTTCATTATCATTAATAGTAATAACAATTTTAAATAAAGTAATGATTTAGTTAATTTTATGATTTTTTTTTAATTTTAACAATATGAGATACATAATGAAATAACTATTTTGATACTTATTATTACTGATGTTTATCAATTTTACCAACTATTTAATTCTGCTTAATATATATAGTTAAATTAGTATAGAAATATTATTATGTAAAGTTTTTCTTTTATATTTAATTTAAATACTAATTTTCATATTTTTTAATTATTAAAATAAATTAAATAACTTTTAACTTTGTCTTTAATTAATAAACCACTTTAATATTAATACGGTAGTTGTGAAATAATTTTATTATTTAGAAAAAATTAATATTTAAATGATCTCATTTTAAATGAGAGAGTCATTTTTTTTAATAGAAATAGGAAAATGGGTATTTCAAAGGACTATTATGAGTAAGATCTAGGATTTAATCACAATGGTTGTCACTATTTATCTCATTCAATTTTTTCAATGTTGTGAGGCTTTCAGATCTTTTTCAAAAAATAATTATGGGCAAGACCTAGGATCTAATCACAATAGTTGTCACTATTCACCTCATTCAAAATGCGAGCCACTTCAATTTTTTTTCCACACAAGTTAACATATCTCCAAAAAATAAAACCTAATAAAAAAAGAATTAAACTAAAATAAAGATCTAGCTACTACTCAAACAATTATACTTTAACAAAAATGAAATATCTTCTACTTCTTATCTATTTATTTATTTAGAATTCTTAGCCATGCAGTACATATTCATTTGTTCAGACTTCTAAACCATGCAGTACATATTTATTAGCTATACAATAAATATTCCAGCCTAGCCTAGCTTATAGGAATGTCAAGTTAACATATTTCCAAAGAATACAACCATAATAAAAATAAATAAATAAAAGAATTAAACCACTGAACCCCTACGTGTGGCTCAAACTATTGTACTTTAATCCACACACACACACACACACACAGATATATATATATATATATATATATATATATATATATATATATATATATATATATATATATATATATATATATATATATACCACATCCAAAAATACATACATCCATCTTATCTATTTATTTTTATTTGTTTAGACCTCTTAGCCATGTCATATATGTTCCAGCCTAGTGTGGCTTATAGGAATGAGCTGCTTCCATTTATAGAAATTACTACTCAGGATTTTCAACCTGTTCAACTTTTTAACCATAACCAAAACATAGTACATCTTATCTATCTATTTTTTTAGAACTCTTAGCCAAGCGGTATATGACTGCAATATGTGTTTGGTTATTGTAAACTCTTACAGATTTTAACGCATGAGCAAGTTCAACAGGTTGAATGAAATATTTTAACCATTACTATTTATATGTGTATCATGCGTGTGCGTCTTTCGATTAGTGAAAAAGGGAGTGACTAATATTGATCGGTATATCTAATGCTCATTTTATTTTACAAAAGTTTCAAATCACTCCACCAGAAAGTCTAACAAAGTTTCAAGTCACTCCACCAGAAAGTATAACACATTTCTTTCCTTCTGGGGGACCTTTTCATTTAGTTACAACTACTTACGTCATAGTCGTCATAGATACATCTCTCTTCTCATCTCAAAAAACAAAAAAAACGGTAATATTGAGTCGCCGCTTTGAGAGCTATAACCTACAACCCAACAAACTAATACAACGCGAGTCACGATGAAGAAAACATTGATCCTATTTTACTTTCAAAAACCCTTGGTTGGAATACGATGGTGAGGAGGAGCAGGGGTACTCCACATCTCTCCGGCTACCCATTTCGACGCTTACATTTTTGGATTATTGTTTTCAGTGATAGAAATGGCCGTATCCCTACTATTGATTTGATGGCCTTCAAGTCCATCACACACTAGCGTGTTGGAAGTAGCTTCTATATCAACCTGTTAAAATATATAATTACTTCCCGCATGCAGAGTTAGACAAATAGTTAAGTGAATTAGTTGAGTCAAGTTATAGATAGATTTGGTGAGTGAGTTAGAGCATGAGTTAAGTGAGTTGATCAAGTTCAGTTATGTGAGAGTGTGTGCATGTCAATTTAGGTTAAATACCCTTCATCGGGTTCATTGTATTCATTGAGTGAGATTCTGATTTAGATATTAATTGAAGAGCCGCAACTCATTGTTTCATGTGTGAAATACTTGAGTTATTGTGTGATTGAATCCTCTGGCTATCCAAAAAATTGGTATTTTGATGGAAGATGATGATGTAGAAGGAGAGGAGCAACAAGAACCAAGAGAGCAGACACCAAACTTAGTCACACTAGCAAGGACTCCAAGATTTTCAGAGCAGCATGGATCTTCAAGCAGATCAACAAACCATAATTCTCCAAGTAGCCAATCAAGCAATGGTAAGAAAAAGATGAGAAGTCTGAAAGATATTTATGATGATTTGGATGTTAGTTCAAATTTTGCATTGTTGGCATTCCAACCTTCTTTGTTTGAAGAAGAAATCTGAGATGACAATTGGGTGCAAGCCATGGATGAAGAGATGAATTCAATTGAAAAGAATGATACATGGGGTTTGGTTGATTTCCCAAACAATAAAAATCTCATTGGTGTGAAGTGGGTGTACAAGACTAAAGTAAATTAGAAAGGTGAGATTGAAAAATTTAAAGCAAGACTTGTAGCAAAAGGATTCTCGCAGAAACCGGGAATAGACTTTGGGGAAACATTGTCTTCAGTAGCTAGATTGGATACTGTAAGAGCAGTTCTAGCCATAGTAGCTCAGAACAAGTGGAACGTATATCAGATGGATATCAAATCAGCCTTCTTGAATGGAATTTTAGAAGAATAAATTTATGTGCAGCAACCTCTAGGATATGAAGTTGAAGGTAAAGAAGATAAAGTTTACAGATTGAAGAAAGTGCTTTATGGACTGAAGCAAGCACCTAGAGCATGGTATAGAAGAATCAACAGTTACATGATCAAGAATGGATTTTGCAGAAGCAGCATTGAGCCTACCTTATACACAAAGATAAATGAGCATGGACATATTTTGATAGTTTGCTTATATGTTGATGATATGAGTTTTATAGGCGATATTGAGATATATGAATTTAAAGCAACCATGATGAAAGAATTTGAGATGACAGATCTTGGTCTCATGAAATATTTTCTTGGCATTGAAGTTGAGAAATCTGAAAAATGAATATTATTTTTCAAAATAAGTATGCCAGATATTTGTTGAAAAGATTCAGGATGGAAAATTGCAAACCTATACCTACACCAGTTGCAATAGGTACAAAGTTAAGTAAGGATGATGAAGGCGCAGATGTCAATCCAACTCTATTCAAAAGATTAGTTGCCAGCTTCATGTATCTCATAGCGACAAGACCAGATATTATGCAGGGAGAAAGTTTGATTTCCAGATTTATGGAGACTCCAAAAAACACACATTGGAGTGTTGGAAAAAGAATTCTGAGATGCATATCAGGAACCAGAGATTATGGCATAATGTATGCAAGGATAGAAAAGAAATAATTGATTGGATATACAAATAATGATTTTGCAGGAAGTTTGGATGATCGTAAGAGCACATCCAGTTATGTTTTTCATATTGGTTCAGGAGTGATAGCATGGGCATCTAAGAAGCAGCCTATTGTGACACTATCATCAGCAGAAGCAGAATATGCTACAATGACTTCAGCAACATGTCAAGCAGTGTGGTTAAGAAGAGTATTGGATGGACTCAATTAGCAACAGCAAGGATCAACAGCGATATACTGTGGAAACACTTCAGCGATTGCACTACCTAAGAATAGCATGTTTCATCAAAAGAGAAAGCATATTGATACTAGATATCACTTTATTCGAGAACTTGTGAGCAATGGACAAGTTCACTTGAAGCCTTGTAGAACGAGTGATCAATTGGCTGATATATTTACAAAGCCATTAGCAGTAGATTTGTTTGAGTTTCACAAAAGAAACTTGGGTGTTGTAAGCCTAGCTGAGACATAGACCAACAGGTATGTTTGATTTTTCATGAGTTATGTTTTATTTTAGGGGTCGTAATTAAGAGGGAGTGTTAAAATATATAATTACATCCTGCATGCAGAGTTAGACAAATAGATAAGTGAATTAGTTGAGTCGAGTTATAGATAGATTTGGTGAGTGAGTTAGAAAGTGAGTTAAGTGAGTTGATAAAGTTCAGTTATGTGAGAGTGTGTGCATGTCAATTTAGGTTAAATACCCTTCACCGGTTTCATTGTATTCATTGAGTGAGATTCTGATTTAGCTATTAATTGAAGAGCGGCAACTCATTGTTTCGTGTGTGAAATACTTTTGTTATTGTATGATTGAATCCTCTGGCTATCCAACACAACCGCCTTATTTTGATTTTCAGAGAGTATTTTTTGAGAATTGAAAAGCACTTCCGAGCCACTTTTACTTGTTACGATCTTGATATCCTTCACCTTTCCCCACAGAATAGCATATAACCCTATTACTATCAGAACTCCTCCCACCACACTGTATTCAATTCATAAGTCTAGTTAGTGCCTTGAAACATTCTATTGTTCACACTATTAATTTCAAATTCAATTTGATGGGTTGAAAAAGAATTCAGAAATGAACCTGCCCAAGAAGATGTTCTCAGAGAATTATAGACCCCATAATGCCACAATTATCATCATCAACACACTGAATGCTATAGAAAATGCAGCTCCTTTTATGTGCATGCACAACCCTTGTACATAATACACAATTTCTGAAGCCACCACTCCCTGCGCCCAAAAATAGAAATTGTCGTGCTCTGTAAATTACCTTCATATCCCGATCCCTAATTTTTGAAGCAAAAAATGTAACGTTTTTCCCTGGTTGAGAAAAAAAAGGGCAAATTAACTTACAGAATAGACTACAGTGAGAAGATTGATGTCCCATCCTAAAGCCCATTGGGAAGGATCACGTACGACAGCTAAGCTGAGAACTGTTTCCTGTAATGTTCCCATAAAACATATTAAGGTGGCAAGTGATATCTGAGTAGAATATTTCTTCATTACTGCAGCCTGCACATTCAAAATATAGTTAATTAAAGTTGTAATTTCAAGATGATTGATCATATATATATATATGGAGAAACAAGCATGTAAAAAATAAATGATCACCTGGAGGATGAACAAGGCTGACCAAGCAAGAGTGGCTTCAATTATCAGAAGAGAACCCATTATCCACTCTTTATTATCAATGCCAGAAGCTGTTGTGGAAGATGTGTCAAGGGATTGACGATGTGGAGACCAAACCATAGGAACAATAGGACCTTTGTATAACGTCATCAACATTGCTCCCCCAACGCACACAATGGTTCCCACTATCTTTGCTTGACTGCGTATTTTTTTTATATTCACTTTCTCCATCCTGCAATAATAAAGAATTTCCATCAACACCATAAAATTAAATAATGTAATTGATTGCAATGAGTACCCCCTAATTATGTAACTTGAAGGGAACAATCTGATTTCATTACCTAAAAATGAGAGTCATAATGAAAGTCATAGCGGGGAGAACATTACTCAGTGCATGCTAGGATATTCCGACACATAGCAAATAGTTAAGAATAACTTAGTCTAGTGTAGGGTTAGCTAAAGTGTTTTTCTTTACCATGTACATTTGTAACTTCTAATCCAACGGTCATGATTTGTAGTGATCTGACAGTTATCTCGCACATCGGTATTAACGACACTTCCATGGCTTAACACTCGATTGGTCCATGATCTCTATTTAAAGAGCATGGAGGGTCATTTTTCCGGTAATCGTTTATGAGAGAAACATATGTAAATTTTATTTTTATATTAATAAATTTCCTGAAGTGGCCGCGTTGGCTCAGGGCATGGACTATTTCCCTCTTTGAGGGTTTTAACCACATGATTATACTGGTGTATTGATTTGTGATTTGTTTTTGAGCGGTGACCTTTGGTTCTTGATCTAAGGAACTTACCCTATAAATTCCTACATGGTATCAAAGCTATTTTGAGGGTCACGTCCATTGTTAATCAAAATCTGAAGTTGGTTTAACTGCACGCGAATGCCGATTTGTAGATCTACTATTTCTAAACATTTTTGGACTTGGAGAACTGCTCGGTTGTGTCTGGAACATCTGTTACAGTGAGGAACACCTTTCGTTTCATATGAAAAGGTTTCCGGCTGCCCAAGTTATGTTAGTTTAGATCTGGAGGTATAAAACATCTATTTTGTAGTTATATCTGTTAATAGTTCTGCTTATTTCGGTTTTTTTTCTGTTTATTTTCGATATTAAGGTTTTATTTATCTATCAGATCTATACCCTCTTCTCTATGTATGCTCTTGGTTGCGCGCTCTGTGCGATCTCGGCAAATTAGAAACAAGAAAAAGGGATTTTTTGTGCTACGTATGCTCTTTCCCCGCGTCTTTGTGCGCTCTCGGGAAATCAAAAATAGTGAAAAAAGTGATAGTTTCCAGTAAGGCAAATCGAAAATATAAGATTCTCCCGTAAGGCTCTGCATTTGTTTTTTTTTTGCTCGGTTTTTGTGTTTTTTTGTGCAGGAAAAGGCACCCATACCGAAGAGTAAAAAAATGTTTTTTGGGGTTCAAGTCTTCTTCTCGAGCTTCTTTTGTAAAAAGTTTTTGTTCAAAGGGGTGGAATTTTTTTTTAAAAAGCCGCACTTCATCCCGTTCCCATAACTATTCGGCATCTACAACTCAAATTTTTAAAAAGGCATAACTTCTTCATCCGGAAGTCATTTTTCGAGCCGTTTTTTTTTTTAAACAGCCTAATTTTTCGAGATCTTTCCATTGGAGCAGTTAGTTTCAGCTTTTCTCAGCTTCAGTTTTTTTTTTTTTAAATGGAAAGTGCATGCCCGGTTATTCTTAACAGTACCAATTATTTCCAATGGCTACCTCACATGGTAGATATACTTAGAAGTAAAGGGCTTTATAGAATAGCCACAGGACAAGAAACTAAACCTTTCGATGATGATAAAGCTGCTAAATGGAAAAATAAACAAGATCAAGCACGAGGGTTGATAGGAATGTCCATTGCTCAAGATCTTCAATTTCATATCCTTGATATTGACACCCCTGATGAGGCCCTGGAAAAGCTAAAAAATGTTTTTGGCATTCAAAATCAAATCCGGGCCCACCAGCTTGAAAATGAGTTTCTTACTTTGGACCCCAATAATTTATCCTCCATTGAAGATTTTTTGTACAAATTTAAGACCCTCAGAATTCTTTTAGAGGTTTGTAAGATCAAAAAGGATGATGGTAGCCTCATATATTGCATTCTTGCTAAGCTTAGTCCTACATACACTGTATTTGTTTCCGCCTTCCTTTCCACCAGAGAAGCCATCATTTCTTCAAGAACCACTTACAAGAATCCCTCTTTTGATGCCTTTTGTGATTCTTTGATAAGAGAACAAGAAAAACTTTTACACCTTGGTCTTATCACTGTTGGAAACACTTCTAAGAAAGTCTTAGCAGCCCAACAACAACCATATCAAAATAATCTCAAGAAGCAGTATCCTAAAAAATATGGTCCTAAACCAAACAAGGGCCCTAAGCAATTTCAGCTGCAAACTGAAAAATCAAATAACCAAAATAACAAGGCAAATCAAAACAAAGGGAAGAATACAAATAGACATTGCAACTTTTGCAATCGGGATGGCCATATAGAGTCCAAATGTTTTAAGAAGATGGAAGCCTTAGAAGCAGCAATGAAGAAGCACAACATCAATTTGGAGCACTCTTCACCTTCATCTTCAGGAATGGCACTTTATGCTTGTGGTTGTCAAGCATCAAGATCTAGTTATGCATTAAATGTATCTTCTTCTTCTCCTTCTCATGAGTGGCTCATTGATTCTGGAGCTTCTTACCACATGGCTAAAAATAAATCCATGTTTTCTTCTTTAAATGATTGTAACGCCAAACATATTTATGTTGGTGATGATAGATCTCTTAGTGTTGTAGGATCTAGAACCATTCATCTAGATAATGGTCAGTTTAATGATGTAATATGTGTTCCTACCTTGTCATGCAACCTTCTATCTATTTATCAGATAACTCATTCAGGTGAAGGGAAAATAGTAGAATTCTCACCTCATGATGTTGTAATCAAGGACCTCAAATATCCTAAACATATTTTAGCTACTGGCATTTCTGATGATTCCATAATGTTGTATAAGTTTGACAACTTTGGGTCATCATCTCTTCCCTCTATTTTTGTTGCTCATAATGATGATGTGAGAAAAATTTGGCATGAGCGATTTGGTCATTTAAACTATCACTCTCTTCAAACTCTATATAAAGAAAATATAGTGATGGGCCTTCCTCTGGTATCTTTCCAAGATGTTGTTTGCTCTGAATGTGTACTCAGAAAACATCATCGGTATAGTTTTGACAAACATGCCTCTTGGCACGCTTCAGCCCCTTTATAGCTTGTGCTCAGTAATTTATGTGGTCCACTTCCTGTTGTTTTTTTCTCTGGTTGCAAGTACTTCTTAACTTTCATTGATGATTTTTCCAAACGCACTTGGGTATATTTCTTAAATCTTAAGAGTGAAGTTTTTAACATGTTATTGGCCTTTAAGGCCTTTGTTGAGAAACAACCTGGACATCAAATTCTTAAGTTAAGATCAGACAATGGCAGAGAATATGTTAACAACAAATTTACCAACTTCTACATTGAGCATGGCATTCAATTGCAACATATTGTATCATATACTCCACAAAAAAATGGTGTAGCTGAAAGGAAGAATCACACCTTAAAAGAAATGGCTAATTGTATGCTTCAATCTAAAGGACTTTGTCTCAATTTTTGGGCAGAAGCCATTAACTGTGCAAATTACATAGTAAATCGCACTCCTACTAAGGCTTTAAAGAATATAACTCCAGAAGAAACTTGGAGCTCAATCAAACCAGATGTAAGTCACTTTCGTGTTTTTGGAAGTGATGCTTGGGCCCATATTCTAGATGCGAAACATAAAGCCTTAGAACCTAAGAGTGAAAAATGTATTTTTTTTGGATATTCTGAAGATTTCAAAGGATATAGACTTCTTAAACCAAAATCCAAAAATATTATCATTAGAAGAGATGTAAAATTTGATGAAAATATATCGGCCTACGAGCCTAGTTCGGCAAGTGTGCCACCTTTGGCCTGCGAGCCTGATTCGGCATATGTGCCACCTCTCTCTTTCTCTTCTATTTTTAATAGCATTCCTTCTAGTTCAGATGATGACAACGAGGATGAAAATCCTCCTCCACCTCGTGAAATTTTTCCTTATACTCCACCGCTTCCAAGATGGGTCTGCTCTACTCAGGATGCAGTAGGTTCTCTTGCAGGTGACCCTACCGATCGACGACGTACACGTTCTTAGTTTGAAAGAGCTTCTTCCTTATTGGCTCAAGTTCCAAAAAAAACTTGATCCAGAAACCTTTGAAGAAGCCTCTGGTCATCCAGATTGGGATGAAGCTATGAATGAAGAGTATCGTTCCTTATTGGAAAACGATACTTGGGATCTTGTTCCTCTTCCAAAAGGAAGAAAACTTTTCAGATGCAGATGGGTTTACAAAACCAAGTTTGGACCATATGGAAAAGTGGATAGACATAAAGCTCGTCTTGCCGCTAAAGGTTTTTCACAAGTTGAAGGCATTGATTATACTAAAACCTTCTCCCCTATTGCCAAAATGAATTCTATCTGCCTTGTTCTTTCCCTTGCTGCCTCCTTTAAATGGGAAGTCCATCAGATGGATGTTAAATCTGCCTTCTTACATGGAGATTTGCATGAAGAAATCTACATGGAACAACCCCCTGGCTTTATCCAAAAAGGCTCTAGCATTTTTTGTCGCCTTAGGAAGCCTCTCTATGGTCTCAAACAAGCTCCTCGAGCTTGGTATGCCAAAATGGATAGATTTCTCTTAGATAATGGCTTTTCTAGGTGTCATTCTGACAACACTACCTACACCAAGAAAGTGAGTAATTCCTTCACCATCCTTGTTCTTTATGTTGATGATCTTATCCTTACTGGTAGTGATCCAAACCATATAAACCATGTGAATTCTAGCCTCAAAAAGAAGTTTGAAATGACAGACTTAGGACACTTGCATTCTTTCCTTGGTCTTCAAGTCTTGCAATCCAAGGAGGGCATTACCCTCTCTCAATCCAAGTATGCATGTGATCTTCTACACCACTTTCACATGGAAGACTGTAAGCCTGCCCCTTCTCCCTTTCAGTCTGGAGTCAAGCTTTCAGTCAACTGTACTACCCTGAAGTTGATGCTACCTTATACTGTCAACTTGTTGGTAAACTTTTGTATCTAACCCATACCTGTCCTGACCTTTCCTTTATCGTTGGTCTTGTCGCTCGGTTTATGCACTAATCTCATGAAAGTCACTGGAAAGCAGCTAAAATAATACTTCGATATATTCGAGGTACAATTCAGTTCGGGATTCATTAGAGTGCAGGAGCATCTCCCTTGTTGATTGGTTTCACTGATTCTGATTGGGTTGGTGACCCCGATGATCGGAAGTCCACTACAGGATATGTATTCACTCTTTGTTCAGGACCTATTACTTGGTCTTGTAAGAAACAAAGTGCCATCACCCTTTCTTTCGTAGAAGCAAAGTATCGTGGTGCAGTTGAAGCCAGCAAGGAAGCCATGTGGCTTCGTCAGATGCTGTCTGAATTTGGTCTTCATCAGTAACATCCAACTACACTTTGGTGTGATAATCAGAGTGCCATTCAGTTATGTAAAGATCTAGTTCAGCATCAGCATATGAAACACATTGAACTCCACATACACTTCATCAGAAAGCTCATTCATGATCGTGTTCTTGAAGTGTAGTATTGTCCGACCAATGATCAAGTAGTCGATATCTTTATGAAGGCTCTCACAGAAGCAAATTTTACCAAACTTCGATCCATGCTTGGAGTTCAGGAAAGTTATCATTAAAGGGGGATAGGCTCTAATGCCTCCTTCCTTCTCCTATTGTGTCACTTTTGTAAATCCTTCAATCCTATCCCAATTTGTTCTTAAGGGGGGATGTTAGGATATTTCGAGACATTGGAAATAAGCTCCTTTGGTGTCACCTTTGTAAATCCTTCAATCCTATCCCAAGTTGTTCTTAAGGGGGGATGTTAGGATATTCGGACACATAGGAAATAGTTAAGAATAATTTAGTCTAGTGTAGAGTTAGGTAAATTGTGTTGCTTTACCATATACATTTGTAACTTATAATCCGACAGTCACGATTTGTAGTGATCCGACGCTTATCTCTCACCTCGGTATTAACGACACTTGATCCGTGGCTTAACACCCGATTGGTCCATGATCTCTATTTAAAAAGCATGGAGGGTCATTTGTCCGATAACCGTTTATGAGAGAAACATATGTAACTTATCTTTTTATATTAATAAATTCCCTGAAGTGGCCACGTTGGCTAAGGGTGTGGACTGTTTCCCTCTTTGACGGTTTTAACCACGTGATTACACTGGTGTACTGATTTGTGATCTGTTTGTAAGTGGTGACCTTTAATTCTTGATCTAAGGAACTTATCCAGTAAATTCCTACAGTGCACATGCATATATTGGAGATGTTAATTTCAAACCTAGGTAGTAGAAATTCTAGTCGATTACAGGCCTGCAGACATGCATTCAAGGAATCCATATTTGAATTAATTTACTGGCCTACCATTTGCATTGAGGCAACCAGAAATGGAAAGGAGGAGATTATGTCAAGAGTCACAGTAAGGCATCAAACTATGAAATAATACATACCCTAACAAACCGAGTACAAAAATTTGTCAGAATATAGGAAAGGTGAGTTTGGGTCGCACTTTCCTGCAATTATAATTAATACATTAGCTATAATTAATACATTCCTAAAATATTCTGAATTCCAATTAGAAGCATAAATAGAATGACTTTACCTTTCAATGAAAAAGGCAAACGGAGCAAGCACAACAGTAGTAGCGGCGTGTATGTAGACAACAAGCACAAAGTGATTCATCCCTCTGTTAAAGAGAAACTTTGGTGATAATATTCATCCCAGCATACCCAAACTGTAGGGATATCATTGCTACATACGGTTTTGATTTCTCAAGTAACTTCTCCATTGATAATCAAATTTGCAACAATCTCCAAATCACGCTTCCCAATCCTGTCAACAGATGTGAATGCAGCTCTAGTGAGGACTGAAGCTTCTCCTCCCCTACTCTATGCACGCACAACTGATTAACTTTCAGGAGAGCGGATGTTTTATAATCCACACTTTCTGCACTCGTATTTATAGATGAACAAAATCCAGTTGGGTATAACCTCCTAATCCAAAGTACTGACATAACTTGATCGCAATCGCACTAAGTAGGGTCAGGAATAAGAAAATCGTTAATGGCAAACGCATGGTATTCTATTCGATTTTCTGCGAAATTTAATTTTATCCACGGAATGAGAAACACTGTTTTGAAAAAAATAATAAAGCAGTGGATGATGAGTAAGTAAAGTAAACTAGTGAACAAAGCAAAACGAAGATACGTGCAAACTGAGGTGTGGAGCAGAAGTGTTAGAACATCACATTAAAAGGAAGAGATAGTGGGCGGGGAAGGAGAAAGTTCCACGTTACCCATAGTGCGCATTTTATGTTATGATTGCTTCCTTTTCTGCAATGGGACGCGGAAAATAGCCCATGTAACAAATGAATTGTTTCCACTCCGACATGGCGAAGTTCATATTTGTGTAACGGGGAACCAGAATGACACATCTAGGGTTGGGAAGAAAATGATTTCACACGCAATATAATATGAAAGATGCAGTTTCATAGACTGAAAGGCGTGGAAAGAACCACCTCGAGATGATTCTACGAAACTTTATTATTATATAAAGAACTGATCATCCTACTATACACGCCATAAAGTCATTATCATTTATAATTAAAAAGAGTGTAGTTTATATAACTTATAAATTAGTGGAAAATAATTCAAGTTTTAGGAAGATTATGATAAATTAATTGGGTAGAAATTTTTGAAAATTTAGATTAAAATTATCAAATTTTAAAGTCAATGGTTCTTTCTTGATAGTTTTAAATATAAAATTTCAAACACTACATCATTTTAATTTTTAAAAAAAGTTAATAGATTCCAGCAAAAAAAAGTTAATAGATTCCAGCAAAAAATATGCCCTTGTGATCTCCACAATGCTACTAAAAACCAAAAGTACAACTTATTTGTCGTTTATGGTCTTCACAAAGCCATTAAAAAGAATGAAAAGCCTTATTTCCCAATCTATTGACCCATTAATGCTCCTAAGAGTACCACTATCCATGCCATTGCCATCGATCATCAAGACGGGCACAAAAACCTGTTGACTTTACCTGCCGTGTACAAAGCGTCCGACTGTTTTAATTGCATTGAATGCGAGCGGCCCACTCTATTTCAAATTTGCGTAGTCGCGCCAAAAATAAAATTGAACGACGGGATGGGAAGACTATTGAGAGGTTTACTGCGGCTTTCTGGTGCGTTAAGGAGAGATTCTCCTTCACCTTTTTGTTCGAACTGTGCATCATGGTCATTTCAATGGTGGAAATATCCTGCATCAAGTGATTGTGAAGGGCAACGACTGGAATCCTTTGAAAATCAGAGGGGCGGTGATGATTCAACCTTCCTTCGGTGGCGAGCAACGCATTCAATCGGACATCGAATCCCGGAGGACTTGGAACGAAGTGTTCGGAGTCGGATGATGGCTCTGCCTGAGGGCGCTAATAAGGATCATCCTTACTGCAATCCGATTACCCGACTTGGGCGGAGGCCACTCTGCCACCGCTCTTGATTGTTATTGGGGGGCGTGATATGCTTAGAGACCGGGCAATTGCATACTACGAGACTCTTCTCAAATATGGTAAAGCGGTTCAGATGATTATGTTTGAAGAGGAGGGCCACGGATTTTACGCTTTGAACCAGGACGCCGAGAGTACAGAGGCGCTTATGCAACACATAGCTCGCTTTGTTCAACCCAGTAACTAATTGGGTTCTACGGAATCATTCAGTTATTTATCTCTGTAAATCTTCTTTTGTAACTGCTTTTTGCTTATTGTTATTTTAAATAAAGTTTGGTACCTGCAACTTTTTGTATCAAAAACCTCTCGCGATTGCAGATTCGGGACATCTAAAGGATAAAGAGAGAAGTGGACCGTTCACTTGCTTTCTTGCCCATTGGCTGCCCGAAAGTGGAAACGAGTTGGGCGATAGGAGAATATAGAGTAAAGCTTTATCCAATCCGTTGTTTAATGGATGGATTTTGAATGTAATTTTGGTGACTCAATTGGCATAACCACCTTGTCGAATTACAGAAACGGGAATCAGACTCGGGCTTCTAATCTTTTGAAAACAATATTTTGAAAATATCTGCTTTTCATTATACCGTTTCTTGATTCAACCAATTGCGATTTATTTCAATTCAATCAACATAATTACTGAATCTAATTTTAAAAATGGGCACCCAATCATTGATTACAAATGGATAGGGAGTGAACGTAATGTATACTAATGGCAAAATAACTAATGAATGAGATGGAGAATGGTTGGTTTTGAATGTAATGTATAATAATGTTAAAATATGTAATGAATGAGAAGTAGAGTGGTTGGTTTGTTATGAGATTTGTTGTTTGATGAAGGGAGTTCTACTATTTGATCTTTATTTAATAAAGTCATGTGGCCGTTATGATATTTGCTCTCCGGTTAATTTTCGGAGTCGTCTACGGAGCCGGAGGAATTGCCCGGACGGTCAAAATTGGCTGGAATCTGGGCCAAATTTTTTTAAAAAATCTTGCAGAAACAGTGTTTGAATCCTGATTTTGACATTGGAAATGGATTCAGCACCATCAAAAACCTGTAGGACACTCAAAATATTAAACTTTGATAGTTATAACATGGATTTAGAAAAATTCCTGCCGGATTTTCTGAAAATCTTATCAGAATTTTCATGATTTTCAGGGCGATTCCTCTAGCTAGTTAGACTACGGGTTAATTTTCACGCTAACTCCGGCATTAAGTTAACTTAATTTGGAAAATTAATAAAATATATTAATTTAATATAAAATTAATTTGATTTATATTAATTAATATATTAAAATATAATATAATAAACTTTTCTATATATATTAACTAACTAATTTTTATTTTTATTTTTAATTTTAATGGAAAAAAATAAAGTTAAAATAAAATTATGATTGATTTAAATATATATATGAGGGAGGTGTTGTTATATTTAAATTTTTTAAAAATATATATATAGGTTAATTAATAAAAAATAAATAATAATATTGAATATGTAAAGTATAAAAAGTATCCGTGTGGAAAATTCTTGAAAAATTAAACTATATAATCTCTAATCAATAGTAATGAAATAAAATTATTTGTTTGTAAAGTTAAACCCGTCTCTTTTTACATTGAGATACCAAATTCACAGGGCTATGGAACTTATCAACCTCTCATTCATCTTTAATCCTTCATAGACATTATTAGATTAGGTTTTGTTTGTAATGTAAAAAATCATATAAAATTATTTGTCAAAACATGGAACTAATTAGTGTACTCTTATTAAGTGTAAAATGTTGCATGAAATTGGAATGCTTACAACACTAAAATGCTGAAAAAATTAAGTAAATTAATATCATGGTTAGAAAAAATTTGTGTGAAGTAAAATTTATTAAAGTAAAGAAATAGTTAGCATTTCACATATATAAATTAAGTAAATTTATATTATAGTTTAAAAAAAAATTGTGATACAATTTTTATCATAGTTAAAATTCCTTTTTGTGAAGTTAAATTTATTTAAGTGAAAATTAATAAATATTTCACATATAAATTACTTAAATTGATATAGTGTTTGTGTGAGATCAATTTTATTCAAGGAAAAAGTAATAAGTAAAACTAAAAAATATTTCAAATGTATAAAGGAAAAACACTCACACACATATATTCCATGCTTTCTCTTGGGAGAAGTTGGGAGCCATAAGATTATTGGAGGGCAGTGTGTTGGCTACCCAAAGTAGCCCTAGACAAGCTATCTTGAAGGATGTACAGAAGCTGAAGGTTGGGTGAAGGAAGGTGCCGACGAAGCAATACTTTGATGGAAAAATGTTGTTGCTAACATGGAAAATTGGAGCTCGGGTGTTAGCCAACCTAGAGAGAAGATTGGATCAACCCAAGTACACTCTACCGAAGCATGTGCATCAGTGTTAGGTGGCAGCCCTCCTGGAGTATCGATGTGTAGTGGCCTTGATGGACTAAGGCACTACTAGTGAGCAGTGCAGGTGCGACAGACTGATAGGACAAGATACGACAAAGAAGATACAACAAAGTTGTCATTGTATGTTGTATACCATAAACTGTTGTATTATTCATAATTGGTTTAATATAACAAAGATTGGGGATTGTACGTTATTGTACAAATTTGTTTAAAACTGTGTATATTGTGCATATGTGATTTATTGCTTTATATTTTCCGTTATGCGAAGTAGTTTATGGTTGATATTATTGGTTTTGTAGCGTAAGTGATTTAAGACTCTAACCTAGACCTGAGGTCACATAAATTCAACAGTAAACACAGGATCCATGCATGAGATATAAATAAAATGATAGACTAGAGAAATGCAATACATCCCCATACGAGCTAGCAAGATACCAAAATAAACATAAACAAGAGTGCAATATTCAGACATTCCTTCATAAAAACCCATTGTTTCCTTCCAAAAATCACATGTGAGCTTCCAACTAACTACAATCATTGTAATATAAACACTTCTCTAGTGATAAAACAGAGAAACTCAGCGAGCACGGGGGGTAGAACAAGAGAGGCCTAGAAAATAAACATACCCACTAGGATAAACTATCGAGGGAAGAAGGTCGTCTGCATTCAGGTGGATGTCCATGTAAGACTCCTCGTTCAAACGTGAAGCTTCCAACAAACCTGTAATCCTATCCTCTCTCAGAGCATGAAAACTGTGGATGAATGTTGACGTATTACTATCATAAAACCATGGCATGGACATTGTCTTGCCACCTCACCAGGTACCATTAATGATATGCATGCACGATGCCACCTCTCAATATGACTCAAGTGTGCGAGGGTTGTAGTGAGGCCACCCTCCAACGTTTCCCTTCATCACATTCATCATGACGATGATCCTAATGCTACTGGATTGTCGTCATGATTAATGTGATGAAAGGAAAGGTTGGAGGGTGGCCTCACTCCAACCCTCACACACTTGAGTTGTATGGAGAGGTGGCATCACACATGCATATCATTAATTATGGTACCGGGGAAGGTGGCAAGACAGTGTATGCACCGCAGTTTTATGACAGTAATCTCTCAACATCCATCCACAATTTTCATGCTCTGAGATATGATGGGGTTACATGTTTGTTGGAAGCTTGACGTTTGAATGAGAAGGAGTACTTCTACGCAAACTGACATGGTCAGTGGGGTTTATAATCCCTTTTAAGTGTCACCAGCAGAAGAAAGACGAGAGACTAGAACCCAACTGGAACTGGAGAAATACCTAGAGGTATGGCGTTGGTTAAACCCTTGCATAAACTGGAAAAGTAAAGGGCAACTCCTCTTGGATGGTAGGGTTTACCTGTATAAAATGAAATAACATTACAATAAAATGAGAATTAAGAATAAGCGAGAGGAGTGTAAAGGGGTTTAAACAAATTACTATATAACCCAGTAAAAAATAAAAAATAAAATAAAAAATAAAATAAAATAAAAATTGACCTGTTAGTGGAGAGTTCCATACTGCCATACAAACCTTGCAACAGAGAATAATGGGGTTTAGCTAATGAAAAATACTTATTCCATTGTAATATAAAATAAAAAAACCTTGGGCAAACTGAAGAACTAGCCTGTGTGGAATCGCTTCCATCTAGGACCGGGTTTAGAAAACGTTGAGTTTTGCGAATTAAAGGAACTCCGCGGAACATAGGCAACAAAGTGCCGATATGAAATGTGTGAACAAATGAGAGAACATTGCAAAGGAGGAGGCCCTAAGCCTAGTTTGATGATCTGTCATAAAGCAAAAAAATAAATCAAATGAAGACTTTGCATAAAATGGAGCACTCAAGGCTACTAGTCTTATGTTCTTGACACTTCACTTGGAGAAGTTCCATCCCCAACTGGAGCCACTGTTAGGGTCCTATAAATTAAAATATCTCATGGCGATTGAGTACTTCACAAGTTGCAATTTCATATTGTGTATGCTTTTAAATTTTCAAATGATTTCCAAAAAATATGAAAAAGGAAAAAGAAAGGCTCTCAATACTGGCTACAGGAACATCAGGTGGTACAGAATAGCTGGCTAAATCCATGGAGAATATGTCCATCCAAACAGAGGAGATTACAAATATGGAAGCACAAATTAGTACCTTGAAGTATCAAAAGGTAAGGTCTGACAATGCACATGAAATAGAAATACAAAGAGCTCAAAAACAGATTGAAAGATTGATAAGGCAGAGAAGGAAGCTTCCATTGGTCAGACCATTGGCCAGGCAAAGGAGATCATTTGGACAAGCATAATTGATTCTATGAATTAAATATGGACTTCTATTCAAATCATATTTGAACAGAAAGAGATAATTGAAAAGGTAAATGATGCCATCGCTAAAGCAACCAACGAGCTTGGGGATATTCCTGAGACAACAAAGAAGGAACCTAATTAGTTATGGTGGAACCTAATACTCGCTCGCAAAGGAATGAGACTTTATCGCTAATGAACTAATCAGAATTGGCAACACTAACAAAATCACATCTTACCACTAACAAATTTTAAAAGAGAGAGACAGAGAAAGAGAGGCGAGATTGATTCAATTGCAAATAAATCAAGTTTTGGTGTAGATGGGTTCATTTTTAGGCGTCTGTTTCATCTGGAAGTCTCTTTTTATTTGGGTCAGTATAGAGCTACGACTGGTCTTCCTCTCTCTTACCTAAGGAAAGAACAATCAGAATTAGTGAATTAGCTTACCTTATCAGATTAAATATGCTTATAAAGCTAATCTCACATATCTCATGTATAAGTGACAATGTAACAATGTTGAATGATAGAAAATGTGAATAATAAGAATGTAGTCACCTGTCCCGTGGGTATGTGTTTAAGGAAAAATTTTCCTTTTCTAAACACCACTTCATAACCATGGTCTTCCAATACCGCTACAGAGAAAAGATTCTTCTTTAGGCCTGGAACATACAAAACATATGCTAGTGTGAGATGGGAGCCATTCTCCCTCTGAAAGGTAACTGTACCTATGTTGGTACCATTATACCTCTCGTCATCTCCAAAATCTATGTTCTTTTGGAGTTCCTTCTCCTCCAAGTCACTTAAGAGATCTATATTCCCCATCATATGGAATGAGCCCCGCTGTCTAGATACCACATGCATCCCATTATAGTGCTGGCCATGCATGCAATGAGAGTAAAATCAAGCTCAAACTATGAAGCCAATGCTTCACCCACTGCAACTGTAGGCTCCTTATTTCTTTCCTTCTTCTGTGGAAAATTTGTAGCATAGTGCCCATGCTCATGACAGTGAAAACATCTGATCTTAGACAAGTCTTTCTTGCCTACTTCGCCTTTGGATTTCTTTCCCTTGGCCTTCTTTGCCTCACCGACCAAGGAACAATATTCCTCGTAATTATTCTTGGATGAGGATCCATCCCTGGTATTCTGCCTGAATTCTTCTTGTACCAAATCCGACCAAAGTCGCTCCCAATCTGGTAACTTCTCCCTCCCATTCACCGAGTCCTTATAACTATGCCAACTCTTGGGAAGGCCTAGAAGTGTTAGGCTCACCAAGTCATCATCTGCTACGGTCACACCAACACTTCCAAGCTCATCTCGACATTGAGTGAACTTTGCCAAGTATGTTGGTACCGTCTCGCCCTTCTCCTTCTTGATTTTCCTGAGCTTGTCCTTCAGTGCCAACTTCCTTTGGACGCTTTTGTTCTGAAATCGATCTGTCAAGGCCTTCCACATTGCATATGGAGTCACCTTGCCATGGAGACTCGAGACAATGTGATCTTGAACTCCCTCTAATAAGATCCTCCTCGCCCTTGCTACCTTCTTTTTCCAAGCATCAAGAAGAGCGACGTCTGCTGCTGTGGGCTTGGGAATATCATTATCAATGAATTCTTTCAACCTGCTATCCTCCAGAAATTCCTCCATTTTGTATTTCAATGCAATATAATTAGAACTGCCCTCAAGTGCATATTCCAATCTTAATCCATTGAAATCCATCTTGATCCACTTGTCGCACCAACGAAAGTATCTTCAAGTTTGAATATTGTTCAACACAAACTCAATTTCTTCTCCACTATAGTGATTTCTGGCGCTGTGATACCATGTAGAAATTATACAAACAATGTGTATACCAACGGATTCAATCTGATCATGCATATACTAAAACAAGACACTAAATCCTTCTACAATATTTGTGGAAAATAAACACGATCACACAATCACACCAAGTAAGAGAAAGAAGCAAATCAATCGCACAAAGCTGATATTTTTCCTGGGGAAATCTTGCTGCTAAAAACCCCTCTATCTCTATTTTATAATGAACCAAGTAATCATGAAACAATACAATGCATGTGTGCTCACCACAACCTCATACACTCTACCAATTGTCTCACAATAATCCGGACAAAATTGGACCAATACTTAGCCAATTTCTTGCCTCTACTTAGCTTGCCTGGCTAGTGCAAACCCTATAGGATTAAATCCCTATTAAGTAGGAAATTAAACCTTCCTTGACTACGCCATACATCATGGGCATCCTATGGTGTATATAATTGTGCCCTGAAAATTTGCTATAAATACAACTGATAGATAACTTCCCTTTAACCTCTGTCTCAACTGGGTCTTCATCAAAACTAACATACATGCAACTATTAATAGTAAATCATTAGTCACTTGACAAATCACTGCATGTGAATTAAATCACTTGACCTCTCACTAGCACAACAATCAATTAAAACTAGTTAGACTGACTTTAACTCACTTAATTGAGTTAACTAATTTCTCATGCATTAAACTAATACACTAACTGCAACTTGGACTCTAAAACAAATATAATCACTCTTCATGCCTCACCAACCACCCTCAACTCGAATTTAATGAGTTGACTGGGTCTATCACACTCAGTTAACCATTACAAATAATTATGAGATAAGCTTACAATTAATACTCTATTGGCCCATTAATACTCTTAAGAGTACTAATGGGCATGCCTATGCCATGCCACCCATACCATACTTGCCGTCCTCCTCACCTTTAGCCGGTAAATCTCCAACCGCTGAAAATTTGATCCCATCAATACCTGTCCCCACTTGCAGCTATTAAATTATGCAGACCTCGGAGACCACTTTCCATCCTCCTCACTTCCACTATGATTTTCTTTTGTATTTTCCTACCTTCCCTTTCACATTTTCTAAGTTTTTAGACTTTTAAAGGAAAAAAAGAAATTAGAAAATGGTAAACATTCTTATTCCACTATGATTTTCCATTTTCTTTTATTTTTTCTTACCTTAATATATATTTATGTAAATACTTTTTCCTTCTATAAACTTCATCCCACTATTATCTATTTGTAGAAATATTGAGTTTCTTATCCTTGTTATTGAATAAATAAATCACATGGCTGATTAAACTTCTAAGATTCTAAATAATATTTTATTAATTAAACATTGATCTTGGAATGGAATTACCCACACGGCTAGTTAAATTTCTAAAATTTTAATTAATATCTTATTAATTAAACATCTATCCTCACAACAGAATCAAATGTTAGCAAATTTTCGTATTTTTTCAGCCTAAGTCAAACGAATTTGATAACTATGACTTATAACGTATTTTTTCATATATCAACATGTTGTACAAATATATCAAGGATTTGAAACTTTTGGGAAGAAACAATGAAGGTAACCCTCTTTTGGTTAGTGGCTCAATTCTGTTAAAGAATCTACTAACACTAATTTCTAAATTGTGGCACTATTCCTCTTGCTGTGTAACCAGGCTTTTCTTTGTGAGCACCTTCTTGACCTCTAGAATTTTTGTTGTTCTGTCCTCAACTCCAAGTTCCTCCAATTCATACCTGCTCTTTGAATTTAGAAATCTTATTATATTATTTGTTGTCTCAAGCATATCTCCAAGCTCGTTGGTTGCTTTAGCTATGGCATCATTTACCTTTTCAATTATCTCTTTCTGTTCAAATATGATTTGAATAGAAGTCCATATTTAATTCATAGAATCAATTATGCTTGTCCAAATGATCTCCTTTGCCTAGCCAATGGTCTGACCAATGGAAGCTTTCTCTGCCTTTATCAATCTTTCAATCTGTTTTTGAGCTCTTTGTATTTCTATTTCATGTGCAATGTCAGACCTTACCTTTTGATCCTTCAAGGTACTAATTTTTGCTTCCATATTTTTAATCTCCTCTGTTTGGATGGACATATTCTCCATGGATTTAGCCAGCTATTTTGTGCCACCTGATGTTCCTATAGCCAGCTATTGAGAGCCTTTCTTTTTCCTTTTTCATATTTTTTGGAAATCATTTGAAAATTTAAAATCATACACAATATGAAATTGCAACTTGTGAAGTACTCAATTGCCTTGAGATATTTTAATTTTTAGGACCCTAACAGTGGCTCCGGTTGGGGATGGAACTTCTCCAAGTGAAGTGTCAAGAACATAAGACCAATAGCCTTGAGTGCTCCATTTTCTGCAAAGTCTTCATCTGATTTATTTTTTTGCTTTATGACAGATCATCAAACCAGGCTTAGGGCCTCCTCCTTTGCAATGTTCTCTCATTTGTTCACACATTTCATATCGACACTTTGTTTCCTATGTTCCACGGAGTTCCTTTAATTCGCAACACTCAGCGTTTTCTAAACCTGGTCCTAGTTGGAAGCGATTCCACACAGGCTAGTTCTTCAGTTTGCCCAAGGTTTGTTTATTTTATATTACAATGGAATAAGTATTTTTCGTTAGCTAAACCCCATTATTCTTCGTTGCAAGGTTTGTATGGCAGTATGGAACTCTCCACTAACAGGTCAATTTTTTTTTTTGCTGGGTTATACAGTAATTTGTTTAAACCCCTTTACACTCCTCTCGCTTATTCTTAATTCTCATTTTATTGTAATGTTATTTCATTTTATACAGGTAAACCCTACCATCCAGGAGGATTTTCCCTTTACTTTTCCAGTTTATGCAAGGGTTTAACCAACGCCATACCTCCAGGTATTTCTCCAGTTCCAGTTAGGTTTTAGTCTCTCGTCTTTCTTCTGCTGGTGACACTTAAAAGGGATTATAAACCCCACTGACCATGTCAGTTTGCGTAGGATTACTCCTTCTCATTCAAATGTCGAGCTTCCAACAAACATGTAACCCCATCATATCTCAGAGCATGAAAATTGTGGATGAATGTTGAGAGATTATTGTCATAAAACTGTGGTGCCTACGTTGTCTTGCCACCTTCTTGGTACCATAATTAATGATATGCATGTGTGATGCCACCTCTCCATACAACTCAAGTGTGTGAGGGTTGGAGTGAGGCCACCATCCAACCTTTCCCTTCATCACATTAATCATGACGACAGTACATTAGCATTAGGATCGTTGTCATGATTAATGTGATGAAGGGAAACGTTGGAGGGTGGCCTCACTGCAACCCTCGCACACTTGAGTCATATTGAGAGGTGGCATCGTGCATGCATATCATTAATGGTACCTGGTAAGGTGGTAAGACAATGTCCATGCCATGGTTTTATGAAAGTAATACATCAACATTCATCCACAGTTTTCATGCTCTGAGAGAGGATAGGATTACGGGTTTGTTGGAAGCTTCACGTTTGAACTAGGAGTCTTACGTGGACATCCACCTGAGTGCAAATGACCTTCTTCCCTCGACACTTTATCCTAGTGGGTATGTTTATTTTCTAGGCCTCTCTTGTTCTACCCCCCGTGCTCGCTGAGTTTCTCTGTTTTATCACCAGAGAAGTGTTTATATTATAATGATTGTAGTTAGTTGGAAGCTCACATGTGATTTTTGGAAGGAAAAAATGGGTTTTTATGAAGGAATGTTTGAATATTGCACTCTTGTTTATGTTTATTTTGGTATCTTGCTAGCTCGTATGGGGATGTATTGCGTTTCTCTAGTCTATCATTTTATTTATATCTCATGCATGGATGATTGTGTTTATTGTTGAATTTATGTGACCTTAGGTCTAGGTTAGAGTCTTAAATCACTTACGCTATGAAACCAATAAGATCAACCATAAACTACTTTGCATAGAGGAAAATATACATTAGGGGAATTTTGAGGTCTAAAATGGACCTCCTAAGGAAAATGTACAATCAAAATTCACTTTATGAGAACCAAGCACATTTTAGGAGATGACATCATCCCTAATGGTTGAGGTGGCATTACTTGAGTTAAAGGTACTCACTTGTCACATTCTCAATGGTGGATAAAAACTCATGGTTAACCATGGTATTGCTCTAAGTACTTTTAAAGTCAAAGTAAAGTACTCATAATAAATATCATTTCATACTTTTTGAATAAAATAATATTATTGTCATTTCATAATTCTTGAAAGAAACAATGCATATCTCTATACATTTACTATATTATATTATATTATTTTTATATAGTATATTAATTACATGTTATTATATAGTTTATATAATATAAATTTTAATTAATAACATATAATATTTAATTGAGAATTTATAAATTTATATTATATTTTATTTTAAGTTATTTAAGTACAAAGGAAAAACGCATTATTTGTTCAATGATAATGATTTTTTCTTGAGAAGCTCATACTTATTTATAGTCACATAAATACAATTTTTTTATTAATTTTATTTTGGTACAACTTTTGAATTGAATTTAACTATGGTTACATGGATTTTGGTGCAAAAAGTGAATTGAAAATTCATAAATATTATTTTATTGGTTTAGCTATTATTTTATTATTTCCTTAGGAGGCCCATTTTAGACCTCAAAATTCCCCTAATGAAGCAATAAATCACATATGCATAATATACATAGTTTTAAACAAATTTGTACAATAACGTACAATCCCCAATCTTTGTTAAATTAAACCAATTCTAAATAATACAACAGTCTATGGCATACAACATACAATGACAACTTTTTTGTATCTTCTTTGTCGTATCTTGTCCTGTCAGTTTGTCGCAGCCGCACTTCTCACTAGTAGTGCCTTAGTCCATCAAGGCCACTACACATCGATACTCCAGGAGGGCTACCACCTAACACTGATGCACATGCTTCGGTAGAGTGTACTTGGGTTGATCCAATCTTCTCTCTAGGTTGGCCAACACCCGAGCTCCAATTTTCCATGTTAGAAACAACATTTTTCCATCAAAGTATTGCTTCTTTGGCACCTTCCTTCACCCACCCTTCAGCTTCTGTTCGTCCCTCAAAATATCTTGCCTAGGGCTACTTTGGGTAGCCAACACACTGCCCTCCAATAATCTTATGGCTCCCAACTTCTCCCAAGAGAAAGCATGGAATATATGTGCGTGAGTGTTTTTCCTTTATACATTTGAAATATTTTTTAGTTTTACTTATTACTTTTTCCTTGAATAAAATTGATCTCACACAAACATTATATCAATTTAAGTAATTTATATGTGAAATATTTATTAATTTTCACTTAAATAAATTTAACTTCACAAAAAGGAATTTTAACTATGATAAAACTTGTATCACAATTTTTTTTTTAAACTATAATATAAATTTACTTAATTTATATATGTGAAATGCTAACTATTTATTTACTTTAATAAATTTTACTTCACACAAATTTTTTCTAACCATGATATTAATTTACTTAATTTTTTCAGCATTTTCGTGTTGTAAGCATTCCAATTTCATGCAATATTTTACACTTAATAAGAGTACACTAATTAGTTCCATGTTTTGACAAATAATTTTATATGATTTTTTACATTACAAACAAAACCTAATCTAATAATGTCTATGAAGGATTAAAGAGGAATGAGATGTTGATAAGTTCCATAGCCCTGTGAATTTGGTATCTCAATGTAAAAAGAGACGGGGTTGAATTTACAAACAAATAATTTTATTTCATTACTATTGATTAGAGATTATATAGTTTAATTTTTCAAGAATTTTCCACACCAATACTTTTTATACTTTACATATTCAATATTATTATTTATTTTTTATTAATTAACCCATATATATATTTTTAAAAAACTTAAATATAACAACACCTCCCTCATATATATTTAAATCAATCATAATTTTATTTTAACTTAATTTTTTTCCATCTTTTAAATAGTTAGTATACAGAAAAGTTTATTATATTAAAATTAAAAATAAAAATAAAAATTAGTTAGTTAATATATATAGAAAAGTTTATTATATTATATTTTAATATATTAATTAATATAGATAAAATTAATTTTATATTAAATTAATATATTTTATTAATTTTCCAAATTAAGTTAACTTTATGCCGAAGTTAGCGTGAAAATTAAACGGAGAGCAAATATCAGAACGACCACATCGACTTTATTAAATAAAGATCAAATAGCAGAACTCCCTTCATCAACTTTTCAACAACAAATCTCATAACAAACCAACCACTCTACTTCTCATTCATTACATATTTTAACATTATTATACACTAGCACAACCACATTAGTAAAAACTAATGTGGTTGATATACGCCGATAGGCATATATAAAATAGATTTACAACCACATTTACCAATGTGGTTGATATACGCCGATAGGCCTATATCCACTACCCATCACATTAATTTATATATCAATAAATAAATATTATATATAATAATTTTATTATATGAACTTGAAATATATATATTATATATTAATAAGAATATTAATATATTAAATATATTAATTATGATTAAAATCACAAAATATTTTATATATATTAATAATATTATAATAAGTATTAATAATATATATTAAAAATATTTATTAATATATTAAAAGTATTAACTATATACATACTATAAATAAACTTGAAATATATATAATATATATCAATATAAAAATAATATTAATAATATATAATAATTTAATATTTATTTATATATTAATATCATAGATGGTTATATTATTAATAAACCAAAAGAACTAATAATATATTAATAATATATATTATATCATAGTTGGTTATATTATTAATAATATTATAATATTACTAATAATCATTATTTATAAATATTTGAATCTTTATTTATAATGATTATTGGTAATATTATAATATTATTAATATTACTAAATAAATATTATAATATTATAATATTATTAATATATCTTATTAATAATATTATAATATTAATAATAAACATTATTAATAAATATTTGAATATTTATTAATAATATTATAATATTACTAATAATAATTATTAATAAATATTTGAATATTTATTTAAAATGATTATTAGTAATATTATAATATTATTAATATTAACCAAAGGTTTAAATATTATAAACCATAGGAATTGGTGAACCCAAGGGATAAATATTATAAACATAAGGGATCAATATTAAAAACACAAGAGATTAATAAACCGTAAGAATTGATATTTTAAACTAAAAAACCTAATAAATTAATAATCCATAAGAATCAATATTTTAAACATAAGATATTAATAAACCAATGAGATTATTAACATTATAAACCAAAAGAACTAATAGACCCAAGGGTTTAATGTTATAAAGCAAAAGAATCAGCGAACCCAAGGGATAAATATCATAAACCCAACGGATGAATATTATAAACAATAAAGATTAATAAACCCTAAGAATTAATATTTTAAACTGAAAAATCTAAGAAATTAACAAACCCTGAGAATTAGTATTTTAAACTCAAGAGAGTAATAAACCGAATGTGTAATTAACATTATAAACCAAAAGAACTAATAAACCCAAGGGTTTAATATTATAAACCAAAGGAGTCAGTGGACCCAAGGGATAAATATTAAAAACCTAAGGAATCAATATTTGTCAGAATGTGAAATTTGATCATGGATGACATTGATCGATTATTCATATTATAAACCAAAAGAGCTAATAAACCCAAGGGTTTAATATTATAAACCAAAGGAATTCGTGAACCCAAGGGGATTGATTTAAACATTGAGACAATTGTTCTCACAATGTGACATTTGATCATGGATGACATTGATCGATTATTCATATTATAAACCAAAAGAACTAATAACCCCAAGGGTTTAATATTATAAACCAAAGGAATTGGTGAACCCAAGGGAAAACCATTACCTAACAAATTATAAACCAAAGGAATTGGTGAACCCAAGGGAATTCATTTAAACATTAAGACAATTGTTGTCATTATTCATATTATAAACCAAAAGAACTAATAAACCGAAGGGTTTAATATTATACACCAAAAGAATTGGTGAACCCAAGGGAAAACCATTACCCAACAAATTATAAACCAAAGGAATTGGTGAACCCAAGGGAATTGATTTAAACATGGATGACATTGATCAATTATTTATATTATAAACCAAAAGAACTAATAAACACAAGGGTTTAATATTATAAACCAAAGGAATTGGTGAATCCAAGGGAAAACATTACCCAACAAATTATAAACCAAAGGAATTGGTGAACCCAAGGGAATTGATTTAAACATTGAGACAATTGTTGTCACAATGCGACGTTCGACCAACTATGACCATGGTTGGCCATGGGTGATTTTCATATTGAGACAGTGTTTGTCAGAATGTGACATTTGATCATGGATGACATTGATCGATTATTTATATTATAAACCAAAAGAACTAATAAACCCAAGGGTTTAATATTATAAACCAAAGGAATTGGTGAACCCAAGGGAAAACCATTACCCAACAAAGTATAAACAAAAGGAATTGGTGAACCCAAGGGAATTCATTTAAACATTGAGAGAATTGTTGTCACAATGCGACGTTGGACCAAGTATGACCATGGTTGGCCATGGCTGATTTCATATTCAGACAATTTGATGATGGATGACATTGATCGATAATTCATATTATAAACCAAAAGAACTAATAAACCCAAGGGTTTAATATTATAAACCAAAGGAATTGGTGAACCCAAGGGAATTGATTTAAACATTGAGACAATTGTTGTCACAATGCGACATTCGACCAACTATGACCATGGTTGGCCATGAGTGATTTTCATATTGAGACAATATTTGTCAGAATGTGACATTTGATCATGGATGACATTTATCAATTATTCATATTATAAACCAAAAGAACTAATAAACACAAGGTTTTAATATTATAAACCAAAGGAATTGGTGAACCCAAGGGGATTGATTTAAACATTGAGACAATTGTTCTCACAATGCGACATTTGATCATGGATGACATTGATCAATTATTCATATTATAAACCAAAAAAACTAATAACCCCAAGGGTTTAATATTATAAACCAAAGGAATTGGTGAACCCAAGGGAATTCATTTAAATATTGAGACAATTGTTATCACAATGCGACGTTCGACCAACTATGACCATGGTTGGCCATGGGTGATATTCATATTGAGACAATGTTTGTCAGAATGTGACATTTGATCATGGATGACATAAACCCAAGGGTTTAATATTATAAACCAAAAGAATTGGTGAACCCAAGGGAAAAACATTACCCAACAAATTATAAACCAAAGGAATTGGTGAACCCAAGGGAATTGATTTAAACATTGAGACAATTGTTGTCACAATGCGACGTTCGACCAACTATGACCATGGTTGGCCATGGGTGATTTTCATATTGAGACAATGTTTGTCAGAATGTGGCATTTGATCATGGATGACATTGATCGATTATTTATATTATAAACCAAAGGAATTGGTGAACCCAAGGGAATTGATTTAAACATTGAGACAATTGTTGTCACAATGCGACGTTCGACCAACTATGACCATGGTTGGCCATGGCTGATTTTCATATTGAGACAATGTTTGTCAGAATGTGACATTTTATCATGGATGACATTGATCGATTATTTATATTATAAACCAAAAGAAGTAATAAACCCAAGGGTTTAATATTATAAACCAAAAGAATTGGTGAACCCATGGGGATAAATATTCAAACCACATTAAATTCTTACAGTTCTGGTGATATTTATAATATTTATCCCCTTGGGTTCACCATGGTCATAGTTGGTCTAAATATCATAAACCCAACGGATGAATATTATAAACAATAAAGATTAATAAACCCTAAGAATTAATATTTTAAACTGAAAAATCTAAGAAATTAACAAACCCTGAGAATTAGTATTTTAAACTCAAGAGAGTAATAAACCGAATGTGTGATTAACATTATAAACCAAAAGAAATAATAAACCCAAGGGTTTAATATTATAAACCAAAGGAGTCAGTGGACCCAAGGGATAAATATTAAAAACCTAAGGAATCAATATTTGTCAGAATGTGACATTTGATCATGGATGACATTGATCGATTATTCATATTATAAACCAAAAGAACTAATAAACCCAAGGGTTTAATATTATAAACCAAAGGAATTGGTGAACCCAAGGGGATTGATTTAAACATTGAGACAATTGTTCTCACAATGCGAAATTTGATCATGGATGACATTAATCTATTATTCATATTATAAACCAAAAGAACTAATAACCCCAAGGGTTTAATATTATAAACCAAAGGAATTGGTGAACCCAAGGGAAAACCATTACCCAACAAATTATAAACCAAAGGAATTGGTGAACCCAAGGGAATTCATTTAAACATTGAGACAATTGTTGTCATTATTCATATTATAAACCAAAAGAATTGGTGAACCCAAGGGAAAACCATTACCCAACAAATTATAAACCAAAGGAATTGGTGAACCCAAGGGAATTGATTTAAACATTGAGACAATTATTGTCAGAATGCGACGTCCGACAAACTATGACCATGGTTGGCCATGGGTGATTTTCATATTGAGACAATGTTTGTCAGAATGTGACATTTGATCATGGATGACATTGATCGATTATTTATATTATAAACCAAAAGAACTAATAAACCCAAGGGTTTGATATTATAAACCAAAGGAATTGGTGAACCCAAGGGAAAACCATTACCCAACAAATTATAAACCAAAGGAATTGGTGAACCAAAGGGATATTCATTTAAACATTGAGACAATTTTTGTCACAATGCGACGTTCGACCAAGTATGACGATGGTTGGCCATGGCTGATTTCATATTCAGACAATTTGATGATGGATCGATTATTCATATTATAAACCAAAAGAACTAATAAACCCAAGGGTATAATATTATAAATCAAAGGAATTGGTGAACCCAAGGGAATTGATTTAAACATTGAGACAATTGTTGTCACAATGCGACGTTCGACCAACTATGACCACATTTGATCAAACCCTTGTGAACCCAAGGGGATTGATTTAAACATTGAGACAATTGTTCTCACAATGCGACATTTGGACCAAATAGTATTCTTATTCAAATTAATTAATATTAATAATATTCAGAATGTGACATTTGAATATGGATGACGTTGATCGATTATTCATATTATAAACCAAAAGAACTAATAAACCCAAGGGTTTAATATTATAAACCAAAGGAATTGGTGAACCCAAGGGAAATCCACTACCCAAAAAATTATAAACCAAAGGAATTGGTGAACCCAAGGGAATTGATTTAAACATTGAGACAATTGTTGGCATAATGCGACGTTGGACCAACTATGACCATGGTTGGCCGTGGGTGATTTTCATATTGAGACAATATTTGTCAGAATG
This sequence comes from Pinus albicaulis, assembly GCA_034641835.2. Taxonomy (NCBI): domain Eukaryota; kingdom Viridiplantae; phylum Streptophyta; class Pinopsida; order Pinales; family Pinaceae; genus Pinus; species Pinus albicaulis. Next base: position 816,786,225 of record CM076578.1, on the reverse strand, counting down.
TGACATTTGATTATGGATGACATCGATCGATTATTCATATTATAAACCAAAAGAACTAATAAACCGAAGGGTTTAATATTATAAACCAAAGGAATTGGTGAACCCAAGGGAAATCCATTACCCAACAACTTATAAACCAAAGGAATTGGTGAACCCAAGGGAATTGATTTAAACATTGAGACAATTGTTGTCACAATGCGACGTTGGACGAACTATGACCATGCTTGGCCATGGGTGATTTTCATATTGAGACAATATTTGTCAGAATGTGACATTTGATTATGGATGACATCGATCGATTATTCATATTATAAACCAAAGGAATTGGTGAACCCAAGGGAAATCCATTACCCAACAAATTATAAACCAAAGGAATTGGTGAACCCAAGGGAATTGATTTAAACATTGAGACGATTGTTGTCACATTGCGACGTTGGACCAACTATGACCATGGTTGGCCATAGGTGATTTTCATATTGAGACAATATTTGTCAGAATGTGACATTTGATCATGGATGACATTGATCGATTATTCATATTATAAACCAAAAGAACTAATAAACCCAAGGGTTTAATATTATAAACCAAAGGAATTGGTGAACCCAAGGGAATTGATTTAAATTATTTGTTTTGTTTAGGGAATGAAATATTTTAGAATATATATAAGTTTAAATGAGAAATATAAGTTTTTTCTCTCTTTTTCCATCAAAGTATGTTGTTGATTGAGCACAAAAGGAATTAGATATCTCTATCGTATAGGGTTTTCTAATGCATCTATTGGTCCAATAACGTTTTTAATTAAAATGAACCAAACATATGTAATTTTTTTTGTTCTTATTATAGTTGACATTATTTCTTAATTTAATAAACATTTTATTTTTATTTTAGGAAAGATGTGTCAAAGCTAGAGTAAGCATAAAAAAAATTACACATCTCATACACTTTTAATAAAAAAATAATAAAGATTGTATTACTTATACTACCAAATTTATATTTTTAAACCTTTTTAATATTTTATTTTCCTAAATTAATATTTAAAACATATGATATAAAAAACTTAATTTTTTAAAGTAAACTTTAAGTTTTATTTATATTATTAATTTCATTTTTTTTTTTATTATAAAAAAATTAATAATGATAATTAATAATAATGATTAGTGTTTATTAAAATTTATCCTGAAATTAAAAGAAATAGAATCCGTTTAAATTTTGTATCTTAAAAATAAAAAACACTCCAAATTATTATATAAAAAAATCAATAATAAAATTAATATTTCCTAAATAAAATCTAATATAAAAAATTATTTATTAAATTTATATTTATAATTTATTTGAATGACTTTCAAATGTAAAACTATATTTTATGGTTTTCAAATCATATGGTACGTTCGGGTTAGTGTGGATTGTTCCAATCTATATTTTTTTAAATACATAGTTATTTAAAATGAGTTAATTTTTATAATAATAAAGTATTATTTTAACAAAACAAAATTAAAAAAAACACAATTAACCTTGGCTTCTGTATTCAATTCATGATAAGTATTAAAATACTTAATTCATGATATTATGTATAATAATTTTATTATATTAACTTGAAATATATATATTATATATTAATAAGAATATTTATCAATGGGTTTAATATTAATAGTATTAAACATTTTTATAATACTATTAATATACTATAGTATTTACATATGACTCAATATTATTAATATTGTGATTACAATATAAATATATATAAAAGATATTGATAATTATTTTAATATGTTAATAAATGGATATTAATCATTAAAATAATATTGAGACAAAAATAAGTATTATTAGTAATAAATTTATCCTATTATATTATTATATTTTGTTAATTTTGTTATATATATATATATATATATATAGTCAATCTTTGATGGCCACATTAACAATATACATCTAATCATTATTAGTGATTAATCAATATTTGTCACGTCTCTATGAATATACCAATCACAATAGTATTAATAAACATGTTTTTGTTACTAATAATAAAATAAACAATTTCATATTACAAATTTCAAAAAAACAAAATAAAAATAATAACTTGAAAAAAAACTTAAAAAATAAAATATAAACACATGATTTCATCTCAAATAATATTGTATTAAAAAATTTCAAATATAAAAAAATGAATATATATTATTTAGTCTCTATATAATCTTGTACTAGTAAAACCACCCTGTTAAAGTCAAAAACATAAAATCATTGAAACCACCTGATGAAATTCAAAAAACTCAAAAAATCATTGAAACCACTAAGATTAAATTAAATTTTAAAAAATAAAAATAAAAAAAATAAAAGAAAAAATATTATCAAATATTATTATTATTATCGGCGTAATTATAAAATATTATTATTATCACTATCATTACTTGTGATTAAAATATTATCTAAATTTTAATTCATATTATTAGGTATAAAATTATAATCGTTAAGAGAATTCAAAGGGTTTAGAATGTTAACAACGATGCTTTTAACTTTTACCAATTCCATTACCGCCTCACCCAAACAGAAAATGAAACTGCCACCATCATCGTTCGTTGGATGGCTCTCGTTGCCAAGGATTGAATGAAGGATGGGGTTTACACAGCCAAGAACAGAATGCAGACCTACTGTCGAGGGGACAGGTTGCGATGAAGCGTTAGTTCCCGTTAACACTGGGGAAGAGGGACGTAAAGAGGGAGACCCATCTACTATTGCTTGTTGCGCACAAAAATTCGAGCCCAAGAGTGAAGAATGATCAGTGTCCAATGAATTTGAAGTAAGGAAGAAACTAGAATTCTTACGCTATCAGAGAGGAACCCATAATTAGGAGGAGAGATACCCTGATCCGGAGAAGTGCAAGTCTTCAGGTCCAGTTTGGAAAAATTAATTGCGTCGATTGATGGTGTTGAGATTTAAGTTGAAGCTACAGTCACTAAGTCGACGTTGCCATAGAGACCTTCAGAATTAGTTAGTGATCTATCATTTTTACGATCTGTCTTTACCAACCTATCTGAAGAGTGTTCAGGAGAGAAAGACCCTGAAATCGTTTTCGAAGAGGGTTTAGCTGTAGAATAATTTGAAGAATATTCTAGAGAATTTCTGGTAACCCATGATCTTAGGGTAGAGACTTGCATCTGGTTATTCATGGTTCGTCCTTGGTAAATTTGTCAAACTTGGCATCGTGTTTATTCTTTGATAATTCGTCGATATGACAAGATTTAGCAGTCGAACCACCATCTAACACATTCCAAAGAGGGACAGTGATACCATTTGCCAGATTCAAATGAAGAAAGAAAAACTTTCCAGAAATTCTGGGCAATCATCCATCCACATTATTTATGCATTAAGATTTTTCATTAAGATTTATGTGTTTTTCATTTTATCTTGAGATGAATCATATTATTTGGAATACATCCACACTATTTATTCATTAAGATCCATGTGCTTTTTCACATTGTCTTAAAAATGAACTATAGATAAACTTAAACCAAATCTTAATAATATAATTAATTCTAATATATATATATATATATATATTATTAAAATAAAAATTGAAATTCAAATATTATGATAAGTAAAATGGTTTCAAAGCATATTGTCACTGGAAAAATCCTAGATTCGTTATTATATTATGGAAAAAATAGATGTTTAAATTTTTATGTATGAACTTCGCAGCCACATCTTTTCAACAGAACGATCTCAGGTGGAAATGGAAAGCTCCTAAGGTTTTATTCATCAGAATGAGCCGTTTCTTCATAGTTTCCAACCAAAAATAACCTATAGAAATCGTCCGTTCTTGTAGCTTGACAAAAATTTGTTCATACATTATTAAAAAATCTTCCTGTAATTGCATCTTTTTGTACAAATCATGAACATATATTTGTTTCATTTCAAGATTCCCTTCTCAAATAAATAATCCCAAATTCATAAATGGAGAGTGGTCTCGAACCAGCCTAGGCCTGCCCCAACGTAACAAAAAAGTTATATCTGTTCATTAATAAAACTTTCAAGAGTATCAGGACACCGTGACGGAAGGATAGGAAAATAGTAAGTTAAGAATGAAAGAAAATAGTAAGTTTGGAGAAGAACCTTAACATAACAAGGGAAAAGAATCGTACCAGCATTCTACCCATAACGTGGCCATAGGCATTTCCTTGCTTGATTCTCTCGTAAGGCCAGGGAAGCAGTATTAGCATTACTATCGCCCAGAAGAAAGTCGTAATCATCATCGTGAGAAAGCATGCCACAATCTTAACAATGGAGAAAGCCACAGCTCCACAGCTTTGTCTTCATGATAAGACGGCTGAGAGACGCATCCATCTGGACAACTACTATTTTTGGACTTCTCCGTTTCCTTAAATGAGGAAGCCTTGGGCAGGAGATTGGCAAGTTTTTCTACGTATGCAGATATTAACTCCTTCGAGAAACGATCAGTAGATAAATCCTTGAAGGCATTGGTAGTATGAAGAAAATTGAAGGACCGGCTGTAGCCTCCCCGTCTTGTATAGAATCGAACTCGACAAAGATTTTACTACTCGGATAAACAAAATGTACTCGCTTGCCGGGCGGATTACTCAAATGCATGATATTTACAGGCGAATCAATGTTCCCGGACACACGGATTTAGTTCCTATTCCGAACTTGATCACTGTTCCGACTACTTCAAAGTTCAATTAAAGCAGCCAAAAATAAATGGGAACGATTAGCACTCCCTTAATCCTCGTAATCAGAGAACGTTACGAAGCTGATATGCTCACCTAAAACGTTATGAAGTTGAACCTGAAATGTTATGCCAGCTCAATTCCATGCGCCTTCATCAACAAGCCGCTCACCTACCCGCTCTCGCCCACGTTCGATAACACCTACGCGTGGCCCATAAGACTAAACCGTAATTTTCCATTCCACCTACGCGTGGCCCATAAGACTAAACCGTAATTTTCCATTCCACCCACGTTCATCTTTCCAGTTCATTCTAATTTGATAGGTGGCGTGCTCACATTTTTTTTGAGAATTCATGTTTATTTGAGAAATTGAACAATCAAATAGGTGGCATTTTAGTTTGAACCATCACTGGTTAATCTTGATAGGTGGCGGTCAACAAATGGCACAGTAAATTTTTAATCATGTTTTGTAAAAAATTAATTTAAGTATGGTTTAAACACCTGATTTAGATATGCAAGGAAGTTACTTTTTTGAATTCCATCCATTGATTTAGTGGCGACGACCAGAATATACCGGCATCTTTCAATCTGGACCATCAGATCAAAAATATTAATTAGCCTAATCACAAAACATGCTCCTTCCGATAGGGGGATACGCCTATCGGCGTAATTACATTCAAAACCAACCATTCTCCATCTCATTCATTAGTTATTTTGCCATTAGTATACATTACGTTCACTCCCTATCCATTTGTAATCAAATATTGGGTGCCCATTTTTAAAATTAGATTCCGTAATTATGTTGATTGAATTGAAATAAATCGCAATTGGTTGAATCAAGAAACGATATAATGAAAAGCAGATATTTTCGAAATATTGTTTTCAAAAGATTATAAGCCCGACTCTGATTCCCATTTCTGTAATTCGACAAGGTGGTTATGCCAATTGAGTCACCAAAATTACATTCAAAATCCATCCATTAAACAACGGATTGGATAAAGCTTTACTCTATATTCTCCTATCGCCCAACTCGTTTCCAGTTTCGGGCAGCCAATGGGCAAGAAAGCAAGTGAACGGTCCACTTCTCTCTTTATCCTTTAGATGTCCCTAATCTGCAATCGCGAGAGGTTTTTGATACAAAAAGTTGCAGGTACCAAACTTTATTTAAAATAACTATAAGCAAAAAGCAGTTACAAAAGAAGATTTACAGAGATAACTAACTGAATGATTCCGTAGAACCCAATTAGTTACTGGGTTGAACAAAGCGAGCTATATGTTGCATAAGCGCCTCTGTACTCTTGGCGTCCTGCTTCAAAGCCTAAAATCCGTGGCCCTCCTCTTCAAACATAATCATCTGAGCCGCTTTACCTTATTTGAGAGGAGTCTCGTAGTATGCAATTGCCGGGTCTCTAAGCATATCACGCCCCCCAATAAAAATCAAGAGCGGTGGCAGAGTGGCCTCCGCCCAAGTCGGGTAATCGGATTGCAGTAAGGATGATCCTTATTAGCGCCTTCAGGTATAGCCATCATCCGAATCCAAACACTTCGTTCCAAGTCCTCCGGCGATTCGATCTCCGATTAAGTGCGTTGCTCGCCACCGAAGGAAGGTTGAATCATCACCGCCCCTTTGATTTTCAAAGGATTCCAGTCGTTGCCCTTCACAATCACTTGATGCACGATATTTCCACCATTGAAATGACCATGATGCAAATTTTGAACAAAAAGGGGAAGCAGAATCTCTCCTTAACGCACCATAAAGCCGCAGTAACCTCTCAATAGACCTCCCATCCTGTCGTTCAATTTTTTTTTTGGCGCGACTACGAAAATTTGAAATAGAGTGGGCCGCTCGCATTCAATGCATTTAAAACAGTCGGACGGTTTGTACATGACAGGTACAGTCAAGCAGGTCCTTCTGCTCGTCTTGATGATCGATGGCAATGGCATAGACATGGTATGGATAGTGGTACTCTTAAGAGAATTATTGACCCTATGAATGGGTCAATAGACTGGAAAATATTGGTTGCAAAAAAGAATAGCCACAACATTAATTATGCAAATCATAATAGAAAAATAGAACGGGGTCGAGACGTGAACATCTTCAAATGAAAGGTTCATCAAGAAAATCTTGTCAGCGTGGATGTTTATTTTCATCAGAAAATCTTCAGAGTGCAGTGGATGCTTTTCGTTCAGACTAGTAGTTCAACATGTCCTCCATGTAGAACCATTGAAAAAAATCATGAAATACCCGTGTTGGAATGATTTATGAATTAAAAAGCTCAAAAATTTCATGAGATACTCGCGTTCGAATGATTTATGAATTAAAAACGTGGAGAATTTTTTTTAGTAAATAACTAATAGTAAATTAAGAAAGTATTATTTTTTAGATATATAAATATTAATTGACAAACTATTTTTATTTTCTTTTTTCACATCAGAAAAACAATGAATTAAGATGTTTTAAAAAATAGTGTATGTTGTCTAGATTTTTCCACCAATGTTTTACAATTGCGAGAAGAGTCATGTTCTCAAAAATACCAAAAATAGAGATACAACTGGATTACTAAATATGAATACTGGTATGGATGCTAGAATTATGTCGAATATGGATTAAGACAAACTTTAACAAAAACAAGGGAAAGAAAAAAATGACCATGATAATTCGATCCCAGATTTAGCTTGGTTATGGGAGTTGTAAGGTATTTGCCTCCACCAGTTGTCTGTCCATGGGAGTTGTAAGGTATTTGTCTCCATCTGTTGTCTGTCCATGGGAGTTGTAAGGTATTTTCCTCCATAAATTGTTTATCCATGAAGTGGTGAACTTGTATGTGCCTAAAAGGCTCAGCTAAACCTGACTTAGATAGGGAGTCAGCTCTTGTGTTGGTCTCCCTGAAAATATGTTGAATATGTGGAACCTGTAGGTGTTGGAGCAGATAGTTGATGTGATTAATCCAACACTAAAGGGCGGCAGTTGAAATTGTGTGAGGTCATTCACACTATGAATGACAGTTTTAGCATCCCCGTAAATGTGAAGAGAACCAATCTGCAAATTTTAGGCCACCCAAAGTAAGCTCCATAGGGCCAGTAATTCAGCCTTCATGTTCGTGTCAGGACCTCCATTCCAGAATATGTGATACCTCTCCTTTTGATCAAGTTTGATCCAAGCCACACATCCACAAATCCCCTGCTCTTTAGCTCCAACAAAATATCCAACAGGCAGAACCACTGGAGAAGGTCGAAGGCGGCAAGATAAATCCTTTGTAGGAGGAGTATTTTGGTTGGCTATCAAGCCATATCATTATAGCATTGTAGATATCAGAATAAAAAATTTCCCTTTCTTCGAAGATATTACGATTTCTGTCCAACCATATTTCCTGCAAAAAGAAAAAAGGTAATGAGAGATATTTCTTAGTCGATCACTATGAGGGTTCTAAACATCGTTTGATGTTGAGAGGCTACCAATCAGGAACATGCAGATACTGAGATAACATATTCCAAATTTTAAGAACTGTAGAACAAATTAAAAAAAAATTTGCCATTGTTTCAAAATCTATTTTACAGAAGGGCAGCGTGCATGGCCAAGATATCCTCGCTTTGCCAAGTTTTCCCAGGTGAGGATTTTTTTTTCCTCCAAACAAGCCAAACAAATAATATTATCTTAGTTGGTATTGCTCGATTCTAAAAATGTCTGAACCTTGACGATTCCAGGTTTTGTATGCTCTGAGTGATGATATTTCCATATATATCTGCAACCACTGTTGATGCACCCTTCATCTTACGAGGCCACAAAATTCTATCACCCAAGGGATGTAAGTATAGTCCAATGACCTTTTGTTGATTCAAAACAAATTCCAATCTACCACATCCTGACCCTACAATCCTTATTGAGTAGATGATTCCCACATCGGGCAGCCTTGCTGCCAATGAGAAATTACTTGATAGATGAAACATATACCTTTAAGTGAGAAAGTATGCAGAAGATGGGTCTCCAAATTTAATCCTAGAGGAGAGCCATGGATGTGATCAATGCCCAATATAATTCTTTGTCCATTCTCGAAATCCCAAATAAGCTTGCTAGTTAAGAGTGCCAAAACGCACCTAAATCCCAACTAGATGTATGATCCACGAAGCTGAGGAAAATATTGTAACCTTAGAAGATGTTGTAGTTCCATGCCTTTGAGGCAGTTGGATCGAAATAGAATTCGCTAAAGGCCAGTTCCTGTTAGCGCCCGCCAGAGAGACTTTATCAAGAGCTCCTGGGAGAAGGATTGGATATAGAGTAGCCCCGAGACTCCATACAGTTTTGGAATTGTGGGAAAATCCAATTTGCAGAGATGAATTTTTTTAGCACCCCTAACTCCCGACCAAAGAAAATTTGAGATTGTGGTCTTGATCAGTGAAATGATGTGGGAGGGTAGGAAAAAGAGGTGAACCCAATAAATCATGAGTTATTGAAGCACTGCTTGTATGAGGACAAAACGACCCCCCAATGATAGCCATTTGGTCCAATTGTTCAACCTTTTTTTGAACTTCTCCAAGAGCCAATTCCAATTATCGATATGATAGTTACACGGTTTAAGCCTGAAACCTAAGTAGGTGATCCCATCCGATATAGGGACGAGTTTCATCTCGAAGATACCTGCAATAAGTTCCATATTCGTGCTATCCCCCGAGGAAGATAAGAGGAGAGAATTTTCCCCATTAATTCCCAAATCGAATGTATCATTGTAGCGAAGGAAGATGTAATGCAGTGTTGACCACTGGGCTCTTGATAAGATTCTGAAGGCTAGAATGTCATCCACAAAAAAGGAGTGTTTAATCGATATCCCGGGAGAAATAAGTATATCTTCGAAAGCTCCCCGTCAGTGAGCCTCTTTGATGCGATAACTAAGCCTGTCCATGATGAATATGAAGATGAGAGGAGAAAGGGATCACCCTTGATGGAGGCCACGACCAACCCTGAAGAATTTTGTGGGAAGTCCATTAATAATAATTGTGTACCATACTAGAGTAATACAAGACATGATCCACTAAGCATTTTGATTTGACAGGCCAATCTTAAGAAGAACCAGTCTAATGTATGACCAATCCATGTTGTCATACGCTTTATAAATATCAACTTTCATGATTATAGCTTCCATCTTTTTACTGTGAATTTAGTGCATGCATTCCTGGGTCGTTGCGATGGCATCGTGTATAAGGCAATATAGAAGGAACCCATATTGCTCACGGGAGATATGGATAGAGAGAGCACCTGATATTCTTTTTGTTATAACCCTTGAGATAATTTTATATAATACATTACAAATAGATATTGGTTTGAAGTCCCAAAAATATTTTGGCAGGGATGCTTTTTGAATAAGTGCTAGAAATGTAGAGTTTATGTCTCCCGGGATTTGCACAGATAATCTGGATACTTCAACAACACCAAGTATATCCTTCACCATGAGATCAAAGAAGGGTAAAAACAACTCTATTGGCCAACAATTAGGGCATGGTATTTTGTCCCGAGTGAAGGATTTAAGGACCGAAAGAATCTCTTCCTTCATGACAGGCATACCAAGAGCCTGATTTGTTGCTTCATCAAACATGCAAGGGTACAATCTAAGAGCACATAGCTGGTCAGATAGTCCAACCCTTTCCTTGCAACTGTAGAATTTCAAAAATAATTTGAAAGCCTCCTGTTGAATATCTTGTGTGGAGTGAACTGATGTTCCCTACATAGATTCTATTTTCTAGATTGCATTTTTATTTTTACTATTATTCGCGAAGTGATGAAAAAATTTAATTTTTTTATCACCTTCACATAACCATGTAGCTCTACTCTTCAGCTTCTTGGTTACCTCTTGTATTCTACGTATTTCTGATTTTTCATTTTCCAAGGTCGAGAGCTATATGAATGATTGTGTTTCAGGGGAACAACCTTCCATTAATTTGTACATTTATTCAATTTTACGAGTGATAGATAGGAGCTCTTTGATCATCTGTGCTTTCTTATGGCACTACCAAGATCGAGTCTTGTTCTTCAAAGTCCAAATATTTTGAGTGAAACAAGAAGACACATATCTTCTTTGCAGATTCATATCTTGTTTCCAAAATTGTGGACCAAAGTCTAATATTCAGGGTCTTCACGCCATATTCTATTGAATTTAAAGGGAAGGCCATTTCGAACCAGTTCCTCACACCATTTGAGATAGATGGTGTGATGATCTAACAATTTTGACTTGATGATAGATGACTTGACAAGTTTCCAAGAATTTCGACCACACTTTCATGAACCAAAATCCGATCAAGTATTTTACCGACAAAGGCATCTCCAACCTTGTGATTGGTCCAAGTCAGGGAGAGAGGAAACAGAAAGGTGTCAACCAGGTGACAGTGGAAATCTGATAAATTTGATCAGCAAAAGGATTCGGGCGACTGTGGCGACCCCAACATTCAGCAAATGACAGAGTAGCATTAAGGTCCCCCAAAATAATGAGGTTGTGGATATTCAATATCTTGGAAGAGCTAATGTGGGACCAAAATCTTGGTATGTTTCAACAAGGGGGATACATATTAATTAGGTGAAAAGGCTTAGAGAAACCTCAGATCCTAATAGAAAGCAGAATACCCCCAAAGAAACAAAAGGCATGTAATTTTTAAAAAAGAGCGTTCCACATAGCAATTAATCCACCTAATAAACCAGTTGAGTCGACACCAACAATATGCCTGTCAAGGCGTATAGAGAGAAAGTAAGGGATAGCTTTAGTAATAGGGCACATGGTTTCTTGGAATACTGCTATGAAGGGCGATGAGACAGAGAATAAGTTTTTGAGATTTATAAACTTGGAGTGATCCCCAATACCCCAGATATTTAATGAAATTATGTAATTCATGGTCCATGTGATGCAGGCATACAAGATCTAAGCACCCGCGAGTCAAAGGATGAGATAATTGGTGTATCATGGATCCCCTCTGAATTATCCAAGAAATAGGATCTAGTATTTTATCTGCCCCGAAAATTCTGATTATCGTCTTTCTCTTTTTTGTGAACTGTGATGTTCGATGCAGAGTAAGGGGAGATGTTGGGGCATGGTTCTAGAAAGTGACATTCATGAACAGCTAGGGTGGCAAAATCAAAATCCAAATTCATGAAAATAAATTCACAATTACTTCCAACCGAATTTCGGGGAGAGTCGGGAGGTGTCCAATCACTTGGGGCAGGATCAGGGGGAGGGGAAGTTGTTTCAAGCAAAGGCATGGAGGGTGAAGAAGTAATAGAATCAGTAGGAGGGTGAAGAGGAATAGGAAGTGGTTCAAGAAGAAAATATGGATTGTTTAGAGGTCCACATACAATGTGGCATCTCGACTCCAATAAAGAGGGGTGTGAAATAGCAGTGTTCTCCGGAGAAGGATTCGGATTCTCCACTGTGTGGTCTCAAGATGCTTCGAGTTGAGCTAAGTTACGAGGTAGGAAAGGGAGTTGCAGGGGTGAGTGAGTGGAAGAGGACCAAATATTATGAGAAGTATTTGATGGATAAATAGCAGGAATACCTTTTTTTGCACCGATCAATCATATATTTATCACGGACGTCGTCCATGAAATTGAGATGTGTCGCCTGATATTTTGGATGATTAGCAAGACCACTACCCTAAGGACATATTTTCATCATATTACTAGTCTGGTGGCAAAGGAGACACCAAAATGGAAGCCCCCAGTAATCCAGCCTTTATCAATGTCTCAGGGGATCCCATGCCAAGTCTATGTTTCCAGGAAAACCACTAGAGAAATTAACTTCCACTAATAGCCATGCACCGCGTTTTTCCATGGAGCCCAAGAAACCCAGGTCAATATACCAGATCTTCCCAATTGAGTTTCCAATTGCATTAAGGGTTGGCCTCGTCTAGTATTCCAGGGGCAAGCCCGGAAGTTTCACCCAAACTAAATTTTTTTGTGAGTTTCCATGATCGAATTGAAGCCAAGATACCACTTATGAAGCTGCAAGAAGCTTCCGCTGCGGGTCCAAGTTCTCTTTACAATTTTTGAAGCGTCTTCCGAATGGAGAAACAGAATGCTAAACTAGGAGTTCATGAGTCTACTGAATTTGGGGGGGTAACCGACTAAAGGTCCCCAAATATTGTTAACCCAGCCCTTAATTTATTTCTCGAGCATATACTCCAACACCTAACAGCCCATGAGAGCTCGCTTCTCCAAGCTCGTCACTCGACCCCATAAATATTCATAACCAAAGCTTAAGAGTTTTATCTCTAGAACTGAAAAAAGAATCTTGTTAGAGGCATTTCAAGTTCGACCAATCTTCCTTCAATTATTGGCTAATTACAAATGGAAAGATGTTTGGTGCAAACAGGAATCCCGACTATGTGACATAGGGACAGATTCAAGTAGCGACATGTATGATGGAAGCCGATGTGCCATCCATGTTTCAAAATCCTTTTCAGCTTCCACAATGGCATGTATACAGGCCTCGTGAGCTGAAGTGTCAGTAAAAAAAAGGTCCTTTCTGATTCCATATTGTTCCAATCTTGGTGTGGCTCTGACCAGGACTCTTGGATTAGTTAATGATTCAACCACCTAGGATATGAACAAGACGAAGTAAAATAGGCCAAATTGGGGAAATATTGGTAAATAGCTAGGAGGAATTTATGTCGAAAAATGGATGACTGCTATCGGGAAGAGTGGCTCCTTGGATTGTGTAGAGATCAGAGAGAAAGAGCCACGAGAATGTTCAGCTGGAGATAATAGGATGACCAGGTCTGCATCGATTGAGTCATGTACACGTCGAGAATGTTCAGAAAGGGACATTGGAACGAGCAGGTGTATGTCCATAAAGTTAATAGGGCGTAAAAGGATCGGCATGTAGAAATACGGAGGGGAGAGGTCCAAGGTCGGGGCAGAGAGTAGGTAGATTCAAAAAAAGGGCGGGCCACAGATCCCGGATTTTCACTGTGCGGGGCACCTAAAAAAAGGTGTTGACCGGGAAACATTGACGGAAATTGCAGTGATGTATGGTGAGGAAGAGAATAGCCTTATAGAGCTATATATGGCAACAACAGCAACAAAAACAACCCATACAATGCCACCAGCGATTACAGCATTGGACAAACTAGTGATATATAAAATTGGGTGAGTAACCATATTTCATTCATAATATTGTTTAATTGTCTGAAGTAACACTTACGGAATTATAGTAATGGTTAGAATAGATGTAAATCGGTACAAGAGAATTCAAGTTACATATTTCTCAACAAAACAAAACAAAAAAAATTATGTAATTCTTCTATTATTTCCTTTTCATAACAGGATTATATATCATTTTTATGAATTTATAATGATATTGTAAATTATTATTGAAATATTAATATTAATAATTTTATATATAAATATATTTGAAAAATAATTTATTCTCTAGCCATTTATTAAAAAGAATCATGTATTAATATAATTTAGATTTTATATCAATTTTCTATCAATTATTTTTATGAAATGAGAATGATAATGTAAATCATTATATAAATAATAATAATAATAATAATTGTATTCATAGAAATGTATAGAAAAAAAAGTATTTAATTTTTAAAAATTCATTTAAAAATATATTATTATATTTTATATCATTCTTATATCATATTATTTTATGAAATCAGTATAGGAGAAATTGCCTCTAAAGGTGCAAAGATACACAGAATGTATGGAATATTGGGAATATCATCTAGCCAAGATTTGGGAAGATTTGTCTTTCATCATTGTGCTTGAAGTAGCAAGGTTGTCTTGTGGTTATGCATACAACATTCTCAATGATTTATCACCAAAATATGTAAATTATGTCTGCATAATTTTTCTTGAAGTAATAATTTTGTCTTATGTTTATGCATACAACATCTTCAATGAGTTATCAGAAATATGTGAATTGTGATTGCAGTTTCAATAACTATCCCAAATTTAAAGATTGGGAGTGGAGTAACCCAAAAATATGCTACTGCATGTTGTGGATGATTTTTGTCACCCTCTTAGAGACATTCTAGAGTTGCCATAGACCAGTGCCTAGGACATCTTATTATAGCAAGGAGCTCGGTATATAGCTTGGGTTGTCAGTCCAAAGAGCTCACTTACTATCTCTTGTGAAACAAGGAAATAAGTTTTGAATGGGACCAAACTTCTCTCAGAAGCTGATACAAAGATAAGGATAATGTAGGAACATCATGTAAAACTCCAATACAAAGGCATCAGACAGTTAAGAGACAACTTACTATAAAGAGGGCCGATTCAAGTAATATATCACAGAAATCAAATATCAGAGAGTAAATGCAGTGAGGAAACATAAAGAGAATATTAGTTAACATGAGACTGATACCCAGATACACAACAGAACCACATAAGGGCATACCAATTTATGAATCCTTATATGACAATGGCATTTTAAAAGCACCCTCCTCATGCAACTAATATAGCAGAAAATATGGAAAAGATGAACATGGAACAGTATATCATGACTAGGCCTATTTAAAGCGCTTGACTAATTCCAGAAAGGGCACCAACGAGGATGAATCCTTAATGCAAACTAGTGAGCCACTCGCATTCTAGAACATGATACAAGAAGATAAATAGCATGAAAGAGATATTGTATTAACACATAAGAGAAATTACATACTGTGAGATACCAGAGACCAGAATCCTCATTACAGTTATAACCCCTCCTCACTGAGACCCTACGGGCTCCGAACCTTCATACAGAAAATATTACAAGATGTATACAAGAGCCTTTTCACTGCACAGTCTGCTGATAGAAATCTGGAACCCTTACAATGTCTTTTCTTTTCGCTTTTATAGATGAGATAGAGAATTCTAGAGGAGGAGGTAGATGTAAAGAATTTAATAACTTATTCTGAATCAGATGGTGGAAAGCATTCACGCCCATACTGTGAAACGACTGAACATAATTGTTTGTACTTTACAATTTATTTCTGGAAATGAATGCTGGGAATGAAAATCTGCTTATACACAGGACATAAATAATAAAATATGAAAACATTCGGCCTTTTCCTTGAGGAGGAAGATCTGTGGCAATAAAACCTTGAGGCACCGGTTTCCATGCATGATACTTTCGATCTTCAGTTCTTGAATTTAAATTTGGAACCTCTTTCGAGCTGGACCCTGAATTCATTGCTCCTTCATTAATAATCTGTTGCTGCATTAATGCTTTCATCCGCTCAAATGCGTCCCTTTTGATCTTTCTCTGGAGAGTTCCATGGATCGAAGTACCCTTCTTAAATGGAGGTCACATCATAGTGACTTCCAGATCCTTTCCGCTAATTTTGTTCCCACCACAAGTTCCTGCAAAAACCAAAGCCTGTTGAATAAAACTGATGACAGAGATAGTGGACTAAACGAGACTATCAGAAGTGGTGGCATAGATATGAGAGGATGATGGAACGACGCGGCGAGGAGACTTCAAACAAAAACACTGAGGTGTGACACATAACCAGAATATGTGAACAATGGAGGAACAGTGGATGACATGTAGGCAAACAACGAAAAATGGCAGAAGAACGCTGATGATACGAAAACTTAGAAGATTAACTTTTGGGGGAGTTACAAAGGAAAGACATAACAAAACAATGGAGCGAAGGCTTTAGAGGTGGGACCCGAAGCGCATGTCGCGAAATCGCAAGAGGAGAAAACGCGATGGAGGGGATGATGGAATAACAAAATTCCGCGCTCTGTGCTATGCGATGGGCGTGGTCAGTCGAGCGCGGATCGCAAAAACGAAAAATGCGATGGCGGGGGATAGCACGAACGAGAAACTGCGCTTTTGCGATGAGGCAGACATGCGATGGCGCGATCATGCGACTTGCGTTAAACACTCTAAGGGGTAGCACTTGGTTACATGGATGAAAGGGGGCGCGGAGTTAGGGGAGAAAGAGGGTTAGGCCTTATATGACTTTACAGAGCGGATTTTAGCCTTTTTTTTAATGTATTCCGGCTCGGGAAAGGGCAACGATAAAGGGGAAAGAAGAGACTTTGGCCAAAATTTAAATGGGGGGGGCTGAGTTGTACAACATTGGCTCCATCTGGGGACAGCATGTTCGTCCTCGGACATGTCGAGAACACGCAGACCTAAGACCCTCCTGTATGTGAATTTTATTCTACAATCCCCTTGCATTTTCTTCAAAACTCATTAGCACCCATTCCTTATTAAAATAATGATAAAACAAAAGAAAACTAATGTACAATATAATACACCAGGCTGTCTTCGCCTCCTGGGTCCCATACTTTGCTTTGCTGGCATCCATTGGTTACATTATTCTTCAGTTGTACCCCTCCATGTTTCCATATTTTATTCTGCAATTTGCCTCCAGCTATGCTTTCACATTCTGTTCTTGTTTTTCCATTGCCAAATTTTCTTAGCTTTCTTGCTGTCATCTGCTTTTTCCGAGGCATCTTCGTCATTAGTCTTCTGATGCTGTTAATTCCTATGCCCAGCCTTTCTTTTATCTGGAACTGACTTTGCTCACTGCTGTCTTCATCCTGGGCAGCTTTGATTTTTGCACTTTCCACTGCATCTTCAATATGGCTCTCGGAAGCCTGATCACCTTCTTCTTGTATTTTGAAAGGCAGTGGGATCTCTTTTTTTTGTTCCACAATAGCAGCTTTGAAAAATTTTCTCTCTGCTGGCAACATACTGCTAGAAAAGACCCTTGATCCTTCTTCAAATGTTTGCAAAAAATGAGCATAAGGATCATGAAAAGATACATGGTCGTGTATATTAGGCAGGCAGGCTTCAACTAGGATTTCTTTTCCTTCCACTGGATTAAGAACAAGACTCTCTTGAGAAAGAGAATCTCCCTCATTTTCTTCATTTTCTGAACTGGAGGACTCATCATATATGGCAGTTGAGTCCTCATAGGGCTCGGATATGCTCTGCTCTGACGTGTTGAGCTCCGTGAAAAGATCTAAGTATTCTTGAGCAGGGGCTTGTACCTTTGCTTCCTCTTTTTCAAGAGTAGGCTCATTATTTTCATCTTGCTCAAGGACTTCTTCTTTCCTCTCCTCCTCTTCTTCTGAAAGGAAAGACTGCTGATCGCCGATCACATGACACTCATCACTGAGGCTTTCATAACTTTCTCCATCAGTGTCATAGATAGGCCGGATGGGTTCACTACTTCTCTGGAGACAATCATCATCAAATAAATCATAATTAGGAAAGTCACAATCATAAGCAATGTCACCAATCAAACTTGTCGGTTTCTCGGCAGGTCTTTCTTCGTCTTGATTCTCAGAGGAGCTTTCTGGATCCAAATTATCAAACTCAATGGACAAGTGAGCAAGGGAATCTGTTCTGTAAAAGACTTCTGAGGTGAACTGCTGATTTAATTTCTGATCAACCTCATCTTCTGTCAAAGGGGATGATTGCTTTGTGTTCCTTTGTGCAGAAGAGCAGCAACTCTCCTTTTCTTGTACTAGCTGAATGGGAGGCGGGATGTTCTCTTGAGCCTCTTCTTTTACATCGGATTTTGCCTCTTCTATGTGGTCTCTTGCTTCTTCAAGGCAACGTTTCCTATTAACTTTTGCTATTAGGTCGTGATATTCTCTGACTAGCATAATACAAGATATAGGCAAGAATTCAGGAAATTCCTGATTGCTTTCCTCTTCATCTTCCATGGGCTTTAAAACATCATACATGCCTTGCTCATTATCCACGTCTTGATTTTGCTCTTGTTCTGGAAGAGGCATGGGCCGTTCTAAATAATTATCATCCTCATTCATATTAGCGCTATACCTCTCCTGCACTTTACCAAACCTTTTTATTAATTCATTTAATTGATAATACAAAGCCTCTAGCTTTGTATCCCTATCCATGCTTGGATCCATGCTTCTGCAAAGATGATCACTATACCTTCTCAACCAGTTCAGAGTCTTCTGCCAATGGGGTCTTTTAATTATTCAGGAACTATGGAGTCGCCAGGTGGATGGTTTAAGATCTTTACTGTCTACCACAGTGATTTTCCAAATCAAAGCTATTGTTGCTTCCCCAGCAGAGTCGGGACTGCAAATAGATTTATCAAATAAACAACAGTGGAGTCGGGATTTTCTACTGATATTTCTTGAGAAGAAGAAGGTGGATAATCTTCAATGGAATATTCAGGGTTTTCAGCACGAGCTGACTTCCTCTCCTTCCAAACTCTTTTATGAATGATCTTCTCTGGGTCAGACACGTAATATGCTTTCGACTGAGATGTATCTGACCTCAAATGTGGCTTACGAGGAGCCAGGACTACCAATAAAATTTATCAAATAAAGACCAGTGGAGTCGCCAAGGTGAGAGATATGCAACTCTTCAACTCTTTGTGCTCACCTGATTAGAGAGTGAAAACAATTTGTCGAGACCCAGGGAAACTGATATTCTTGAATTCGCTCCCCGGCAACGGCGCCAGAAAGATGTTGTGGATGATTTTGTCACCCTCCTAGAGACAGTCTAGAGTTGCCATAGACCAGTGCCTAGGACATCTTATTATAGCAAGGAGCTCGGTATATAGCTTGGGTTGTCAGTCCAAAGAGCTCACTTACTATCTCTTGTGAAGCAAGGAAATAAGTTTTGAATGGGACCAAACTTCTCTCAGAAGCTGATACAAAGATAAGAATAATGTAGGAACATCATGTAAAACTTCAATACAAAGGCATCAGACAGTTAAGAGACAACTTACTGTAAAGAGGGCCGATTCAAGTAATATATCACAGAAATCAAATATCAGAGAGTGAATGCAGTGAGGAAACATAAAGAGGATATTAGTTAACATGAGACTGATACCCAGATACACAACAGAACCACATAAGGGCATACCAATTTATGAATCCTTATATGACAATGGCGTTTTAAAAGCACCCTCCTCATGCAACTAATATAGCAGAAAATATGGAAAAGATGAACATGGAACAGTATATCATGACTAGGCCTATTTAAAGCGCTTGACTAATTCCAGAAAGGGCACCAACGAGGATGAATCCTTAATGCAAACTAGTGAGCCACTCGCATTCTAGAACATGATACAAGAATATAAATAGCATGTAAGGAGATATTGTATTAACACATAAGAGAAATTACATACTGTGAGATACCAAAGACCAGAATCCTCATTACAGTTATAACTCCTCCTCACTGAGACCCTACGGGCTCTGAGCCTTCATACAGAATTATTGCAGAATGTATACAAAAGCCTTCTCACTGCACAGTTTGCTGATAGAAATCTGGAACCCTTACAATGTCTTTCTTTTTAGCTTTTATAGAGGAGATAGAGAATTCTAGAGGAGGAGGTAGATGGAAAACATTTAATGACTTATTTTGAATCAGATGGTGGAAAACATTCGCGCCCAGGCTATGAATGACTGAACATAAATGACTGTACTTTGCAATTTATTTTTGGAAATGAAAGCTGGAAATGAAAATCCGCTTATATACAAGATATAAATAATAAAATATGTAGATATCTGGCTCTTTTCTGGAGGAGGAAGATCTGCGGCAATAAAACCTTGAGGCGCCTGTTTCCATGCATGGTACTTTCGATCTTCAGTTCTTGAATTTGAATTTGAAACCTCTTTAGAGTTGGACCCTGAATTCATTACTTCTTCATTAATAATCTGTTGCTGCATTAATGTTTTCATCCGCCCAAATGCATCCCTTTTGATTTTTCTCTAGAGAGTTCCATGGATCGAAGTACCCTTCTTTAATGGAGGTCACATCATAGTGACTTCCGGATCATTTCCGCTAATTTTGTTCCCACCACAAGTTCCTGCAAAAACCAAAGCCTGTTGAATAAAACTGATGACAGAGATAGTGGACTAAACGAGACTATCAGAAGTGGTGGCATAGATATGAGAGGATGATGGAACGACGCGGCGAGGAGACTTCAAACAAAAACGCTGAGGTGTGACACATAACCAGAATATGTGAACAATGGAGGAACAGTGGATGACATGTAGGCAAACAACGAAAAATGGCAGAAGAACGCTGATGATACAAAAACTTAGAAGATTAACTTTTGGGGGAGTTACAAAGGAAAGACATAACAAAACAACGAAGCGAAGGCTTTAGAGGTGGGACCCGAAGCGCATATCGCGAAATCGCAAGAGGAGAAAACGCGATGGAGGGGATGATGGAATAACAAAATTCCGCGCTCTGCGCTATGCGATGGGCATGGTCAGTCGAGCGCGGATCGCAAAAACGAAAAATGCGATGGCGGGGGATAGCGCGAATGAGAAACTGCACTTTTGCGATGAGGCAGACATGCGATGACGCGATCATGCGACTTGCGTTAAACACTCTAAGGGGTAGCGCTTGGTTACATGGATGAAAGGGGGCGCGAAGTTAGGGGAGAAAGAGGGTTAGGCCTTATATGACTTTACAGAGCGGATTTTAGCCTTTTTTTTAATGTATTCCGGCTCGGGAAAGGGCAACGATAAAGGGGAAAGAAGAGACTTTGGCCAAAATTTAAATGGGGGGGGCTGAGTTGTACAACATTGCACATTTTAACCATGGCCATGCATGGCCTACAAATATTCTTGCTAATGAAATATCAACACCAGAGTAGAAGGATGAAAATCATGCTAATCATGTAATTATTGGGAATCGACTAGAACAACCATGTGATTGTGAGTAGATGAATAGGTTCATTTATCGTGACTTGGCTCAATGGTACCTGTAGAGAGTATTGCTGCCCTGTCATCATTTGTGTCAATTTAAAATTTTCTTCAGTTTTCCAGGTAATTAGTAGTAGTCAATTTATCTTAGTTATTCGACGAATTTGAAAAATCTTTAAGTAAATATTTCTTGGCCAATAAAAGTCCAAAAGTTCATACTTACAACCCGTAGTTTGAAGGCTCAGAGTATGTGGAGTCAATTTCTACTTATTTTTTGGCTTGCAGTTTTTGGGGAAATGGTGCAGTTTCTTGTGTAATTTGGGAATTTCATGTTCCTAGTTTGGATCAAAAATGGTTTTTCCACCCTAGTGTGGTGAATACAGTAAAAAAGTTTATCACATCTATGGTTGTGAAAGTGATTATTAAATCAATCACACTTTTTGTCGGTGTTTCTTTTGATTTTTAGGGACTCCATCTGCGTAGAATAAAAAGAGGAAAATCGTAATCAGATGCAATATCTATTGTGTATTATTTTTCATGTATGTTTGAACATAAAAAAAACCCATTACAAAACAGGAAGGTTGTTGTCTTTATATTCATATGGTTTTCTTAGCTTTGATTTCCAATTGAAAATGTATTCAATTTTTGCATGTAGAAAATCCTAAAACCATATATAAATATGAAGCCAATGTAAATGTGTACTGATATTTTGCATCATATAGCCTTACATTGATGGTACTTTGGTCACCATATCTAGTAAAAAATGCAGAGGCGGAGTTGACGGGTGTCCCTCAAGGAGTAATCAAGGTTAATTTTGATGTTGTAGACCCAAAGTGCGTGATTGTGCTACCAAATATGGATGCCATCATTCTATCCTCTAGCCAATGGTTTCTAAAATTAGGTGTCTACATCATGAAATATGAGTTTGTGGGTTGTCACAAGTGTCAAAAAATTAAAGCCAATAAGTTGGGCCTCTATTTTTCCTTCACACATGCTATTCTATATGCATGAAATGGGATCCGCTTACTGTCATGATTCAAAGGCATTGACTTCCTACAATATTTCATAGTAGACAATTTTGAAATGGCCAATGGGACTCAACAGGAACATGCAATATGACAATTCCCTACACATAGGATGAGGTAAAGCTCAATGATTTTTAGAACGAGACGCACAAGATAGTTGTGGATGAGTTCAAGTACGAAAAAAATAAAGAGGTGTTGGAAATATTGTCATTGATGGCAAAGATCAGATAGGAGAAACACTAGAATCATCGGCTATAAGGCAAAGGCAGAAAAGAAGCAATTAAGGTAGGAAAGAAGAGATTCGTAGAAGAAGCAAAGAAGTAGAGGCAGCAAAGGCAACAAAGAAGCAGAGGTAGCAGAGGCAGTAAAATAGTGAATGGAGCAGAGACAGCAAAGAGGTAGAGACAGTAGAGACAGCGAATGCAGCACACACAGTGAATGGAGTAGAGACAACAAAGAGGCAGAGACAGCTGAAGGCAATCAGATTTTCTAGACACAGCGAGGACCAGAGATCCTGCAAATAGCAGAAGCAGGAAGAGGTGACATACGAGAGGAAGAGGCGAGAACGGCGAAATCCGAGAGGTAGAGGCGAGAGCAACAAGAGCCAAAGTCATAGAGCAGGGCAGTGTAAACAAACAAAAAATAGACTGAGAATTCTTTGAATAATTCCAAGGGAGGTGAATAGACGATCACGATTAGATCAGAAAAAAAAGGCAAGAAATGGATGGATATGATTCATCGTAAGATATGCGAGGCAGAAATACAATTGAATTGCAAGAAGCAATGAGGACCGTAGATCTGGGCAGATCAACGGTGATGATCACATCAGCATAGATCAAAAGCGCAAATCGTAAATTATAGCAGGTAAGTGTTAAGGCGTCGCAAGGTAAGTTAAATCAGTTGCAATGCAAAGTGAAGAAGGTACACGTGGTGGCACAACGTAATATCTCACATCGCAAGAAATATAGTATAACCACAAAGTAAATATTATAAAGTGTGAAGTGAGATCAAATGAGGATCGTTAGATCTGGGGGCAGATCAACGGGGAATGAAAACAGCTATGAGGTGATCTCTATAAATGATTTTATTGTCATATGCATAAATAGGTTAGAGAGTGGAAGAATAAGACTCAGAAGAAAGAGAAGATGTGAAGATCCAGAGATGATATAAAGCAAATTTGAAGGCTGGAAGGACATCAGTGAAGAAGGAGAAAAACAAAGTTGATATTCAGGTAAATCAGCATATGATTTTATCGTAGAGTGAGGAATTTGGTGCTTCCATATCAAGTTGTAGCTTGATTTACATCCAGTTGTAGCTAGCTGAGGTAGGAGCCTCCTGTGGGTTGTAGCCTACAGAAAATAGATGGGAGTTGGAGCTTCCTTACCAGTTGTAGCTTGTAGAATTGAGGTAGTAACCTTCTGTAGGTTGGAGCCTACAGAAATCAGTGGTCAAAGGGATTTGGAGCTTTCCTTTGCATCACAACAATAATAAGATGTGGTTTTCTCCCTTATGGGTTTCCACTTTAATATGATTTATACCTTTTGCTCACTTATTAAGATTGTTGTTCCATTATACATTAAGCTGAAAATGAAATGAAGGTGTAAATGTAGTATAAAAGAAAGTTTAAAAGTCCATGAATGCATTAAACTGATTCACCCCCCCCCCCCCCTCTCAGTTTAAATAAGGGTTCAACAATTGGTATCAGAGCCAATTCCTTCTATATCAATTTAACAACTGGAAGGAGATCCTCAGTCCCCAAGATGGCTAGTATAGAAGGATTCTCAACAAATAAAGCCCCATTTTTTACTGGCACAAACTATGCTTTATGGAAAATAAGAATGGGGACATACATAATGTCTCTAGGAATAGAATTTTGGGATGTTGTGGAAGAAGGATATGCTCCAAAGGATATTGACACAGAAAGAGATGCCAAAAAAAATTTCATAGGAAATGCAAATGCCATGAATGCACTTTTGAGCGATCTGTGTGAATCTGAATTTATCAAGGTATTGCACAGTGTGGCTGCCAAATAAATTTGGGATACATTGGAAAGTATCAATGAGGGAGATAAAAAGGTGAAGGCATCCAAAATGCAAGCCTATAGATCTCAGTTTGAAAATGCAAAAATGAATGAAGAAGAAGATGTAGCCAGCTTCTTCTTAAATGTTGCAGAAATTGTGAATAACATGAAAGCTCTAGGAGAAACCATTAAATAATGTGTAATTGTACAAAATATATTGAGATATTTACCATCGAGGTTTAACCCTAAGGTTTCTGCCATAGAAGAAACAACTAACTGGGAAACATTGACCATGAACCAATTGCTTGGAAACATGACGGCCTATGAGATGAGACTTCCAAAAGGGAAGTCGAATGTGAGGGAGGAAGCCTTTAAGACAAATAAGTGCAAAGGAGAAAAGGAATATACTTTCTCCTGCTCTGATGAAGAAGAGGCCAAATTTGTCAAAAGATTAGATAGAGGCATAGGCAAGTATAAAGGTAAACTTCCATTTAAATGCTTTAACTGTGGAAGAGTGGGGCACTATGCATCTAAATGTCCTCATAATAAAATCGAGAATTAGTCAAGAGGGAAAGAGAAAACCAATTTCAGCAATAGGCCGAAAGGTAATAGATTTAATCGAAGATATTTCTATGTTCAACAAGACAGCAGTGCATTTGAGAGCTCAGACGAATCCCCTAATGAAGAGGGAACATTCGAATTCATTCTGATGGCCAAGGAAGTACTTGAGGAAGATCTCCTAGAATTTGAAGACGAAGGTGAGGTAGATCTTGAGGGGGAGCTAATTAGTTCCCTTGAGGAAATAGAAAGGCTTAAAATCAAGTGCAGAAAATAGAAAGACATTCTCCTGAAATATGTAAAAGAAGAACCAAATTTGGAAAACCTCATTCAGTTGAAAGTAGAACTTGAAGAATCTAAGAAGGTGGAAGGCATTCTACTAAATCAAATTAAATATAAAATTCAGGAGCAAGATAAATTGGAAGAATAAGTAGTATGCCTGAGAAAGATATTAGAAAACACTCAAAGGGAATTATCAATAAAAACTCCACGAATGACAAGCTTTGAACAGTTGGATAAAATACTAAATGCTCAAAGATCTCCTCTCATAAAGGTTGGGATAGGTTATGAAGGAGAAACCACCAAATCCAAGGTAGAAAATAACAAGAGTATCATCTCTGTAAAATCTAGTGAAGCAGAAAAGAGGGATTCCACAGAATTAGAAACCGGCAATACTATGATATATAACGAATCAAAGAAACAAACAACAACCTCAAGTAACAACAAAAGAAATGAAGATACATCAAACTACAAAAGACTCATATGCTCCCAAGGATTAATTGAACAAAAGCGGAAGATTTCAAAGGAGGTTTCTTCTTCCTGTGAGGTGTTTCACTTGCTTTGCCTGCTACAGACCTAGACACATCGTGGCACAATATAAGATAAAGCAAATCTAGTCCAACCAGCAAAATATGCAACAACCGAAAAGATTACCTCAAACAACTCTCTCTGCTAAAGATAAATACTACTTCCATGGGTATTGTTTTTATTATAAGGGGTTCGGTCATAAAGCCAAGGAGTGCAAAAAGTGTGTACAAAGGCTGGTGTATGAAAACTCAAGGAGAATTATGAATAAGGGAGAATTCACTCATATACATAATCCATTTAGAAATATAATCAAACTACTTTGGCTACCATCAAATCAAGCATAAGTCTCACAAATGTCCTCTCAAATACTGTGGTCCATCTCCTCAGGAAAGTTACCAAACAAATAGCCACATGCGGTGGAAAAATAAGCTAAATAAGTGTGATCTGGTTTTAATAGCTCAAGATCATAAAAGCCAATGGTATATGGATAGTGGATGCTCAAAGCATATGACTAGATACCGAAGCAATTTTATAACCTTTGATGAAAAGAAATCAGGAAATGTAACATTCAACAATGACAAAGTAGGGAAAATCAATGGAAAAGGCTTAGTCAATCTGAAGAATGGAAGAGGAAAGGCTCAAGATGTATTATTTGTGGACAGGCTAAAAACAAATCTTCTAAGTGTCAATAAAATGTGTGATAAAGGCTGTGATGTCCTTTTCAGAGCCCAATATAGTGAAGTAAGGTCTATCACCAGAGGAAAGACCTTGACCAGAGGTGTTCGAACAGAAAGTAATGTCTATATAGTAGAAGAAGAGAATGAAACGTGCCACATAAGAAAACTTGATGAATCATGGTTATGGCATAGAATATTGGGACACCTAAACTTTGACCACATCATCAGTCTGAGAAAGAAGAATGATGTCATAGATATGTCTGCAATAAAGAAGCCTCCAAATACCATATGTAAATCCTGCCAACTGGGCAAGCAAGCCCGCACATCATTAAAGTCCAAAGATCAACTATCTACAAGTAGGCCACTTCAGCTTGTACACATGGACCTGTGCGGGCCTTCAAGAACTAATGCACCGGGTGGAGAATCTTATTTCATGCTGATAATAGATGATTTAACCAGATTGACGTGGGTGGCATTTCTCAAATATAAATTCGAAGCGTTAGAGAAATTCAAGATCTTCAAGGCACTGGCAAAAAATCAAACAAGATGCAAGCTAAAATGCATCAGATCAGACAGAGGAGGTGAATTCATGGACTATGATTTTGCAGACCTGGGCAATGAATATGGGATAAAACAACAGTTTACAATTGTAGGTACACCTCAACGGAATGGAGTGGCAGAGAGGCAAAACAAGTCAGTACAGCAGATTGTCGGAGCCATGATGCAAGAAAGTAATATTCCCCAAAGCTACTCGGCAGAAGCAGTACACACAGCTATTCACATTCTTAACAAAGCTCATCTAATACCAAATTGTCATGAGACTCCTTACAAATTATGGTATGGGAAACCAGCATCAATCAAGCACTTTAGATTCTTTGGTAGCAAGTGTTTCACAAAAAATAATGATGAAAAACTGGGGAAGTTTGATGCAAGAGCTAATGAAGGAATATTTTTGGGATATGCATCCAAGAGTAAGAGTTACATGTGCTACAAAAAAAGACTGCACAAAATTGTGGAAAGCATTGATGTGAGATTCGACGAAGATCTACCAAACAAAACAAGAAGCACAAGATATGTCAATTCTCTAGATGATCATGAAGTTGAAAACCAATATAATGATGAACAGAGGAAGACAATAGAAGATACTGAATTAAACTCAAAATTTCCCTCAAGACACACTCAGAAGAACCATCCAAAAGATCAAATCATTGGGGACAAGATTGCAAGAATCTAGATTAGAAGACAACTAGTTGAACAGAAAGAAGAAGTATATGTAGCCATGCTATCACGAATAGAACCAAAGAAGTTCGAAGAAGCCAGCAAAGACAAAAACTAGGTAAATGCTATGAATGAAGAACTAGACCAAATTGAGAAGAAGAATACCTGGGATTTAATGCCAAGACCCACTGGGAAAAATGTCATTGGCACAAAATGGATATTCAAGAATAAGATGAATGAACAAGGGAAGGTAATCAAAAATAAAGGCAGACTTGTATGCAAAGGATATTCTCAAATCGAAGGACTTGATTATGATGAAACCTTTGCCCTTGTAGCCAGAATGGAAACAATCATAATGTTGTTTGCCTTTGCATGCTATCATGATATCAGGGTATATAAAATGGATGTGAAGTTTGCCTTCTTGAATGGAGATTTAGAGGAAGAAGTCTACATGGAACAACCTGAAGGATTCTCCTTAATAGATAAACATGACTATGTGTGTAGATTCTCCTTATATGGTCTAAAACAATCTCCTTGTGCATGCTATTCAAGGCTAGAAAAATACTTACAAAAACAAGGGTTCAAGAAAGGAGGAGTAGACAGCAATTTGTACATAAAGGCTGATGAAAATGAACTCTTAATTGTAGTAGTATATGTAGATGACATCATGTTTGGTAGCAACAAAGATGAGTTAGAAAAAGGATTTGCAGAAGAGATGAAATCAAAATTTGAGATGTTTATGATGGGAGAGCTCACCTTCTACTTAATACTTCTAATTCTACAAAAGAACATAGGAATATTCATTTCACAAGAAAAATACTTAAAAGAGATGTTGAAAAGGTTCCAAATGGAAGACTGCAAACCTGTGTCAACTCCCATGATCACTGGATGCAAAATATGTGTTGATGATGGATCTGTGGATGTAGATCAAAGACTTTAAATATCCATGATAGGAATTCTGCTATACCTAACTACCTTTATACCAAACATTATGTTGGTAGTAGGACTCATGGCAAGATATCAAGTAGCACCAAAACAAAATCACTTTCTAGAAATCAAGAGGATATTCAAATATCTTCAAGGAACTGCACATTATGGCCTATGGTATCCAAAAGGCAAAAACTTCACATTGATAGCATACACAGATGCAGATTGGGCTAGCTGTGTGGATGAAAAGAAAATCACAGGTGGATGTGCATTTTATTTGGGAGAAATTCCGGTGGCATGGCTAAGAAAGAAGCAAACTTCTATCTCTCTATCTGCAACAGAAGAAAAATACATAGTAGCAGTGGCTTGTTGCACACAAGTAATGTGGATGAAATAAACCCTCCAAGACATGAAGGTAAGCATTGATGAACCCATTTCTATCAAATGTGACAATACTAGTGCAATAATTATATCAAAAAATAATGTACTTTATTAAAAAAAAAAGCACATCCCAATAAAGTACCACTTCCTCAGAGAATAAGTAGCATAGAAAATAGTGAAGTTGGAATATGTACCAACAAAGGAATAAACAGAAAAAATATTCACAAAACCTCTTGCTAAAGAACCATTCAAATATCTAAGAGACAAAGTAGGGGTAGTGTCTACAGATTTTACTCTCTGATATGATCAGAAATTAAAAAAAATAGAAAATAAATAAATAAATAAACCAATATATATATATATATAATGGGTTCAAGGGGAGACTGTGGAAAATACACCAACAAAAGCTGCATACAAGGAACGAGATCAGCACAATAGACAAGTGATATTCGGTATTAGACAAGAAAGCATCATTCTAGGGGGAGAGAAGTCAATAAAAATTTTCACAAAAGAACTAGAGGAATGGATCAGTGCATGGAACAGTTCCTCAAGATTAGAGTATTATGAAAAGATAGAAACCACACTAGGAAATGTGCAACCCTTTGCCATTGATGTCAAAGGGGGAGGAAAATCAAGCAGAGGAAGAAAAGACACCCCTCAGAATGAGAAGGGGAGAAAATCCTGGAGGAAGTATTGGAGTATTGCCATCAATGCCAAAGGGGGGAACTATTGGAAATATTGTCATTGATGGCAAAGATACAGATAGGAGCAACACCAAAATCATCTGCTATAAGGCAAAGGTAACAGAAAGAAGCAGAGGCAGCAAAGAAGCAATTAAGGTAGGAATGGAGAGATTCGTAGTAGCAGCAAAGAATTAGAGGCAACATAGGCAACAAAGAAACAGAGGAAACAGAGGCAGTAAATAGCAAATGGAGCAGAAATAGCAAAGAGGGAGAGACAATAGAGGCAGTGAATGCAACACACGCAGTGAATGGAGCAAAGACATCAAAGAGGCAGAGATAGCTAAAGGCAATTGGATTTTCTAGACACAACGAGGACTGGAGATCCTACACATAGCAAAAGCAGGAAGAGGCGAAAGTGGCAAAAGTCGAGAGGTAAAGGCGAGAGCTGAAAGAGCCAGAGTCGCAGAGTGGGACAGAGTAAAAAAATGAAAAATTGACTTAGGAAGATAATTATTTGAAGAATTCCAAGGGAGGTGAACAGACGGTCACGATTAGATCGCAAAAAAAAAGGCGAGAAATGGATAGATATGATTCATCGTAAGATATGCGGGGTAGAAATACAATCGAATTGCAAGTAGCAGCGAGAACTATAGATCTGGGCAGATTAACGGTGATGATCGCATCGGCAGAGATCAAAAGCACAAATCGCAAAGTATAGCTGGTAAGTGTTAAGGCGTCGCAAGGTAATTTAAACCATTTGTGATGAGAATTGAAGAAGGGACACGCGGCGGCACAGTACAATATTGCACATCGCAAGAAATAGAGTATAACCACAAAGTATATATTATAAAGTGCGAAGTGTGATCAGATGAGGACCGTTAGATCTGGGGTAGATCAACAGCGGACGGTGAACCACATACCGCACATTGCAGTGCTTAAAGGATAGCAATAAGGTGACTGCAAGTTAAGTTAAATATTCTGTGATGAAAAATGGAGGGACACATGTCAACCCTGCGCAACATCACATATCCCAAGAAATAGGAGGTAAATTCAAAAGATATCGCAAGTAATGTTATGTTGGTTGCAATGCAGTACTATTTATGCGATGCGATGCGATGAAGGGAATCCACGTGGTAGCACTGCACACGAGCACATATCACAAAGTTTAAGGTTTATCGTTAACGGTAGAGTGGGAAACTTGCGGGCAAGAGAAATGTGATGCGCTATGCTTGGTCACTACGTTGTGGGACCCTTCAACCAAATTTAAGCATGTATGATGAGCCTTTCTAGTGATAAATCACATCAGAGGTGGAAAAGGGAAATATAACATAAAACCTTTGATACGGCGAAATGCGATATGAGACCAGATGCGATAAATTTCGAAGTTAAGATATGATGTATTTCAAGTCTGGGGCTATGTGATTTTATGAAGAAAAAGTTGGAAGCAGAGGACGACTCAGGTAACAAAGGAAAGGTTGAACACATCAAGAAAAGGCTCGGGTAACTAAAAGGACATGACCTCATGCAAAACAGTGTCATGTAGATGCGGTTGTGAGTCAAAAAGGAAAGGATGAACGCAAGAGAGAAAACTCTGGGCAAATGACCTGACACAGAGAAGAGCATAGAACACTGAAAATAAGATATGCAATAGGCAGAGGCAGTGTAAAGCATAAAGGCATGGGTCAAGTAATGTAGTAGCACAGTTGGAAATGTAACGGCAGAAACATAAAATACAAAGGGACATCAAGCAGAAGAGGAAAAACACATAGCAAAGCGAAGAGACTGATGGGCTGAGTAAATAATTGATTGTAACTTAAAATGTATTATTTATTTTTATATTGTTTGTGATGCAAAGGAAAGTCTTCGTAGGAAAATAAAAACTCCACTGTAATACTGAAATGTGTACATACGGTTATATTATTCTGAATGTGCTGGGTAAGAAAATGAGAAGGTGGAAGGCAAAGAGTCATACATGTTCATTTTATATTCCCATATGGAATGTAAATAGTTATGAGGTGATCTCTATAAATGATGTTATTGTCATATGCATAGAGAGGTTAGAGAGTGGAAGAAGAAGATAGAGCATATAGATAAGCTATGAAGATCCAGAGATGATATAAAGCAAATTTGAAAGGTGGAAGGATAGCAGTGAAGAAGGAGAAAAAAAGAGCTGATATCTAGGTAAATCAGCATATCATTTTATTGTAGAGTGAGGAAGTTGGTGTTTCCATATCAAGTTGTAGCTTGATGCATGTCTATTTGTAGTTTGATGAGGTAGAAGCCTCCTGTGGGTTGTAGCCTGCAGAAAATAGATGGGAGTTGGTGCTTCCTTGCAAGTTGTAGCTTGTAGAGTTGAGGTAGTAGCCTCCTGTAGGTTGGAACCTACAGAAAATCAGTGGTGAGAGGGATTTGGATCTTGCCTTTGCATCACAACAATAATAAGATGTGGTTTTCTCCCTTATGGGTTTCCACTTATATCTATTGTCTATGTGCATGATGATTATGTGTTGATATTTTGTATTTAATCTGGTTTATACCTCCTGCTCACTTATTAATATTGTTGTTCCATTGTACATTAAGCTGATAATGAAATGAAGGTGTAAATAAGTATAAAAGAAAGTTTAAAAGTCCATGAATGCATTAAAATGATTCATTTCCCTCTCAGTTTAACTAAGGGCTCGACAAGAGGCTCCCAATGGCCCAACCAAAAAGTTGGTTGATACATACTACAATCTACTTAAGCCATATTGTGGGGTCTGAGCGAAATTTGGAATTCCAGAACATTTCCCACTACTCACCGCTCCCTCTGATGATTGATATACAATACAATATATGTCAATGCACTGGCGAGGTTGCCCGACCTGAGTATAAATTCCATCGTGGAACCTTGTCACTACTCACCACTCACTACCACCTTCTAATACCAAACATCATAGGTAGTGATTCCCATTATGGGATTTATGGTATTTTTTATTTAATCATTAAGGATGGGTGTCCTTCAAGTAAAATAGGGCTTCTTTTGTTACAGTAAATATGGGTGCATTTATACTAATTTTGTTGCATTTGTGGCCCCTTGAAGTGGGATGTTTATGTATCCATTTTGCATTTAATATTTCCTAACCATTTTTAGCAATTTCATTTATCCATTATTACCATTATTAAAATATTAATATGGATTCACTACGAAAATAATTTAGGTTACAATTTGGATAAAATAACTCTATTAGAAATTTTCCACGTCTCCAAACAGAAACAATGTGTGATTGTTAGGAGTTAATAATTTTCAAGACAATTAAAAATGTAAAATATTTTATTTTTTATTTTAAATATATTAAATTAATTTTTTTAATTAAATTTAAAATAATTTTATTTTTTTATTTTAAATATTACTTTTTTTTAATTAAATTTAAAACTAAATAAAAATGATCAATTTTTATAGATTAACCAATAAAAAAAAATCATTTTTTTAAAAATATTATTTAGTATTTAAATTTTATAAAATCAATTTTAAAATATTCGATTTAATATTTTAATTTTATAAAATTAATTAAAAAATAATTTTAAAATATTGGATTTAATATTTAAATTTTATAAAAATTCTTTAAAACTTAATTGAAAAATCGAAACAATTTCATTATATAATAATATTAATTTAATTATTTACACTTAAAAAATTTTACACACTATTGTATAATACTTTAAACATAAGGCAAAAATTTAAAAAAAAACTCAATTGATAAACAATGGGTAATAAACTCATCACTATAACGTGGAATAATAAAAGGATGTCATCTCAAAATATATCCATAAGGAATTGATATCTTTGTGTATGATCAGAGGATGATAGTCATGGTGAAGGTTTGACAACCCATGAGTCGTGTCAATGGCTATTCAGTAACGAACATCCCATCCAAACAATGGAGGATGTTTCTTCTCGCGCAAAACATCATACAGGATATTCTTGGGCATATACTCATACATAATGAAACCACATTCCTTGCACATCTAGAACTCTAATAATTTAAACATATTTATATGCCATACATTTCTAGTTGTTCTGATTTATCTTGTCATTCTCATTTTCTTTGTGTCTTCATCACTAAATGGAATTCTTTTCAAGGCATGTACTTTCCCCAATAGCAACTTTACTCTGTAAACAATCCCCTGATATCCCCTTCCTATTACATATTTTTCGTTCATATTATTCATAACTTGCATAATTTGATTCAATCTCGATGACATTTCTAGGGAATTTTCCTCCTCTACAGGCCTCAAGTTGGATTCATGAAACAAAATTCTCCACAATATGAAAACCAACATGCAAGAAACAAAAAAAATTGAACCTATGGTAATGAGTACTATGGGGATGGTACCGAAACCTTTCTTTCTTCTCTTTTTCTATTGATCAATACAAGCAAATGAATCTCTCCTATATCTACATGTATTTTCCCCTTCTTATGGAACAAAACCCAAGATTGCCAGCGAATAAGCTCAAGGAATTTGAATTCGCAAACCTGACAGCGTTCAAATCCACAGTCCCATTTTGCTCAAATTTTTAACAAAGATGTGTGTACAATTTCATTCAAAGTTTCTTGCTCAATCAACTCACAACCTGGGCAACTCAATATGTTCTGGATATAAATCAACCATATCATATAACCCTCGGCAGGTACATATATTAAACCATGTTCACTACATCACATATTTCATATTGCGCCAACCTCACATATACAACCATTATACGCGACATAATACTTCGGGTTATTAAAACCATATTAATCGACCACCCCAGCTTCCGCGCATATATTTCCAACCGTACACAATATATCACTCGGACCTTGGTTAAATATCAATCACCACTATGTATTAAAGTCTGGGCTCACACCAACATACAACACATTCCTTGACTAACCGTCGACCCGATGGAAGGGCTCGTGTTCCATCGTGCTGCAACATCTGATCGAACGGTTATCGCGCAGCTTAGATGCACGAACAATAACACGTGATGGCGCGCGGTGGAAGCAATTTTTCCAACTTGCTCAGGGACACGTGTCACCCAATCAGTGGAATCGCTCCAGTTTCCTAAATACCGCTTGCCCGACGAAAGCGGTGCGATCAAACCCGGGAACCGCCTTTACTGTTCACTCCAAACCACATTCACTGTTTATACTTCGTGGTTTCGCTTCCCTTACTCCATCGTGAGGTTCCACTCCTTTCTTCCAGGTTCCGGTCCAACACTTCAATGCTCCGCTCTCGCTCTCGCTTCGCACGAGTTAACTGCACTTTCATAATAAATTCAAGCGATCCATACAGACTTGGTCAATCACAGGATTCTTAACTACTACAGATTCAAATATTATCCATCAAGAACACACATATAATCATGCAGGATTATTCATATTAATAACCCAACAATCCTCCACACAAATCGCATGTAATCTAGTAATTTCAAAGGAATTAAACTCTCACTCATATGGTGAACACAGGAAGTCAACTTGCCCTAACCTCACATACAGGAATTCTTTTATCTCAGAATCGATCCTTACAGTGATCGATTCACCTCACTTCACAAGTCAATTTACTTGCAGTTCTTTGCGCAAAACTCAATACAATCAAGGCACATACAATTAAGACACAACCCGTCAAGAAAGCCGATCTCTTCAATGACACACAGTATTCGTTAGCCAGATTTAAACCACCACTATCAATACAATGCCGAAGCGATTTATATTCTAAACATCACTGAATTTACTTACTGAGTCTCCATGTAATTCGATCAAGAAGACATACAGTCACACACGAGACTTATAAACAATTCTCCAAAATAGATATATATATATACATACAATGCAATCAATCTCAAAAGAAAATTCTTACAATTTCATGACAAGCCAGATATTCAGTTCAGTGGCCATTACCCTCCTACTCTGTTGCTGAAGAAGTTCCTCTAACTCTCCTTGATTCTACCTCTCCCTATCTAACCTCTTCAGGATTACATTTATACCACAAGGATGACCTGAATCGATTTAGGTCTCCAAACAGTTCAACAACTTTTAGCATTCCCAATTCCTAAAATCAGACTTAATAGCTGAACTAATCCTAAACCGACTCTTCGTATTCCTATCTTAACCAATTTCTCATGTTCTCAAAATGACTTAAGAACAATTACAATTCCCTACCAAATTTATTTAATATTTACAAGAAATTTAAAGAACATGGGACCCCCTATGTCTACTTATGTACAAAGTAAATTTTGAGCCTAATGCCCCTGCATCAGACTCCCAAGCTTCAAATTGTTCATGATCTCCTGATCATGTGCTCTTCGTTCTGCCTCCAGGATCCCATACTTGGTTTTGCTGCTGTCCATCAACTGCATCATTCTTCAACTAATCTTCTCCAGGCTTCCAGACTTTGTTCTGTAAGTCACTTCCAGCTATACTTTCACAATCTGCTTTTGTCCTCCCTGTACAAAAATCCTTTTGTTTCCTTGTTGTTGTCTGCTGCTTAGGAGACACCCTTACCATCAATCTTCTGATGTATTCAATCTCCATGTCCAGCTTATCCTCTAGCCGGAAATTATCTTTCCCTCTGCTGCTGCTTTCAATCTCCTTCGTTGCCAATATTGCTGCTCTTGCAGTCTCACATGCTATTAACATGTTTACTACTTCTGCAGGTTTCATCCTCCATGTTGCGTCTGCTACCACCATGGGTGTTGCTGCTGCAAATGTTGCCTCCACGCAAAAATCCTGAATATCCCTTAGGATATTTCCCTCTCCAACATTCTTCCTTTGTTCACCATCTGCAAATCCATTCTTAGAAAACAATTCACCATTTAATTTCCTACCAGTAGTGACATACTCATCCAATATACTAGTAAACAGAATATGATTCTGCAAGCTAGTATCTACTCCTCTCCTCTTCACAGCCTCAGGCATCCTTGCTCCAGGGTCTGCAATCCCTTTCTCTTCTTCAAATGCTCCCAACAAACAGTTCATCCATTTCTCCTGTTTTTGGTTTACACCTTCAACATGTTGTAAGTTAGACTCAAAATTTTCTTCTTCTTTGTGGGCAATCTTCAGCAATTGCCTCTCATCCTCCTGATGGATTTTGGAAATCCAATCAAGTTCTCAGATCTTTTCTTTCTCACATTCTGTCAGCATGGAATGTTGATTCCTCCTCACTTCAGCAGCTTCTAAAAATTGTTCTTCAGGTTGGCTTTGGCCTATCCAACTAGCCAACTCTTTTTTGTCAATGGTAGTGACAAATCCTTGCATATGACACATGATTGTCTCATCCTCCTTTAGCAACAGTTTTTTTGCTCCCAAGAAAACTTCAAAGGATGAATTGTCTTCTGCATCACCTGTACACATAAACAAACTGACAGTGTTAAAACCATGAGACCCAATGGTCTCAATTGATGACCTGGTCACCAATTTTTCTCCCAGCAATTCTAATTCTGGTTCAAGGCTCAGAAATTCTTCATCATCTTTCTCTTCAGCTGTCAAAGCAATCTCCACTACTCCAATCACCATGTCCAAATGATGATCCCTCACTATGTTTCCAGCCAACACAGTTTCCTTCTTATTCACCTCTCTGACAACTTCCACTTGTTGTTCTTCCTCTTCTCTGTATTATTAACACATGAATCATCAGCGGTAAAGTTCCAGTGCTTCAATGTCTCCTTTTCCTCTGACAACACATCAGTATGTTGTTCAGAACTCCTTTCCAAACCTTCTGTCAACACCTTAGCATGCTGATCTGCATCCTTCATGAGACTGTCAGCTAGTATTACTTTTCTTCCATCATCTGCTCCATAACTCCATCCATGAAGATCTTCCTGCCTTGCTTTCCCAACAACTCATCCAGTGCATAGGTCCTCTGCTTTTCCAATTCTCCTCTTCGGAAATCTAACCTCCTATACAATTCAACAAATTCAATAGGAGTATATTTCAGGAACCTTACACAACCCTTTATGCCTCTACTTGTTCTTGACCAATCCTCTGTTGGCCCTTCTCTCTCAGCTTCAACATTCTACTGAATACCTTCATTTGACCCTTCTGTCCTCATCTCTCCCTGAGATCTCACTATCTCATCATTGATCTGAACAGGTTTCAGATTCAATGCCTCCTCCTCAGCAAACCTTAAAGCTTGCTCCTCTTCCTGTGGTGTTCCTGCAAACATACACAACTTTTTAGTTTTCAAATCATAAGACTTTTCAGTCTTGGCTGCTTCCTCAAGCGCTTCTTCTTGAACAGGTCTACACATGGAATCTTTAGTTTCCATCCTTGTCTCAAGAACTCTGGGTTCTTCTTCCTCTGTGGAGTCTGTCATCACTTCACATTTGTCAGACTCAAGAACACAAGCCCCTACATCATCTGGACTTGTCCAATAACTCAGGAATTCCTCAATGACTTCCTCTTCAGCAAGACAGGCTTCTTGTTGCCTCGAGTCTTCACTATTTCTCACAAGATATCTTGCAGGTCTCCACTCTTCATCTGTGCTCTGTTCTACTTCACAAGCAGAAATTTCTTCTTTCAACTCAACTGCTCTGAGTTCTTATCTCAACAGGGCAGTCTTCTTTTTGCTCAACATCAACTGTAATGGTTTCCATTTCACATTCTTCCTCATGAGCCAACCAACTCTCTGGCTTTCTTCTATCCTTAGTTTCAATCTGTTTAACTCTTCCCTGATCTCATCAAATTCCTTCCAATACTCTTCATCTGTGAGTCTCTTCCTCATGCCAACTTCTTTGGCATCTTCCGTCATTCTTCGGTTGTGGCCTCTCTCAGAACCTCTGCAATCTTTGCAGTCTCTGCTATGGCTCTCAGTATCCATTTTCTTTTCTAGGAGTTCTTCACTCACAAGATGCACTAAGCCTCTGCAAAAAAAATCTCTCTTGCTGTAACTCACCTCACCAATCCTTCCCTCTAGATTCAGCTTTTGGCAAGTACTGGTCCCCTCTCCGCAGGAACCTTCGGAGCACTCTCTTTTGCTCACTAGGCTTCACTCTGAAAATTCTCTCAAGAACACCTCTTTTCTTCTGTCATCCAACCTCAGTTTGGAATCTTCCAGGTTCTGCCACACTTTTCTTCTTTACTCAGAGTCCCTTGTTTGACTCTTCTGCCACTGCTCTCAAAGCTGTGATCTACTTCTGCTGAGATCTAGAATTTTCTGCACTCTGACTTCTGCAAACAATCCTTCAAACAGAGTTAAACACTGCTCATTTCTCTCAAGAACACTGCAATTGTCCTCTTTATCTAGCCTCTAGCTGAATACCAGGCTCACTACCTTCACTATTGAACTCTGTCTTCAATTTTTAGCAACCATAATTCTGCAATTACAATTTCAAATCAGATTAAAGTTAATTACCTGCAAGATCATGATCTTGTCCTCCACTCATCCTGCAAATCCTGTTCACTGTGATTCTGTGTACTTTTTTTCCTGATCTTCCTTCTTCAAATCTGCAGTCTTCAAAACACTTGTCCCCCAATTGGACTCTGCAATTCTGCAATCACCTTCACTGTATCCCTGTAGGCTACAATCTTATCAGGTTCCACAAGTATGGCTTCTTTGCATTCACCAAACTTGGACCTTTACAAAAAGAGCTATTCCTGAAGCTCTGATACCACTTGATAGCATTCAAATCCATAGTCCCGTTTTGCTCAACTTTTTAACAAAGCTGTGTGTACAATTTCATTCAAAGTTTCTTGCCCAATCAACTCACAACCTGGGAAACTCAACATGTTCTTGATATAAATCAACCATATCATATAACCCTTGGCAGGTACATATATTAAACCACGTTCACTACATCACATATTTCATATTGCGCCAACCTCACATATACAACCATTATACGCGACATAATACTTCGGGTTATTAAAACCATATTAATCGACCACCCCAGCTTCCGCACATACATTTCCAACCGTACACAATATATCACTCCGACCTTGGTTAAATATCAATCACCACTATGTATTAAAGTCTGGTCTCACACCAACATACAACACATTCCTCGACTAACTGTCGACCCGATCGGGGGGCTCGTGTTCCATCGCGCCGCAACATCTGATCGAACGGTTATCACGTGGCTTAGATGCATGAACAATAACGCATGATGGCATGTGGTGGAAGCGGTTTTTCCAACTTGCTCAGGGACACGCGTCACCCAATCTGTGGAATCGCTCCAATTTCCTAAATACCGCTTGCCTGACGAAAGCGGTGCGATCAAACCCGGTACTGTTCACTCCAAACCACGTTCATTATTTATACTTCGTGGTTCCGCTCCCCTTACTCCATCATGAGGTTCCACTCCTTTCTTCTAGGTTTTGGTCCAACACTTCAATGCTCTGCTTTCTCTCTCGCTTCGCGCAGGTTAACTGCACTTTCAAAGTAACTTCAACCGATCCATACAGACTTGGTCAATCACAGGATTCTTAACTGCTACATATTCGAATATTCTCCATCGAGAACACACATATAATCACACAGGATTATTCATATTAATAACCCATCAATCCTCCACACAGATCGCATGTAATCCAGTAATTTCAAAGGAATTAAACTCTCACTCATATCGTGAATAGAGGAAGTCAACTTACCCTAACCTCACACACAGGAATTCTTCTATCTCAAAATCGATCCTTACAGTGATCGATTCACCTCACTTCACAAGTCAATTTACTTGTAGTGCTTTGCGCAGAAGTCAATACAATCAAGGCACATACAATTAAGACACAACCCGACAAGAAAGCTGATTTCTTCAATGACACACAGTATTCGTTAGCCAGAGTTAAACCACCACTATCAATACAATGCCGGAGCGATTTATATTCTAAACACCACTGAATTTACTTACTAAGTCTCCATGTAATTCGATCAAGAATACATAAATTCACACACGGGACTTATAAACAATTCTCCAAAATAGATATATATACATACAGGAGATCAATCTCAAAAGAAAATTCTTACAATTTCATGACAAGCCAGATATTCAATTCAGTGGCCATTACCCTCCTACTCTGTTGCTGAAGAAGTTCCTCTAACTCTCCCTGATTCTACCTCTCCCTATCTAACCTCTTCAGGATTACATTTATACCACAAGGATGACCTGAATCGATTCAGGTCTCCAAACAGTTCAGCAACTCTTAGCATTCCTAATTCCTAAAATCAGACTCAATAACTGAACTAATCCTAAACTGATTCTTCATATTCCTATCTTAACCAATTTCTCATGTTCTCAAAATGACTTGAGAACAATTACAATTCCCTACCAAATTTATTTAATATTTACAAGAAATTTAAAGAACATGGGACCCCCTATGTCTACTTATGTACAAAGTAACTTTTGAGCCTAATGCCCCTACATCAAAACCTCATCCATGAAAAGGTTATGAATCCTTTGAGATGGTTATTGGATATATTTACTCAAAGAATGACACAAGACCGTTAAACATTGAAGGAATGTTGCTTAAGAGATTCTTGGAGGAAAAATCTAGGTTCTCAAGCTTGTTCGTCTACCCTAGAGACACTACAATTTCACCCTTCAGTCTGTTGTTTCCTATATTTAGATAAATATCCATATTCTATAAAATTTTAATCGAGAATGGGATTCGACCTTCAAATTTGTTTCCTCCTAGATTAAGCTCTAGTAACTTCTCAAAGATGGAGAACAAGTTTGAATGTTCCCACCAAAATGATTCCCTTGAAAAACTAAATATTCCATTTGCTTCAGATGGACCAGCTGCTCTAGTATTGATCCATTCATTATGTTAAAACCAAAGTCAAGATAATAAAAAGGATGGCATTTACCAAGTTCTGGAGGTATAAGACCCATCAATTTGTTGGAAGAGAGATTGAGTCATTGGAGATTAGAGAGTTGCCCCAATTCTGGAGGAATAGAAGCACTCAAATTTGTTCCTAGGCAGGTCAATGGAGCTCAAATTTTTTATTTTCCCTAAGTGTGATTGCATTTCACCTTCTAGATTAGTATCATTCATATCCAGATAGTCAATGTGAAGATTCAAACCCATAAAATGGACAGGGATAACACAAGTCAAATGATTATTGTCCAGTCTTAATCGCCTCAAGCTCTGACAATTCCTAATCTCTAGAGGAATACTCCTTCAAAAAATTGTTTCCCAAAAATAGAAACTCTAATTAGACAAAAGAGAAAAGCGCTAGAGGTATTGTTCCTAAAATATGGGTCCTAGTTACATTGATTCCCATGATATTATTTTCAGCACCAAATTCTCATGAATTGGACTAGAAAGTTGTTGAGATTTTGTGGTAGCATCAGGTGTGCTCTAGCTCCAAAAATTTGTGGAGGGGCTAGAAAAAATGTGATCTGCAAGACCCAGAAAGCCTTTGCATAAATTCCATCGGTGTAAAAGTTATTCAAGTAGTTAAATTGTTTAATGGGGAGCCTAATTTTAACTTAGGGAAATTTTAATATTAAAGTAAATTAATTTACACATGTGATGAAATGTACTAAGTGACATGGATCAAGCTTTCTTTTAATCTTAGCCATCAATTAGAGATTAAATCACAGTCGCTGGTTTTCCAGCGAGAAAATTATAAAGGAAGGGCTTGGGATTACTTGGAGAACACACACACCGTGGATGCACTAAAGCTAAGTTGAAATTTTGGGGTAGGGTTTGCTGAGGATTTCGAAGTGAGTTTGCAGTGCAGTGAGGGGCATAGATCGGCAAGGGATGATCTGATCCAAGGCGAAGAATACAGCAAAAAAGAGGCATCATTGTACCAAGCAGCGCAGAGGCCAGCTGGAGGGACGTAAATGAGCCAAGCTGACACAGAGGCCACACAGAGTGTGACGCGGAACCTTCTAGGTGACACAGAGGCAACGCAGAGGCTTTCAGAGTGATGCAGAGGTAGTGGAGATTTCGTTGGGCTAGAGGGGTTGACGTAGCTGCAAGAAGAGCTGCGTTGAGGTTCCAGTTGACCAAAAAGGGCTCGATATCTGTAAATCTCAATTAAGGGTGTGATTCAACCATATTTTTTGTATCTGTGTGATAAGGTACAACTGTCGTGTATTTTCTATGTAGGGAGAGCTGTTTTTGTTGCCAAGAATGTTGTATTCAGATTCTGCATAATAATAAAACCCTATAGATTTGTTGCACCAGTATTCCCGCATTGGGTTTTTCTGAGGACATTTGTCCGAAAAATCTGTGTCATTTGTCATATGTGTGTGATGTTGAGTAAATGATTTGTATTTGTGTTTACTTCGAAGTTTTTCTGAATATTCAGTTAA
Organism: Pinus albicaulis; assembly: GCA_034641835.2. Taxonomy (NCBI): domain Eukaryota; kingdom Viridiplantae; phylum Streptophyta; class Pinopsida; order Pinales; family Pinaceae; genus Pinus; species Pinus albicaulis. The sequence continues at coordinate 816,743,341 of CM076578.1, read as the reverse complement.
ATAAGTTGTGTAATAAATCAAGTAGGAGAAGTAAATCAATAGTTAGCAGTAGAATTTTTGTAATGAGGATTCATAAATTTTCACATGGTATCAGAGCATTGTAGATCAAGTTGAACCATCAGCAAAGTGGCTGAAGATATTGATTGCAGGAAGCGAAGCTGAAGTAGCATTGATCCGAAAGAAGGTAGCTGAGAACTAGAGGGACAACAGACCCTGCAAGGGTGACGCAAAGTCAGTATACTCACGCAGAGGCTAACACAACTCCACAGAAGTGATGCCGAGCAATTATGCTCATGCGGAGGCTGACGCAGCACCAGGAGAGGGACGCTAAGCCATTATGCTCACGCAAAGGCTGATGCAGCACCAGGAGGGTGACATAGTCCAAGTTGGTGAGTTGTTGTGCAGTTTGATGTGGCCGAAAGTGTAGTTTCTGATCTTCAGAAGTTGTTGGTGTCGCATAGGTTCTATCAGTGTAGAACAATGCCTAGAAAAGGTGAAAAAAGTAGGAGGAGAACAGTCGCTTAGCAGATTTGTGCCAAACAAATCTGAGATACGATCAGTAGGGTGGTCATAGAGGACTGATTCAGGATATTTGGCGGAGGATTTTCAGGAGGGAAATCAGTTTTCAGATGGAGAAGCTACTCTAGAGGGTTTCTATCACCAAGAAATTCAAATCCAATCTTCTGTTGAGTGCAGCAACAGTAGAAGGTAGAGGAGTATCCTCTTCGACAAATTTGAGCTAGATGGCCCACGGACTACGTGATCAGGATAGGTTGGACGGCGTCTCCAACTTTGTGATCTGGAAAGCCATAATCCTATCATTCTTGGAGTACGACATCAGAGACCATGCGGAAATTGCTTAGCTATGGCGACCGATGAGGATGCTCTGAAGAAGTTCAATGAGAATTAGAAGTGGAAAAAGTGCTTGATCATGGACAAGGTGAAGGATCATGTGGTCCCACACTTTTCCGAGAATAAGATGGTAAATAAGGTGTGGAAAGATTTGACCTCGTTGTATCAGGGGAGCTCCGTCCAATGTAAGATTATTTTGGAGAACTAGATGAGGATCTTCCAGATTCATAAAGGGTAAGAGATCCATACATTCCTCTCCAAATTGAAAACTATCCAAGATTAGTTGATTTCCATGGGGGAAACCCCGAATGAAGGGCTCTTAGTAAGGATTGCCCTTAATGAAGTCATTGATGAATGGGAAACCTTTTTCCAAAGCATTTTGGGCAGATCAAAACTCTCTAATTGGGGTGACATGTGGGCTATCCTTCAATAGGAGGAGATCTAACGAATACCCAAGAGGGAATTCAAAAACAAAAGTAGCAAATTGAAAAAGGAGGAGGAGGAGGAGGTAGCCCTTGCATCAAAGGAACGATGATAGAAAGGGAAGAAGAAGAAGGACCTATCAAAGGTCTGGTACTTTAAATGTGGTAAACTTGGAAACTTAGCCAACATTTTTCCTATGAGGAAGGACAAGGAATCTTGTGATACCAAGGTAGGAACAGCTAGAGGGGATAGTGGTAGTTAGGATGATGTAGCTATGAGTGCTCATGTGCCTCGAGAGAATATGTGGGGCAATATTTATTTGTACAGTAGCTACAGATGGGAGGTGGGATCCTTGAGGTGACCAGACTCTTATATCACATACGAGCTACGGTAGCCTTAAGACAATAGTAGGATGGTTGGAGCAGTGGGTGAAAAATATCAGAGACAAGAAGAGGCATAGTTAGGATGCTGAATATGGGAGCAGTGCAATGCAGAGGCAGCAACAACATAGAAGCAGTAGCGTAGAGGGGCAATGCTTACATAGTGAAAAGTAGGAGCAATGCAGTGGCTTCAAAGAGACAATGCAGAGCAACAGCCAAGGGAGCTTCAGTGATGAGATGTAGCGTGACTGAATTTTCTGTCAGTGATTGGGCAGGGGTCTTTCAGTTTCTTACTTCTCAGCAACTAAGTTGCAGTGCAACAGTTGAGAGCATGGTGCGTCAATTTGAGAGGGAGTTGCAGCAAAGATGTTGCAGTGTTAGTGACAGAGACATGGGCAACAGTGTAGAGAGTATAAGTGCAGTGGATGAAGGGTAGCAGGCCAAGCATCAGTGCGGATACTGATGCCAGAGATCAGGGAAATTCTTTAGTGTGGAAGTATTTCTATAGCACACTCCTCGCTAAGAGGGAGTGTTGAGATTTTTGGGTAACATCGGTTGTGCTCTAGCTCCAAAAATTTGTGGAGGGGCTAGAACACATGAGATCTCCAAGACCCAGAAAGTGTTTGGACAAATTCCTTCTGGTGGAAAATTTATTCAAATAATTAAATTTTTTAATGGGAACCCTAAGTATAACTTAGGGAAATTTAAAAATTAAAGTGAATTAATTTACACGTGATTAAATGTTCTAAGTGACGTGGATCAAGTTTTATTTTAATCTTAGCCGTCGATTAGAGATTAAATCATGGTCATTGGTTTATCAACAAGAAAATTATAAAGGATGGGCTTGGGGTTAGTTGGAGAACACACATGCCACGGATGAACTGAAGCTAAGTTGAAAATTTGGGGTGGTGTTTGCTGAGGATTTCTAAGTGAGTTTGCAGTGCAGTGATGGTAGAGATCAGGAAGGGATGACATGATCCAAGGCAAAGAATACAACAACATAGAGGCAGCATCCTACCAACTAGTGCAAAGGCCAGCAAGAGGGAAAAAAACTAGCCAAGCTAACACAGAGGCCATGGAGAGGGTGACGCAGAGGCAACACAGAGGCCTTTAGAGTGATGCAGGGGTAGCCCATGCTGTGTAGAGGTTGTGTTGGGCTAGAGGGGTTGACACAGTTGCAGGAAGAGCTAGGTAGAGGGTTCAGTGGGCTAGAAAGGGCTCGTTATCTGTAAACCCTGATTGATGGTGTGATTCAGCAATATTTTTTTGTCTCCGAGTTATAAGGTACAACTTCCATGTATTTTCTTTGTAGGTAAAACCGTTTCTGGTGCCCAAAATGTTGTATTAATATTCTACATAATAACAAAACCCTCTAGAGTTGATGCACCAGTTTTTCCCACAATGGGTTTTGTTGAGATTCAACAAGAAAATTCAGCACCCACACTAGTACATTAAGCACCTGGTTTCATTTAGCACCTGGTTGCATTAAGCACCTACACTAGGGTGGGGCCAACAGGGCTATTTTTGGGTGCATGTCTATTTTGATTATCCCTTAATTTAGATGGACATTAAACTATAATCTATTACAAATATGGACTTGAAATAGTTATCTGAAGTGGAAATTCAGTTAGCAAGTGAATTTCGAGTTAGAGGTTGGTTGGTGGGACATGCAGAGTAATTCTAGTTGTAACAGAGTTTGAAGTGCAATGGTGCATGAGTTGGTGCAAGTTGTAAATAAGTTTAACTTAGTTAAGTGAGTTAAACTCAATTGTGCTAGTGTAACTAAAGATACACTAGTGATAGATCTAGTGAATTAAATTTTAATTAATTCACAATCAGTGATCTCACATGTAACTGAAGATTTACTATTATTAGCTGCGTGCATGTCAGATCCAGTGGAGACCCAATTGAGTTCTACCAATTGAGTTCTAGGTGAAAGGAAATTTGACTATCAGTTGTAGGATTATCCACTTGCACACATGTAGGAAAACACTCATCGAATGTGCCAATGATACTTGCATAGTCAAGGAAGGTATTATTGCATAAATTCAGGGATTGCATTCAGTAGGGATTGCGCAAGCAAGCTAGGTTGTCTGGAGGCAGTAAATTGGCTAAGTAATTTTCCAATTTTTGTAGGACTGTGTGAGATAATTAGCTGATGTACTAAGGGCTCTTGTGAGAAGAGTTTTGTATGTAATTTTTTCATGATCCATGCTTAATATATAATAGAATATAGTGGGGTTTTTAGCTATAATATTTCCCTGGGAAATTATTTGTGTTGTGTGTTATTGATATTTCTTCATGTTCATGTGATTAGCGATTGTGTTTTTATTCCGCAAAATATTTGTAGAAGTGATTTAGTATTTAACTTTAGCACATTTTTAGATCGGGTGAATCCAAGATATACATGCTTTTTGTATAATTTCTACATGGTATCAGGGCACAGGAAATTGTAGAAGTGAAGCAGGAGCTAAGTTTGTGACTGGATAGAATTCAAATTTGCAGAAAGACTTTCTTGGTGCTACAGTTGATTCAAGATCGAAATAGATTTCAATGGCTTGAGGTTAGACTATGCACTCGAGGGCAGCTTGAACTACATTTCTTGGAAGGACAGGATGGAGGCACTCAAAGACAATGGCTTAAAGGAATTCATTGACAAAGATGTTCCTAAGCCAGATGTTGTAGATGCTGCCAATCTTGATGCATGGAAAAAGAAAGTGGAAAAGGTGAGGAGGATCCTGTTGGAGGGAGTACAAGACCATATTGTCTCAAGCCTCCATGGTAAATCCACACCATATGCTATGTGGAAGGCTTTGACAGATATATTCCAAAGCAGCAGCGACCATAGGAATTTTTCACTCAAAGATAAACTCAAAAAGATCAAGATGGAAAAGGGCAATACCATTCCAAAATATCTCATAAATTTTGTCCAATGTCAAGATGAACTGGGGAGTGTGGGAATAATAGTATTTGATGATGATTTGGTGATATCGTCTCTCCTAGGACTTCCTAATAGTTGGCACAGTTATCAAGATTATATCAACGGAAGGGAAAAATTGCTAGATTTGGAATGACTATGGTCAAATTTGGTGCAGGAGGAGTTCAGACGGAACACAAGAGATGGATATTCATCTAAGAATGAGGATGAAGAGGATTTCTCTTTGGCTGCCAAAGCAAGGAAGGGGAAAGGGAATAAATTTCCTTCAAAATCTGAGTCCAAAGGCAAGAAGCATGACATATCCAAGGTGAAGTGTTTTCATTGTCACGAACATGGGCATTTTGCTACTAACTGTCCACAAAAGAAGAAGAACAAGAAGGTTGTTGGATCTGCAGCTGGTGAGGCCCTTGCCTCACAATTTGAGTTTGACTTCTCCTTGATTGCGTTCATGGTGTCAAGTGCATTGGGATCGGTGTGGTATTTGGATAGTGGTGCTTCCTTTCACATGACAGGATATAAGAAACTTTTTAGTGACTTGAAGGAGAAATATCTCCAGATGCATATTGAGATGGGTGACGATGGTCGGTGCAGTGCTACTGGGATTGGTACCATTACCATTCAGAGGGATTCAGGTAGACCATTTCAATTAAAAGATGTAATGCATGTACCAGGTCTAAAGAAAAATTTGGTCTCAGTCACAATGTTGGAGGACATAGGCTATGGTGCTGTTTTTAGTGATGGAAAATCTTTCGTGCAACATAAAACAATAGGTCAAGCCAAGAGGATAGGGATTCAAGTTAATAATATCTACAAGCTAGAGGTAGATGGGTGCACTGCCATGATGAGCAAGGCGGAAAAAGTGGTGAGTCGGGATGAGGGAAAATTATGGCACATGCAATTGGGTCATCTTCATCATGGAGCCTTGAAATTCATGAAGCAAATTTCTACTAGACTTCCAATGGGCACACTTACTCAATTAGATCAGTGCAAGGGTTGCATCATGGGGAAGTATGTAAAGTCCACCTTTCATGAGAAGGAGAACTGTGCTTCGGGGATCCTTGAGAGAGTTCACACAGACGTGTGTGGACCATTCTCGGTTGCTTCAACAATAAAACATAAGTACTATTTAATATTTTTTGATGACTTTTCTCGTAAATGTTGGATCTTCTTCATGCAGAAGAAAGATCAAACATTCTCTAAGTTCTGTGAGTTTAAGGAATTGGTGGAGAAAGAGTTGAGGAAGCAAGTGAAGGATCTTAGGAGAGATAATGGTGGATAAATCATCTCTAACAAATTCAAGAAATTCTATAGCAAAGAAGGAATTCAAAGAGAAGTCATAGTGCCTCATAACCCACAGCAGAATGGTGTCGCGAAGAGGAAGAACAGAATGATCGTGGGTACAACACGAGTGATGTTGCATGATCAAGGCCTACCAATGAATTTGTGGGAAGAAACCTGCAATACTGCGGTTTATGTGCAAAACCAATTTCCTCAAAGAGTGCTTGGCATGAGTACACCTGAAGAGGTCTTCACTAGTAAGAAACCTGATGTTTCACACTTTAATATTTTTGGCTCATCTATTTATGTGCATGTGACCAAGGACGACAGGAAGAAGCTGGAACCGATTGCTGAGGTTGGGATTTTTGTGGGGTACACAAAAACATGCCATAATTATTGTGTATTCTCCAAACAGTAGAATGATTGTTGTGTGACGGGATATAAAATTTGATGAGGGGAAAGCCATGCGGTTTTCCCTTGAGAGGGAGTTGGACTTGCATGCAGAGGAGGAACTACTGGTTCCCAAGGATGAGTCTCAAGATGCGAATCAACCACATGATGAGGCTCATGGAGTCGAGGAAATCACTCATGCAGATCCATCCATCATAAATGTCAGAAGGCACACCACGGAAGCAGATAGGCTGAGACTTGATGCTACACAGAATGTAGGAGCCCCTACTTCATCGCACAAACAAAGACAGTCTCCTAACCGATTTACTGGATAGATGTCTCTCATGATAAAATTTATTGTGACTGAACCATATTCCTTTCAGGAATCAGTGCAACAGCCTACTTGGGTTGATGCAATGGTGGAGGTGTATGACTCCATTATCAAAAATAGTGGATGGGAAATTTTCCCAAGACCAGTTGACAAATCATTGGCAGGTTCGAGATGGATCTACAAGGTAAAGCAAGTTTCTCATGGGAGTGTGGATAAATACAAGGCCATATTTGTGGCCCGAGACTTCTCACAGATCGAGGGGATATATTATGATGAGACCTTTGCACCTATTGCAAGGTACTCTTCCATAAGATCCATCCTTGCACTCTCAACGCATATGGGCTGGCACATTCATCAGATGGATGTGAAAACTGTGTTTCTCAATGGGATCATTGAGGAAGAGGTGTACATAGTGAATCCTGAAGGTTTTGAGATCTTCAACAGTGAGTCGCATGTGTGCAGACTCAAAAGTGCATTGTATGGGCTGAAGCAAGCACCTCGTGCTTGGTAAATTCGAATAGACAACTATTTCACCAGACTGGGCTTCACGAAAAGTGAAGCAGATGCAAACCTGTACCAGATTGTGGTTTAGGGTAAGCTATTGATCATTTTTCTTTATGTTGATGATTTAATTTTGACTGGTGATGAGTAGTTGCTACACTCATGCAAGGAGGATCTTGCAAGGGAGTTCAAAATGAAGGATATGGACCTCCTTAATTATTTCCTTGGATTCGAAATATGGCAGCGGAATGGTGAAATTTTTGTGTCTCAAGGCAAATATGCAAAGGAGACACTGGGTAAGTTTAACATGGAGAGCTACGAACCCATGGATACTCCTCTTCCAGGAAATTGGAGGAAATAGGATGCTACTTCTCGAGAGGTAGTGGATGCTACTGTCTATCGATAGTTAGTGGGTTCGCTAATGTATTTAGTGAAAACAGGACCGAACATTTGCTACATAGTTAACCAATTGATTCAAGCTATGTTTAAACCTACCAAGCTCTTTTGGAAGTCAGGGAAGCATGTCTTGAGATACCTGAGGGGCACATCAGAGTATTTTCTATGGTACAGAAGGATAGATGGAGTGAAGTTGCATGGCTTCATGGATGCAGATTGGGATGGAAGTCCATCAGACAGAAAGAGCACATTAGGGGGGATATCTGGCATTGGATCGACAGCAGTTTCCTGGTACAGTAAGAAACAACAATTTGTGGAACTCAGTTCAGCGGAAGCGAAATACATGGAAGCAAGTCAAGCTGCATGTGAGGCTATATGGATGAGAAAGATCTTGGTTGGTTTGTTTGGTTCTCAAATTGATCCGATAGTGATTCATTGTGATAATCATAGTTGCATTAAACTCTCGATTAATCTTATGTTTCATGATAGGTCCAAGCATATACATATTGGGTACTATCATCTCATATATTGTGTGCATAGGAGGAGGATTTTTCTTAAGTACATTCCCACGGAACATCAGGATGCATATATTCTAACGAAGGCGCTCACCAAGAGAAAATTTGAATACCATAGAGATAGGATCAGGGTGAAGGATAATCCCTTTCTTATTGATAGGGAGTGTTGAGATTCAAAAAGAAGATTTATCACCCACACTATTTCATTAAGAACCTAGTTGCATTTAGCACCTGGTTTCATTAAGCACCTACACTAGGGTGGGCCCCACAGAGATATTTTTGGGTGCATGTCTATTTTGATTATCCCTTAATTTAGATGGACATTAAACTGTGATATATTCTCAATGTGGACTTGAAATAGTTAACTAAAGTGGAAAATTTAGTTAGCTAGTGAATTTCGAGTTAGAGGTTGGTTGGTGGGACATGCAGAGTAATTCTAGTTGTAACAAAGTTCGAAGTGTAGTGGTGCATGAGTTGGTGAAAGTTGTAAATAATTTTAACTCAGTTAAGTGAGTTAAACTCAGTTGCGCTAGTTGTAACTGAAGATACACTAATGAGAGATCTAGTGAATCAAATATTAATTAATTCACAATCAGTGATCTCACGTGAACTAAGGATTTACTATTATTAGCTTCTTGAATGTTAGATCCAGTGGAGACCCATTTGAGTTCTAGGTGAAAGGGAAGTTGAATATCAGTTGTAGGATTATCTTCTTGCACACATGCAGGAAAACACTCATTATATGTGCCAATGATAGTTGCATAGTCAAGGAAGGTAGGCTTGCATTCAGCAGGGATTGTGCAAGCAAGAGAGGCAATAAATTGGCTAAGTAATTTGCCAATTTTTGTATGACAGTGTGAGACAATTAGCTGATGTACTGAGGGCTCTTGTAAGAATATTTTTTTATGTAATTGTTTCATGATCCATGATTAATATACAATAGAAGATAGTGGGTTTTTTAGCTGTAATCTTTCCCCGGGAAATTATCTATGTTGTGTGTGATTGATCTTTCTTCATGTTCATGTGATTAGCAATTGTGTTTTTAATTCCACAAAATATTTGTAGAAGCAATTCAGTATTTAAATTTAGCACATTGTTAGATTAAGTGAATCCAAGATATACATGGTTCTTGTATAATTTCTACAGGTTTTTCCAAGGACATCTGTCCGAAAAATCTATGTGTCATTTGTCATATGTGAGTGATGTTCAGTAAATGATCAGTATTTGTGTAGGTTTCTATTTTTGTTTACTTGAAAGTTTTTATGAATATTCAGTTAAATAATTTTTGTAATAAATAAGGTAGGATAATTAAATCAATATTTAGCAGTAGGATTTGTGTAATAAGGATTCATAAATTTTCACAAAAGTTGTTTTTGAAGATGAAAAATTCTCTCAAATGTTTCAAATTGCAAATATTAGAGTATATTTCTCCTATGATATTGTTGTTATAAATATAAAGTTTTTGTTATCACTCTACCAGATCTCTGAGGCTGAGAAGAGACCAGCAAAGGTAACCATAGACCAATATTTTTCCAAGTAGCTAGCCCTACTAGGCAGGAGAGGGCTATCTCCAATGAATCTTAGCCAATATCACTGGATCAATGACATATTAGGTTAGGTATAGTAGCACATGGGTTTAATTTATTGAATTTTGAGGTGTTGGATGGTGAATAGGTCAGGGAAAATAAGGATCAGAATTGCAGGGATATGATGGAGCAAGGTAGGTGAGAAGTTCAACACAAAAGGATATATGATGAAGTGGTCTATATTTCTAGGGTTTGAGAAAAGAGAATAAGAGATATAAATTATTTTTTACTAAGAAGAAGATGAAACAAACTGTAATTATTCCTCCAAAACAGAGCATAAGCTTAATAAATTTTGTCTTTCAGACTTAGGAAACAATTACATTTAGAAATGGAATGAATATGAATCAAAATAAATTCACACATTTTCATAACATAAGAAGAAACAATGTCAAATAACTTTACCATAACAATTCCATCAAAATAACTGCAACTCAGTCTATTATTACTACCCAAAAGTATGATTACAAAAAGTGTTCCAAGATCAATCCAACAACATCAAACCCTTTCTATGAGAAAATAAGTGAATAATATAGACCAAAAATAATTCTCACCAGCTTAGGGGTCGAATCCCTGACTTGTGGAGCTGATCCACAAAGTGCTCAACTAGAAACCCAAAGACTAGGGAGGTAAAAAAACTCATCCCTAACTTTGGTGAAACTGATAGATTTATTAAAAAATACACTTTTACCCAATGTATCTACCCTCTAGTAACTATTTAGGACATAATTACATTTACATGGATGAATTACATCAGTAAAAACTCATAACTTCTATCACCAACTGAGATAAATTCAAAAAATGGAAAATATCATTGAATCTGGCAAAAGCACGGCGTGTGAAGCAAAAGCGCAGCACTTGAAGCAAAAGCACAGCACCTGCAGCAAAATCACAACACCAACTTCAATGCCACTTTTGGAGGCCTTCCTAAAGTCCAAATTGAGCCCAATATAGCTCATTGGAAAACCTCTCCTATCTAGTTTCCAAATATGGCCATTTTTCCCTGTCATAATGTCCAAATTTGATGTTCCAATAGTCAAAATATGATGTATATTGCATTATGAATCCAATGGTGGTGGCCATTTTTCCTTTGGAGGCTCCTAGAAAACTCGCAGTGCCTAGACAGGTGGATTGTGCAGAAAGTCTATCAAAATTTGTGAAAATGCTCAAAATTGAAAACAAATGCCCAAAAACATTCAAAATTGGTATATATAGTGCTAATAATGTGTCTCAAGCAATAAGGGAGGCATCAGCAAGGATCTCAAGTTTATCCTCCTCCTTTTTCTTGATTATGGTTTGCATGTATTTGTCCTTCAACTGCTTGAGCTTAATGTTGCAGATATTGTATTTAGTGATGTACCTATATGTGTCTGAGCATCTCATTGTCTTTTTTTTCCTTACGGAGAAGCTTCTCAAGGTGGAGGTTAACTCTATCAAGCCACACCTCTCTGTCATCTTCAACTTCCTTTGCAATCCTTTCCTCAAAACTAAGTTGCTCTGCCTCATGTTTTTCCTGCTCTAGAGCTCTCTTAAGATATCTTGTTTTTTGTCTTGACTTGATGGTTTTAGTATCATCATGGTTAGAGTCATTAGGTGCCATCATTGCCTTACCCTTGATGTCTTGTATCTTTGCCTTTAGCAGCTCAAACTCCATGATTACCTGCTTGTCTTTCAGTTGTTGTTTCTCTTGTTCAAGGAATGATATGACAAATTGGTATCTTGCCATGTTGTCCTGCAGTTATTTGATCATGGAATCCTTCTCTTTTATGATCATCTTTGAGGCCTCATGATCATCTTGATCATCCAACTCCATCAACTCAAAGTCTCTTTATTCCTTATGAAGGTCTTCCACTTCATGGACAACTGTCTCTTCCTGCTACTCATCCTAATGTACCTACTTTTTTGATGAAGAAGGCAAGGCCCCTTCCATAATCTGTGGAGAAAACACTTGCCTAGGTCCCCTCTAGTAGGTTTTTACCTTTTTTGTTTCTTTGAATTCTTTGGCCTCTTTGGCCTCTTTCACTATAAGCCTTGCTAGATGACCCTATTTGTATTTGAGACACTAATGCTGGTGGTGGAATTTGTCTAGCAGGCTGAGGTGGTGTAGTATTGAAGGAATAATTCTCAATGAAGGTCTCCCATGCAATGTTTAGTTGATTGAGATGATGAAGAACAATTATTTTTATTATAGAATGATGAAAGACGTTTTTCATTTGATGTTCATACTCTCTTTTCTATGTTATCTATGACATTTTATCAATACTCCTGTATAAATAGTGAGGGATGTTGAGCGATTTCACCCTAGTGAAATGCATGAGAATTCTGATGTGATAGGCATATATTCTAGAGAATCTTCCCTCACAAGTGAAATATTTCATGATGATATTCATCATGGGAGAAAATCTATCATGTAGGTGACTAAAAGGAAATGCTTTCTTTTTTTCATTTTTGTACCTTGGCTTGAGAAATGGTTCATAATGTTGGGCATCTACATCTTTGGCCTTAAACCATTTTTCACCCACATTGGGTATCCTTGTGGCTACAACAATAATATTTTTGGAGATGACGAAGGTTACCCCTGCAATGGTCACTTGGTTATCTTTGAGGTTAGAGATAAAAACTCTGGTCAAAGTAGGGTGATGTTGTACTCTTTGGACCATCTCACAGAAGTCAAAACAAACCACATGTTTGAAGCAATTGACTGTCATGGGTATGGCCAAAAATTCTCTAGTGTTGGATGGCTCAAGCCTCAAAATCCTCTCTCCTTTGTGATTTCTCCTCTCCTCTCCTATTTTCATCTCCTCCTCCATAGTATTTGTCTTGTTTTGAAACCCTAGAGAAGGGGAAGGGAAAGGGGGTAAGATAGTAGGGTTAGGGAGTTGGGGATAAGTGTAGGAAAATTTATGGAATTGGGGAAGGGATTTAGGGAGCTTAGGGAAGTGGTGGGGGATAGAAAAACTTAGGGAGATATGGTAGGGAATTTTATTACAGGAATATGGTGGGACTACCTAGGAAAATGCAGCCTAGGAGTAGGGTTTTAGAAAATTGGACTTGGGAATAAGAGATAAGGTGATGTAGGGATAGGGGGAATGATTCTGGAGTGCGGGAAGGGAAAATAGGGTCTACAGGAAACAATCTTGGCTTGCAATGGTGAAATCTAGGGTTTCTTGGCTCAAAACTTTAAATGGTGAGTGAGGAAAGTTTGCACCATAAATTCACAATCATAAACTGAAAGGAGGGCTTTGCGAGGTGTAACCTACTTTTAATTGACTGAAGAAACCCCTGCTTGATGGTTGGACTACTTTCAATGAAGGTTTCAAGATGTGGGAGAAAGTTGGAAAAAGCGCAGCAGCTTAAGCAAGAGTGCATTGCCTCCCAGGTAAAAGCGTAGTGCCTTAAGGAGGAGCATAGTGCCCTCTCTGTCAAAAGCAAAACGCTTCAAGCAAGAGTGCATCGCCTTCCAAAAAACTTGATTTTCTTTCTTAAAATTTGATTTTTGACTTGGGAGTCTGAGAGCTCAATGCATGAGGATGCAAATGAGTGTCTCTTTGGTCTTTGATGGCCCTTTATACTTGGTGAAATTTCATAAATTGGCTTTGGGACCTGTTGGGTACCGGATTTGTATAATTTCCTCTCCCATTTTTACCTTATATTTCTATCTCTTTATGCCATTATTTATCTTAAAAGCATGAGGTAAAACCCTTCTTCCTATATTTTATGGGATATTTTATTAATGATGTATTTGTCATGGAGGTTTTACCTTTCCACATATTAAATCTAATATTTCTTCAGATTTGGCTACAACAGGAGCGTTGCGGCCGCAAGCCAAGGCACAACCCATCATTTCCAGTGTCTTCCTTATTTGCTGCTACAGTGTGACAGCCATGGGTGTATCAGCACTATCTTAGGATTTCTTATGGTTTCTTGTTGGGAAATCCAGTTGCCGTTGTAACAATATGTATTTTGTAACAATGGAGTCGTTGAGAGGAAGTTGAGGCTTCAGGACTATTGTATAAAGAGGCCTACGAGCTGTGAATCAGGGGACCCTTTTTGGATACATAGAATTTTTAATTAATCCTTTTATCATTAATTGAATATACAACAGTTCGTTGTTTCTCTGTAATCCTTGAGTTTCCACAGCCCTGATCTAAGAGTTGGGCCCACTCTTGTGATCAGGTGTTGCATTTTTCTTTCTTTTCATTGCAGTGTTGAGTTTCGTGTGATTCTTTATTTGTTGTTATAGTTGTGTTCATTGTTGTGGATGCCTTTTATTTCTGAAGTTCATTTCATTGTTGTTACAGTGATATTTGTGTTATAGAATAAACCTATGATCTACAGCGAACCATGTGTTTGTATCTGGATATACTTTGTTGTTAGTATTGAAATAACTAATGCCCTCGGGTTGAAAATTTATGTGGAAAAAGGGTTGAACTATGTTCAATCCCGACACTAACATTTTGGCGCCGTTGCCAAGGAACGCTAACAGGTGCAAGAAAAGGATATGAAACAGATCTTAGAGTTGATCTCTCGTCTTGAGGTGGGAAACTATTTCCCAGCTTCAAGTCCTGAGCGTAAGTGCCTTGTGTTTTCTTTCTTCTTTCTTTCTTTCCTGTTTCTTTTATTATTTTGTTTTCTGTAAGAATTAAACCCTCATCTTGGGGAAGGTTTTCGTAAAACCTTTCCCTAACTCCTGGGCGTAGTCCAGTTTTTCTTTCCTATTTTTCTTTCCTGTTGTTTTCTTTTAGGGGCTAATTTCTCGTCCTGGGGAGGGTACGTTATTACCCTACTCCAAGTCCTGAACTTCGATTTTTTTTCCTTTTCCTGTTGTTTCGTTTCTGTGAATTTTTCCTCTCTTCCTGGGGAGGAAGTTATTTTTCCTACTTCGGGTCCTGAGCGATTGATTGATTTTCTTTGATGAACCCTCTCCACAATTTGTATGAACAAATATCCAAACAAGAGGGGCAGAGGAAGACCCGTAAATAAATGGAAGGATCTGGGAAGGAAGACGTATATTCAGGAAATTATTGAAAAATATAGATCTGAGGCATCATCCCGTGTTGCTGTTAGGGTTAGGGTTCAAACGAAGTCTGAAGGGAAGTCTGTGGAACAACCAGTACCATCCATGGTACCAAAAGGTGTTCTTTCTACAGCAGAAGATTTAATAAATGGGGTATCATTGGAGGAGATATCCTTATCAACAGCAGAACGGGAAGATGTGGCAAGTAAGGGATCAGAAGAATTGAGCAACTCTAACTGGGAAGAAGAGCCTCAAAAAGGGTTTTCATCCCCAAGAGACCAAGGCAGCGCTGTGAAAATTCCTGTTACTGAGTTAAATGATTCTGACTTGGTAAAGGAATGTTTGAAGGACTTTGAGTCACCAAGGGACCAGGGGAGTGCAGTGCGACCTTCTTCAGTTGAATCACTCCAAGTGCCGACTGCGAGACCAATCAAAATTCCAAGTGAGTATTGGAAAGTATTATGGCACCTGTAAGTTCCTCCATTGATTTTCCCATAGGAAACGTTACAGGTGATGCACCAATGAGACCCATACCTTTGACATCCTTGCCTAGTTTTCATGGGCTCTCTTCAAAAGACCCTGATACATTCTTTTTTGAGTTTGATATTGTTTGTCATGGATGATTATATGACTGATGCTCATAAATTAAATATATTTCCTACTACCTTGAAAGGGACAGCCCTGAGATGGTTCATGGGTTTAGGGGGAAGCACGATTACCTCATGGGAAGAAATGAAAAAAGCTTTCTTGGAAAATTACCAAGACTACTGTAAGTCCCGTGACATTAAGGAAGAAATATTTAAATTTGTACAGAAGGAGGATGAAAATATGGAGGACTGTATCAAACGATTTAAATACATATTGCAGAGGTCTAGACATAGTGACTTGAATAAGGACATTCTAAAGATCATTCTTCTCAGAGCACTCAGGGAATACTCTCTGAAACTTCTGAATATAGTGGGAAAAGGGGATATTTTGAAAGAAAACTTTGAAACTATATGTGATTATTGCATTAAATGTTCGCGGGGGGCTGCAAGAAGTGGACAAGGTATTTGGTCATCGAAGACCTCCGGTGGAGGGGTCACAAAAGCAGAGATTGGAAATCTACTAGATAATCTAAGGACCGATATCCTGAGCACACTATCAGCCCAAATGGACACTCTACAGGAAAAACAGAAGCAGATGGAGTTGGAAAAAACCATAGCCATTTTCGCCCTCAGTGCAGAAAGAAACACCCTTTGAAGGAATGCCCACTGAACACAGTGGAAGCCTGCACAATCTGCGAATAGACTCACGCGACCAGTGCATGTCCTTCCTTGCCTAGGCTGAAAGCGATTTTCCAAGGAGAAAGCGAGGAAAGCATAGTGGACCAGCTATACTTTATGGGGAAGAAGAAGCCATGGAAACCTCGACCACCGGCAGTGAATCCAGGTATGTTTCAAGACCCATCAAAGTACTTTCATAATTTTAGTATGGGTCCCCAATATGCACCATTTTCAACCATATGGCCTCAATAACAGTATCCCCCTTGTCAACAATGGGTTCCTCAAGCCAGTCTAAATCCTTCATGGAATAAGACTTGGCGTGGATCCCCTCCCACTGGATAGTTTCCTCAGCCTATGCCTCAGCAAGAACTTCAGTTTCCTTCCAATGTGCCCCCAAGAAACCTAGCCATTAGACCTCAGCTCCTTATCCAACCCAACCCAAATCCGAATAATAAAAGGGTTCAATAAATAGACACCCTGAACCTTCCATCCTACAGCATTTCTACCGCAGGACTCAATGAGATAAATCTACGGTCTGGCCGGGTAGTAAATGCGCCTACTTCACCCATTATTACAGAACAATTTGATGGTGAAGATACATAACCAGAACAAAGAACAGTGAGGGAGAATTTATATCAAAACGTAATAAATTAGACACCTCCCCAAGTTGTTCCCAATCAAGGTCATTTGATATCTCCCCCATACCCTGAAAGATTGAACTTGAGCAAACAAAACCCTCAAGCAAAATTTGACTTTCTAGGGGAACTGCAGAATCTTTTTGTTAAAATACCCCTTTTACAAGCTATGAGGGATGTACCTATTTATGCAAAAAAATTGAAGGAATACTGCTCAAAGAAACCAAAGAGAAAACCTAATGATCCATTAACTACTCATGTAATGGGCAGACTATCCGATATCATGTTAGGAAAGGTCATGCCTGTAAAATACGGAGACCCCAGGAACCCGATTCTAACAGTACAAATTAATGGGATTGAAATCCCAAATGTACTAATGGATTTTGGAGCGGCCATTAACATTATCGCTGCTGAAACAATGAACACATTAGGACTTGGAAACATTAAACCAACCCCTACTATCCTGGAACTTGTAGACAGATCCACAATTAAACCAGTAGGGAAACTAAAGGATGTCATCATTTAAGTAGGCTCATGGCATTACCCCGTGGACCTCCTTATATTGCGGACTTGATCTTCAGTAGGAGGCCACCCATTGATCCTAGGAAGACCCTGGTTGGCAACTGCAGATGCCTACATAGGATGTCGTTCTGGACACATGATCATATCAAATGGGACAGTTACGAAGAATCTTAAGCTCTATTCTCCTGTGGAAGCAAGCCCATCTGAAAAATCATTACCCATTCAAAACCCTTTACCTGCAGAAGAGCTTGAACCTGAAAATGAAGATGTTAGACCAGTTCTCACTATTGACCAGACCCTTCAATTTAAAAAAGAAACTGAAGATGATGCCATTAATGCCTTCATTAATGATTCCAGTTATGTTCCCGATCAAACTCGACATATTCTAGAATCTGCTATGAACTATGAGATATAGGAAAACATTGAACCAGAAGACGATATTGACGACATTTTTGTAACCCCATTTCAGGATAGTAATCCAATCGGGATTGAACTAGGGAAAACACTTAATATCAACCCAAACCTGTCTGAATCTCATACTAAATAGCTTTTGAATGTCCTTCAAAATCATCAAGAATATTTTGCCTAATATTATACCGACATGAGGGGTATCCCTGCCAACCTATGCACTCATCATATTTACATTAAGGAAGATTGCCGCCCTGTAAGACAACCTCAATGGAGGATGAATATTGCTCTCAAAAACATTGCTAAAGAAGAATTACAAAAATTGTTAGATGTAGGATTCATTTATCCCATCTTAGATAGCCAATGGGTATCTCCGCTAGTTATCGTTCCCAAAAAGAATGGTAAATGGTGGATCTGTGTAGATTACAGGGAACTAAATAAGGCAACACAAAAAGACCATTTTCCTTTGCCATTCATTGACCAAGTCCTGGACACCTTGGCTGGAAAGAAGTTTTTTTCCTTCCTAGACGGATTTAGTGGATATAAATAGATCCAAATAGCCCCAGAAGACTAGGACAAGACAACTTTCACATGCCCGTTGGGAACCTTTGCATATAGGGTCCTCCCATTCGACCTGTGTAATGCTCCTACTACCTTCTAGAGGGAAATCTTGGGGATTTTTTCTGATTTGGTCGATGATAGTGTCGAAATATGTGGATGATTTTACTGCATATGGAAACTCATTTGAGGAAGGATTGCAAAATTTGGAGAAGGTACTCAAAAAGTGTAACCAGACCCATGTATTGTTGAGTACAGTCAAATTCCATATGATGAGGGAAGAACGAGTAGTATTGGGACATTTGCTCTCAGGCACTAGAATTCAAGTTGATCCAGCTAAAGTAGAGGTAGTATTACATTTCCCGGTACCCAAAACACCCACATAGGTACGTAGTTTTATTGGTTGTGTTGGTTATTACAGGTGCTTTATAGAAAATTTTGCTAAAATAGCACATCCACTATTTCAATTTCTAACAAAAGATGCAGAATTTTTGTGGACTAAAGATTGTGAGAGAGCCTTCACGAAAATTAAGGGGCTGGTGTGCACGGCTCCAACCCTCCAAGGACCTGATTGGGAATTACCATTTCACATACATACTGATGCTTCTCAGATAGCAGTAGGGGTTGTTTTAGGACAGCAGGTAGACAAAATACCATATGCAATTTATTAAATCATAAAGAATTTAATTCCTGCTGAGCTAAACTATACGATGACAGAAAAAAATTCTTAGTTGTCATTTACGCTATCAATAAGTTCCCGCACTACATCACCGACTACTCTACTATTTTCCATACTGATCATGCAGTAATCAGGTATTCAAGGAATAAACCTATTACTCCTGGATATATTATGAGATGGTTACTATTGCTTCAAGAATTTGATATTACAATGGTAGATAAGCCAGGAAAATAAAATGTAGTAGCTGATTTCCTATCTAGAATAGATAACAATGAAGAATGCACACCAATAGAAGACAATTTTCCCGATGAACATCTTTTTGCAGTTTCTACTAAACCTCTGTGGTATGTATATATTGCTAACTATCTTGCTACAGGGAAAGTGCCTCCTCATTTTTCATATAGGGAACAACAAAATATTATTCATCATAGTGCCTGATATTCTTGGATGGCAGGGTACCTTTTTCATACAGGAGCAAATAAGCAGATCTGGTGCTGTGTGTCTAAAGATGATATTTATGAAGTATTGAAAGCTGCCCATGAAATCCCTTGTGGAGGGAATGTATCGGACAAAAGAACAGGCCATAAGGTGCTACAAATGGGATATTACTGGCCTTCCATTTTTCGTGATGCTCAGAATTATGTCAGGAGGTGTGATAGTTGCCAACATATGGGGAAGCCCGGTAGAGCTGATGAAATGCCTTTGTAGGAAAAATTAGTCCTCAATCCCTTCGATAAATGGTCTATTGACTTCGTTGGAACCTTTAAACCACCCTCCCAGCAGAAATTCCACATCTTGGTCTGTACTAATTACGTGACTAAGTGGGTGGAAGCCAAAGCTATTGTGAAAGAAACAAAATAGGTAGTCTCAGATTTTCTATTCGAAGAATTTTTTTCTCGTTATAGTACTCCAAGAGAGGTTGTTTCAGATGGAGGAGCACAATTCACATCACACAAGATAGCAAAGGTCATGCAAAAATATGGGGTCAAGAACTGAGTGACATCTCCATACCATCCCTAGGCGAATGGACAAGTGGAAAGCACAAATAAGACATTATAAAATATTTTGACAAAAATTGTGGCATACCATCATTGGGATTGGGCTCAGAAACTTCCAGAGGCTCTATGGGTATACAGAACAACATGGCGGAATACAACTGGGATTTCACCATTCGAGTTGGTTTATGGGAAATCCCCGTTGTTTCCAATAGAATTTGAAATAAGCACACTCATAATAGCTCTGGAAGTTGGTTTAGATCTATAAGATGCCCAAAAACATTGATTGGCTCAGCTTAATGAACTTGATGAAATACGTTCAATGGCTATCCTGCGAACTACTACTATCCAACAGTAGACAACGAAATGGCATGATAAGTTTATTAAAAATAAGGTGTTTCAAAATGGATATTGAACACTACTTTTTGACTCTTGTTTTAAGGATTTCAAGGGAAAGCTTTTCACTCGTTGGATGGGACCTTATGAGGTGGACGTTGTATTTAATAATGGAACAATCAGGCTAGTCACAATTGACAATACACATACTATCTTTATAGTCAATGGACATCGCCTGAGACTATACCACAAACTGGCCTCTAAGGATGCTTTTATTAAACAACTCTATAAGAAATATGGTTTAAAGATTATCAAGGCAGAGAATCCTTCCTCTGCATCCTAGTTGTAAAAAAAAAAATTATATATATATATATATATATATATATATATACACACACACACACACACACACACACATATATAATAAATAAAGAATTATGTTCTATTTTCTTTTCTTTTTGCAGGAGCTACGACTAAGGAGTGGAAATCAAGGAATTTTCTTATTGCTGCTGCTCATGGTGTTGTTACTCATGATGTTGTTCCTTGGTGGCTGCTACTCATGTTGCTGTTACTCGGATGATGCTACTCATGATGCTATTACACCAAGTGTTGTTATTAGATGTTGTTACTCCTTGATCAATGCTGCTACACCGAATGTTGTTACTCATGTTGTTGTTACTCGGTTGCTGCTACTCATGTTGTTATTACTTAGTGGCTACTACTCATGTTGTTGTTACTTGGATGCTGGTACTCATGATGATGTTACACCGATGTTGTTACACTGATGTTGTTACTCTGATGTTGTTACACCAGATGTTATTACTCTGATGATGTTACTCCGCTGCTGTTACACCGATGTTGTTACACTGATGCTGTTACACCATCCACATCATTACTGCGTTGTCATCCTACCAACCATCAAATCATCCAGGTAGGCCGTCAGGTATGCCTCCACGTGACTTTTACTGATTTAATTAAATATCCCATGTGAAGATTTTAATGTCGTGGATGGCAAAAATTTAAGTTGGGGGGGGGGTGTCATCATTCCAAGGATGGTATAATAATTGCCTCATAAGTTAAGTGTGACATTCTGCTCATACGATTCCCATCAATATGTGGTATCATCATTAAATCGTATTGGGATTCGTGAGATGTCTTGTCCACCCTGTACGAACAATTATTATTTTTATTTTACCACACTTACCATATTCTTTCATGATTTTTCTCTATTTTTGAGAGTTACCAACCGTATTTACCGTTACCACCTTTCCATTTTCACTGTGTTGTTCCTCCAAATTTGGTACCCACCTCCTTGCCCAACAATCTACTGCTACAGGAAGTGTTGCAACAAGTCTCCACAGTATGGGTGGGCTGGCTATGCGGCATGAGCCTCAAAACAAAGTTTCAGTTCGCAGCAATCCAGAGGTTTGGCAAGTTTTGGTCGACACAAGATGCGATATCTACTTTGACAGATTGCAAGGATTTGATGGAGGTATCACAATGGAATTCACACTTGATTTAGAGGAGAATTATTCGCGGGTTAGAGGTCTGGAAGTTCCTGTCACATAGGAAGTAATTGTAGAGGTTAGCGGGCTCAGATAGCAGGGGCATCAATGGTTCGCTCGAAAAATTTCTCTCCCAGAATTTTCCAAATTGTTCCTACAAGCAGGAGAAAGTGTTGTTCAATTGGGCAGAGGATACAAGCGCAGAACTGTGTCGTATCCTTGGAACGAAGTTGCAGGTTTCGTAATAAAACACATTACCTGCGAAGGTCGGTCCTCAGCTCTGTTCAAGTATCACTTTAAAATTTTAACATACCTCTGATTTCCACAGAATCAGGAGCATGCCCTAAATATGCCATTTTTCTTATTGAAACAATTGCACCATATGGCACAGTCTGCTGGACGCTCTCCCCAGATGATGACAGTACTTTCTAACCATGGACTGGTGCGATTATTGGTCGTGTATGCAATAGGCAGGCTACAGGTTTCCTGGGTGGAACTCTGCAGATCCTCAGAAGAAGCGGTAGCAGCTATGATTACTGCTAGAGAAGAAGAACCAGTCTTTCTGGGTGGTCAGGTGGAAAAAGAAAATTCAGACGAAATTGATCAAGAGGAACCCGAGGAAATGGAAACAAAAATTAACCAATAGGAACCCGAGGAAATGGAAATGTAAATTAATCAGGAGGAACCAGAGGAAGAAGAGATGAATATGGAGGAAGTAGTCGACGACACAGACAAGGCTGCCACACAAGAACCAGCCTCGCTTGGAGAACCCACAAAGGAAGGAATTATGGATATTGTGCAGGAAATCGATATTTTTATACAGTTGTCAACCTTTGTCAATGAAGAAAAAAGGAATGGAATTGTGGACATAGGAATGGAAAGTGATGTTGTTTCACAAGAAACAACATCACCTGCCTAGACAGACATGGATGTTGATACAGGTGGGGGTGTTACACAAGAACCACCCCCAATTCGGCTAGAACAGGAGGATTCAACCCGCAAAATTGATGTTGGACCTCAAGAATCGGTACCGACTGTGAAAACAAAGGTGATTCCCAAGGAAAAGGGGGCTAAAGAAGGAATGAGTCAAGAGGTCGATATTGTTCCACAAGAACCAGTATCGACCCATGAAGAAGAAATGGTAAGAAAAGGGTAAGAGGAAATAAGGGAATTGAGCCACCGAATCGATGCTGCTCCACAAGAACCAGCATCGACTCCAGTTTAGGTAGTAATGCATGAAGTCCCGGTCCAAACTAGAAATTATGATGATGGGACTGTTCCCTGTTCTTCATTCCAGTCCTTAATGCCCAGAGGGGCAAGGGGTTTTCGCTCGCCCAAACGATTAATGGAAGAAGTGGTTGTTCCCCCGGTCCTAATATTTGTTGACACGACCAAGAATTGCCCAGACACTACTAAACTAGAACAATTGGAGGTCACCAGGAAGATAGAGTTCCTGTAGAAACATCGAAACAAAGAGGGATCAATGAAATTTCCGACCAAACAGCAGGAGTTTCTAGAAGAAATGTAGAAGAACAAGGCCGTGTGGATAGGGAGCCCGGCCAGAAGGGCTTGAAAAAAGAATCAATAGAGGATGCCAGCAGTATTATGCCGCCTTCTGAGCCTATTATAGTTCTAGAACTTGAATTCATCGTTAAACAGGAATGGTTTGAACAGTGTGAGAAAATAAGGTTACCTCTCAAAAAGAGGTATCAACTACAGTTCAGTGAAACCATGGGACTAAAAAGGGAGGTTCAGGATTTGAAGAAGCAAGTTTCACGTTTAAAAAGGAAGGTAAAAATATACAAATGGAGGGAAATAAAGCCAAAGAGTGAAGTCTCCATTGCAGCTACCCAGACCGGGCCAATCGAAGAGTTGTTTGAAGGTTGAGAATTTGTATTGGCCACTGAAATTCAAAAGTGGTAGTCTGCGGTGAGCGACCATAAGAAAGAAA
Source organism: Pinus albicaulis (assembly GCA_034641835.2). Lineage (NCBI taxonomy): Eukaryota > Viridiplantae > Streptophyta > Pinopsida > Pinales > Pinaceae > Pinus > Pinus albicaulis. The sequence goes on along the minus strand of CM076578.1, from coordinate 816,719,883 downwards.
CATCTAGGGTTAGAGAATAGGCTGCTGGAGTCATTACGGGGTACATAGATCAGTTATATAAGGCACGACTGAAGCAAGCCAAACAGAAGGCCAGGATAGAAGAGCTGGAAGAAAAATTTCAGTTTCTAAGGACAGATAAGGAGAAGATGTTCTCCCTAGCATAGTAGGTAATGCCCTGCAGACCTTCTACACATAGCTATGCCTTATTCCTTCATGAAAAATTTCTTTTCTTTTGTCTTGAAAGTATATATAAGGAGATTTGATACGAAATTGAGGACCCCATTCAATTTCTCCGTATTTTAAAAATTCATGATGTTATAGGACAACACTTAATGTGCGAGCTCTACATGCATGGGTATTATTTAAAGCATGATCAGTCCTTTAACCCCATTCCATTCATGGGGGACGTACACTTAACGGCTTTCACCTCCTTTACCATCAATCAGATTAAATGGAGAAAGGCCTGGGATACATTTGAAGAAAATCAAGTCGAAAGGGAATTAATGGTGAGAAGAGAGAATGTTCAGTCCTATTTATAACAAGCATTATACCTTTCTACAGATTGAGGGCCGTAAATAACACATGTCGGCAACTCAGAAATGGTGTGATGACCTGTGTGTCGGCCAGATTACAACATTCCGGAAGGAAGCACTGGACAGTTTTCAGAAAAGATGGATGTTGTCTTCTTCAGCCGTCAGGGAAAGAGAACCATTCGGGGCACCTAACTTTGCATGTGGCTTAAAGAGAATGTCGCGTTATGTGGCATGCATTCATACCTGTGGGGTTAGATGGATGGGATTCAGATTTCAATTTCCCCTTTTATGGCTGCCAACTGCACAGTATACTCCTGCTTATAACGTTGAACTCGACTGGTGGAAAGCGTTGTTTTGAAAGAGGGATATAACCCACCAAGAACATAAATGGCTGCAGAATATGACCTCACACAGCTTCAAGCCGATCATAGTCAATCCAATTTGGATCTGAGGAGACGACGAGCTGCATGAGGACATGCAGATAGACCAGTTGGGGGGAGATGTTGGGTACCAGATTTGTATACTTTCCTCTCCCATTTTTACCCTATCATTCTATCTCTTTATGTCATTATTTAGCTTAAAAGCATGAAGTAAAACCCTTCTTCCTATATTTTATGGGATATTTTATTAATGATGTATGTGTCATGGAGGTTTTACCTTTCCACATATTAACTCTGATATTTCTTCAGATTTGGCTACAACAAGAGCGTTGCGGCCACAAGTCAAGGCACATCCCATCATTTCCAGTGTCTTCCTTATTTTCTGCTACAGCGTGACATCCATGGGTGTATCAGCACTATCTTAGGCTTTCTTACGGTTTCTTGTTGGGCAATCCAGTTGCCGTTGTAACAATATGTATTTTTGTAACAATGGAGTCATTGAGAGGAATTGGGGGTTTCAGGACTATTGTATAAAGAGCCCTACGGGCTATGAATCGGGGGACCCTTTTTGGATACACAGAGTTTGTAATTAATCCTTTTATCATTAACTAAATATACAGTAGTTTGTTGTTTCTCCTATAATCCTTGAGTTTCCACAGCCCTGATCCAAGAGTTGGGCCCACTTTTGTGATCAGGTGTTGCGTTTTTCTTTGTTTTCATTGCAGTATTGAGTTTGGTGTGATTCTTTATTTGTTGTTACAGTTGTGTTCATTACTGTGGATGCCTTTTATTTCTGTAGTTCATTTCATTGTTGTTACAATGATATTTGTATTATAGACTAAACCTGTGATCTACAACGGACCATGTGCTTGTATCTGCATATACTTTGCCGTTAGTCTTGAAATAACTAATGCCCTCGGGTTGATAATTTATGTGGAAAAAGGGTTGAATTTTTTTCAATACCAACACCAACAGGACCCACATTTCCTTTTGAACTCAACTTTAACATTGTACTTTACCTTTTGAACTTGATCTTTGGATTTGATCTTTTGATGGATTTTGAACACTATAAATTTTAGAACATTGACTTATTTGGTTGATGGAACCTTGAGTATGCAGCTAGCTTGGAACCATGACAACTTATTACATATTAAGAAACATAAAATTACGTGTTGAATTGAAATCAAATTTACAAATCAAACTTTCATAATAAAATGTTTTTATTGTCACTCTCTTGTTTGCTAGACTTTTATGCATGCAAATGGCGATTTGATGGACCTTGAAAACCCTAAGACCTAATGGAGACTTTGACTAAATGAAATTAGTGATGAAAAGACTAAAATGATTATGAAAACTCATGGCTAATGTACACTCAGAAAGGTGGTGAAATGAGCCAACGAGTAATGAAATTTCTGAAAAGAGTGAGATTTGACCTAAATCTGCACCAAGTGACCAAATTTTTGCATGATGACCTAATGGAATGACAAATATTTCAGAATGGGTCCCTTAACATGACATGAAAGAGTTTATTTGATCACTGGTGGAAGAATTCAAATACTGACACTAACAGGTTCTCCAGATGACTCTGGTCTTAGTAGCTATATAAGGATGTGGCCTTGAAAGGAATTTCTAGACAAGAAAAAATTGTGTAAACGTTTCAAACCACCTAGTTGTGTAGGAACGATCATTTGATTCTTGAAGTAAATGATGTGCTTGGAAGTAGGAAATCCATTAAGACCAATTGTTTGGCCACCAACGGTGGAAATCAATGATAGTTGTTTATTTAAACGAACGGTGGAAAACAAATAAGTAGACAAAATTTGGCCGAAAGATATTCAGAAAAAAAAAAACACCTTCGATATTAATATAATAAATTATTACATAAACAATAATAATAATTTTCTATATAAAAGTATAACTTTATATAATCTTCATACATTAAAATATATATATATATATATATATATATTTTTAAACATTACTTATACTTACACTATATTAATATATAAAAATGCATTATAATATAAAAACTATCTATAAAATATAAAAATTTTAATTAAAATTAAAATATATGCGAAAAAAAAAATATATTATATATATATTTCCCATATTACTAAAGTAAAATTTCTCTACTTCTCTGACCTTATACCAATTTGTAATCTAAGTTTATATAAAATATTTTTTCACCACTAAAATGATTCATTTATTCAAATATATATTATATTTGTATTTTTCCTATTTTTCTAACCTTAAAAAATAATATATATATATATATATATATATATATATATATATATATATAATTTTCAATCCTCAAATTATATCATCTAATTACTTCTAATGTATAAATATAATGAATTTGAAACTTTGGAATTTTTAAACTAAAAAATTCAAAAGTTTCAAATCCATTATAATTATATTTATCCATTAGAAGTAATTAGATTATATAAGTTGAGAATTGAAAATTTTCTAACCATTATATTTGTAGCACATCTTTTTGTAAATGAAACACTTTTTTTAGAGAACTTATTTCGTTCAGCATTCGAGTTACTAGAGACCCCAACCAATAAATATTGGAAAATCAACCCTTTGAAACACACAAATCCCTCAACCTAGGTGGAAAAAACGAGCCTTGGAAACCAAATTCTCTAAGGTTATTGGACACGCAAGATCTATGTATTTTAAACTACTGGTCTCCCATAATGAAGGTAGAATATTCAATAATTTACAAAATTTTACTTTGAGAAAGAAATTTAGATTTAATATTTCAAATAAAATTTAAATATACATTCAAGTTTCACACTTTCGGAATTTAATTTTGATTTTTTCAAAATTTATATTTAATATTTCAAATAAAAATTAGATATACATTAAAGTCTTACATTATTGGAATCTAACATTTGATTTTTTCACTTTTAAATAATTTCTATTTGATTTTAAAAAGTGTTACCCTTAAATTTTAATCAAAAGACTTTAAAATTTACAAATATGTATTATATGTTTATACGAGGAACGAAAATAAGCTTCTCCAATGATGCTATATTATTAGAATGAGTGATAATTTCACTAGAAATCCTTTTTCAATTGTTTCCTTTCCTGAAGTATATACCCTCTTGTAAAAGTAACACGTCATTACAAATTTTATATGTTTTCTTAATTTATTTTATATATAAATTAAAGTAAATATTAAAAAAAAATGTGTATCTTTAAGACTTTTTGTTTGATTGGAAGTAACATTAGGTTTATTTTTGCTGTAAACTTCCCTTTTGTCCATTCCATGAATAATTTGGAACACCCATAACCTATCGATTAGGAATTTTTTTTTAACGAAATGTTAAGGGTATTTATGGTGCATAAAGTTATATGTTATGGTTTGTTTCATCTCTACAACATATTTAAAATCATGAAGTGATTTATATTGGAGAACATATTTAAAATAATGAAGTGATTTTTTTTGAGAATTTATTTAAAATAATGAAGTGATTTCTATTGGAGAAGATAATGTCATCTATGTCACATTTATTTGGAGTTTTTTGGAAAACACCATCAAATAACTTTTAAGCCTAGGATTTCATTATTTTTAGTTTTAATAGGGTTTATAGCACTAAATTTACTTTTATAGGCTTCCAGATTCCTATGTAGACATATATTATTTGTAAAAACAATTGAAAAGAAAATATTTATGTGATATATAATGTCATTTTTTAATTAAAATTTAAAATTTTTGAACTTATAATAAAAATTTATTCCTTCTGAGCTATAACTTATTTTTCCTTATATCATCCCTCGAAATATATTGCAAATTACTAACCTTTGCACTTCTCTTTAGTATAATTTAACTCTAATGTCTTATTATGTACTCTCACACATAGATAAAATAGTAGATGGTTTATAGTTTCTAATTTGATCTTGCACATAATACATCTACTTAAACCCTACCATGATCTTTTTTGCTAATTTTCCTAGATTAGAATTCTATTAGATAAAGGAAACAAAACAAAAATACTTGTTTTTAGTGGGTTATTCAAATTCCATTTATGGTTCAACCATATTTATCATCTTCTATTTCCTCCTCAATAGTATCCTTCTATCCTAATTTTGTTGTATATATTTCAATTGTTTTTTTTTTAGAACATATTAGTTTTCAAACCTTAGTTCTGATTGTCTCACATTTTCCCACGGGGTGTAGCCCAATTGTAGATATCCTATTTATGAAGTAATATGTGAAGAATGAAATTCTAACTTCAATCCTCGTGCGTTAGACCAACAACAAAAAATTGTCTCACATTTTAAACTAAATATGAATACATTTCATTCTTTTGTTGTTTCTTCTAGAAATTCCAATTGTATGGTTGATTTACAACCTTTATTATATATTTTAGTAGAGTATAAATTAGATATAACTAATAAGTATTAGATTCCCAAACAATGAAGGTGCTTTCTAAAGGAATGTATGGTATAAAACTTCCTAAGAATTTTTTTTCGATGAAATTTGTCTTATGGTTAGGGTAGACCATTGATTGAGAACAAATTAAAAGAATAATGAAAATATTTCCCTAAAGTATCCTAGATCAATTTTAGCATAACTACTTCTTAGTTATGATGGAAACACCTATTTTGAGTAGTTAGTAAGAGAAAATCCACACAAGTTATCCATGCTACAATCATCCTTACTCTAATTCAAACTCACACACCTACAAATAATGAAGCAAATATTGTTATAACATAATTTTCCACCCATTCACATGTCATGGCATTATCTATCATTCCTTGACTTTTATAGACATTCATAATCTATATATATCTTCAAAAAATCATTTTTATGTTCATATGCATGCCTCACCTAAATTAAAATGTGTACATGTGACTTTATTCTAAAGAAAAAAACATGCACATACCAATTTATCCTAAATAAATTCATGTATATCTACAAATTTCACTAAAAGACATTAAAGGTGCACATAATAACATTATTTTAGGTGAGTTTTTTATAAAGGATTCACCTCCTATTCCTTCTTCCCAATTATCCCAACCAACTTTTAGGATTATATAAATTGGCGTATGGTGGAGCACAAGGGAGAGAGAATTGTAGTACCCTTACATTGGTGAATTACTTTCTACAAGTATATTCTATATTTTAAAATTTTAATATTCCCATCATAGGGATAAACTCTTATTTCTAAAGTATATTTCACCCTCTTGCAATGTAAAGAAATCCTTTCTATTTAAATAAAAATTTTACAAGAGGATAATAGTGGAGTTGAGTTTCAGTGGCTAGGGATAGAGGAATCAAGAACATGGTTTTGTACGGTGCTAAGGAGAATGGATTTGGTAATATGTTTTAATGTACTTGTTGTTTTAATATAACAAAGAGCTAACCTCATTCTTATCTCTATCTAATTGTTATATTGTGTTCTTACACATTTGATTATATAGAATTGGTTACATATACTTGTTTGATTTCAAATATTTAGAATATTTAAGGTTTATCATTATATTACTTTCACTTGTTTCTCATTCTTTACTATGTGTAGGTTTGCAAGAAAACGTGAGAACAAGGCTTTAGAAGAAAAAATACTCTTTACCCAGGATCTTCTCCAACTGACGAAAGTTGAAGAATGCCTTTTTTTCCTTCTAATCATTCATAATGATAACCACTTATCTATTATTCTAGTATAGTTCTATGTTTCTCTCCCATTCACTCCATTTTGGCTACAATCATAGTCATATGATTAATTTCCACAAACAGAACTGGTGACAATACTAGGGAAAAAATTGTTGAGGTTTTTCTTTTATAGTTACCATTTGTTCTTGCATATTATTCTGTCTTTATTGAATCTTTGTTTCAATTTGTATCTTGAAATTTTAATATTTTCACTACAATGAAAAGGCCCTCTAGCGGATGTTTCTTAGGAACCCATTATAAAAATACCCCAGACGTCCATTTGTAGTAGAGGTTACTAGAATAGGTTGGCAGTTGGAGGGTTTTGCGGATGTTTTTCGTCTGGTGCACTTATCATCCTAAACCGCACCGGTGCGTTCAACAAGAGAAAGCACCAGTGCACAAAAAACATTGGCACACTGGACACCGTGTGCTCTGTACAAACCCACCCGGTGCGTCTTATTACTGTAGCGCACTGGCGCTTCACAAATAATTTGCACTGGTGCATCCTAAAACCCCACGCAAAAACTAAAATCGTCTGGTGCGGTCTTAAGAAACCGTGCCAGTGCGCCTATAAAACCTCGCGCACCGGACTGGGTTAAATAAATAAAAAATTATGGCCAAAAAACCACATTTTTCAATTTTCAGTGCTCTAGAGATCTTAAGCACATGTGCAACTTATCCTTGTCTGAGGCACCCTGACATCGTTGCTCCCATTGCACCCATTGCATGCACTGTTGTTGTGTATTTCCCACCAATCTGCATTTTGAATTTTGCAAAACGGTGGGAAAATTTAATTTTGCAAATTCTACAGCTAATATGCCTCCTCGACTGCCAAATGTACATGTATTTTTCTTGTTTTTTTCATAATTAAGCCTTTTAGCGGATAAAAATTGTAAATTATCTTAAAATTAACCATTTTTTCAAACAAAAAAAATCCCACGCAGTGTGCTCAAGCCGTTCAGCTCGCATCGGTAAGCGATGTTGCCTGTAAATTTATAGGCTACTAGGAAACCGATGCTAATGGTATCCGCACAGGTTCCGAGGCAGTACTGAAAGGACCATCATGATATTTTAAAATTTTAAAAACAAATGTGGTGCGATCAGATACCTGGCCATACCATTGACCCTGTGGAATAGCGGCATTGCAGTGCGTTGACTGAAATATCTTCCCTGAGGTGGGTAATTTTATCAGTGCATTGCATTCCAACTTTTTGACATGGTCAACGGTGCGGGTTGGTAAAACACCGCACCGTTGACTATGTAATGATGTCAGTAGGTCAGTGCGTTGACCAAACTAAACACCTCGGGGCGTAAAGTTTGGTCAGCGCACCGCCATAGTCAATGGTGCATTCTATTACACCACTGTACCGTTGACTTTGGAACAATTCCAGGAGGGCAGTGCCCTGAAAATTTGCAGGTGCACCGCCTCCAGTGTGCTGCAATTTTCTGGTGCACCGCCTCCGGTGTGTGACAAAAAAAGACGCACTGTGACCGGTGCATGCCTATTTTTTGTGGCGCACTAACTATTTTTTTTTTCAAAAAAATTATACATTTATATTCCTAAATACATGTCTCATTTAATAAAAAAATTGTATTTAATATGTCAATCATTCAGATATGTGAAAGGAGAGAAGAGAGGGAACAACAACAACAATAGGCAGAAGTATGACATGGTTCACCCGTGGGAAGCACGAGAGTGGGAGAGAGATGAGTACCCTCGCCCTATTACAACAGCTACCCAGGGGCTCCTAAGGTAGGTAGGCCTCCTCAAGTCCTATGAGGAGGCTACTTCCCTAAAGGGCCATGGATTGTTTTTGCGACATCTTATCCATAGGTGTAATGCCCACCTACGGGCTTTCTAGGTTGGTCCTAACCAGTGATATGTGCCCACTATGGAGGACATATATTTCATTACAGGGCTATCGAGGGGAGGGTTGGATTTTCCCTCGTTCCGAGAGGTTCTAGTTGTCTATGCAACAAGGAATCAGTTGGTGTACTCCCAAAGATACATTAGCACGGATATATTGTCTCCTTCATATTTTTATGTCCCCAGAGCTCAATTACATATTGCTGCATTTGGTAGTGAGGAGGTGGTGTTTCCTCTCACTTCTGATTTCGACCATTTCACACAACACCAGCGACGGGAAACACATTAGTTGCCCACTTCTATATTATGTTAATTCTTTAGTACAAGAGCCACAACTTGTCAAGTGGTCTACCATTTTTTTGCGGCAGTTCTGTACATCCTTAGATAGATGTCATGCTCATGCACAAGGGAGGGTCAACTTCCCTTTTTCTTAAGATATTTTTAGTTTATTTTTTGAGAGGTTTCTAGAGACGAGACCTACTTTTATTTCTAGAGACGAGGCCTACTTTTATTTCTAGATACGAGACCTTGGAGGTCAATGTTGGATGCACAGATCCACATGTGGGGATAGATGATGCCCAAGAGGGGCGAGGCTGAGTTTTCCGCGAGGATATCACATGACGCACTGGAGTTGGTAGCCAATGTTGAAGAGCATCCCTTTGTTATGATCCCCTGTCCTTATGTTGGTTTGGATTGGTGAGGGTGTGCCAACATCCTCTTTACAGATGATGAGTTGCCGGATGATAGAGGTAATATCATTGTTTTATTTAAATTTATTATAACATGTTCTTTAACTTGTTTTTATTAAATTGTGTAATGAAATTGTCTAATTAATTTTCTGTACTTGTATATATTTTGCATACATTGGGTATTTTGATGGTGAGAACATGCCAGCGCCACCAAATAATCCAGGTGTGGATCCTGATGACAATCACGATATTCCAGATGTTGAGGATCATGAGGTCAACACAGAGAGACCTCCTCCTGCTGGTGCACTGGTACCGCCTTTTGTTACGTGCAGTAGGCTTGATAGCATATTGAGGATGGAGTTGGGCGACCAACTCTTTGCATTATTTGTTGAGGCGAGAGTCAGACCCGCTACTATGAGAGACATAAAAGTCAATGGTAGGTTGGTACATATGTGGAGAGGCATGCCGTGTGACATGTACAACCTGATGCGGCATGTCGTAGGAGCTACTATCTTAGTTACGCAGCTGAGGAGGGCCCTTACACATTATAGGTGTGGCCGCGACACAACGCCACGTGATCGATAGTCCGCGAGAAGCAACGCATCATCTGATGATCATGATTAGGGGAGTGATCATCTTTCACCTCGCGTCGCGCCAGATGAGCAGCCTCCATTAGCATCGACTGGTAGACACCATGGAGAGCAGGCTGGACCATCGGCCACGTAGAGTCAGCAACCTACAACATCCATCAGTATTCATGATCATGAGAAGGTTGGACCACCGACCATGTCGAGTCATTATGATGAGTAGCCGACAGTTGATCCTAATCAGCATGAGGCACTAGTACCAGATCAGCAGGCACGTGATGATCAACATGTATCTGAGCTAGTCGAGGCTACACCATTGACTGAGCAGGCCTCGACTAGTACTGCTATTTATGATATACCATTAGCTGATATAAGACATTTATATTACAGTTGTATATTTTTGACATTATTCAGTTATATATATATATATATGGTCTATGTATTTGATTTTCATGTTGCAGTTGTACTTATTTTACATGTTGGTGATCATCATGATGTGTATATTGTTAGGTCATGTTATCTATGTTCACTTAATGTGCAGCTTGCAAATAGATGTCTATGTGATAGCAGTTATTTCACATGAGATGTATATTTGATGTTTGTGTTGTGATGATGTTATACAATGCTAATTGTGTTTTGTTAGATGATCATGATCACGATGATGTTAGCGAATTTGAATGTTTTTTTTAGTTGAATGTGATATTTGTACGATGGTTATCATGATCATGATGTTTATTAATTAATTTAATATTAAATTATCATGATATTGCAAAATTGTAATTATAATTCTAATTGTATGTAAAATTCTAAAATTGTAATTGTATTTGTAATTTTAATTGTAATTGTATGTAAAATATTTGTAATTATTTAATTTTAATTGTAGTATTTAATTTATTGTGAAATGATTGTAATTGTAATTGTATATATGTAAAATTGTAATTTTAATTCTAATTGTATGTAAAATTCTAAAATTTTAATTGTATGTAAAATTCTAAAATTGTAATTGTAATGGTATATATGTAAATTTGTAAAATTGTAATTGTAATTGTAAATTTTATGTAAAATTCTAAAATTGTAATTGTGATTGTATGTAAAACTGTAAAATTGTAATTGTAATTGTAATTGTACATGAAATTGTAAAATTCTAATTCTAATTCTGATTGTATTTATGTAAAATATTTGTAAAATTTTAATAGTATTACTGTGAAATGATTGTAATTATAAAATTGTATTTGTATGTAAATTTCTAAAATTGTAATTGTAATTGTATGTGAAATTGTAAAATTCTAATTCTAATTCTAATAATTTTAATTGTAATTGTATGTAAAATATTTGTAAAATTTTAATTGTATTAATGTGAAATGATTTTATTAAAAATTTTAAATTTGTAAATTTGTAAAATTTTAAATAATTGTAAAATAATAAATCTAGAATAATATGAATTTTTGTAACATAATAAAGTTTAGAAAATAATGCAAATAAATTCATGTACTTTAGAATTATCATTATTTTATTAAGATCTTACATACAAAAAAAATAACTTTATACAGTACGTCATTGTTTTTGAAGTCAACATAATTGCAAATTATCAAGTGAAATATTGATTTTAACATCAACACAATGCAAATTACCAATTAATTAAAAATACATATTTATATAATGTTTCGAAAAACCCATCTTAAAAAGTATAAACATTGATGAAATAACACATGTACCGTATCTCTCTATGTTCTCATGATCACCCTCATCATCTTCCAGCTCGCATGGCATGATAACACTATTTTTCTCAAAAATATGTTTTTATCTAGGGTCATGTCTCAATACAAACCACCAATCCATATCCAACACATCCGGTTAAAAAAACACTTGGTTTCAGTGTTTGGGGAAAACATAGGGCTCCTTAGCTTCATCTCACATCTTTCTAGAGTTGATACATATCAGCCTACTATCACAATCTTCCTTTACATTATTCCGATCAAAGGTGTCCCACCACTTGTACCTAAAAATAACACATTGGAAATAAAATAAATCCACTTCAATGATCTCTTGTATCTTTCCGACGTAACCTAACGTCCCTCGTACTAGGTTTTGATCACGGTGGCTAGATCGACTAGATTGACCGAACTCAACTTCCACTCCACAGTCTTGTGTGATGTTTCCATCATCGGCATTTTCTGTGTGAAAATGGTGTCTATATGCCCACATAGATGGGAACAAATGCACCTATTATAAAAAAAGTTAAAAAATCATAATGTCATGTGTCTTATAATAACCGAATAGTTAAAATATGAAATATAGATGTAATTACATTTTAATGGTGCATTATTAAGTTTCAAATGTACATATAAATTAAATACATTATTACCAATTTGTTGCACCCAATCCCTACATTTAGTGCGTCCTCTTCAACATGCGGGTAACGACCGGTTGCACCCTATTTCTCTCTGACTTGGTCAACAACCCAACTGTTGGGGCATATTTTTGGCATATTTTCTTTTAAATGATCAGGATACGGCACACTTCTACCATTCAACCATCTGAATTCATTCTTGTCACTATCCCATTTCATCCTCTTTTGTTCGTACAATGCAACGCATGGTTGTGTCACTTTGGAATTGTAAAGAAGGAATTTATTGATTGCTTCAATTTCTGCATTCGCTGATGAAATAAAACTGACATTATATAGTACATAGAGATCAAAATATACATTATATCGAAGTTCAAGATGAATATTTACTTTGTGTAAATTTTAAAAATTATAAGTCGCTTACTCTTTATCAAGCGCTTTTTTCCACTTGTTTGGAGCAACTACCCTTCTCTTTTGTCTTCATCCCTTTCATCGTCCCAAATCACCACACCTGTTCTATTGTCAATCTACTTGATGTACTCACTGGCATAATAGAAATACTCATACGATATGTACCCCTCTACCATAGACCCCTCGGGTTTTGCCCTTTGTCAAACAAAAGCTTTCAATTTCTTCATGTACCTCTCTAAGAAGAACATCCAATGACAAGAAACCACCCGAACTAATTCAACCTCTTCTTCTAGGTGGGTTATAAGATGAACCTGCAAGTCCATGAAACTTGCTGGTAGTTCCTTCTCAAACATACAAACAATCTCAACTATCTCTTGACGCCACCATGGAATGCTAGCCACATGAATCTCCTTTGATGTGATCCAACATACAAATGCAGATAATTTAGATATGGAACATCATAGGTCTTGAGGGAATTCATGTTTCACACACCCACACATGAACAAAGGTCAATGACACTGCAAAGTTATAAAAACGTGCAATAATATACAAAATTATTTATGTTTTATGATCCCCGCATGGGATAACATTTATTAATATAACAAATAATAAAATCATGCGAATTTTGACATTATACGTACTCTTAGAAGATTCAAATGGTCATGCAATTTCAACCCTAACAAATGGTCATCCATAGTGAAGAAACACCATAGTGAAGACCCGTATGAATATGGCACCCTCACACCCATTATAACTTCCTTTGCCAAAGAAAGATCATATTTTTTTAAAATCCATGGGATATCACCTTCTTTGAAATACCATGAATTAGAGGGACCAGTGCCTGCCTCTGATCCTATACTTTCTAATCGTCTTGGCCAATGTTTCTTTTTAGTTTTTGAAGTAATAAGATCTTTCCTAACAGCCAATGTGTCACTTTTTTTCGATGATATCTGCCTCCATAAAGAAGATAAAACATTTTTAAATATATGTATGGGATCTAATAAGTGGGTAATCTTAAGATGCTCCCAATATGGGAGGTTATAAATGATAGATTTCCTTTTCATCCCAATGGGAAATTTCTCAACATAGGTGTCGAAGAATTCTGGATCATTGAACATAGCCTCTCCATTTGAAACGAACATTTCTATGAACTCCTTATCATTCTCTCTCTCATATGCTCTAAGCCATTCAGTTGGTGTCGTTATTGGAGTCCTTTAGGTTATCTCTCATTTACCATTGAAATCGGATGATGCTCCTCTGTAAGGGCATTCTTCTGGGAGTAATACCCTGGAGAAATCATACATTGGATTTCGTAGGTCCTTGGACCATCTAACTTTCAAAGAAGTTCCACAACACTTACATCCAAAATACCCTTTTTTTATAAGACCTGCAAGATTATTGTATACAATTAATATGCATGGCATGTTAAATAATATCATGAAGATCAGAACAATTAAAACAAATTAAATAACTAATATGCGAAAGAATATTTTTACGTATATAAACAAATCAATAAATTAAACATGTAATTTACCAGAGAAAACTCCTAGGCCTAGATAATCATGTGTCATGTAAGCACATATGCCATACAATGTAAAACTTCTCTCTATTGCGCTAGGTCTTGAAACGTTGTATATATTTATCCCATCCCATAATTACTTCAATTCATCGACTAGTGGTTGTAAGTAGACATCCAGAAAGCCAACATAAGATGTTCATTCTTCACAGAAAACCATGGGGGGGTTATTTTTATTGATCACTACTATAGATCAAACAGGATAGTTGGTGTTCTCGAGGGAATATGGGTTGACGCAATCCATGGCTTCATAGACTTCGTACTTCATCCTTGAATTTTTCGGGCCATGTGTCCTCTATATGCTTCATGGCTATTGAATCAGTTGGGATTCGCATAACTCTAAACTCACTTCTATGTGAGGCATTCCATCCCTGCAACATAGCTAATTCTTTGCAATGAAAGAGCCTTTGAATCCTTTGGATTATAGGCATGTGCCTCAATATCTTAAAAGGAGGACCAATTGATTTACCCTTATTTTTTATTTATCATACCTATCATGCCCACATTTCGGACATATATCTTTGTCTGCATATTCTCCTCTATATAGAATACAATCATTTGGACATGCATGATATGATATGTACTTAACACCCAACATTTTCAACAATTTATTTTCCTCCTTGCAGCTACCAGGAAAGACAGTATCGATCGAAAGAACCTTATATTTGAATATCATGTAGTTGGTGATCATGGAAAATATTAATAAATGTACATAATTAATTCCGATATAATTATTAATGTTCATAAAATTGACCATTTGTAATGTTCATTGTGTACTAATTATATTTCTCAAATTTATATATGGGAGGACTTTATGGTAACTTACCTAAAATTTTCCAAGAAAAATGCATTCGAAAAGCCAAAATTTTCATTCAAGTTGTACAAATCATTGTTCCCAACTAGGTAGACTTTGACTGACCACTAGATCCAAAGAGAGGGGTGGTGGAAGAAAATTTAAGGCTTGCAAAAAAGGTGTCAGTGATATGAGCATCATCCCCTAGCTGATCATCATTTTGGAATGCATATAACAACATTTTCTCCATGGCAGCCATATCCCTTAAGTAATCATCCATACCAACCTCTATTTTATTGCCTCCATTTCCAGCTTCTGAACAACTACTATCGTTGGATTCATTCCTAATTGGTGAATCTAGACGTGGAGGGAATTGAATCGGTGGTTGATTCAACCATTCTTGGTATCATTCCTCTCCGATTTTTTCTCTTAATTCAGTCTTCTCTCGATTTGACATTGTCTTGGGGTGCAACAGAATATGGTAGGTATGTCTCTCATCATCACTAGAATCCTAATAATTAAATATATATATATATATATATATATATATATATATATATATATATATATATAAATGATTAGTACAAAATATATGATATCAATTAGTAAGCACATTGACAATATTGCATGATTAATTGGTTTGATGTTGAAATAAGTACATTAATCAATATACCAAACAATTATAATTATTACCATCATTGTCCCAAGATTGTGGCTAGAAGATGCAATATTGTTACAATTAGCAGGGTGAAGCGGTTGTCCATTTTCATCTACCAAATGCGTCTTGCAGTATTATGCTCCTGATAAGAGCTTCCAACATTTTGGAGTTGTTTGAATATTTTGTGCATTTGAACTCGATTCTGAATTTGCATGAACCTACAAATTTGTATACATTATAAATTTAATTAAGTTGTGCATGATTGACATGGATAAAAAAACATAAATTCAATTAGATAATGAAAATATCAATAAAATCTGAAGTAAATATTACGTCTCGAGATGGATAGGGATAACTCCGCAATGGACTTTGAGAAATATTATGAAATGAGTTGGATTTTTAAGAAGTGTCCATTCGATATAATTATCATATATTCTCCCTACATTTGAGCAAAATCAATAATAAATTTTCGTGTACACACCTAAAAGTAATTTCGATGTCTTAAAAATGGACTTCTTTTTATCGTTGCTAATGTACAGATAACTGCACCGGTGCATTTTAGTTACTGTGCACCAGTGTCATGCTATCAAAGAATGCATTGGTGTGGTGCTATTAAGTGATGCACCAGTGATGAAAAATCTCAAATAAAAAAAAGCACAACTCTATTTTCTTTAAGTGAAAAAAAAGCGGTAAATTGAAAAATGGGCGGCAAAATATTTTCGAAAATATAATTTCATAAAACAATTCTTTAAATACTAAACACTTTTATTATTTCACTATTTTTGCAAAAACATTTAGCCAAAGATTTACAGGAGACATACCTAGAGCAAGACTGCACGAGAGCACTGTGGAGTAGCGAAATACATTTGAATAGAAGTATTCAGACAATCAGAATTCCAAACCTCTGGTGATTCAAACCCTATAGCATAGAATTTCAAACGATCTCGTGACTAAATTTTAATGTTTTCTTTGCTTTTCCTAAATTTTTTTACGCAGTAAGAAAACAATTTCAATTTTTTTTTCAATTTCAGAAACAAAAAATAAAATAAAAAAATCCATTTTTACCCTAAACCTTTCATTCTTTTTGTTTCTTCCATTTCTTCTCTCTGTTTCTGTGATTTCATAATTAGGTATTTTAATTTTAGATTTAATAGGTTTGTATTGCTATATATAGGCCTATGACATCCAACCCAATGGATGACTTGCATAGTCGAATCCCAATCCATGTTGGCCCTTGTGTGAATTTTTAGAAAACAGAATTTTTTTATCGGTGCGCCCGGCGTAACCTAGAGTACTGGTGTGCTGGATTATCCCAGCGCACCACGTAAGTAATGTGTGATAAAAAAATTAAAACTATTTTTTTTAATCAGTACGCCATATGTAAAATAAGGCACTGGTGCGCTATTTCATTATGGTGCACCGCGCACGTGCTGTTTCGCATATATATGTTAATCAGTGCACCATGTAACATATAACGCATCACACCAGGTCTCATAGTTGATGGATAGCACCATACAATACTGGTCCCTTGTTTTCACAAGGCGTTTATAAGAATAGGCCGCACGACTGCCTCCATGACACCATTCGCTACAAAAAGTAACACTAGACTATTTTTATTATTTTTTCTACGTTAATCGGTGTGGTGGTTGACATGTAACGCACCATTTCTCCTTGTTGCAATAGAGAACTGTACGGTGTTTTATAATATTTTGGCAATGCGTTTAGAAGACCACCACGCACCGACGTCAGTGTGTACACCATGAAATGTGCACCGGTTTCTTGATATATTTTTTTTAACCTGGAAAGTTGACAATTTATTTATAAAATATATTAATGAATGATATGATACAGGTTTTATATTGATAAAGAAATGGTTGATAGGAGATCAAGTAACAAAAATACTGATAACACATCAAGGAAAGAAAAAAAGGAAACTTCTTAGTAAATTCTTTCCAAAAAATATTATTTGTGAACTATATGTAAGTTTAACTAATATGTATTGATTACTGTGTATCATGCAGAGCCACAAAATGACGAAGCTCGATAAGATTATTTCTAATCTAGGACCAGAAGAGTGTAAAATCTTGATGGAAAAATTGCAAAAGGATGAATCAACTGAATGAAAAAATACTATCAATCCAATATGAGTTTCTTTTTTTAATTTTCATTAATAATATACTTAAAATTATTAGATAACATGTTTCAAACAATCTATTAATTCACATATGTTTGATGTTCTACAGGGACCAACAACTCAAAATAGGAATTTTTCTCTAAGAAAAGAAAAAAATAGAACATGAAAATGAAAATGAATTGCTCCTTAGCTCATCTGGAGTGGTGCTAAAGGTTAACGAAAAGGGGGAAAATTTTACAAAAGTATGAGGGATCTAGTGGAATGAATGTATAGATGTTTTTTCCACTTATAATATGAAAATCAATCCAATGATTCCAAGAACCAAATTTTATCTAAACTACAAGAAGAGTTTCTAGAGAATTGGTCAATGAGACATGTCTGAATTTTAATAGAAAAAACGTACGACAACAAAAAAGAAGGAATGAAAAATTAATATTCCATTAAATGTTTTTTCTAGAATTATTTATAAATATCACTTTTTTTTTATATTTACTTTTCATATATCAATATAAAAATTAAATAGTTTATTTTCATGTTACATTTTTCAGGGAGATTATGAAAATATCAAAATATGAACGAGCTGATATCAGAAATATGCCAGTAGGAATGTCCAAAAAGGTGTACAAGGAGATGGTCAAAGAAATGGACATAATTGCATCGTAGGAGGAGCCATCTCAACAACAACATGCTTCAAATGTAATATGTAATCATTGAATTTTTCGATCATTAGGTACAATAAATAAACAATTTAGCATTAAATATTAATTTTCAAGTATCTTCTTTCATAAAATAAAAGAAAATGAAACCCATTCAGCACATAAAACAGGATGACAAGGAAGAAAAGGGTTGATATCTATGTTTGTGAGTAATTGTTACTTCCTTATAATAACTTAACTAGATTTAATTTTTGTATATTTTAAGTTGTTTTGCAAAAATCATCATCGAATGTCTTCAAACAGGTTCTAACATACAAAGAAGAACCATCAGACGAATTGATTGAAATTGGGTTAAATATGGGTTGTGAGTATATGTTGGCATACCATAAATTAATTGTGGAATTTGTAAGCATCTATCGATCTTGTCTTACTTAGCTTCGTCTATAATTAATATAACAGAAAAATATTTTATATTAAATATATGATTTTTTATGGGGTATAACACTTGCAGGAAACAAAGTATGGAACTGTGCCAATAGCTTAAATCTTAAAAGATGGTATACTACATGGTTTTGAAATAATGTGTATAGTTCATGAGTCAATTGTTGCTATGGTACATCATTTATTTTCTATTTACATTGATGTATATTATTTAATATTGAAATTTTCATTATTCTCACCAATGTATGTACACTCATTACAGATTATTTTTATGTTTGTAGATAGAAGGTGAAGAAGAAAAAAATCAAAACCGTGAACAAAACATTCCTGAAAATAACCCAAGTCATGGAAGTAGCTTGAGCAGTGACAGCAATTCAAGCGAAGAATGATGATTATTATGTTTGGATATCAAAGCAAGGTGTTGTATTTTTTGAAATATTTGTCTGTGAAATCATACTTTTTGTTTATTGTAATGTGTTAGCACTGTAATTTTTCCAAATATTTTCAAAGTCTGGTCATCGTTCTCCAAGGAATCAATCTACCTTTTCAGTTTGATTATAAGATGAAAGTGTCGTTGTCAAAGAGTAGTAGTGAAAATATTTCATTTTCTACCTTCATTCATTTCATTTACCCTCTTTCACCTTTCATTTTCCCAAAAAATCCAAATTCCAGCCTCTCATTTCCCTTTTCAAAACCCCTTTTTAACTCATAAAATCCAATTTTATTGTTAAAAAGCAGCATCACACACCCATCAGCAACCAAATCATATTTCCTTTGTAACTTACCATATATTTCTTTTATCACATCTTTTACCTGCACCACAACAAAACTTTGGTTATATCATATATTATATGATATAACTTACCACACTTAATAAACATTTTGGACCCCTTACCTTTCATTGCAATCGGCTATTCACAGTTTTAACTCCCATTCACGTTATAATTGTCGTCTCTTACAAAACCCCCGATATGTGATTTTTGGTATGGTCTGGGACCCATACTTCCCTTTGATATGCCTCGAATATATTATAAAGACTTTTTATTCTTTGGGCGTATTTTATCATATTACCATGACTTAACAAAGTTTTCACTTTCTGCTTTGAAAATCTGTTTAAAGGGCCCCACCTAACTTTTCACATCGCATTTTCACAAATTTCACTTACCGCATTCACTTCCGCCCCCTCAAAACTTCTGATTTGTGATTTGCGTGCAGTCCCACCATCTGTCATGACATGTCCCTCCATTCATATCACACATCGCACTTCACCAGTTTCAACATTTAGCTCATATGTTTCATAATAAATCTTCCGATGTGAAATCTGTCAGCGACCCCACTGTTTGTTATGCCACGTCACCTCCACTCTCATCGCACATCGCACTTCGCGATTTTTAACATTTAACTCTTGTGTCTCATAACAAAACTTTCAATGTGCGATCTGTGATCAATCCCACTTCTTTGCCACATCATCACCCCATCGCAATCATATTTTCTCCCGTCTGTGTCTTAAGTTTAAATGATCTGACCCCAATTTGCGATTGAAATATATATGTAAAAGGTTTTCTCCTCCCGCTTATCATTCATTCCGCTTCACGTCTCCCCTATAAATTAAAACCTTTTCAAAGGTTTTCTTTGTAATTTCTCTTTAAATGAACCTCCACCATTCTATCCAAAAAGTTTCAGGTTTTCCGCCATTACAAAGGGTTTTCCACCCAATAAGGAAAGGAACAACGAAACATCGGCAGAGTTTCTCTGAAACAGTTTTCTACCACTACTCTCAACACCAAAACGTTTCTATAAAGCGCCAGGTGGCATTCAAGGAATAGCCACATGCCATTTTCACTATTGTTTACACTTTTTATGGAGTTGGTTGCACCAGAACAGAAGAGGAGTCTTCCCAGAAACTGCCACATCATACAAGCCACTTCGAATTGTTAGCCTTAATGATGTTATTCACATTATGTCATAGAACTTTGTATTAAATTTTTAGGATAAGCCTCATCTCTTGCACGAGATCATAATAACTTTGCGGAACATGTTTACTCCTTTTGTGGAGATGATAGTTTATTATTTTTGTATATATGTGATAAACTCCTATGTAAAATGGGTTGGTTTGTGATTTTAGAATCTTGTCTCATATGATCAGTACTCTTTTCAGTGAATAAAATTGAAGAAAATTATGAGGACTTATTATCAATATGGCTTTTGTATTTTTAATCTTCTCTTGTGTTTCCATATCTGATTATCTTCGGTAGCAGCTTGTAATCCCTCATACTATTATGTGTTTTTATCAGTCTCTTAAAAATGTTATGTGTTTTATCAATTTTTTTTAGTCTCACATAGTGAGCATTCCTGGTAAATATATATTGCAATAGTGGAAGAGCATCACTTATAACAGTTATCTTACTTGATATTTCAGTGAAAATATTGTAAGTCTAGAAATAGCTTTCTCTTTGTGAAATATTGACAAATTGCTACTTGTGTTATTTTCTACCAAAGGCAATGGATTTCTACCTTGCAGACCTACTGTTTCTTCTTCAATTTTACCTTCTCTTCCCATCATAGGCTACAAACTCACTCTTTTGCTACCACATTAGACCCAATACTCTCATTAGTATAACAGTGGACTTGACTGAAATCTCTTTTCAATGAATGAAAGTTTAAACCACCTACCAATCCCATAAAACAAATCATTAAATTGTCTTAAAGTTTAAGATGTGTCTGGTCAGGTGCTTGCTATAGTCCAAGTGTTGATTCCAGCACAAAACATATTTTGGTGCGTTTTCCGGGAGACGAAGGCCTTGTAACGAAGTATTCTCCCGAGTCTATTGTTATGAATTTTTGATAATCAGTTCTTGATGGTGAACAATAATAGGTGACTTGAATAAGGGTGCAAATTTTTTCACCTGGAAAATCTATGAAGAGGAAGAGGAGTTTAAAGGCGTCCTTCTACAAGGAGGAATAAGATATCTCCAACTGTGACTCCAGTTACTGACCTAGAGAAAATCATCAAACATGTTAAAGGAAAACAGAGATCAGTTGAAGCCACATCTTAGTCAGTAAATATGGTACACAAAAAGTATGTTCCAAAGAAAAAGGTACTATATCTACTTTAGAATCTAAATAGGTTTTATTTTCAAAAGATTTTGTTGAAAAATCTCAAGTTGAAGCTACTCCTCTAGAAAATAAAGTGGATATTGTTAATCTAGGCTCATCTGAAGGTTTTTCTTACTCATCACCTAGTAAATCTGAAATAAGCACTATTCAAGTCAAAGAAGGAGAAACTGAATTTCTAAGTGTTGAAAACAAATTAGAAGAGTTTGTGCTCATTGAAGGGGAATTAGAACGAGTATTGGCTATTGCACCCTTTCTTGACAGGGATATTTTTATTAAAGAAGACTTCAAGAATATTTTAAATTTCCTTCAGACTCATCCTGAATACCAATATCTTGTCACTCCTCAGCAAGAATATTTTCATTTTTCTCCAAACCCGGTTGTTGGTTCATCTTCCTCTCATCCACTTAATGAGACAGTACCTGAAGGTCTTACTTTTAGTTTATCTGATTTCATTGCTCAGCAAAATAAAGTTGAATTAACTCCATCCCCTCAATAGACAACTTTAGATTCTGACTCTTTTGTTGAAGGAGAAGTCAAGACATCCTTTGTTCATATTTTTGAAAAACCACTCTTCTCAGTTCTAAAGCCTGAAAAATCATCTCAAGGCCCTCAATTTTTTTTTGTCCTAAATCAGAATCAAAATTCGCCACTTGTAATTCCTATTTCCCAAATAGCTACATCAACTATAAATCAGCAAAATATGGCTAAGCCTACCCTTACAAGGATGCAGTAGATAGTGGCTGCGAGATATGCACCACTTGTTCTCCCTCAACACATGCATGCACTTCCCCAAGGAGATTACTTGAAATATCTTCCAAAATACATTGGGGAGGGAGAAGGATTTTCTACTAAGGAACATTTAGTGGCTTTCTATAGTTATGCTAACAATTAGAATATTGAACATGAAGATGTCTGGTCAAGACTCTTTATTCAGAGCTTGGATGGTGAAGCTCAAAAATGGTTTAGAAGTTTGGCTCCAAGTTCAATTACAAGAATTTATGAATTAGAAGAGATATTTGTGAAACATTGGGGTGATAGGAAAGACTATGTTTATTATATTACTGAATTTGAAACTCTGAAGAAGAAATTAGATGAGTCTTTAGCTAATTTTACTAAGAGGTTTGATAAAATTTATCAGAAAATTCCTGA
This sequence comes from Pinus albicaulis, assembly GCA_034641835.2. Taxonomy (NCBI): domain Eukaryota; kingdom Viridiplantae; phylum Streptophyta; class Pinopsida; order Pinales; family Pinaceae; genus Pinus; species Pinus albicaulis. The sequence continues at coordinate 816,696,880 of CM076578.1, read as the reverse complement.
AGAAATTAAACCCACTAAAACCATAGCTATGATAATTTTTTCAAATGCTTTAGATTCTAATTTTGCTTTATGGTTGAGGGCTAAAAAAGCACAAACACTGAAAACTATGCAAGAGGCTACAACTGGAGTACATTCTAATATCATGGCTTCTAATAAATTAAAAATGGAGGAAGAAAAGGCGGCAAAAGACAAAAATAAGATGAAAGAAGAAAAGCCTTCTTCTTCCAAGTCTCTTTCAGCAGAAGAAAATATCGATCAAATGTCTAATTTGATCAAGGAACTTACCTCTAAGATGTCAAAATTAGAGGTATAAAATAAACCAACTGCTAGATCCAATCAAAACTAAGGTAATAGAAATTAGGCTCCCTTCACGAGTCCTTTTCAGCCTCAACAAATCCTATAGTGCCCAAGGAGGAATGTTGATGATCAAAAAGTTGAGCCTCCTTTGAGTAATTTTGTTGAAGAAGAATAGCAAGGAAATGAGGAAGAAAATGAAGAAATAAACCATGCGGGAGAAACTTCATAGTCAACATGTTTGACATTGCAGGAATATGAAGATAGATCAAGAATTTGCTTGATTTCTGATGATATGAATGCTCAAATTTATGCACAAAATGATAAAAAATAGCAAGAAGTTCAAAATAGAAATTACCCTTTGAGGTCAAAAGTTCATGTTCATCAGGATCGAAAAAAATCAGATTCAGATAAACAAGCTGCTAAACATAAGGCCAAGGTAAATGAGGTTCCTCCACCTCAAAATTCTTCTCCAATTGTTAAAATTACAACAAAAAATAAGGAATTAGTTCCAATTTATTTTAGTTTCAAATCTGAATTGAATGAAATCAAAATCCAATTCCACTCCATCATATAAAGAGTCAATTGTAGACCCCTCTCACCGTTGAGTCAGTCAACCTTGAGAATGAGCATCCCACCATTTATTTAGGCTATCATGTTCAAGACCAAAATAATGATAACTCACCTCCTTTCTACCTGTCACTCAATATACATGACAAATTGCTGCATAATTATCTGTTAGATTATGGATCTTCCCACAATCTCATGCCAAAGAAAGTGATGGATGAATTGGGATTAGAGATCACCAAGAAATACCATGACCTTTACACCTTTGACTCCAAAAAATTCAAGTGTCTAGGAGTGATTAAGGATTTCGTTGTTTCCCTTACCCAACTGCTTATCAAAATCATAGTGATGGACATTGTGGTTGCTGACATTCCTTCTAGATTTGGGATGTTACTTTCCAGATCTTGGTCTAATAAATTCGGATGTGCCCTTCAGATGGACATTTCATATGCTACCATCCCAGTATTTGGACGAGAATTCAGAAGGCTATATAGGGAAACTCAAATGGCCTACATCATAGTGATTAGAACAATCCATCAAACCATCCCATATATGTTGAAGAAAAGGAATTGGGGTCATCAATTTTTCACCTTGCTACTGATGACAATGATTTTCAACCTGAATTAAGTGAAAAAAAGCACTGTCAAGGTGCAAATGCACAACATTTAGAAGGAGGACAGATTTGGAAATTATATTTTGACGGAGCCTCTTCAAGAGAAGGATCAAGAGCTGGTGTAGTCCTCATTTCTCCTACTCAGCAGAAGGTAACCATATCATACAAACTAAAATTTGCTACCACTAACAACACTACTGAGTATGAAGCACTTGTGGTGGGTATGAAGGCAGCAAAATATTTGGGAGCAGAACAGCTAATTGCCTTTGGTGATTCAGAGTTGGCGATTTAGCAGGTGAGAAATAATTACCAAGTGAAAATTTCCAAATTGAAGAATTATAGGAATGAAGTCTGGGATTTTATTGAACATTACTTTTCAGCATTTAATATAAATTTTGTGACTAGATAAGAAAATCAAATTGCCTATTCACTAGCTATTGCTACTAGTGATTTCAAAGTTCCTCTAGATGTTAAGGTAGTCTATGATGTTCAAATAAAAAACAGACCTTCAATTCCTGATAAAATCAATCAGTGGCAAGTATTTGAAGATGACAGGGAGATTCAAAAAAATTTGGAGTCTGTAGAAGAGTTTACAGAGATACAAATTGATGATGAGCAGGAAATTGTTGAAAACCAAAATAGCAGCCATTTTAAGAAAACTATGGCTAGGAAAAGCATTATAGATTTGAAAACTAATTTTATTCCTAAGGTTTTGGTTCCTTTAGAAAGACTGATGGATAATAATTATTTTTTTCTCAAGATTGAAAGCAAAGTTAATGGAGAGAGTAAAATAGAATGTAACATTGGTACAGAAGATCATCCAAGATTAGTCAAAGTGTCCAAATTCCTTCCTCTGGAAACCAAAAAAATATATATCAAACTACAGAAGGAATTTGCTGATATTTTTGCATGGTATTATAGTGAGTTGAAAACTTATGATAAGATCATAATGGAACACAAGATCCCTTTGAAATCGGTTGCAAAGCCTGTAGCACAAAAAATCATACACATCAATCCCATTTTGCTTCCAATCATTGAGAAAAAAAATCAAAAAATTATGGGAAGAAAATATTATTCTGCCTTTGAGATTCTCTAACTAGGTAGCTAATATAGTCCCAATCCATAAAAAGAATGGAGAAATAAGGATTTGTGTTGATTTTTGCAACCTGAACTGATGCTCCTTGAAATATAACTATCCACTGCCCAAGATGGATTATATCTTACAGAAGGTTGTAGGATCCAAAATATTGTCAATTATTGATGGTGTTTCAGGCTATAATCAGATTTCAGTTGACATGAAAGACAGAGAAAAGACAACATTTACCACACCCTGGGGAACATTCATGTACAACAAAATTCCATTTGGTTTGATGAATACAGGTGCAACCTTTCAAAGGGGAATGGATATTGCCTTTGTGGGAGAAAAGGACAAACTTTTTGTCATCTATTTGGATGACATCACAGTATATCCAAAATCTGATGAAGACCACTTGAAACATCTGAATCAAGTTTTTGACAAATGCAGAAAGTTTGGTTTGTCCTTAAACCCAAAAAAGTCATCTTTTGTTATCCAAGAAGGTAAATTATTGGGACATATTATAACAGAAAGTGGCATCTGTATTGATCCAAGAAGAGTAGAAGTTATTCAGGAGATTGGTTTGCCAAGAAATAAGAAATAATTGTAGTCATTTTTAGGGAGAACCAATTTTCTTATGCCTTTTTTTCCTAACTTTGGAGAGTTTATCAAACATATAAATGTTTTGCTGAAAAAAGATGCAGAATTAGGTGGCAAGATGAAGCAAATAATTCTTTTTTAGTAATTAAGTCCGCCTTGACTGAAACACCAGTTTTGATTAGTCCTAACTTTGAAAAGTATTTTCTGATTTTGTCATATGCTTCAGAAGAAACAATTGTAGTTGTCTTACTACAGAAGAACAAGGAGGGTTTGGAGCAACCAATTTCATTTTTCAGTCGTGCTTTAAGAAATGTTGAATTGAAGTACAGCTTGACTAAAAAACAAGCATATGCACTAGTTAAGGCTTTGACGTCTTTTCGAGTTTATGTGTTGCATTCAAAAATAAATTTTTTTGTGCCCGATATCATTGTTAAATATGTGTTGTTGTAGCTAGATACAGATGGAAGGAGAGGATGATAGCTGACAAAGATTCCGGAATTTGATGTTGAAATCAAACCAAATAAATTAATAAAGGGTCAGGGCTTAGCTTGCTTGATGGTTAAATATATCTGCAAAGTTTTATATCTGAATGTAGAGGCAGCTGAAGAAGAAGATGGAGAAGTTAATGTTATTTATCCTAAAATATTTAATTCAGATTGGTACATGGATATAGTTTATTTCTTGTTAAATTTCAATTGTCTACCTGAAATGGAGAAGTCTAAAATAAGAGCTTTTAAATTGAGAGCTGTGAAGTATTGCATTTTGGAAGACCATATTTACTAGAAAGATCCTGTTGGAGTTTTGTTAATATGTGTAGATGAAGCAGAATCCCAGGAGATTATGATAGAGATACATGAAGGAGTGTGTGGAGGGCATTTGTATTAGAGATCAACTGCAAATAAAATCTTAAGAGTTGGCTATTATTGGCCAACTCTTTTCTCTAATGTCTTTTCAAAATTCAGGTGTTGTGTCGAATGTCAGAAATGTGTTGGTAAACATAAATTTCTACCATTACCTCTCATTCCTATTTCAGCAGATGTTCCTTTCCAGTAGTGGGGGCTAGATTTCATTAGTAATTCATCCACCTTCATCAGGACAGCATAGATGGATTCTTACAGCTACATGCTATTTCCCTAAATGGATAGAATATGTACCAACCATAAATGCTAGTGATATGGTAACTATTAAATTTCTGTTGGAAAATATTATGTCAAGATTTGGTTGCTCGGAGAAATTAGTAACTGATAATGCAATGGCCTTTAAGTCTGCTAAGATGTACAACTTTTGTCAGCAATATGGGATTGAATTGACTCATTCCACGCATTATTACCCTCAAGGTAATGGATAAGATGAGTCATCCAATAAAATTTTTGTAAGGATTATTAAGAAAATGCTTCCTAGAAATAAGAGGAATTGGGACACTCATCTAATACATGCATTGTGGACAGATAGAGTGAGTGGTAAAAAATCAACTGGAATGTCTCCATTTCAGCTTGTATATGGTACAAAAGTTGTAATGCCTTTGCAATTAGCTCTTCCTGTAATGAATTTCCTACAAAATTAAGTTGATCATGAAAACCCAGTCTAAAGGAGAATGCTACAGTTGATAGAGGCACACCAAATCAGAGAATCATTGCTCGAAAAAGTTTAGAAGTATCACGCTAAAGTCAAATCTATTTTTGATAAAAGAGAAAATAGGAAATTGTTCCAATAGAATGATTTGGTGCTACGTTGGGATGATAGGAGAGAAGACCATGGAGAGCATGGTAAGTTCGAAAATCTGTGGTTTGGGCCATTTAAAATTGTTGAAGTTTTGGAGAATAATACTTTTCTGCTCAAACATCTGGATGATGATCAACTGACTATAGGCCCAGTCAATGGTCATTTTCTTAAAAGGTTCTTTATTTAGTAAATTCAATTGAGTCACTCCATTGTAAATATCTGGTGTGATGTGTCAATAAACTCCATGCCCAATGGTACTTATGTCTATATATATGGTCATTCTTGAGTTCAGTCAGTCAATGGTCAGTCCTAGTCTTAATTTAAAAGAAGCATTCTGAGTTTCAAAAGTTTTCAAGGCACTGAGTCTATAGTCCTTGAAGCCTCACAAGGAGGACTTCATCCCTAATAGGAGCCACTGTTAGCACTACAATTTTTCCAAATATTTTCAAAGTCTGGTCATCATTCTCCAAGGAATCAATCTGCCTTTTCAGTTTGATTATAAGATGAAAGTGTCATCGTCAAAGTGTAGTGCTGAGAAAATTTCATTTTCTACCTTCATTCATTTCATTTTCCCTCTTTCACCTTTCATTTTCCCAAAAAACCCAAATTCCAACCTCTCATTTCCCTTTTCAAAACCCCTTTTTAACTCATAAAATCCAATTTTATAGTTAAAAAGTAGCTCTTCACACCCATCAACATCCCAATGATATTTCCTTTTTAACTTACCATATATTTCTTCTATCGTAGCTTTTACCTGCACCACAACAAAACTTTGGTTATATCATATATTATATGATATAACTTACTGCACTTAATAAACATTGTGGACCCCTTACCTTTCATCACAATTAGCTCTTCACAGTTTTAACTCCCATTCACATTATAATTGTCGTCTCCTACAAAACCCCCGAAATGTGATTTGCGGTATGGTCTGGAACCCATACTTCCCTTCAATACGCCTCGAATATGTTATAAAGTCATTTTATTCTTTGGGCATCTTTTATCATATTACCATGACTTAATAATGTTTTCACTTTCTAATTTGAAAAGTCATTTAAAGTGACCCGCCTACCTTTTTGCATCACATTACACAAATTTCACTTACCGCATTCACTTCCGCCCCCTCAAAACTTATGATTTATGATTTGCGGGCAGTCCCACCGTCTATCATGACACATCCCTCAATTCACATCACACTTCTCACTTCACCAGTTTCACCATTTATCTCCCGTGTTTCATTGTAAAACATTCGATGTGCGATCTGCGAGCAACCCCACTATTTGTTATTCCACGTCACCTCTACTCTCATCACACATTGCACTTCTCGAGTTTTAACAATTAACTCATGTGTCTCATAACAAAACTTGCGATGCGCAATCTATGATTGGTCCCACTTCTTTGCCACATCATCATCCCATCGCAAATCACATTTTCTCCTATTTGTGTCTTATGTTTAAATGCTCCAACCCCGATTTGCGATTGCGATATATGTCTAAAATGTTTTCTCTTACCACTTACCATTCATTCCGCTCCACATCTCCCCTATCAATTAAACCTTTTTCAAAGGGTTTCTTTATCATTAAATGAACCTCTGCCATTCTATCCAAAAAGTTTCAGGTTTTCCACCATTAAGAAGGGTTTTCCACCAAAGAAGGAAAGGAACAACGAAACATCGGCAGAGTTTCTCTGAAACAATTTTCTACCACTACTCTCAGCACCAACACGTTTCTATAAAGTGCTAGGCAGCATTCGAGGAACAGCCACACGTCATTTTCACTGTTTTTTACACTTTTTATGGAGTTGGTTGCACCAGAACAGAAGAGGAGTCTTCCCAGAAACTGCCACATCATACAAACCAATTTGAATTATTAGCCTTCATGTTGTTATTCTCATTATGTCATAGCACTTTGTATTAAAGTTTTAGGATAAGACTCATCTCTTGCATGAGATCATAATAACTTTCTTGAACAGGTTTACTCATTTTGTGGAGATGACGTTTTATTATTTTTGTATATATGTGATAAAATACTATGTAAAAGGGGTTGGTTGGTGATTTTAGAATCTTGGCTCATATGATCAGTACTCTTTTTAGTGAATAAAATTGAAGAAAATTTTGAGGACATATTATCAATTTGGTGTGTGTATTTTTAATCTTCTCTTGTGTTTCCATATCTGATTATCTTCAGTAGCAGCTTGTAATCCATCATATTGTTATGTGTTTTTATCAGCCTCTTAAACATGCCATGTTTTTTATCATTTTTTGTTAGTCTCACATAGTGAGCATTCCTGGTAAATATATATTGCAATAGTGGAAGAGCATCACTTATAACAGTTATCTTATTTGATATTTCAGTGAGAATATTATAAGTCTAGAAATAACTTTCTCTTGTTGAAATGTTAACAAATTTCTACTTGTGTTATTTTCTACCAAAAGCAGTGGATTTCTGCCTTGCAGACCCATTGCTTCTTCTTCCATTTTACCTTCTCTTCCCCTCATAGGCTACAAACTCACTCTTTTGCTACCACGTCAAACCCAATACCCTCATTAGTAGAACAGTGGACTTGACTAAAATCTCTTTTCAGTAAATGGGAGCTTAAACCACCTACCAATCCCATAAAACAAATCATTAAATTTTCTTAAAATTTAAGATGTGTCTGATCAGGCGCTTGCTACAATCCAAGTGTTGATTCTAGTGCCAACATAATAGACATAGTGTCCCAATTGAAAGACAAAGGGATACCAATAACTGTCCCATTTTGTATGGCTAATACTATCTTATTCATATATACAATACAATATTTTTTAATTTATTCTATTGCGCTCTCCATTGTCGCTGTGAAATGTAACACCACTGATTAAATTTATGGATGATTAAATATTATAAGATGTTAAATTTGATGATATGATATAACAAATTAATCCAAACATCACATTAAAATTCACTAATAAAAATTTAATTAATATGAATATTGTTATAAGATATGTGTCATATTTTGATGAATAATGAATTTTTAAAAAATCACAATAATTATGATATGATATAACAAATTAATCCAAACATCACATTCAAATGCATTAATAAAAATTTAATTAATATGAATATTATTATAAGATGTGTCGACTTTTGATGAATAATGAATTTAAAACAATCACAATAATTTCATATTCATAGGTCGATGTTTCTAAAAAATACAAAATGAAAACCGGTGCGTGTCAGTTACTATACATTGGTGCACTTCTACGACCTATGGGCATAGAACAGATACCAAAACCATTTAAAAATATCGGTGTGTTCATTCGGTACGATGCACCGATGCATTTGTTACATTAGGTGCCTTAATATTCATTTGAAAGAAAAAGGAAAAATAATAGCATTATATTATCTTCTGTAACTTTTATTTCAATATGGGAAAGAATTATTCATGTTTTATGCTTTCCTAAAATTGAATTCATTGAAGGATATGCCATGGATTTTTAATTTCTAGTCTTCTTAAAATTTCCTGAATTAGACTCAAAAAACCATAATATCCATGATCTGGAATGGATCATTATATTATTTTCATCTATATTTATGTTTTCAAGGTGAAAATTTAGGAGGAATTAGTACAAAATACCCTTTTTATTGATTGGTTCAAGTTTGGTGAATTAAGGTCTAAAACCTTCCAAAAGTAATTTGAATATTTAAATGATAATTTTTGGGGGTAAAACTATGTTTCCTAATTTCCACACTCCTCAACACTATTCTAAATTTGGATACCTTTCCAATGACATGAAAATTACATCAAACATACTCAGTATGAAAAAATTGTGCCACCTAAAAGTTGACCTTCTTGTTTTTATCATGTTATGAAACCAGCTCACAAAATAGAAAAAAAGAGAGATCAAAGACTTAGAAATAAGCCACTTCGAGGGGGAACCTCCTTTAAATTACATAAATGAACAATTCTTAGATGAAACAAATTACAAAACCTAATTCTATATATAGGATTCCATGGGGTCACAATATAATACTACCCGACCTAACAATAATAAAGTAAGGGCACAATAATAAAAATATGGGGACTGCAGGGGTACAACAATAACAATAAGGGGGATACAGTTAAAATAATAAGGGAATACACTAGTAATATAGTGCCCTAACATGCTCCTCTCCTTCAAAAAAGTGTTTTCCTCAACGCTTGAGTAGTTATGGATGCTTCTGTATAAAATTATCATCCTCCCATGTGGAATCTGCAGTGGGTAAGCTCTTCCACTTGACAAGATACTCTGAAATTGATAGATTTTGTAGCTGTCAAGTTCTTGTTTCCAAGACTACTTCAGGTTTCAATATGATTTTTCCTTCCTCATTAAGTTCTGGCAATACTGTTTGAACCAAAATTTTGTCACCTATAACCTTCTTTAAGCATGAAACATGGAAAGCTGGGTGTGCTTGGGAAGATGCAGGAAGCTCCAATTTGTAGTTAATAGTACCAATGTTTTGTAACATCTTGTAAGGGACATAGTACTTTGGTGATAATTTATTATCCTTCTTAGCTTGCTTGAGGGACATTTTTTTTATGGTTGTAGCCGTAAAAATACCCAGTCGTCTACATAAAAACTTCTCTCACTACAATGTTGATATGCATGTCATTTCATTTGATTATGTGCCAAATTTAGGTTATCCTTTAAGAGTTGGAGAACTTTTTGTCGATGCTCAATGTGATATTCCATTGTTATAATTTTATCTTAAATATGATGTGATGGACGACAGATGATATCCATAAAGTTCCATAAATGGGGTCATTTTTACTGCAGTGTGGAAGGAAGTGTTATACCACCATTCAACCAGAGGTAACCAATTGACCCATTGTGTTTTTTTATCATATAAAAAGCAACAAAGATATCCTTCCAAACATTTTTTCGCTATCTCAGTTTTCCCATCGGATTGAGGATGATAAGATGAGCTATGAGTTAGTTGAGTACCCAAATAATAAAATATTTCGTCCAAAAATTTCCATTGAAAATGGGATCTCTATCGCTTACAATAATCTTTCGGTTTCCATGTAGCTTTTGAATTGTTTCCATAAATGTTTTAGCAACTGTACTTGCTTTAAATGGATGAGATAATGCATAAAAGTGTGAATACTTGGTAATCCTATAAACTACCACCATGATGACACTCTTTCCTTCGGACTTAGGTAAACCTGTGATAAAATCCATTGAAACCTCCTCCCAACATTGATTAGGAATGGATAAAGGTTGTAATAGACCTGGGGTCTTAATTGTCCCAAATTTATTTTGCTGGAAAACCAAACATTCTTCCACAAAATTTTGAATATCAAATTTAAGGCCATCCCAACTCATTCTTCACCCTGTGGTAAGATTTTAAAAATCCTGAGTGTCCTCTTAAGCAATAGGTGTGCAATTCCAAGAGAATATTTCATTTTATGTGGGAATTCTTACAAATATATAAGCTATCTTTGTACCATAAGGAATCATTTTTCCAACTAAATGTATCAGATGTACTAGGATCTTGCTGCAAATTTTGATTAATTGTCCATACTTCTTCGTCATTCTTCCATTCCTCCCTTGATTCAGTTATCCAATCTGGTTGGATAATATATAGAAATGGCACAAATCAATGCTTCCACATCCTCATCCTTTCTTGAGAGTGCATCTGCAACAACATTTAGCTTCCCTTTTTTGTAGATGATTTCAAATTCATAACCCGACATCTTTGTGACCCATTTTTGTTTCTCTTTTGAAGATAGTATTTCTTCGAAAAATTATTTAAGACTATCATGATCATTTTTTACCTTGAAGTGTCTTCCCATTAGGTAAGGTTGTCGTTTCTTTAATTCATGTAGTATTGCCAACATTTCCTTCTCATAAATAGCTTTGTGTAAATACTTTCCTTTGATTGGATGACTTTCAAAATCAATGGGTCTTTTTTCTTGCATTAAAATAGCACCAGATCCATTTCTTGAGGCATCACATTCCATAATAAAGGTTTTTGTGAAGTCTCGCATAGCTAAGACCAGTGCTTGGGACACTGCCTCTTTAAGATGTTCAGAGACCTTAGTTTCTTCAAGAGTCCATGAAAATGCATATTTCTTCAATAATGTTGTTAGAGGTGCTGCTCTTTTCCCATAGTTCTTAACAAACTTGTAATAATACCCTGTTAACCCGAGAAAGCATCGCAATTTCTTTATGGTTGTGGGGACTTTCCATTCCTTAATGCATTTAATTTTGTTAGGGTCTACCTTAACACCCTTCCGAGATACAATATGACCCAGATATTCCACCTCCTGTACTCCAAAGAAATATTTAGAGGTTTTTTCATATAATTGTTTCTCCTACAATAGTTTGAACACCCTATCAACATGTTGAACATGATCCTTCGAAGACCTGTTCTAGATTAGTATATCATCAAAGAATAATAGCACAAATTTTCTAAGGAACGGTTTGAAAATGGAATTCAACCCTTGAAATGTAGAATTTGAATTGGTAAGGCCAAAAGGCATGAACAAAAATTCATAATGACCCTCATGAGTTCGAAATGTTTTTTTTGGAATATATTCAGTCTCCATTCTAATTTTATGATATCCTGAACGAAGATCCAACTTGGTGAAATAAATTTCTCCATGTACTTTATCCAATAATTCATTAATCATCGGAATGGGAAGTTTATCTTTAATATTGAGCTTATTGAGCTCCCTATAATCTGGACACATGCGCAATTATCCATCCTTCTTGTGCACCAATACTACTGGAGTAGAGAAATAACTTTGACTAGGTTGAATTATACCAACCTCTATCATTTTTGCAATCATACATTCAATTTCTCTCTTTTGGACATAAGGATATCTGTAAGGCCTAATGTTTGAAGGAACACTTCCTGGAATCAAATGAATAGTATGATCATGACCAAGAATAGTTGGGAGTCCTTTGGGAGTTTAAAACACTTTAGAATGATTGTCGAACAATTTTTGGAGATATGGAGAAATAGATGATTTTGATGTTGGAACTTCTAGTGAGAATAATTGTGCAATGAGGCCTCGTTGTTATTTCCTCATAAGCTTTGTCATGACATTAGAGCTTATTATATTTCCCAGCTTTCCTATGATACCTCGTAATTCAACTTCCTTTCCTTCTGAAAAATATTCAAGAAAAGTTCTTGAAGATTAAAAGCTATCATCCCCAAAGATTGTAACCATTGTACTCCTAGTACAACATCAACACCACCCATTGGAATGGAAAGCTTTGGAAAATTCAATACATATTTCCCCATGGTTAGCTTGATATTATGGCACTTTCCAGAGAAATTTATAGTTCCTCCATTTGCCACCATCGCTTGACACTATGGCACTGGGTATAGGAAGCAATTCAATTCCTTAGCTACCTCACAATGAATAAAATTATGGGTACTACAAAAATCAATAAGCACTAGTACATTTTTCTTCTTGATATGACCTTCTATCTTGAGAGTTTGAGGAGTGGTAATTCCTGCCAATGCATTACAGGATATGGTCAAATACATTTCTTCTTCCTCTAGGGTTGGTTCCTGGCGTATGTCCTCTTCTTTTGAAGTTTCTTGTTCCTTTTCTTCCTCCTCTTCACAATCTATGTAAAATGATTTCTTCTTAGCACACTTATGACCTTTAGTGTATTTTCTATCACAACTATAGCAAATACATTTTTTTTTTTTTCTTCCAATTGTTGTGGTCTCAACCTTGTAGGTTGTGGAAGTGTAGAGTAGCAACACTTCCATCTTTATAGTTGTGAGTGGTAGGCTTCCTTGTCGCCATAATTTTTCCTTCAATTTTACTTGCCAACCTGAATGTCTTCTCCATTGTATCAGGTTCCCAAAGGAAAACCTCATGTTGGATTTTATCCTTTAGAGTCCCTATGAAGACATAAATCCTATGTTCCTCTATAATATTATTTACCCTTATATTAAACTTTTGGAAGTCCTCAATGTTCTCCATCATTGAACCCTTTTATTTGATATTTATCAATCAGCTAAAGAAGGTGTTTATCTTTGTATCCTCATAATGTGCTATCATTTCCTCCGTAAAAATTGACCAATGACCAATGGCTTATGAGAACAAAGTCATCGATACCATAAAAAATGATTTTGTTCTAAGGGTGAATGTATGAATATGGGTTACACTTTCATGAGAAACACGCTTGAAAATTTCAATCTACCACAAGTTCGACCAAACTTTTAAAATTAATTCGGCCAAACTTTTTCTATCGTTAGTCGAACTTATTCGGTTGTTTACATTGACTGCAACGATAACCATATTTTTGGCCAGAGGAAAAAAAACTGGCATTAAAAGTTCGACCGAACTTCATTTTTACAACTATAGCGGTCCACATGCCACAAGAAGTTTTCCAGCGATTTTATGTTTCCTTGAACTTGGAGGTGTGTATTTGGCAGTGACTGTTGGAGAGCATTGGGAGGTGTATTTTTCGCTTTGTTTGGCCTGTGTTTATGTTTTTTATTTTTTTTGTTTTTTTTTGTGCGTGATTTCTAATATTTGTTTTTTGCAGTGTTTGTAGGTTTTAGCATTTTCTCTTCTCTACGTCTCCTTGTGGCAGCGACGTCCTCATTCATCTTATTCTTCCACTTTCTTGGTTGCAATTATTCTTTCGGTTCGGTGTGTTCGTCTACTTTCTCGGTTCCACAGTTCCAGGTATTCTTCTAGTTCTCGGTTGCAAATCATAAAATTTGTGTAAAAATAAAATTTTTATTAAAAATTTTCAGGTCATCCTCCTATTTGAGAGGAAGAAGGATATGATAACAGCATGGAGATAATTTACTATAAGTTTCAAATTATATATTTTTAAAAACAATGCATTTTTATGTGGATTGCAGATTCTAAAAATATCTCAAAATTGATAGTCAAAGAGGGTAATTGTTCCTTACCATCCTAGAATCTATACTCAATCAACTAAAATAATATGTAACAATATTATTATCCATGAAAATTAATTCCTACATTATCATGGAGATTTTTAATTTATAAATAAGCTTCATTACAATACTATAGACTAATACTATGACTTATTAATACACATGCCCAAAAAACAAGAACTCATTTAATATAACTATTATCTATAATACATTATTTTAATTAATAAATTTAATTAAAATTAAAAAAAAAAAAAAAAAAAAAAAAAAAAAACATAACGGCTTTAAATAAATCTTAACCTTATACTAATTAAAACCTTTCTTCCATCTAAAAATTATCAAACATGCCTATGAGCATAATTATAATTAATTATAAAAACATTCATACTAATATTTTTTTTCTCAATCACTTTTATTTCCTTTTATTTTTTTCCCACATCTAATTATGAATATCCTTATGTTCAAGAAAGTCTTAGTTGCTTCCCGTAACGTATTGAATCTCTCCATTAGTGTCCAACAATACTTTTGGTTAGCATCCTAGTTGTTGCTTATTTTTCATTATTTAATTTTATTTCTTCATCATCATTGTGTCTACTTGAATTTGAATGGATACCTTCTCATTGGAAGGCAATCACATTAACGTGTGAATGTAAGGATTCATCTCCAAGCCAGAAACATCAATATGAATATAGCCTGTGTAAGTACAAAAGATGTCAAAATGTGGTAAATCTTAGTAACCTGATGTCAATAATTATGTTAGTTTTCCCTTATATTTTATTTTATTTTTAGCATTCATTTATTTTCATGAGTTGCCAAGTACAATGAATTTCAATTTCAAAAATTAAAGCCAATTGGAATTCCATTTCCATTGCACAAGTATATCACTATGTCCCAATGAAAGCCACTTCTTCCTTACATCAATATTACTAAAAGTAAAGGGAAATAGTGATTAAACCTGGTTTTTTGATGTTGTAATGTCAAAGACAAGACAGAATAGTGTCAAAGAGCCAAATAGATCTCGAGAAAGTGCCAATATTGTTCTTCAAAGAAGGCATATGGTTGTCTAGATTATTAATGCTAATTGCTAATATATAAGAGGAAATATATGCCAGTGGAAATGTCGTGTGGACTCAGATCAAATTATAGTTCATTTATCATTCATTAAACAGAGGTACTTTAGAAACCCAATATATTAACTAAGGAATCTATGTAATCAATGAACAGTATAGTGAGGCTCATGTTTCATTCAAAGGAGGTGTTTCATAAACCAAAGCTCACAACCATTTCTTATTTATGCCCCTATTCTTAACAATTTTTTCTTGTTTACGCCCCAAATTTCTTACTACTAAATGCATTATTCCTTCCCTTGACGTCATCTAATTAATTATTCTTTTGGTCATTGTTCTGGAATGTGTAATGGGATATCTGGAGAACCCATTAGATCATTGTGCGGTTTCCCTAGTCTGCAAGAAGTGGTACCATATATATTCTCACGTGTAGGAACGTTATTGTCACATACCCAAAAAAAAAAAATCATGATTCTCTTTGTATTTCCTCACTCAATATAATTATAGAGCCCTCTAGTTCATCCTCTTCTAAGGCATATTTTTACCAACACAACACATTACATGTTGGTCCATGATGATTGATTCATTATTTCCTTCCCTTTCCATTAGCGGAAATGAGTATTACTAATATCAAGATGGAAGACTATAGTCCCATAGAAAAAAATGTCCATTTAGAAACCTAATAAATTTAGGGAGATTTGTTTTTATTTGACATGTGTCATGCATGACTATATTCCATATTAAGTGATCAAGACAATTTACCCGATAACCACAAGTGCTTCACTCATTTCCACTACATATGCATAGTCACATCCACATCTGGTTTGGTTTGTTTAAAGAATTTAACCCACATTTTTTTTGGTTTGTTTACATAATTTAAGCCACACGTGGTTTGGTTTGTTTGCATATTTTAACCCACACCTGGTTTTCTTTGTTTACAAATTTTAAGATTAATAATATCAGTGGAGGATATAATGTAATACTACATTTAAATAAGAATATCATTTTGATCTCAATAGCAACACTAAATGTTTCATCCGCTATTGATAATATCAGAAAAGATAAATATAATGCCAAGTTAGAAACAATATGTATTAACATATTTAGGTAAGTTAGCAGCAATAGGAGCATAGTATTCATCTTCACTGTCCACTAGTTGTTTAACAGAGGTCCACTAGTTCTTTAACAGAGGTCTGAAACTTCCCCGTCAACTGATCATCCTATAAAATCTTAACAAATAGCCTAAACCAACCCCACACTGGTCCTGCCATGTTATCGTTGTCACCTGCCAGGGAGGATTCTTGCATTACCCAGAATTTGGATCCATTTCTCATCTATTGTAGTTTGGAATTAAGTCGGATCACTTGAAAAACTCTCTACCTCATAATCACTTGTGAATACGAAACACAAAGTCCTACATCGGTTTATGTATATGCTAGGGGTAGCACGTTCAGAGGGCTGGCCAACACTTAATCCATCTAAGACCAGGGACTAAGACTAAGTCCATACCGTAGGCAAGTTACCATAGGGCTGGACACAAACTCATGATGGTTTTTGGCTGTGAACTATCTGCAGATGTTGGGTGATGTACATGGAAAAGTGGAGAAGAGCAGGCTGCTTGATATTTATTTTTTGGTGGTAATTTCTTTTTCAGCAGATTAAGGTAGAGACTTGTAGTAATTATGGTAATCATGAGTGGTTATTTCTAATTTTATGATGTTGGTGGCCTATAGACATTGAAATGGCATTTTATTTTTTGTGTAGCCACCATAATTCGTTTCCAATGTAGTGTTCAACTCCAGCCAAATATTTCTTTGCAGAGGTTTTCTGATCAAGTTTCTTCTTAATCTCTTCGAGCTTAATTTATGATTATCCTTCGCTATGATTTTATCTTTCAAAGCCAAGCTTGAATGGGAATTTTCTAGTAGTGCATTTCTTTTTTGAGTTTGTGCTTCTAACTTTACCATCTATGAGGTCTTCTATTTGACATTTACTTCAATAAATTTAAATTCTTTTTTTATTATTGATAATTATGCCCTAAAATTCTAAATATTCTCTACATCTAATGTACTTTTTATTATTATTTCTAAATCAATAATTAATGCTTTAGAGGCTAAGCTTGCTAACAAAGAAAATTCTATCTCTTCATTGAATTTATGAATGAATTGTACAATTTAAAATTTTTATCCAATAGGAAACTTGATTTTTTATCTAAGAATTTTGATTTCTTTATCCTTTTTTTAATCGGAGATGAAATTATAGTTGTATCCTTTGAATCTTGAGACAACAATTAATTTATACTTCAAATCACTAATTAATATTTTATGAGTCTTATATGTAGTTCTTTCAGTTTTCAATTGATTTTCTAGTTTGTTAACAACAATAGGAGCACAGTCTTCATCTGCATTGTCCACTAGTTGTTCAACAGAGGTCTAAAACTGAACCCCTTCAGCTGATCATCCTCTAAAATATTAGCAAATAGCCTAAACCAGTCCCACACTAGTCCTACCATATTACCGTTGTCACTTGCCAGGGAGGGTCTTTCATAACTCTACTTAGTTTCTGCTATCTTTGGTACATATTGGTCCTAAAACACATTGAAATTAAATTTGATTTTTTGTGTATCCACCATAATTCATTCCCAATGTAGTGTTCAAATCCAGCCAAATATTTATTTGCAAAGGTTTTATGATAAAGTTTCTTCTTAATCTCTTCAAGCTTAATTTATGATTAGCCTTTGCTATGATTCTATATTTTAAATCCAATCTTGAATGGGAATTTTCTAGTAGTGCATTTCTTTTTTGAGATTGTGCTTCTAGATTTACCATCTATGAGGTCTTCCATTTGACATTTATTTCAACAAATTTAAATTATTTTTTAATTACTGCTAATTATGCTCTGAACTTCTGAATATGTTCTACATATAATCCTTATTTGATTATTTCTAAATAAATAATTAATGCTTTATAGGATAAGCTTGCTAACAAATAAAATTATATCTCTTCATTGAATTTATGAATGAATTGTCCAATTTAACATTTTTCTCCGATAGGAAGCTTGATTTTTTATCTAATAATTTTGATTTCTTTACCCTTTTCATCAAGCCGAGATGAAATTATAGTTTTATCCTTTGACTCTTGAGACATAACAATTAATTTATACTTTAAATAACTAATTAATATTTTATGAGTACTATATGTAGTTCTTTCAATTTTCAATTCGATTTTCTAGTTTGTTAAACTATATATTAAATTTATTTAGATTTATTGTTTCTCGCACCAAGTCTCTAGATACTATATTTCTAGCTTCTTTGAGAAATTCTCTTTTGTCTTCTAGTGGAATTTGATTTTTTCACGAAAGAATGCATAACTCCAGTAGGTGTCCTTTCTATTAATGGTCAATCAGATTTATATAATTAAATTACTCTTTGTTTCATTATCCAAGAGCCATTTCATCTTTGTGTTCTCCTAATTATTTACAATTTTATTTATAGGGACAAAAATATTAAAGGATTATGTCCAACATTAGGCCAATTAATCCAAAGGGGTGTTTGTGAGCCCAAGCATCATCTTGAATTTTTTAAATTAAATCTAGGTACGGCTAGTATAATATTAAGAAAATTTAAAGTTTGGTATCCTACCAAGAACATTTGAAGTTCGGTAGAGGATAACATCGCACTGTATCAACCATTATATCATTCCATGAGAATATATTGTTTCTTTGTCTCTCAATATTCAATATCCAGCATTTTGACATCTGTTGTCCCAATTATAATAATTGGATCTCTCTCTCTCTCTCTCTCTCTCTCTCTCTCTGTATATATATATATATATATATATATATATATATATATATATATATATATATATATATATATATATATATATATATATTATTTGAAGCTTTGTGTGTTTCCTCAAATTAAGCTTTCAGCCTTTCCTCAAACCTAGAGGCTACCAGTATAAAACCAACAACATTAGAAGCCTGGTAAAAAATAATATCCCATTGTACCCACTATTACACCATTCTATAAGAAAATATTGCTTCTTTCTTCCTTAATGTCAACATTCTAGCATCTATTTTCTGAATTATAGTAACTCTATGTTGGTATATTAACTTGTTATAGTATGACAAAACATTGATTAAAGGATAATTTGAAAACCAAATTTATCTAAGTAAACTTTATTTAATATCAACATTCTAACATCTATTTTCTGAATTATAGTAACTCTATGCTTATATATTATTTTTTAGAGTATGACAAATATTTGATTAAAGGAGAATGTGAAAAGCGAATTTATCTAAGTAAACTTTATTTAATATCAGCATTCTAGCATCTTTTTTTTGAATTATAGTAACTCTTTGTTGGTATATTAATTTGTTAGAGTATGACAAAAATTTGATTAAAGGAGAATCTGAAAACCGAATTTATTTAATTAAACTTTATTTAAAATCAACATTCTAGCATATGTTTTCTAAATTATAGTAACTCTATGCTGGTATATTAATTTTTTAGAGTAGAAAAAAAAATGATTAAAGGAGAATTTGAAAACCAAATTTATCTACGTAAACTTTATTTAATATCAACATTCTAGCATATGTTTTCTGAATTATAGTAATTGTATGTTGGTATTTTAATTTGTTAGAGTATGATAAAAAATTGATTAAAGGAGAATGTGAAAACTGAATTTATCTAAGGAAAATGCATCATGTGTATTCTAATGGTATTGGTTTATGGAACCAAATTATAGTTAGTGTAGTGAATTCTCTTTCATTTTTATGAAGCCCCTTAGGTTGAAGAGGTAGTAAGCTTGATTGTAAAAAAATTCTGATAATAAAATCTTTTGTTTGTTGTAAATGTTTCTCTTTGTTAGGGTCTTTTTTATACAGGTGGTTATAAATTTACAAATGTCTTAAAAAGGAAAGATACAACTACAAGTGGGGAAATGTATGTATGGACAAAAGAGTAAACTTCTCAGACTTAACAAAGAAATTAGAAAAATACATGAAGAAACCCATAATTCTCATGTGGACAACAAGTACTTGAATATTTTGGAAGTTCTTCTAATCATGATCTATATGAATAAACAAATGAAGTTGAAAGTGAAAAAATTAAAAAAAATGAAAACATAAATAAAATTTAGGTTTATAAAATTTTAAAAGTATGGTTGTATGCTATCCTAACACATAGGCTAATTTAGAAAAGAGAAAAATACAACTACAAGTGGGGAAATGTATGAATGGACAAAAGAGTAAAATTCTCAGAAATAGCAAAGAAATTATAAAATATGTGAAGAAACCCATAATTCTCATGTGGACAACAATTACATGAATGTTTTGGAAGTTATTCTAATCATAATCTATATGAAGAAACAAATGAAGTTGAAAGTGAAAATTCAAAAATAAAATGAAAACAGAAACAAAATTCAGGTTTATAAAATTTTAAAAGTATGGTTGTATGTTATCCTAACACATAGGCTAATTTAGAAAAGAGAAAAATACAACTACAAGTGGGGAAATGTATGAATGGACAAAAGAGTAACCTTCTGATACTTAGCAAAGCAACTAGAAAATACGTGAAGAAACCCATAATTCTCAAGTGGACAACAATTACATGAATATTTTGGAAGTTCTTCTAATCATGACCTATATGAAGAAACAAATGAATTTGAAAGTGAAAATTCAAAAATAAAATGAAAATATAAATAAAATTTAGGTTTATAAAGTTTTAAAAGTATGCTTGTTTGTTATCCTAACACATAGGTTAATTTAGAAAAGAGAAAGATACAACTACAAGTGGGGAAATATATGAATGGACAAAAGAGTAAACTTCTGAGACTTACCAAAGAAATTAGAAAATACATGAAGAAACCTATAATTCTCATGTGGAAAACAATCACATGAATATTTTGTAAGTTCTTCTAATCATGATCTATATGAAGAAACAAATGAAGTTGAAAGTGAAAATTCAAAAATAAAATGAGAATGGAAATAAAATTTAGGTTTATAAAATTTTGAAAGTATGGTTGTATGCTATCCTAACACATAGGCTAATTTAGAAAAAAAAAAGGCACTTTCATAGGGAGATTAATGAAAATTGAGATGCAAGGGGAGTTGAAAGGGAGTTTCCTAAAGAAGAGGTTAGACACTCACAATTTTAGGTAAAACATGAAATGAAAGGCATGACAAATGCAAAAATGTCATCAAATTTTCATTTGACGGGCAGAGAGGATTTGAAATTCCAGGCATGTTGGTCACCCAAACTCTATGCAGCCAACCAGTATACTGTTCACCCAAACTGTACATGGCCAGCTGGTATATTGTTCACCCAAAATCCCTTTCCAATTTTCATTGCAGGGTGATATCGATTTTGTTTTTAGAAATGGCCCTTGGATTTTATGTTCCTATGGACTATACCTAGACTAATGGAAATTTAAATTTCACCTAGAAAAACAGGTCACAAAATTCGTCTTGCTATTCATTGCTATTCCTTTTCTGCTTCTCAACCTTTGCAAACTCAAAACTTTATAGATTATTCCTCTCTCCAACAAAATAATTGGATTAAATATAAACTTTAGATGAAAACAAGATAGAAGAATTTTTTCATGCTTGCAATTCTACCCACATAGAATTTGAACTACAAATGGACTTCCAAATTATATTGGACTTGACTTTGACAATTGGACTCGTATCTATAATATAAACTACAAATAAATTGCTTTTTAATGTAATGAATGTTCTCATCTATGAATATAACCATTTTGAAAGTGTTCCAAAAGATGATGTATCTCCTTTAATTGAATTAGAGTGAATCTACATTTCACGTAGCTGGAAAATGGTAATAATGGGAAGTAGAACCAAGGCCATAAACACTAATACCCCACAATCAGTACACATCATATGCGTTCCTAGTGTTTTTGGAAACCATGTACATGTCATTTATCCCAAAAACTTTAAGGCGTTTGCAATAAATGTTAATTTAATATTTTATTGAATTTTTTTTCAAGGATCGAAAATCCCACTAAACATGGTTGAGAAACAGACATTATGCATAGATGTTTCTTGTTATCCAAATCCAGGGAAAACAATGATTACATATGTGCTATGCAATATTGTGATTGACAAAGTCCTCCAAAGGAAAATGAATATACCTGGAAGAACAAAAAACAATGAAACATATTATATTGCATTGATAGAAGGCTTGGGAACATCGAGGGAGTATGGATCCAATGGAATTGTAGTTTTCACCAATTCTGAACTTGTGTGAAACTAGATGAAAGGCGTGTACCAAGTTAAGATGGAGAGGCTAAAACAACTCCATGGAAAAGAAAACAATATTGTTAGACAATTTCAATCATTTAGTAGAAGACATTGTGAAAATTTTAATAAGATGTATGGTGATCTATTGTATGGGGCAATGCCAATTCAAGATTCATTTTTCAAATATAAATTAGTGTTGATACGGTCTCCATCAAAATTTATTGATGTACATTGTAAGATATCTTTGATATGTGTGTGTTTTTTAGTTATAAATGTGTCACTTTTAATGACCATGTGTTTTTTTCAATTATGTACCAAGTGCGCTCCCACCATGTAAGCACAACTTAGTGAACTTCATCTCTTAAAAAATTTTGTGTTTAATTTTCAAAATTTGCACCCACTATGTAAGCACAACTTGGTGAACTTCGTGTTTTAGAAAATTTTGTATTTAATTTTCAAAATGTGCAGGACTTCAACAAATTTTGTTTAAATAGTCAAGTGAGTTTTACACATCAATTTGTGCTTTGAAAGTTTTGTGTTTTACATAATTTGTGTTCAAGTTGTGTTCCAACATTTGTGTAAATCACATCAATTTTTTGAATTCCTTTGAAAAAAAATTAAATGGTAATTTTAAAAATAATTGTAAATGTACGAGGTAACTTTTTAAACATCATGTATCTATGTATTTGTAGATATCACTACATATCATGGACAATCATTTTCCACATGATTCTTCAAGGCTTTAAACATCATGTGTATCTATTTATCTGTATATATCCATATATATATCATGGAGGATTATCATATGCCACGTGATTCTTCGAGGTGAACATGAATAGATTCCCATGCCTCTATGAGAGAGGGGAATCATGGATCAGTGGATGTCCATCATGTTTATGGTATTTATATTAAATGTCCAAGTTTTTAAATTACATTTGAATATATAATCTTATCCCCATACATACATGTATACATATGGAATTTATTTTTTATTTAATATATAAACTTATCCCCATATATACATGTATACATATGGAATTTATTTTTTATCAATTTTGTGAGTTAAATTAATTTTTAATAAATTTCATTTTTTAGGAGTTCGAAGGAAAAGAGTATCTACTCAATCAATCGGTCCTATACATGTTTCACGCAATCGTGGTATTTTTCATGCAATATACTCAATCATATGTATGTATATACATGTATGTATATTTGAATTGATTAGAAATTCATATTTTTTTATGAAGCTTCGCTCTCGTCGCATGAGGGCGGTGGTGGTGGTACACATTCCCATGGTGGCTAATCAATAGGTGGTGGCCAATCAAATGAGGGTGGTGGTACACATTCCTCTAGTAGCCAATCAATGGGTGGTCATGTTGGTTCTCAACCAATGGGTGGTGGCAAATCAATGGGAGGTCATGCTAGTTCTCAAACATCTCTGGGTGGGCATGATGATGCTCATCCATCTTGAGGTCCCCATCAATCTGAATATTATTATCATTCAATTATTAATTTTTTAAATTTTTTATATAATATTTTTTATGGTTAAAAATAATATTTGTACAAATTTTTTCACATGTTTTTTTTATTTATACATAATTTTATATATTGATGCAGAGGGTGAAAATGTTGCTCGAAAAATACGTAGGCTAGATCGGGTAATTCAGGAAGAAGGTTGTACACTAAACGCAACTCATCCTTCTGAAATTTTCTATTATTTACCTTGGGAAAAAAATATCCAAGAATTCACTTTACAAAAGTGTGAACATCTTTATTCAAAATTGAGGAAAGATCTTGTGTCTTTGAAACTCCCTGCAGAGGGTCGAGAAAGTTACAAATAGTTAAGCACTCTCTAATAAGACTTGTAGATGTTTACAAAAATATTGGGCCAACCACTGATAATTTTGTAGAAGTAATGAGGAAAATAAAGAAAATAGTAATGGGTCTCAATATATGGGATGATGTTAAAAATAGAGTTACAAAATAATGGAAAAAATTATGTTTAATTTCAAAGAAAGGCCGAAAATAAATATGCTAAAGGTGAAATATTTAACGCACTCTAATATAACCTGTCATTTGTATTATAAGAACCTTGCATCCCATGGAATACTACCATGGAATGACAAGGTTCCTATTTATTTTACAAAAATATTTTATGCAAAATTATTTTTGGGAATGAAACCCAATTATAATTACCTTCCTTCTGAATTTTTTGGTCCTTGGAAAGGTCAATTATGTGACTGTAGGGGCACTAAGAAATATGTTGATTTGTCTCACCCTGAGCCACCATTGATAAGTCGACCTCCTCGTGTGGAAACATTGTGGTCAGAGATGGATGCCACTTCTCAAATTAGTCGAGAAAAAAGGGATGTCATCATAGACAATGTTCAGACTGGACTTGGTGGAATTGATATTGGTCTCAATCGAAAAATAGAATGAGATAATGCATGTGCTAATTTTATGTATAGTACAGATGATTATATAGGCAACATGAGTATTAAAGAGCTTAAAACATATGCAAAGCATTGTCGCAATGGTTGGAAGGACTTAATTCTTCATGAGGAAGAGGGCGTGGGATCGGTATGTGTTAATGGTTAGGATGAATATTTTAATGTAATTTTTAATATATATATATACGTGTACATGTATTTGTACAGTTTATCCTAGAGGATGCATTTATGCAGGGCCAACACGAGACAATGGAGGGGGAACTACATTAGGTATTGCATGAAATTTTAAATTTTATTTTCATTTAGTTTGTTTTATTGAAGTTCTACATTCTCATTTAATTTTAAAACATTAAATTTTAATTTTAATACATACATACATACATACATACATATATATATATATATATATAGGGCTAACACAAGACAATGGAGGGTATATATATATATATATGAAATTAGGGCTAACACGGGACAATGGAGGGGGAACTACATGAGGTATTGCATGAATTTTTTTTCATTTTGTTTTTTTATGAAGTTCTACATTCTCATTCAATTTTAAAACATTCAATTTTAATTTTAATACATGTCCATAAATTTCTTATACATGTGTATATATATGCAATTACACATTATGTAGGGTCCTCATTCTTCAAATGATAGCACAAGGAGACTGCTTGAAGATACATTGCAACAAAATTATCGATTTCATTGATGCACACAACATTTTATTTGATCTAGTATTTTTTATAACTTACATGTTATATTTACTTTTCTATATAACTTGATAGAACAAGGAGGCTGCTTGAAAATACATTACAACCAAATTATCTATTTAATTGATGCACACAAAATTTTATTTGATCTAGTATTTTTTTAACTTACATGTTATATTTACTTTTCTATATAACTTGATACTTGTAACACTTGATACATTGTTATATTTACTTTTATTGAATGATGTAAATTTTGGACATATTTTACATTTTGGATAGTTGAACTAAATTTACTTTTATTGAATGAATTTAAATTTTTCATAGTTGTTACATTTGGCATGTGATCACAGGTTGTTATATAATGTTAACTTAGATGATCTTAGATTATGTTTTGTTTTTAAAATTTGTTGTTTTGTCACTTGTTATTTAAAATGAATCTAGATTGAAATTGCAAATTAAAAAAACTATGTGGTACATGTTATGAATTTGAACATGTGTGAATGTTATATAATTAGGTGTAAATTTCCATTAAAGGTGATATTTAGGTACATTTTGCATGATCATGTGTCATTTAAAACAATCATAGATTGTTTTACATATTTAAGTTCATGAATATGTGTAATAATGATTGAAGTACATTTTCATTTAGTTGTTACATTTAGCATACATGATGACATGTTGTTATAATGTTAACTTAGATTCAATCTTAGATTAAATGTTTTGTTTTTAAATCTCAAGTTTTTTTTTCGTTTGTTAATTAAATGAATCTAGATTGAAATTTCAAATTACAAAACACATGTGGTACATGTTAAATGCATTTGAACATGTATGAATGTTATATAATTAGGACATGTCTATTAAAAGTGATATTTAGGTACATTTTGCACATGATCATGTGTAATTTAAAACAATCATATATGGTTTCACATATTTAAGTTCATGAGTATGTAACAATGATTGAAGTACATTTTCATTTAGTTGTTACATTTTTCATCCATGATCACATGTTATAATGTTAACCTAGATTCAATCTTAGATTAAATATTTTGTTTTTAAATATCAAGTTGTTTTGTCATTTGTTATTTAAAATGAATCTAGATTGAAATTTCAAATTACAAAACACATGTGGTACATGTTAAATTCATTTGAACATGTATGAATGTTATATAATTAGGACATGTCTATTAAAAGTGATATTTAGGTAATTTTGAACATGATCATGTGTCATTTAAAAAAATCATAGATGGTTGTACATATTTAAGTTCGTGAATATGTAACAATGATTGAAGTACATTTTCATTTAGTTGCTACATTTTGCATACATGCTCACATGTTTTTATAATATTAACTTAGATTAAATCTTAGATTAAATGTTTTGTTTTTAAATCTCAAGTTGTTTTGTAATTCGTTATTTAAAATGAATCTAGATTGAAATTTCAAATTACAAAATACATGTGGTACATGTTAAATGCATTTGAATATGTATGAATGTTATATAATTAGGTGTAAATGTCTATTAAAAGTGATATTTAGGTACATTTTGAACATGATCGTGTCATTTAAAACAATCATAGATGGTTTTACATATTTAAGTTCATGAATATGTAACAAGGATTGAAGTATATCTGCATTTAGTTGTTACATTTTTCATATATGATCACATGTTTTTATAATGTTAACTTAGATTAAATCTTAGAATAAATGTTTTGTTTTTAAATCTCAAGTTGTTTTGTAATTTGTTATTTAAAATGAATCTAGATTGAAATTTCAAATTACAAAACACATGTGGTACATGTTAAATTCATTTGAATATGTATGAATGTTATATATTTAGGTGTAAATGTCTATTAAAAGTGATATTTAGGTACATTTTGAACATGATCATGTGTCATTTAAAACAATCATAGATGGTTTTACATATTTAAGTTCATGAATATGTAACAAGGATTGAAGTACATCTGCATTTAGTTGTTACATTTTTCATATATGATCACATGTTGTTATAATGTTAACTTAGATTCAATCTTAGATTAAATGTTTTGTTTTTAAAGCTCAAGTAGTTTTGTCATTTGTTATTTAAAATGAATCTAGATTGAAATTTCAAATTACAAAACACATGTGGTACATGTTATGCATTTGAACATGTGTGAACGTTATATAATTAGGATGTCTATTAAAGGTTATATTTAGGTACATTTTGCATGATCATGTGTTATTTAAAACAATCATAGATGGTTTTACATATTTAATTTCATGAATATGTAACAACAATTGAATTACATTTGCATTTAGTTGTTACATTTTTCATGTGATCACATGTTGTTATAATGTTAACTTAGATCATCTTAGATTATGTTTTGTTTTTAAAACTTCTTGTCTTATTACTTGTTATTTAAAATGAATCTAGATTGAAATTGCAAAGTACAAAATACATGTGGTACATTTTATGCATTTGAAAAATGTGTGAATGTTATATAATTATGTGTATGGATGTCTACTAAAAGCGATAGTTAACTTTTAATACTAAGTTGTAAATGAACATGTTGTGCATAAACATCTAAGTTATAAAACATGACCATGTACAATTTTCATTGTGTGAGTGTGGTTTTATGCTTTTAAATGTTAAATACATATATATTTAAGTTCATGAATTTGTAGCAATGAAAGAAAATTTTCATTTAATTCATACATTTTTCATTTGAAATCATTCTTATAATGTCAATATACAATACATATAGATACATCTAAAAATAATCACAAATTTCTAGGTGTACATAGATGTGTCAAACAAATCATAAAATTTTAAAATTGCATTAAAAATTATGGTATAAAATTTTTTGCATTAATGTGCATAGAAAGGCTACTATGGATGTTAGTTGATAGTCAACTTTAATATAATAAAACTAGAAAATACAAAACACGTTACACATTTTTAATTTGAATTAATATTATAATTTGTTTTAGATGTATAAAAAAATATCATAACTTAAAATTTGCATTATATCAAATATGCTAAATACATACATTTTGCAATAATGACATAAAATTAACTATCTCATACCAGAGAATGTATGAATTGTTTAAGACTAGAAAATGTACATGTATGTGTACATGTATAAATTACTTTTTGTGTGCATGTGCAAACACAATTTATCGATATAATCAAATCCTCAATACACTTGTACATAACAGAAAATATACATATAGCTTCAAGTATATTACATTATTAAGAATGTACAACTTAAGAATGCACAAAAAAAAGGCTAACAATTTGTACTTGAGTTCTGTAACTTCTCAAAGATGAATTCAAGGAGAAGAAATTGTCGGGCAGTTCAATAAAAAAAATTCTAACAGAATTCCATCCTCAATGATCCATTCATGGTCAAATTTTGACATTTTCCATTTCTTAACTTTCAATTTTTTCTTTGATTGAACTTCTATCAAGTTACTCATGCTGCACACACCAAGTGACTATGTTGACAACTTATGACATTAGGTTCATAGTCTTCAAAGTAAACAATATTATGACTTTCATTAGTTTGTTGGAAATAATAAGCTTTCAGCATAATAGACCCTCTGTCATATATAAACCCATTAACATTATAGTATTCCAATAATTTCTTCTTTCATTCAGTGCAACTACAGTAAAAACATCTCTTGCACAGTAAAACAAGTACATAAATTTAGATCATAATTAACATGAAAAATTAAATTTAAAATTAACATTTGTACTTTATTTTATTATATATTTCTAGATCTCTATCATTTGAAAGCAATTGAAATGTTACCTTCTCTAACAAGATTAGAAACTTGATCACCCTCATATGATACTATAGTCTCCTCTGATTGCATCTCTTCAAAGTTTGCAATAGACATTTTCCCCTTTGTATTTAGTTATGTATGTTGCCAAACTTTTACATACATATTATTTTCACAGACATCATCGAATTTTGTGTCGTCTATGCAAACATGACAAAAACAAGGATATTTTCTTTTATCAAATGCAAACACATTTTGGTGCTCTTTTGTTTTAATTGAATGCAAATTTCGAGTCACTTTTATTATTTTAGCGTCATTTCCAATCAATCTATCTACATTTTGGACCCCAATATTCCAAAAAAAACTATATGAAAAATTCAAACAAGAATATAAATATGTTATTTAAAATACAATTTATATATGATCAAAGATAAACATTTTGATAAATAATGTTTAAAATTAGAAAATTAATAAAAATTATATCATGTATATTAAATATATATATATATATATATATATATATATATATATATATATATATATATGCAAGTTAACTTGTATATATGTACATGTACCTTCGTACTTCCCTTGATCAATTGGTCTCATGGCTTAGTGCAGCGATGCACCAATGAACAACTTGTCTAGTTGAGACAAGTTGGTCTACAGAGTGGTCCATTTGATATCTTCTAAGTGCTCATTTTATACATGCTCCTGCACCATCATGTTCTCCTTTTCCATGACCAATCTCAAATAAATTCCAACAATATTTAATGCATGTTTTCATATGAATATGACACAACCAAAAGAATGATCATGAATATTTGAATTGACCCTCGCATCCATCTGGCCATATCCAATTTTCATTTAATTTTATTCCATGACCTTTCAATGAGTCATAACTCTTATCAAAACAATGTTGTACAAAATGTGTATCATGTGTACGATCATTGCAGATATAAAAGTGATATTCTTTAACAACATGCCGATTTTGACTGGTGCTTTCTGTATGATCAACATTTTGTTCAGCGTGTCTATATAGAATATGGAAAAGCATAGAGACTTGGTCAAAATCATAGTATTCACTGCGTATTTCATTTTGTGCAACAAATGTGTAATTATCTG
Source organism: Pinus albicaulis (assembly GCA_034641835.2). NCBI lineage: Eukaryota > Viridiplantae > Streptophyta > Pinopsida > Pinales > Pinaceae > Pinus > Pinus albicaulis. The sequence goes on along the minus strand of CM076578.1, from coordinate 816,666,741 downwards.
CAAAATCAACTATTGACAAAATGATCCTTGGTGGAAAAAATTCACGGGATTTTTTGAATTGCAAGTCCTGCCATCCAGCTATATAGGAATGCTTGGTGTATTTATAGATTTATTCCTCAAAATTTCTCAAAAAATCTATCACAAAAATTTCTTCTTCTTGTAAATCAATCCTTTTAGCACTTATAGTACTACTTGAACCAATCGATGTATGAATATATTCATATCTCTTCCATTTCACTTTTATGTTGTAAAATGGTTGATCATTTATATCAATAGGATATTTGTTGTGAAATAAAGTCAAATTTCCACAATGATCACATTTTTGACCACCAACACATTTATTTTGGTAAAATAATTCATGGCTTTCTCGTACACATAGAAATTGAGATATGAAATCATGGATAGTGGAAGGAGAGGGTGAATTTTTCCAAAATGTTTTACCAAAATTAAGGAATGAGTCATAATATAACTGAAATTCCACATGATAACGACAATAACAAGTGTCATGTACAGTGATAGTTTTAACATACCATGGTTTTTGTTAAACAAAAGCATTGATTAAGACATTAATTCCACAATTCTCTTCTATGAACTTGTTGAAAAACTCTATTTGAGTGGTGTCCAAGATATATTTTGCATGTTCTTCATATTAATTTCGTGTTATTATTCGTCACATCACATCCCTTGCTTTTGGTGAAACACGTGAATTTTTCATCCAATATTCATATATTATTTTCTTAACTTCTTCTCCAAGTTCATCTTTGTATGGTTGCCTACAAATAACAGTCCCACAAGTGAGTTCATTATTTACATCTATTTGCAATCAAAATTTCTGATGTTTGTGCAATGTTTTTCGTGAGGTCCCTAATGCTTGTGCCATAGATTTTACCAAACAATTATCTTCAGTACTTGATGAAACCACTGCTATTTGTATTGTTCTACGTGCATATAAATCACTTTTCTTTCTAGATATTCCAGTTGACATTAGAGAACTATTTATATTTTGTATCACATTTTCCTTCATTTTTTTTTATCTTTTGTTGATTTTCGAATACCCAATAAACTCGTAGCTTCTTTTAATTTCTTTGATGTTAAGAGACTTCTCAAAATTCGGGCTTGAACAACCACATTTTTATCTTTTAAGAACATATCAATAGTGTGCTTAACACAATATCATACAACATGGTCAACTTTTTTATCTCCATATGTGTCAGTGTCAACATTTTCTAACATCTCATCATCGATATTGATTTCATATGTACATATGAGAATTAAATGTACAAAATGAGTTTAATTATTCAATAAATAATTAAGTTAAAAAAATAGTGTTTGAATGAAATTGAGAAATTAATAAATATGTATAGTTTCAATAATACACATTCAACATATATATACATACCTAGTGATTCAATTTCTTCACTTGAATTTATTTTAACGTTTTCAACATCTTCAATCATTGGTTCAATATCTTTTTCACATTATCTTTCAACATTTTCTATGTCATCACCTATGTTATGAGGAATATCTCTCTCTGTTTAGATTGAAAAATATTTTTCAAATTAGTTCATCAAATAAAAATTAAGTTTCACAATACACTAGTTAAATTTTAAATATCATTTATAATATTTACATTTACATACCTACTTCAACTTCTAGTTGAGGTTGATTTTCCTTTTGAATATTTGATCGTTCTTCTCTCCTTTTTTTTGTGATATTCTCTCATGTATTCTCTACAAACCACAGGGCTTCTTGTTCAATCATATTTTCTCTTACAGTTTCCTTTATTTCCCATGAAAATTCAGTATAAATCTCAAAATATTTCCTTCAAAATCCTGCAAAAAGAACTCGGTGTCAAAATTTAGACAAAAAATCACTTCAAAAAATCATCACAAAAGATTTAATTTCAAAAAAACTTAGTTTAAAAAGTTTACACAAAAGACATACTTCAACCCAAAACACTTACTTTAAAAAAAATTGCTTTAAAAAATCTGCCAAAAAAATGTCTTTTAAAAATGAAGCTCAAAATATTTCCTTCAAAGTCCTGCAAAAAAATCTCACTTTAAAAATTTAGACAAAAACTCACTTTAAGTCATTATAAAATATTTACTTCAACCCAAAACACTTACTCTTAAAAAATGTCACTTTAAAAAATACCCCCAAAAAATTTCCTTTGAAAATTCAGCCCAAAAAACCTTTGCAAATTTACCCCAAAACATAAATTCAGCCCAAAAAAATTCCTTTGCAAATTCAGGCCAACAAATTTCCTTCGCAAATTCATCCCAAAAAAATTCCTTTGCAAATTCAATCCAAATGAATAAATGTGTGAAAATAATGTTTCCTTTTTCGGCTATATATAGAGTTGCAAAATTTGTTTTTCTGGAGGGGCTTTATCGAATTTTATCATGCTGACAAAATTTTCAATCAAAAGTTTGGCCGAACTTTTAATAAAAGTTCAGTCAAACTTTGTTTGTCATTAAAATTAATGGGACAGGGCGGTAAAAAAAGTTTGGCCGAACTAAAAAGTCAACAACTACGTTGCAGCTCAGCTCTGAACACATGTCTTCAACTTTGGAATGGTTAAACTCCATAGAATATTATGAATTAACTTTCGAAACCAAGACTAGAATTTGCATAATTCAATCTACTTTGAGGAGATATAACTTTTATGGAATTCCATAGATATTTACAAATTTTAATTAATTTTGTAATAAAATGGGTGCAAAAAAATTCTTCAGGTCATTATGGTTCATTGAAGACAAACTTTTATATCTCCCAAAATGCACTGTAAAAAAATTTGAAAATTTTATGGTGCATTACATTGGTCTGTCATCTGTGATGGGTAGTTTTTACATTTTTAGTTTATAACTAATATGTTGAGAAACTTGACGCGGACCGAAACATATTCAAAATATGTCATTTTTTCATATTATTTCAAATCAAAAAAATGTAGTAATTATGGTATGCATCAGTTGGTTTCATAAATATAACGATACTGAAGTAGAATCTGTATAGATTGTTGCAACACATTTTTTTCTCAAAAACACCCAGTTATCAAAGAATACACCAATGCTTCTCAACATGAATTTTTATGAATCTCTTGATTGTTAAAGAACAAACACTCAAAGAATTTTTAATTTCACATATCAAATGTGAATAAAAAATTTCCAAAAAATAATTAATAGAAAGCTAATAAAATTTCTGACAAGTTTTATTTTTATCATAAAATGAAATTCTAAACAGAAAAATTGTTTTGTCTTGTAGAAAGTTGAAGAACTTATAAAAATGATATTTTTTTCTCAAAAAAGGGCAAGAAGTGTAACCCGACTTATACAAAATATTATCATCCACCTGTAAGATACTTTCGATCTAATTACTTGAATTTATGGCCAAGATGTTTTTATTCTTATAATCATTCTTTTGCTTCTTCAAGTTAATCTTTGGACAAAATTTCAAGCACTTTTCCTCTCCACGAACATCAATGTTACAATGGTTTCTTGGATATTTTCATTGGTGTTATATGGCCACTATATTTAATTCTTTTATCCATTTCCTCTTCTAATTTCACTCCTTGGAAGCCTCCTGATATCGCTTATTCTTTGAACCACTTGGTTTCCCTTTATTTCAGCCTATGTTCACCAGGTATTGTTCCTGTAGACAAGCCTCATTAACCATTTTGGGTTTGAGAAATACCACTTTCTTTTGAAAATGGCTGTGTAGACCCCCATATAATAAAGGATTACATATGGGTCCATTACATATATACCCTACATCATTAAAATATTCCTAAATTTTGTAATATAGCCTTGTAAGTTATGCCCCCTTCTCTTCTCTAAGTAATACAATTAGATGTGGAAATATGAATTTATGAGGGTTTTGAGTTATTCCAACTTAGTCATTGGAGGATATCCCTCTAGTATTAGGGTTTCCATGTGACTTTCTCACTATGTTAGGTGACAACCCTCTAATTTTAGATATGAAAATGAAATTTTTTATTATTCCTCTATGTGATGAACACTAAAATAAACTTCTAACTACTAAAAATAGAGATAAAAACTCAAATAATCAATATTACATTGATAAGGACGGATGTGACCTTCACTTCCATATTGAACATAGACTATAAATGGTCCATAGCATTTGAAATAGGTTTTTCCTTTCTAAGTTCTTTCTTAGACTCCCTCCCTGGTTCTTTTCAATCCCCAAATTTCCCCTCTAATATCACCTTTTCATTGGAGCCTCCATATTCTATGATTCCGTAAATTTTTCCTAAGCCACCATAGAGATATTCATGCTATAATTGATATCTACGACCTATTATTTTATCCTTGAGAGCCTCTCCTCTTCTACATATCGATGGTTATTAATAAATTGATTAACCATGGCTAGGTTTTACAGCTTTCTTATTTAATTAATTTTGATCCCTTGTAAATTCCCACAAAATACCAAAATACACCTACTTTGATACCAATATGAGCCATAAATTGTCATGGATATTCCATTGGAGAGTTTGTCACAAAAAATCTACTAAAATATATTTTAAAATTCAAAATATACAATGAGGGTTAATTTTCCTTACATTTTTCTATTTGTTATATATTATGTTATGACCATGCATGGAATGGATAAAATATAGAAAATAGAGAATAATGAAATAAAACTCATAAATTATTGTGAACACTATATATGATCTAATAAATCCTTATGAGAGAAAACCCAATTGGAAGGTGAGGTTTCCCTACTATATTTTTCTCAGAATGTAGATGGATGTAAGTATAAGGAGTGAGACTTTTGACTTTTGGGCCTCCATAATACACAAACCCTCCTATATACATTATTATATAAGGGTCTAAGTATCCTTCAGCAATAGGAAGAGAAGGAAATCACTAATATTTTTCATATAAAGATATAGGTCAAAGAGCTAGAAATTGATGCTCTATTCCACTTAAGATCACAGGAAAATCTCATAGTGGTGGATCTGGTCAAAAAAATAGGACTGGAGACTCGTGCACATGTTATCCCATATCCATTGGTATGGGTCAAAAAGGAGGTATATATCAAGCTTAACAAGAATTTCAAAATCCAATTTTCTATTAATTCTAGTTTTAATTATGAAGTAGACTTGGATGAACTTCCAGTTGATGTATGTGGAGATGTATACAAGCGTGTGTTCCCAAATCTTAAGAGGATATTACCCAAGAGAACATTGGAGCATGAAATCAAGCTATTGACACTCTCCATTACTAAACACTTGGTTTTATAACATTTATTATAGATACAAACGAGGTGAAGAAGTAGTTGTAGCAGCTGCTAGTACATGGTGTTGTTCAACCAAGTACCTCACCATGTGGGTCACCCATTACAATTGTGCTTAAAAAGGATAGGACTGGGTAGATGTGCATTTATTATAGGGTGTTAAAAAAAATACAATAAAGAACAAGTACCCACTACCCACAAAAAATAATATGTTAGATTAGCTACAACAATTAAAATACTTCACCAACATGGACTTAAAGACATGATGTCACCATGTTCATGTCAAAGAAGAGGATCTTGGAATACTTCCTTAAAACTAGACAACGCTTGTTCGAGTGGTTGGTTATGTATCTTTGTAATGCACTAGCTATGTTCATGAGTTTAATGAATGATATACCACACTCTTTTATAGATTAATTTGTTATTATTTATTTGGATGATATATTTTTATATAGTGCCACTTGGGAGAATCCCATATCACATTTGGTGCAGGTGTGAGAGACATTGAAGAAGCACTAGATGCAGATCATGTTTGGTTTCAATATTTTGATGTATATCTTAAAAAAATAACTAAATTATAATGTCCTAGATGTCTTTGTGGTTATATCTTTCCTTAATAAGATGAACCTTTTTTATTGAGTACTTACTCTTATGAATGGTTACTCCTCTAGTCACTATGGAGAGTATGTTCATTCCTCTTATGTCATAGATTTACATCAATGTTTACTTTGGATTCAATGCTACCAAGGTCACAATATTTCTTTTTCTTTTTCTCAAGGGATTTTTTATCCTATTTAAACCATTACCCAAACCTTCTTGACTTATTATGTTGGAATTCCTAAATGTCAACTCACTTTCAATATCATTAAAAAAAAAATCCTTTTAACATGTGTCAGTGTGGAAGGTCCCCATTGACTTCTTTCTAGTAGTTCATCTCTTATCGATGAAAAATCCTTCATTTGATAGATAGAACTAGAGCGGCACGTCTAACATATCAAATTCATGGGTAGGATACAGAATGTTCAACACTTGATATTTTCCATTGGTCTTCGACTGAATGGTTTCCTTTATGTTAGACATCAAAAAACCTTTTCACACATTGGTATTCTATAGTATCTTACATGCCATTTTCATATTTGCTCAAATTCCTCATCTATGTCAATGGGCTTCATTATTGGTTGTTATTTAGAGGGCCTTTTCCATGCACCATTCCATCTAGTTTATGGAACAAACATATTCTGTGGTGGTCCTTATAATATTTTCATCTAATTCCTTCCAAATAATTTTCCTTTAGTTTTATTTTGTTGGATGATGAAGGATTCCTTAATTCCCTCATTCTAAATTGTCACATTGAAGCCAAATAATTTTATCTGGGGATGGGATATATTGGAAGGTTACCTCACTATTGACAGTTGAAATACATTATTATTTCTTGATAAATAGATTCTTCAAGTGTTTAGCCTTAGTTCATTTATTCGTACTTGATATCTTGATGCCAATATCATTATTAGTGGGTTGCCTCATGTTTTTTGACCATATAAATCAAATATCAATAATCAAATAGTGTCTCCCATAATTGATTTTAGCTCATCTATTCACATGGTGCATAATTTTACCTTTAGTGGATTGTTTCAAGATCATGGACCTCCTACAATGATGGGCCTCCAAATTATCTATTTGTATGGCCCATTTTACATGTGCATTCCATAAATTATTTTCCATAATCCATAATATTCATGAAAATTCATTATTTTAATGACCAATATGACTTAAATATTTATCTACTTATATGTAACTAGTCTAATTCAAGTTGAAATGTGGCATATGTTTGATTTTAGAGTGACTTTTGGTTTTTTAGTATTATTACATGTTTGGTCAATTTAGTGTGTCCTAAATTGCTACATTAATTTTTCAATCCTGGATTCGTAAGCTGACGAAGTGTGGCGCACTATATGTGCAAGATAACCTATCTCTTACTTTTGTCGTTTTTGGTTTTTTTATTTATCTTAGGGGCTTTTATCTTGGTTGGTTTCCTAATGTGAGATGGAAATTCTAAAAGACAAGTATGGATATAAATGTTCAAGGCAATGATGTCCTTTATAATGATTTCTCAAACTTCAAACTTCAAAAGGGTTTTAAAACATGCAATGACAAAATTAATTCCTAAAAGAAAATGAAAATGTGCCACTATACTAGTCAAACAAACAGTGAACTATTGATCATGAAACCCATTACCCTTGCTGCTGCCTAAATACAAAAGAAACTGTGCTCAAAGAAATCCAAGAATTGCAAGCAAAGTAAAGCTAAAATCAAATTACATCAACTCATATTCTGACCCCTCACCATTAGTCTCGCTATGGCTTTCGGAGGTAATCATAAACAACTTGAGCAATCTGATATCTAATTTGCAGAAAAATAAACTAATATCAAATTACACACTCATACTTTAATCCCTCACCATTAGTCTCGCTATGGCTTTCGGAGGTAACTGATAATGACATGAGCAATTTAATATCTAACTTGCAGAAAAATAAACTAATATCAAACCACACACTCATACTTCAATCCCTCACCATTAGTCTCGCTATGGCTTTCGGAGGTAACTGATAATGACATGAGTAATTTAATATCTAATCTAACTAATAAAGCAAATGTACAAAACTGAAATAAATAAAACAGTGCTAGAATTAAAAGCTAAGAAAAATAAATCAGCAGAAGGACAAGACTGATTCCATGTCATTAGTCATTGTAAAACTATGTGCAAATGCCCGGGCTGCCTACTGTAATCTGGAACAAAGACACTGATCAATTAACAACAGTATAAAGCATGAAAAATTATGGACAGAAATAAAACGTTAATACCATAAGAGATGTAATATATACACGTGAATAACTATGGCATAATGAACGTAAGGAAATAAAGCATGAAACTATACAGAAATAAACAAAACCTCGGCGTGTGCAGGGGCCCTCTGCACAATCCTCGGGCAACAGCTATCAACCACGAATTATGCTTATGAATAGAGTCTTCTCATGTATTCAAAACGCAGTCATAACAAGGAAATAATGTCACGACACAGTGGGCTTTCTTTTCAGCAAAATTACATTACAGAAGCTAGCTACTATGCGTATGAGAATGCATTATTTATAACAGAGGATGACATAACTACTTTCCTACAATCTGCGCTGATAAAAGACACGTGAACAACCACGTCCAGAAATCTAGCATTATGGCTACCGTGAAGATTAAATCTATGGAGGGTGGCCATTGGATTCGGCTTATGGAGCAGTTCACAGGTGTTGATATGTCCCCTGAGATTTAGGAACGGCCACACAAGTCTTCACGTGGTGAAAAACGAAGTTCTGTCACCATAGGACTCTTAGGTTGACCACCGCTTGACTACCTTTGACCACGGCCTTCTTTGGTGAATTCGACTGAGCCAATAGGACTCGGTCCATATCCATGTCATTTCCAACTTGCCCATGTGGCTTGATTTGCCTGAAGACACCTGCAATATAGACTTTAACAAAATGGCTGCGGAAAGTGACAAGATTCCGCAGCTCAATGAGCAAAAATCTAATTCAAACAGCAAACATAAAACATAAAACAGCAATGATGTTTATGACTTAGGAGGTCCAGGTAAATGGAAAAAGTCTAGAAAGGTGTATAGGAAAGATGCAAGTTTGGGAATCAACATACCCCCACTGTGAAGGTGTTGCATGTCCCCATGCAACCAAAATTTTGATCATCCTCCTTCAATTCATATGCCCTGATACCTCTACCAGTACATCCAGTCCTCTTCTCCTCTTTCTTGGTGCTGCTAACATCTTGGGCTTCTTCATCAAGCATCTGAATTTGAGATTAATCAGTGCTCTACTTAGCTTCTTGCATTTCTTCTTCAATTTCCTGTTCTTTTTGTGCCACAGTCCCAGATGTAGCATAGTGTTGTCATGAATGATCTTTTCCAATCTTCTTTGCTCCTTTAATGCTTCATTTTCATTTTTAATATGTCTATTTAAAACCTCCAACTCAAAGACTTCTTGTTTCAACGATTGGACTAGAACTTCTTGTACTGTGTGAGGCTGAGTGGATGAAGTGCTGGGACCCGTGGCTGTTCTTTCTAAGGATTCTATGTGATCATACACCTCTTGCTACTTTGGATCTATCTCGGGTGTCGTTTTCCTTGGGTTTTCCCCAAAATGCTGTGGAGGAGAATTGACTTCAAAATCTGGCCGAAAAGGACTCATGTCAACATCTTGAGGACTAGTTTCAACGTTTGGCTGAGAATGAGGTGTACTACGGCTAGCTGGAGTTTTTTCAGGTGTTCCTCCTCCCAAATCAATAAAATGGGGTCCTTTTGTTTGTGTTTTCCTCCACTTTCCTTTAAGCCTGGTGCTTCTTCTTACATGCTGTGGACTACTGTCTTTTTCCTTCTCTTTTTCTTTTCCTTTCTTTTTGGCCATAGCTGACTGTTCCTGAAGGCGAACTAGTCTCTCAGACAATACTTGATGGTCTTCTTCTGAGGAAGGGGTTTGATGCACAACCTCAATGCTTCTTTTCTCTTTTGATTTTGTTGGCTTTTTACCCTCAGTCTTTTTCTTCCTCCTTTTAGATAGTATTTCTTCTCTACTAGTTCTTTCAATTGTGTTAGTAGGAGTGCTTTGAGTTTTATCACCTGTTCTCTTTCTTCTACTTCTTTTTGATGTACTGCCTTCAGGGGTTTCTTGGGGTTCTTCAAAGAAATTTCTAATTAAAAACTGCTTCCAGGTGTCCTTTTTCTCTTTTAATTGTTTTTCTATCAAAATTTTCACAAGACCATGGTGATACAAATGTGGTTCTACGTCCCCCAGATGCTTTTGGACGGTTACAGACATCTTTTTCTAACTGTTTAGTAAAAATTATGGTAGATTGAGGGTCTGGTTGTCTAGTAAATTCATCAACAGTCGGGTATGATACATGTACATTGATCCAAAATGTCCCTCACAGGTGATAAACTTTTGAATAACCAACAGTAAACTGGCCCACTCTTCTTTTAAAGCATGGACAGGAATTCCCTTTTTAAAAATGGTGACATCCATACCTGGGTTATGTAGGATCACTCTCCAGGCTTCCTTGCCAATGCTCTTGTTCTTGAACCAGCGTTCACCTTCTTGAGGGAGTTCTGTAGCAGCTGCTATGGATGCCTCAGTCACTGTAAATTTGAGGTCCCCAATTTCCACCTCCAGACCGTTGAAAGACCTCGCAAAAGCTTTTGTTACCTCCTTATTGTAGCCTTTAAACTTTTGAATAAACAGAAGCCATTTTGCCTTTTTCAATATGTCTTTGACTTGCGGGTATCCTTCCATAAATTTGGGTCCCTTTGGTTATGTCCTCAACAACCGACCCATCCTTCCTTCTGTTCTTTAAAACTCGTCTGCGTGAGGAGGGTTTAATAGAGGTAAGACGTTTGAATTAGCGGAAATGAACAGGGTTTATGAAGGAGACCAGTGACTGTAAGCGGATATCAGAGAATAGGTACACGGAATGAATTGGAACAGAGAACAAAATGGGGTGAAGGCTTATGTGAGCATGGTGGAAATGCAGCCGTGAGGTCAATAGAACAGTAGGGGGAGTAAAGTGCATCCGGAAGTATTTAAAATTGGGTGGTTGCAGAGTAGACGCAAGCACGTTTATGAAACGGCTGCAGATTTTGTACGGCTGAGAGAAGCTGTAGTCAAATCAACCACGTTCCATAATTACAGGTGGAGTATCAAAGTATAGCCGAACACGAGTGAAGACCGAAGGCTTGATTATGAGGCCGTTTAAAAATGAATGCAAGGATTGTGGAGGAATCGTATAGAGATCGTGGAACGGTTATGGAGTTATCAACGCAATCATTGCATATAATGGAGCTATGGTTTATAACTATGTAAAAATGTGCTTGAATGCCATTTGAAATAAATTTCTACTCATACCTTGGAATTCTTGCCATTTTTCATTAGTCTTCAATCAGTTTCTCCTCGTTGATGCTTTTGAATGTCTCATGTCTTCATAATATGTCCTCATACCTACATTTGATTTCATGATTGTTGAACTAACATTTGACTGCAAATTTTTTAAAAACAGAATGGTGGCTGCAGAAACTGCTTCTGGCTGCGGAAACTGGTGTCAGCTGCGGAAACTGACACAACAATTATTTGGGTGAATGGAGATGGATAGATGATAACTGACTGAATGAAAATGGTCATGAAAGAAAATTTTTATTGGTGAAATGAAATGAAATAGATGAAATGGAGTGAAATGAAATGAAGTGGAATGAAGTGGAATGAAATGGAGTGGGTTGTCATAGAACTTGTGAAATGAGAGAGAGAGGGAATTTCTTTTTTTTTGGAAAATATAGGGTGTCAGGTGTTCCTGATTTTCACCCTACATTTTCTGTATAAGACTACCAATCAGTGATTGGTTTTCAGGCTTATACAATTTTTTTTATTTTTTTTTTAAACTGAAAAGAACAAAGGCTAGGCTGGTGGAGAAGAAGGATTCTTCTTCACCAGCCTTATTGCATAATTATCTTGAAACATTTTGACAAATTCCTCTTTTGAGAGTGGCTTATGATAGATCTTTCATCTGTGGCCATTCATAATAAGAAGAGTTTGAGATTCATCAATGGTCTTGATTCTTACCGCTCCATTGCTAAAGATCTTGTCAATCTCATATGGCCCAAGCCAATGAGTCTGAAATTTTCCTTTAAAATCTTTAAACTTGGAATCAAATAGCAATGCCCAATCTCCTTCTTGAAACTTCTTCTCTTTTATGTATTTGTCATGCCATTTAGCTCTTTGATATTGAACTAGATCAGTTCTTAGAATTGCCTCTTGTCTGATTTCATTTAGCTCATTCAACTGCTCCATTCTATGCTTTTGAGCTTCTGATAGATCCATCCCAAACTGAACTGCAATCTTGAAGGTATTGACTTGGAACTCAATGGGGAGCAGGACTTCTTTCCCATAAAAAAGTTCATAGGGAGAATGTCCTGTTGTATTTCTCCATGTAGTTCTGTAGGCCCACAAGGCTTCAGAAAGCCTTTCTGCCCAATCTCTTCTATGTAGATGAATAGTTTTGGTGATGATACTTTCAAGAACTTTATTTGTGGACTCCACTTGACCATTTGCTTGCGGATGGTAAGGAGTAGATCTTCTGTGCTTGATTTTGTATTATTCCATCAACTTCTCCACCAAATTGGATGTGAATTGGCTCCCCTGATCTGTCACAATTTCTCTTGGAACACCAAAGCGAGTAAAAATATCCTCATAAAGAAAATGAACAACTGAATTTTCAGTAGCAGATACTAATGCTTTGGCTCCTACCCATTTAGTAACATAATCAGTACAAACCAATATATACTTCTTTTGCTTAGATGGTGGATTAATAGGTCCAATGAAATCTAAAGCCCATTTTTCAAAGTGTTCAATGAGTACCTGTGGTTGCAATGGCATTTCATTTGAAAGGGTAGGTTTCCCTACTCTTTGGCAGCTGTCACACCTTTTGACATATTGTTTTGCATCTTTGAAAAGGGAAGGCCAACAATATCCTAAAGAGAGGATTTTATAGGCTGTCCTTTTGTCAGCAAAGTGTCCGCCGCATGGTTCATCATGACATGCCTTGAGGATATCAGGCATTTCATCCTCCCTGACACATCTTCTGATCACAAGATCTGGCCCTGTTTTAAACAATTCGTTAGAAATCCATGAATATTTTGAACTCTCCTGAATAATATTTCTTCTTTCACTTGGAAATAAATGTGGAGGCAATTTCCCTGTAACCAAATATTGAAATATGATGTGCAGGTCGTCCTTGATGGCAACCCACCGAACAAGATGAAGACATGCGACCGTTGACATGTGTTGTCCTCGATGGCAACCACCCGATGAAGGTTAACACTATCTGTTGACTCGTAAATGATTTAAATCTCGATGTAAATGATGTTTGTTAGCAATATGATGATGAATGTTGTCCTTGAAAGGCAACCCTCTTGATGAAGATAATGGAAACTTACTGGATGAAGTTGTGCTTGATATAATATGTCTTGATAAACTAAAACTAATGTATCTACAGTGAGTACAGAAGGCAACGAAGAAAGAAATTCAGCATGTGCTAAATATTTGATGAAAAGAGTATGTCTCAAGGCATACGCGGATATGTCTAGGAGAAGTCGCGTATGCACGCGTAAAAGAATGTTCCAAGTCGCGTATGGGCAAAAGCACTCAAAAAGTGCAAAACCAGGGGTAACCACCATGGTATTAACCCATTGTATTGGGTAATGATTCACCTAATTGACCCCATCCAGGAATACCATCGGATGTAATGTGGTTTTGGCTCATGGTATTGAAAAAGGGGCCCGTGTATTGAAGGCTCATGGTATTGTTTTGGCTCATGGTATTGAAAAAGGGGCTCATGGTATGGAAAAAGGATAAACCTATATAAAGAGATGAAATTCATTATGCAAATGATGAGTGTGGGTGCAAGATGTCTAAGCATGAATGAATACTTCTCTCTGAAGTAGATCTGAATGGAAAGGGTTACAATTGAATGATAGATCTGAATGCATGATGCACCAATGATGAAGAAGGGGATCTAGATCTGAAATGTACTTGTATTTGCTTATGGAATGACTAGATCTGTGATAAGGCGAACATCTAGGTGAACATATGTCTGAAGTAAAAAGGTAAATCTGAACTGAATATCTGATCTGTAGAAGTATGCTCCTCTATAATGATTGAAGATCTATACGCTACTTCGCCGCGGAGGAAGCGCGTATATACGCGGCTTTGCTGAAGAGAAAGCTCGTATGCGCAATGAAATATACACAGAGGTATACGCTGGTTTATGTGAACGGAAGCGCGTATATACGCGACATCAGTAAAGGTAAAGCGCGTATGAAAACTAGGGTTTGCTGAAGCAAGGGGTATGAAATATCTGATCTGTTCTGCTGTGTTTCTGCTATCTGATCTGTATTGATAAGTATCTGTTGGTGAAGTATGTTTGTGCTTAAAAGTATGGTAAGGGTCCAGTCTGAAAATATGATGAAATGTGGCCTGCAAGTGTTGTTCTATTGAAGTTGTTGGATCCAGTGTGAAAATTGATGAAACGTGGTCCAAGGTGGTGCTGAAGGTTGTAGCCTTCAGTCAGGGGGTTGTAGCTCCCTTCCAGGTGAGGCTGGTAAACGAGATCGGGGGGTCGTAGCTCCCTTCCAGGAGAGGCCGGTAAACGAGTCAGGGGGTTGGAGCTCCCTTCCAGGAGAGGCTGGTAAACGAGCGCAGGTGGGTGCCTGCGTGCTGGTCAAGTCTGCGCCAGCACATATGTTGTAATATGTTTTCTCTATAATAAAATATTGAAGGCTGAGCAACTGCAGCGGTGGTTTTCTCCCGACTTGGGTTTCCACCTAAAAATCCCGGTGTTCATGTGTGATGCTTTGTGTGATGGTTTATTCTGTTCTTATTGCACATGTTTACTGTTTATAGAACATCTAATGAATGAATGATGGAATGATATAAGTGAAGAACTAATGGCATAATTAGATCTCTGGGTATACGCGAGTTTTATGAAGGATATTCGCGTGTATACGCTAGTTGGCTTCAGCAAAGTAGCGTATGGGTTTTAGAGCATGAAAAAGTAAAAAGTTTTAGTTTGCCCTAAATACTGATTCACCCCCCCCTCTCAGTATTTTTCCCAACAATTGGTATCAGAGGGGGTCCTTGTGCAGAAGCTTGATCGCTTAAAGGAGATCCGTCGCAATGGGAAGTCATGAAGGAGTAATGTCTATAAAGCCACCTTCATTCAATGGAAGCAATCTGATATTCTGGAAGGTACCAACAAAAGCTTATCTGCAAAATCTTGGTGCAAAAGTATGGGCAATATTGAAAGGATGTGAACAAGAATTTAGAGAAGAAAAGGATACTTCTGTGGATGCTCTAGAAGACAATAATTTTCGTGAAGAAAACACTCAACTCAAAGTAAGCCTAGAAGAAAAGAACATAATCATAGAGACTCAAGCAAATCAGCTTGAATCAAAAGGAAAACGCATTGAAGAATTGGAGTGTGAAGTAGTAAGTCTAAGAAAAGATAATGAGAAAGTGAAATCTCTCAATCTTAGATTTGCTAAAGGTTCAGAAACCTTAGAAGAGATTATCAAGGTACAGCGGTCCCCTCTTATAAAAACAGGTCTTGGATATATTGGGGAATCTTCCCAGACTTCAGCACCAAATTCTCTAAAAACAGCCACAGTTGGTTCTCTACATTTAGCCACTCAGCAAAGGAACAAAGGATCTTTACAGGTAAAGCATGATCATCTCAATTCAAGGAACACTAACAAGGAGATCATTCAAAGAAGCTACAACCAACAAGTAAATTCTAATAGAAGATTTCATGATTACAGAAATTTCTACTTCAATGGACAATGTTTCTCATGTCACAATTTTGGTCATAAAGCTGTTCAATGTGTTGCATATAAAACCATCATGACAAGAGAAGCAAGAAATAAAAGGATGAATATCGAACCAAAGAAGAACACCTACAACAACTTTTCGCCTCTTCAAAACGAAGTTGAATGCACTTATTGCAATAACTTTGGTCATGAAGAATCTGAATGCAGGAGCAAGATCCAGCCAAAAGAACATGTTCCCTCAAGCTCTAAAGTATGGAAAGAGAAAGAAATACCGGTTGAAAATTGTGGGATAGCGTTATTTGCAGAAGGTGAAGAAAATCAATGGTACATTGATAGTGGGTGCTCAAGACACATGACAGGTGAAAAAAGCAAACTTCTTGCATATGATGCTCTAGAAAAGGAAAAGAAAGTTACATTTGGAAATGATACTCCTGCTATAATTAAAGGAAAAGGGTCAGTATTTCTGAAAGAAAAGGTAAAGGCTGAAAATGTCATGTATGTGGATGGCTTAAGGCATAACCTGTTAAGTGTAAGTCAAATGTGTGATCAAGGAACAGAAGTGGTCTTTAGTTCAAAAGAATGTGTGGTTTGTGATCTTGATACAGGTAAAATCATTATTAAAGGAAAAAGAAATCCAAGCAACCTGTATGTACTGAACAGCATAGATCAATGCTACTTGAGCAAGTCTTCAGAAAATTGGCTATGGCATAGAAGGTTGGGGCATCTAAGTTTCTCTCAAATCAACAAAGCAAGCAGACTTCAAGCTGTTCGTGATCTTCCCAAAGTTAATCTTCCTGAAAGTATCATATGAAAATCTTGTCAATTTGGTAAGCAGACCAGAGTACGATTTAATGCCAAAGAAGGATCATCAAGTAAGCCTCTTGAACTCATTCATACTGACATCTGTGGACCTATGAGGAAAAATTCATTACGTGGGGAAGAATACTATATATTATTTATTGATGACTACTCTAGAATGTGTTGGATCGGGTTCATTAAACACAAAGATCAAGCATTTGAAAAATTTCAGAGCTTCAAAGCATTGGCAGAAAATGAACTAGATCTAAAAATCAAGTGTCTTAGATTTGATCGAGGAGGAGAATACTCGTCAAATGAATTCTTTGAATTTTGTGAACAACATGGCATAAAAAGACAGTTCTCTGTAGCAGGCACTCCACAACAAAATGGTGTAGCAGAAAGAATGAATAGAACAATTGTTCAAATGGCTAGAGCTATGCTTGCTGATTCTGGTATTCTTAACATGTTCTGGAGTGAGGCAGCACATACAGCAGCTAACATTCTCAACAAGGCTCATGTTCGGGTAAATAGTGACAAAACTCCATATGAACTCTGGTATGGTAATTCTCCCACTGTGAAGCATTTTAAAGTTTTTGGAAGTAAATGCTTTATCAAAAATAATGATGAAAATCTTGGCAAGTTCGAACCTAGATCAGATGAAGGGATATTTCTTGGTTACACATCTTCAAGCAAAGCATACACATGTTACAATAAAAGGCTTCAAAAGGTTGTTGAATGTATTGATGTTGTTATTGATGAGTCTCCTGCAGCTCCTAAAGAAGAAAAACAAACAAAAAAAGAAGATGATAGCGACATATGGCCTTCTACATCAGATGGAAATGATATAGACAGTGGATCCAATGAAGAACCTGAAAATGATCTATTTGAAAAATCTCCATCCAGATATGTTCAAAAGAATCATCCTGAATCTCAAATCTTGGGAGACAAGGAATCAGGTGTACGAACAAGGAGAACTCTTGTAGGATCTTCTAGTAATCTGGCACTTCTATCCACAATTGAACCGCACAATGTCAATGAAGCTAGCTAAGATGAATGCTGGAACCAAGCCATGAATGAAGAGATTGATCAAATTGAAAAGAATGACACTTGGGATTTGGTACCCAGACCACATGATAAAAATGTCATTGGAACTAAATGGATCTTCAAGAACAAGTTAAATGAGAAGGGGGAGATTGTTGGAAATATGATGCAGAGTGTTGTCCTTGATGGCAACCCACTGAATGAAGATGAAGACATGCGACTGTTGACATGTGTTGTCCTTGATGGTAAACCACCTGATGAAGTAATACTTGACCTGATGGACTTGGTAAATGATGTAAATCTGATGTGATATGATGTTTGTTGACAATATGATGCTGAGTGTTGTCCTTGAAAGGCAACCCACTTGATGAAGATGATGGCAACTTACTTGATGAAGTTGTGCTTGATAAAACATGTCTTGATGAAGTAAATCTGATGTATCTACAGTGTGTACAGAAGGCAATGAAGAAAGAAATTCAGCATGTGCTAAATATTTGATGAAAAGAGTATGTCTCAAGGAATACGCGGATATGTCTAGGAGAAGTCGCGTATGCACGCGGAAAAGAACGTTCCAAGTTGCGTATGGGCAAAAGCGCTCAAAAAGTGCAAAACCAAGGGTAACCACCATGGTATCGACCCATTGTATTGGGTAATGATCCACCTAATTGACGCCGTCCAGGAATACCATCGGAAGTAATGTAGTTTTGGGCTCACGGTATTGTTTTGGCTCATGGTATTGAAAAAGGGGCTCATGGTATTGAGTGCTCATGGTATTGGCTCATGGTATCGAAAAGGTGAAAAAGGGGCTCATGGTATTGAAAAAGGGTAAACCTATATAAGGAGAAGAAATTCATTGTGGAAAAGATGAGTGTGTGTGCAAGATGTCTGGTCTTGAATGAATACTTCTCTCTGGAGTATATCTCAATAGAAAGGGTTACAATTGAATGAAAGATCTGAATTTATGATGCACCAATGAAGGAGTGATGAAGAAGGGGATCTAGATCTGAAATATACTTGTATTTGCTAGATCTGTGTATGGAATGACTAGATCTGTGATGAGGCGAACATCTAGGCGAACATCTGTCTGAAGTAAAAAGGTAAATCTGAACTGAATATCTGATCTGTAGAAGTATGCTGCTCTATAATGATTGAATATCTATACGATACTTCGCCGCGGAGGAAGCGCGTATATACGCGGCTTCGCTGAAGAGAAAGCGCGTATGCGCAATGAAATATACACAGAGGTATACGCTGGTTTGTGTGAACGGAAGCACGTATATACGCGACATCAGTAAAGGCAAAGCGCGTATGCAAACTAGGGTTTGCTGAAGCAAGGGGTATGAAATATCTGATCTCTTCTGCTGTGTTTTTGCTATCCGATCTGTATTGATAAGTATCTGTTGGTGATGTATGTTTGTGCTTAAAAGTATGGTAAGGGTTGAGTATGAAAATATGATGAAATGTGGCCTGCAAGTGGTGTTCTATTGAAGTTGTTGGATCCAGTGTGAAAATTGATGAAACGTGGTCCAAGGTGGAGCTGAGGGTTGTAGCCTTCAGTCAGGGGGTCGTAGCTCCCTTCCAGGTGAGGCTGGTGCACGAGACCGGGGTGGTAGCTCCCTTCCAGGTGAGGCCGGTAAACGAGATCGTGGGGTCGTAAAATTTCCCTCTGTGAGGCCGGGTAATCAGTCGGGGGGGTCGTAGCTCCTCTGCAGGCTGGTAAACGAGTGCAGGTGGGTGCCTGCGTGCTGGTAGGAGTCTGCACCAGCACATATGTTGTAAGATGTTTTCTATATAATAAAATATTAAAGGCTGAGCAACTGCAGCGGTGGTTTTCTCCCAACTTGGGTTTCCACCTAAAATCCTGGTGTTCATGTGTGATGCTTATGTGTGATGGTTTATTCTCTTCTTACTGCACATGTTTACTGTTTATAGAACATCTAATGAATGAATGATGGAATTATGTAAGTGAAGAACTAATGGCATAATTAGATCTCTGGGTATACGCGAGTTTCATGAAGGATATTTGCGTGTATACGCTAGTTGGCTTCAGCAAAGAAGCGTATGGGTTTTAGAGCATGAAAAAGTAAAAAGTTTGAATATGTTGTAAATACTGATTCACCCCCCCCCCCCCCCCCTCTCAGTATTTTTCCCAACACCAAATAGTTAGCAATATCTGCATACCAAGGGGTCTTAGTAGTTACTGCAAACAAGTATTCATCAAGAAACTTATCCTCTACAAGAGAATCTTCTTTAGTATTCTGAATCCTAGACAAGAAATCAGCTACTGTATTTTGTTTCCCTGGTCTATCCAACACAGTAATATTGAATTCCTGCAAAAGTAGGAGCCATCTTGTCACTCTTCCATTAGTAACAGGTTTGTTCATTAGATATCTAATCGCAGAATGATCAGTATGAATAAAAGTTTCATAGCCTGTTATATAATGTCTAAACTTATTGATTGCATGAACAACAACTAAAAACTCTTTTTCAGTCACAGTATAGTTCAACTCAGTAGGAGTCAAATTTTTACTGGTATAGTAAATGGCATAAGGGACTAAATATTTTTGACCCAACACAGCTCCCAGAGCTGTATCTGAAGCATCTATAGAAATATGGAAAGGGAGTTTCCAATTTGGTCCTCTCAAGATAGGTGCTTCAGATATTCTTGTTTTCAAAGTTTCAAAAGCTGATTGACAATCAGGATCCCATTTAAATTCACAGTCTTTTGTAAGCAATTTGAAGAGTGGAGATGCAATCTTAGTGAAGTTTTCTATAAATCTTCTATAGTAACCAGTAAATCCTAGAAAACTTCTAACATCTCTTTGACAATTTGGAATAGGCAACTTGGAGATGACTTCAACTTTTGATCTATCAACCTTAATCCCATCTCCTAAAATATGATGCCCCAAAACAATACCTTTAGTAAACATCATAAAGCATTTTTCATGGCTTAATGAAAGGTTTGTTTCTTTACATCTTATAAGGAATTTTTCCAAATTTTCTAATGCCTCTTCAAATGAATTACCATAAACTGTAAAATCATCCATATTAACCTCTACACAATCATGGATTAGATCAGAAAAAATTCCTAGTACTGCTCTTTGGAATGTTGCGGGTGCATTACATAACCCAAAAGGAAGCACTCGATAGGAAAAATTCCCCCATGGATAGGTAAATGTGGTCTTATCTTGATCTTCAAGTGCTACCTAAATTTGATTATAGCCACTAAAACCATCCAAAAATGAAAAGTACTTTTTGCCTGCTAATGTATCTAATACCTGATCGATAAAGGGCAAAGGAAAGTGATCCTTCAAAGTTGCTTTGTTCAATTCCCTGTAATCAATGCATACCCTCCATTTACCATTCTTTTTAGGTACTATAACCAAAGGAGAAACCCATCGGCTATCTGAAATTGGATAAATGAAGTTTACATCGAGTAGTTTTTGGAGCTCTTCTTTCACTATCTCCCTAAGATTTGGATTCATCCTTCTTTGAGGTTGTCTGATTGGTCTACTGTTTTCCTCAATATAGATATGATGGATGCAAGTCTTAGGATCAATACCTTTCATGTCAGTATACTCCCATGCAAATGCAGTAGAATGTTTTTGCAAGATTTTGATTAATTCTTTTTGTTGTGACTTTTCCAAATGTTTGTTGATTTCAATGTTTTTCCTGGAAAAATCTCAATGGTAGAACTACCTAACTCTTCCATAGAGTAAAGAGACATTTGTCTTGATGATAAATATTCTATGTCAGATTCCAACTGAAATTGTGTGGGGTCATATTCTGAAGATATCTCAAAATTTTCTAATGTGTTCATAATTTGACTATCCTCACTGATTTCAGAAATGGTAAAGACAGGTTGTATAATGTCCTCATCATCGACCCATTCATTGTCTCCTACTTCTGTGATTGCTTTTTCTGGAGGATACAAATTGAATTTCTTTGTCGAATTACCATTAGAAATGTACATATCCCCATATCTACAACTAATGAAAGCATCAGCTGTGGCTAGCCAAGGTCTTCCTAAGATAAGTGGGTGCCCTCCTAGATTACTCTTGGGAGTCAAAATCATAAAATCTACTGGATATTCTCAAGAATCTAAGGAGACTGAAATATCTTCTAATACACCATCTGGTTTGATAATTGATCGATCTGCAAGTTGCAGTAAAGTAGGTGTAAAAAGAAGATTAGGAAGTTTTAGCTATTCCATAGTCTGTCTACTCATAATGTTGATAGCAGCCCCTAAGTCAATCAATGTGTTTGGAATTTCTATCCCATTTATATGTGTCTTGACAATTGGACTACCCGGATCTACATACTTCTGCATGGTAATTTTTCCCATCATGATATCTGCAATTTTTCCTACCAGGTGGATTCTTCTTGTATCTCTTAGTTTCCTTCCTGGTCTTTTGAGACTCAACTCCTTTATTGTTTTTGCTAGAATAGGAATCTCTCTAATGGCTTTTAGCAAGGGAATCTTGATACAAGCATTCTTTAATTCATTTAGAAAATCATAGTTAGGCAACAAGATTTGTTTTTCCACCCCTTTATCAATTTGTAATCTTTTAGGGAAAGGAGGTGTGGATGAAGATGCAGGTTGCTCAACTATAGGAGTTGTGGGGGTTAACTTTTCTTTCTCTCTTTGAATGTTTGAGTTTTGAAGAGATGCTTCCTCAGAACCCTTATTGACTTTAAGAGAGTCCTCCTTAGAGGTATCTTGCTCTTGGACATCTATAGAAGGTTTTTCTAAAACTCTACTAGACCTGAGTTGTACATCATTGAGAGGAACAATCATATAGGTAGGAAATTGTTGTCCTTCTATCATGTAAGTATTCTGAGGATTTTTATTGTTAGGATTTGGCAATGGCTGAGCTGGAAGTTGATTCGTCTTTTGTTGGAATGGAAGCATGAGTTGAGGATTTGGATTTTGTTGAGAAGGTTTTTGCTATGGAAATGGCAATGAAAGTTGTAGATTTGGGTTTGGAAGTTGTGGAGCTTGTTGATTTTGAAAAGATGGAGGATATTGATAAAATTGAGCAAATCTCCCATAAGGATTTTGCATACCTTGTACCCATGACTGATATGGATTTTGAGGTTGGGGCCAAGGTTGTTGCCAAGGATTCCAATTTGGTGGGGTTGAAAATTCATAGGGTTGTTAAACCCTTGAGTTTGTTGCCCCTGCCAAGGTCTTCTTGCAACAAAACAGAGAGATTCTACTGAATTTGGATCTTCTTGAAAGACAGCTTTGAGTCCAGGAATTGAAGGACAATCATTGGTCTCATGATTCTCTGAGAAAATCATACATGTTTCTACAACTTTTGCATCCAAGGGATATTCCCTTAAAGTATGTTTCTTCCTACATTTCGGACAAAAGATGGCTAGAGCATCAGTTTATGCTTTCTGCTTGTTTTGAATTTTAAGGGTGTCTAGTTGTTCACTAAGGCTCCCTAAGATATCAGTTTTGAATTCATCAAGCATATTGCCAATCTCTGCCCTACTTACTGATCTAGTTGCAAATTTGTTTGCCTTGATAAGAGAAGGATCTCTAGGCCCTTTTCCCGTAATAGATTTTCCCCTTGAGAGATGGACACATAGTTCTGTTATGTCACGAAGTGGAAGTTGAGAAATGTCTCCTTTCCCCATCATGTTTAAAATATCTATCCCTTCATCTCTGATGGCTTTTAATAGAAGGGCTTTCAAAGTTTCCTCATCTAAGTTGCTCATCTTTTCTCTTTTTAAGTTATATTGAAATCTTTCAAGTAAATCCTCCAAATTTTCATCTTATTTTTGCACCATTTTGAATACCTCATCCTTGTGATTGGTGGGCATGCAATAGTCCAGGTATCTATCCAAAAATGTTTGTTTCATATCATTCCAAGTCCTAATAGATTGGGTGTCTAATCCCATGAACCATTTCAAAGCGGCTCCCTTCAATGTTGAAGGAAACAGTTTGAGTTTTTGAGAGTCTTCCATATAGTCATAGGTTCGGCACACGACTTCAAACTCAAACAGAAATGTTTCAGGATCCTCACTTCGCAATCCATAAAAGTTGGGGAGGACATATGGTGAGATTTTTTTCATCGTTGTATGAGTTTCCTCATCAACTATAGGGAATCCAAACGAGTTGTCTCCTTCCCTATTTCTTCCATTATTACCTCTACCTCTACCTCCAAATCCATCTACTACTTCCTCTGTCATGATATTTTCTTTAGAGTCCTCAGAGTCCTCTGGTTCTTCTATCAAGGGAGGATTAGAGGGAGTTTCTTCCTTTTCTTCTTCAGGTGATTCTACTTCTTTAATTACAATATGCTCTCCTGTAGAAGTAAAGAAAGGGTCTTCTTCTAAATGAGATTTGGTAGATGGTGTAGGAGAATCCTCTAATTCATCTGCTCCTTGAATTCCAAGAATCTTAAGGCTAGGGGTAGATGGTGGTGAATCTTGTCTATGCCTTGAAGAAGATGGAGTTGTGAAAATCGAACTCTTGGCTCTAGCTATAAACCTTCCCCTAGAATCTCTTGCTCTATGCATGTCATTTTTATTTTTTTAAGTTGGGCTAATAATTCTCTTTCTGATCTTCCAGGTCACACTAGGTGCAAGAAGAGAGCATACTTAAGAAATTACTGAACCAATAACTCTCTTTTCTGATCCTCCAGATCACACTAGGTGCAAGAGGAGAGCATACTTCAAGAAGTTATCAATTTTTCCCTTCTTTTTATTGTTTTTTTTTTTTTTAAGAAATTGGCTACCTAGTTACACTTCCCCGCCAATGGCGCCAAAATGTTTGGTCAATTTAGTGTGTCCTAAATTGCTACATTAATTTTTCAATCCGGGATTCGTAAGCTGACGAAGTGTGGCACACTATATGTGCAAGATAACCTATCTCTTACTTTTTGTCGTTTTTGGGTTTTTTATTTATCTTGGGGTTTTTATCTTGGTTGGTTTCCTAATGTGAGATGGAAATTCTAGAAGACAAGTATGGATATAAATGTTCAAGGCAATGATGTCCTTTATAATGATTTCCCAAACTTCAAACTTCAGAAGGGTTTTAAAACATGCAATGACAAAATTAATTCCTAAAAGAAAATGAAAATGTGCCACTATACTAGTCAAACAAACAGTGAACTATTGATCATGAAACCCATTACCGTTGCTGCTGTCTAAATACAAAAGAAACTGTGCTCAAAGAAAAATTCAAAATTGCAATGAAATAAATCTAAATCAGATTACATCAACTCATTTTCTGACCCTTCATCATTAGACCAGCTATGACTTGCGGAAGTAATCATAAACAACTTGTGTAACTGATTATCTAATTTGCAGAAAAAATAAACTAATATCAAATTACACACTCATAATTCAATCCCTCACCATTAGTCTCGCTATGGCTTTCGGAGGTAACTGATAATGACATGAGCAATTTAATATCTAACTTGCAGAAAAATAAACTAATATCAAACTACACACTCATGCTTCAATCCCTCACCATTAGTCTCACTATGGTTTTCGGAGGTAACTGATAATGACATGAGTAATTTAATATCTAATCTAACTAATAAAGAAAATGTACAAAACTGAAATAAATAAAACAGTGCTAGAATTAAAAGCTAAGAAAAATAAATCAGCAGAAGGACAAGACTGATTCCATGTCATTAGTCATTGTAAAACTATGTGCAAATGCCCGGGCTGCCTACTGTAATCTGGAACAAAGACACTGATCAGTTAACAGCAGTATAAATCATGAAAAATTATGGACAGAAATAAAACGTTAATACCATAAGAGATGTAATATATACACGTGAATAACTATGGCATAATGAACGTAAGGAAATAAAGCAGGAAACTATACAGCAATAAACAAAACCTCGGCGTGTGCAGGGGCCCTCTACACAATCCTCGAGCAACAGCTATCAACCACGAATTATGCTTATGAACAGAGTCTTCTCATGTATTCAAAACGCAGTCATAACAAGGAAATAATGTCACGGCATAGTGGGCTTTCTTTTCAGCAAAATTACATTACAAAAGCTAGCTACTATGCGTATGAGAACGCATTATTTATAACAGAGGATGACATAACTACTTTCCTACAATCTACGCTGATAAAAGACACGTGAACAACCACGTCCAGAAATCTAGCATTATGGCTGCCGTGAAGATTAAATCTATGAAGGGTGGTCGTTGGATTCGGCTTATGGAGCCGTTCACAGGTGTTGATATGTCCCCTGAGATTTAGGAACGGCCACGCAAGTCTTCACGTGGTGAAAAATGGAGTTTTGTCACCGTAGGACTCTTAGGTTGACCACCGCTTGACTACCTTTGACCACGGCCTTCTTTGATGAATTCGACTAAGCCAATAGGACTCGGTCCATATCCATGTCATTTCCAACTTGCCCATGTGGCTTGATTTTCCTAAAGACACCTGCAATATAGACTTTAACAAAA
Organism: Pinus albicaulis; assembly: GCA_034641835.2. Taxonomy (NCBI): domain Eukaryota; kingdom Viridiplantae; phylum Streptophyta; class Pinopsida; order Pinales; family Pinaceae; genus Pinus; species Pinus albicaulis. Next base: position 816,640,780 of record CM076578.1, on the reverse strand, counting down.
TGGCTGCGGAAAGTGACAAGATTCCGCAGCTCAATGAGCAAAAATCTAATTCAAACAGCAGACACAAAATATAGTTGAAAACCACTTTAAATGCTCTTTTATGATTAATATGCAATGATGTTGATGACTTAGGAGGTCCAAGTAAATGGAAAAATTCTAGAAAGGTGTATAGGAAATATGCAAGTTTGGGACTCAACATTACATATGTTATATATGGAGGCTAATGCGATACTCGAAGCCTAAGTGTATAAAATCAAATCAAGAAGACACGATTGATTTCTTTCTTTCATTTCTCAAGACAAACATGAAGATTATGGATATTTTTAAGGGATTCTTTCCCTTTACCTTATCTGGAATACTGGAGTAATCCCACTAAATAGGCTACATTAGTTTAGGAGATTTTGGAATATATTTCATCAATCAAGAGAGTGATTGAAATTATTAGTGTTAATTTCATTTCAAGTATAAGATGAAGTATATTTTAGAGGATTGGAATTCATTATTTTTTAATTTCAAATTTGGAAGTAATACAAATTTTTTATTCAAGTTTCATGTTGAAAACAATATTTTATCTTAAGGGATTCGTCCCATTGGTTGCTTAAATGTTTATGTATGCTTTGAAATTGCAATGGAGGTTAAATATTCTCCATCTATGGATTCAATGGCTATTTTTTTCTCTCTTCTAATAGTCCTGGTTTTATTTTTGCAATTTTTGTACTTTAATTTCTAGTGTGAACTTTTTTTTTCCCAAGAAAAAATCGCAACATTATTCATATTGAACAAAATTACATATTGTAGATGCTAAAAAGCATATGTAGAATTAACTCGATCCTGGCTTGCAGGATCCATACAAAACTCATAAAAGATCTATAAGTTATTCTTTTCTACCATTTTTTTCCATTTTTCGCCAACCACCAGTGTTGGGTGTAGATGATACTAAATCCATTTGATTCTCTTTTACATTTGCTGGGAAATATTTGTCAAGATACAATCCTTCTGATACATGGGTGTGCTTGGATCCACTCACCTCTTTTTCACGGGTAATTTTTTCATTTTGCATCTGCGGGACTGTATGTATTTGAACTAGCATGGAGTTGTGCTCAAGCTAATCCTTCTGTGGGGTAGTCTTTTCATTCTAAGGACTGAATTTTTTGTCATTTCCTGGGATATCTGCATCTTCTGCTTCTGATTTCTGTGATTCTAAAAAATTTCATCCTTTTGGACTTTTTGGTTGTCCCTTTTTTCTATTGGAGTCCTTTTTATCTTATAGACATGTGCTTTGGACATGTCCTGTTTGTAGACATGTACGGAAATGGAATGTCGTATTTTCATAATCGAGAGGTTGTGACCATTGTTTATTATTGTAGATAAATATGATGCAATCAGGTAATCCTTGACTGAGATCAAATTCAACACAAATTTTGGAAAAATTAAATATGCCTTTATGGGTTCGTTCTAAATCAATCTTAGGAAATTTCCCCATGGAATTCCCCATATCTTCTAATACTTTGTGATGCCATAAGTGTAGAGGTAGATTATGTAACCGGATTCAAACAGGAATTTTGGATACCACCATGGTGGTAGCATCGGTTAGGAACCAGGGAACCAGGCTATCGTGAAGAACCTATAATTTCCCCAAAACCATGGTCCTTCATTTAATACATATTCCTTGTCTTTTACTGTATCAAACCTGACAATAAAAAAACCCTTTAGAGCATAGTTGAATATCACAATTTTGTGTCGAATAAGAGAATATCCATTGATGAAGTGCCTCTAATTTGGGCTAGATTCCATTAAATATGTAGATAATTGTGTTGGTTTATAAAAATGCATAAATACCATTTACCTCGTCCACAGTAACTATCAGAGTTGGAATCTAATTTTTCTACTCCACGATATACGACCCAGGGAGATTCTGTGTAATTTCTAGTTTATTTTGAGTCACTCCCTTCCCTTTGACAGTGTCCTTGAATGATGCAGGGCCTTTTGAGATGGATCTAAAACATCCTCCAATGACTCTTAAGGTGAGAGTGATAGACGCATCGAGTTGGACGCCATAATCCTTCACCATGTGGTCATCTTGCAGTAGTTTCGTTGCATAAATCAAAGTTTGGAGTCGTGCTGCTATGTATATTTTTTTTTTTAATCTCATGCTTGAGGGTTAGTATCTGCATCCCTATCCAGATATGCATACATAAGGATTTCCCGCTCAGTGTTCTAAAAAAATTGATTCATATCACCTTCGTTTGAGGTCTTCACACAGGCTTGATGTGCATCCTCTGTTTCTGGATCTATGATATGACTATTTTTGGGGTATGTGGGAGTCATATCTAGGCTTTTGCTAAGTTGATTTGAGAGAAATAAAACTTTTGAGGTCATGCTCTTGTCTCGATCCAGTCGTAGATCCAAAAAATAAGCAGATTAATAGAATTGTATTAGCTAGAATCTATCCTTCATGGCTTCGTTCATTACAAATGTCATAGATCCTACAAGAAACTGCAGAGTAATCCATGGATTTGTGTTTGTGAGGGCGCGATCTAATACACCCGCATGATATGCCCCAAGATCTGGTGCTATATGTGCATCAGGTTGTAGCCCAATACAATGTGGTCCATCTTCACATTGGTTCGATGACAGATTCATAGATTTGGTTTTAGATTACCAGAGCCAAAGATTTGAGATGACTGTGTCAAAGGATCGATCAATGAAGAAGACCGGATCGATTGTTTCCATCATTTTAAGCAGATGCAGATCTATTTTTTCATTGACTCTCATGGCGCAAGGGGTGTGGATAGTGCAAATCTCATTCGGATTGATCTGCCATCCCAGGAATAGCTGATTTGATCTCCCAATAGTCTTTGTCATCGTTGCAGATACCGTGTTCTTCACATATCAATTGGATAGTGGTCGATTTCCATGGCTTCATTCGAGATAGGCGGCGTTAGGTTCCATGGTAGCAGCATCACAAGCTTCAGCAGTGGCGAGGAGTAAAACCCTAGCAATATCCATCCCAGGCATCACAAAAAGTATGAATTGTTATGTGGGGAATGAAGATAATTTACCTTCTATCATGGACTTATTTTCATGTATTTCCTTTATTTATTTTACTTTACGATTTGTCACTAGAATATATTTTTTATGATTTGTAATCTTTTTCTCTTAGAAAAGTTTAATTTATACAATTTACTATTTTTTCATTTATTTTATGCATATTTAATTTATTGCATCTTTCATTTCTTGTTATTAAATTAATTTTGTGTCAATTTTCATCTTTCCTTATAGTATAATTAACATTTTATTTATGTTAATCTTTTATTTAGATCTTAAATTCTTATAATTTTCATTCTCCATTTTCAAAATATGGTTGTTTCACTGTAATTTGCACATACAATGCACAACACGTCACAAGTTTTTACATATTTAAAGAGAGGAAAAAAATCAAGTTTGTACACAGCACCATCCTTTTAATGTTGTTTCCTATGTTTTTTCCCAGGAAAAAATCGTAATTTCCATTATATAATGTATTGAAAATCACATGTTCTAGTTGTTGCAGATATAGCATATACCAAAATTGTGGCTGGTATACCACAGTTCAGAATATTATCTGATAAATGTGTTACATAATTTGAAAACATATAAAAAGTATCATAAATATGGACATAAAGTATGAACCTGAACATGATGTGCAACAAAAAAGGAGTATGTAAAAAAGTTGAGAGTATCATGATGTCTCATTTGATGTTTGTTTTTGTTCTATAATTTCTTGTGGTAATACTGATATCCTTCCTGCCCATGTTGTTCTTGTATCATCCATTGACCATGAGGTTGTTGCACTACCTCCTTGGAAAGGCTATCATAAATATGGTTCCTTTCCCTGTATATATGATGACATGAAATAAAATAAAATTCTGCTTTTAATGTGATAATCTCCTCCACTAGACTTCTGAGTGTGTGCATGTGATGTTAAGCTTGTAGGTTGAACCAGTTAATAACAATATTTGAATCTCAAAATATTTGAATTCAATGGCATTATTTTTCAAGTGTAAAAATAAGGAGGATTTTGAGACTCTAGAGTTCAAAGAATTTATTTGTTCCCCTACCAAATCCCATATTCAATTTATAGAAGTGATCCTCAGATAGATACATAATGGCACCACCTCCACGTCCTATACTTTGTGTTGATCCATCAAAGTAAGCCGAGGGGATTGATTTATCAATGGATTTAGGGGAAATAGTTTGAGCATGAGTGGGTTGTTCTTCCTCTGGGATTAAGTTGTATAGGGCCTCAATGTAAGAGCAAGAGGAGTTCCAATCAGGGGAAATGTCTTAAAAAATAATCTTATTCCTCCATTTCCATATGCCCTGACAAACCATTAATGGGAGATTATGAATTTTGATAGGATGGGCGTTATGCCACCATGAATCCCAAGCGACCTATAGAGATTCGCCCTGCCACCTAATGTTGAAAACTAATGATAGATAAATCTGATTCCATATGAGTTGAATAATAGGGCATAACAAGAAAATATAGTCAATATTTTCTAAGCTATTCTTACAAATACAGCATCGAGAGGGGCCCTGAAAGGAACGTTTATGTAGGTTATCCTCAGTTGGAGTCTTATTGCACAACAAAAGCCACATGAACAATTTCACTTTTATAGTGGATTTGGTTTTCCATAGTATACACCATGACGAATATTTTTTCTCATGCTCATGATCCAAATAAATGAAAAGGTATCCTTCCTTGGGAGTGTATCTTCCATCCTCATGTTTGGTAATCCTAACGTGAGTCTTAAAGAGAGCATTAATATAGTTGTTCCAATCTTGTATCCATTGATTCGGAATCATAAATTCATGTTCTAGTCTCCGGAATTGACTAAAAAAAAATTGAATTATCTGAGTCTGCAATTTGAGACAGGAATTTGATGCCAGTTGAGTCGAGGAACTATATGATACCATAAGGGAGAATGTGTGCATTCCCACATCCTGACCATGCATCTTTGTTGATTCAAACACTATCCCCATACCCTATTCTCCAAGCCAATCATTTTTTAATGGAAGATATGGAGTTTAAAACATCTCACCAAATGGTAGAGATGTCTAATATGCTTATGATGGGGCTGTGAATCCATTACATGAACAAGAGGAGATAAATATATTTGTATTATACCACATTCTTCCATAAGATATCAGTGGTGAGCATCTGCCAGCCCATTTTGGCTGCAAGGGCTTTAAAGAAACAACCAAGATTTTTCAATCCCCATCCAACCCATTTCTTCGGTCTAGAAATTCATTCCCGCCTTACCCATGCAAATTTCATGCCTTACTTATTCCCTCTCCACAATAATATGCAACAAATATGTTGAATTCTGCTAATAATGACTTTGGGAATCCAAGCTAATACCATCCAATAAACAGGAATGGCTTCGAGTACTGATTGATAAGTATTAATCTCCCTGCTCTGGATAACCAATGGTGATGCCAAATGTTAGTTCTTGCTTCGATCTTGGCCACTAGCCACATCCAATCTGCTACATGATAATTGTTGGGTTTGAGATGAAATCCCAGATATTTGAGTCCTTCTTCTGATGCGAAGTTTCTGTAAGGAAACACTGTTGTGCATATTCAAGCTCATGTTCTGTACAATTTTATGAAGAAATGGAAGATTTTCTTTAGTTAGTATCCATGCCTGTGGCCTTGAAAAAGGTGCATAAAAATTGTTGAAAATTTGTAGAATCACGGATGGACCCAGCCAGAAATATGAGTACCTCATCAACAAATAAAGATGATACAAGGTATAGAAGTTTGTCAGCTTGACCCCGTCGATGTTCCTAGATGTTCTAGCTTCAGTAATTAAACTACTCAGACCTTCCATGATCAAGAGAAAAATCAATGATGATAATGGACACCCCTATCTAAGGCCTCTCTATCCATGAAATAAATTGGAATTCACACCATTGATGAGTATGCTATATGATACAGAGGTAATACAACACATGACCCAGTTAATAAAAGCGTGAGTGAATCCTAAATAGATCAGGATCAATATGATATATATCCACCTGGCTATATCAAAGGCTTTTAAGAGATCAATTTTAAGAATAATTCCTTTCAAATTATTTACATTGATAGAGTGAAGACCTTCTGATGCAATACCAATGGCTTCATGGATATGTCGCTTATATAATAATTCAAATTTTTCCTTTGAGATATGCCAGGATAAGATGGGCTTAATGTTATTGGCAATGATTTTGGACATAATATTCAAATTCAATTACAAAAGGATATGGGCCTTAAATCATTAAATGAGAGGGCTTATCAAATTTGGGGATCAAGGTAATAAAGGTTGAGTTGAATTCCTCATACATTTTTTCATTTATCCTAAAGTCTTCGATAACCATAAGGAGATCCTAACCTATCAAATCAAAGAAAATCAGATAAAATTCTACAGGTTAGCCATCTGGACCTGAACTCTTATCCTTCTTGAATAATTTCCAAGCCGCCTCTAGTTCTCCCATAGTAATAGGTTGGTTCAAATTCGCATTCTCATCTTCATCCGAAAATCGGGGAAAAATTTTGGCCACCATGAAAATTTATGCAATTGATGCTTCACGGGGGGGCTCTAAATAGTTGTCTGAAATTTCAAATTCCCATGTCAACTAGCTTGTTGAAGGATTGGACCAGTTGACCTCCTTCATAATTCAGAGACGAAATCGTGTTTATAGCCTTCCTTCCTCAAGCACATTGCTGAAAAAATTTTGTGTTGTGATCACCAGCTTGTAGCCAAATGGCTCTACTCTTAAGTCAACAAGCTTCTTCTTTTTGTCTTAAAATTATGTGTATCTTTCCTTCAAGTCATGTAAGGTGGAGTTTGGAATCCATGGAGATGAATCCATTGTTTCCAACATCCTCCAATCTAGAAAGTTCAGCTTCAATTTCACAAATTTTTTCTTCCTCTCTCTTTTTCTTTGCCTTATACCATTATATTGTTGTTTGTTTGAGACGAAACAGGCTACTAGCTAACACTTCCATCGTATATCTATCACCTACTTGTGAATAAGCAACCCATGTCTCTTTTACAATACCATGAAATTCCTTCTCTTTTAATGAGGAAGAATTGAACTTGAATGGTGCCTTTGGCTTAGGGGATGTCCCCACTATTTCCAAGAATATTGGTGAATGATCCAACATGCCTCCTGAGCTCACCCATTACCTTATCCTATCAATCTTCTCCAGTAAAGTTTCCTTGATAAGGAAGCGATCCAGTCTTCTAGAAAGCATGACATCACCTGTCCTTCTATTTCTCCAGGTCAGTTGTATCCGACCTACAACTATGTTGAGTAAATCACCATGATCCAAGAGATTCTTAAAGAAATTGGTCAGCGAATCCACTTGAGCATGGTTTCCCCAAGATTTAGTGTGCCCTAATGAAAAATTTATATCGCCTCCATAATAACATTATCGTTCCTCATGAAATATGCTCCCATTAAGTCTTCCCAGAACTCTACCCTAGAGTGATAGGGACCATAAATATTTATCATTCTATTCATCATTCCTAGTTCTTTCAGAAATCCGTCCACATCTAATACCCCTTCCCTCCCCTATACATTCTCAATTTTCATTGTTCTATTATTGATACCAGTCATGCAACCACCTGATCTGCCCCAAGCGTCCAATGTGTGAAAATACCATCCAGGGGCGAGGGTTCTCAATTTTTCAATAATCTTGACACCATCACCAAGGGTTTCTTGTAGGAAAATTACATCCACTTTCTCCATTTAAAACAACCTCTTCGGGGCTAGTTTTTTGTCAGGGCTAGCCAGGCCCCTACAATTAAACGATAACCACTTCATCTGGGAACTGAATCAAGGTTGATATTTTCTCTAAGAACCCTATCAATAGGAATTTTTCTATCGAATGCCACTTCCACCTCGTCCTGGTGAATGGCTATAGACATAGTATAGTGTCTTCCTCTCTAAGGGTAGGATGGACCAATGCAACAACCTGAAACCTGGGAGGGATTAGCCAAGGAAGAGGATCTCAAATAATAAATATGGTTGCTATCGGATGGAGCAGTCTATAGAAATTTATTAATACTGATAGTATTATCAGATTCTCCTGATCTAAAAAATTAATATTATGTTAAATACAGAATCCTTCCACTTAATTCTTTGCGGAAATTAAATCGCCAATTGAAAACACATGAAGAAAAACAATCGCACATAAACACGGTTGTTTAATGGGAAAGCTTAAAGCTAAAAACCCCAACTATCATATATTATGTATATCAATAGAATCATGTAATAATCTCATAAAAATATTAGTACATCAACCTCGCAGTACAATCAACAACCATTACACACTGTCATGCCTAAATTTGCATATTTATGCACCAATTTCTTGCCTCCTGACAACCTGCCTCCACTACGCAATCCCTGCTGAAGAAGACCTCCAAATGAATTCGAATTGTCCTTGTCTTGACTGCGTAATCCTCATTGGCATATCCAAGGTGTGTCAGGTGCATTGAATGCATCACTATAGTCACAACAGATAGTCCATCTCACCCTTTCACCTATCTCTCCACTAGGTCTCCACTAGAACTGACATGCAAGTAGTTAACTAATGTATTTGTTCAGTTGCAAGTGAGTCTCTAGTTATGAATTAATTAAATAATTAATTCACTAAAATCTCACTAGTGTATCTTTAGTTAGAACCAGATATAACTAGCACAACTGAGTTTAACTCACTTAACTGAGTTAAACTGAATAACAACTCCCATAACTACTCTTCCAACTCCGTCACAACTTTGCGACTTCAATTCTAACTGAGTCCTCCATGCATGAGTCACCAACCACCCTAGGAATTGCGTAATTCCTTCATCCCACTAATTTTCCAAATCTATTTACTGAAATAAAGTTCTCCAAGAGAATAAGTTGATATTTATTGTCGGATTATTATTAAGGGCTAATAATAATCTACATGCATATATTTTTAGATTGATGATCTATAAATAGACTTCGCCCAATATTCTAAAAATATAATCTCATATATTTTTCACATTTGACCAACCATCTACAAATAGCATCCTGAAACTTATAGAATATGCTCACCATGTCTAGAAATAGACATACACCTAAAAATAGCCTGCGGGCCCCACTTAGTGAAGGTGCTTAATTTTCACTAAGCTCATCATCTTGTTGAATCTCAACACTCCCTCTCAACAAGATAGGGATTATCCTTCACCCTTATCCTACCTCTATGGTATTCGAATTTTCTCCTACTGAGTGCCTTCATTAGAATATCTGCATCCTAATCTTCCGTAGGAATGTACTGAAGCAACATGATCTTCCGCTGCACACAATCTCTGAGATGATGATACCGGATATCTATATGTTTAGATATATCATGAAACATGGGTTTAATCGAGAGTTTAATACAACTCTAATTATCACAATGTATCACTGTAGGATCTAAATGAGAATCGAACAAACCGACTAGGATCTTCCTCATCTAGATAGCCTCACATGCAGCTTGACTTTCTGCCATGTATTTTTCTTCTGCTAAACTGAGTGCCACAGATCTTTGTTTCCTACTGTACCAAGAAATTGTTGTAGATCCAATACTGAAAACCACTCCCGGTGTGCTCTTTTTGTCTGTTGGGCTGCCTGCCCAATCTGCATCTGTGAAGCCATGCAACTTCACTTCATCCATCTATCTGTACCATAAGCCATACTCAGATGTGCCCCTGAGATACCTCAGGACATGCTTGCCTGCCTTCCAAAAGAGCTTTGTAGGCATAACCATCGCTTGACTAAGATGGTTCACCGCATAGCATATTTCCAGTCTTGTATTAACTAAATACATGAGTGAACCCACCAACTGTCAATAAACAGTGGCATCCACTACCTTTGCCGATGTAGCATCCTCTTTCCTCCAATTTCCTCGAAGAGGAGTATCCACGGGCTTGCAGTGCTTCATGTGAAACTTACCAAGTATCTCCCGAGCATACTTGCCTTGAGACACAAATAGTTCACCTTCTCATTGCCATATGTCCAATCAAAGGAAATAACGAAGGAGGCCCAAATCCTTCATCTCAAACTCCTTTGCAAGATCTACCTTGCATGAGTGTATCAACTGCTCATCACCCATCTCTATATGCATTTGGAGATCCTTCTCCTCCAAGTCACTAAACAATTCCTTGTCTCCCGTCATATGGAAGTAAGCACCACTATTAAGATACCACACTGATCCCATTGCACTTGAAACCAAGCAAGAGATTAAGTAGAAATCAAATTCAAATTGCGAGGCTAAGGCCTGACCCGCTGCAGCTCCAGTAGCCTTCTTTTTCTTCTTTTTATGTGGGCATTTAGTGGCGAGATGCCCATGTTCGTGACAGTGAAAACACTTCACTTTGGACAAATCCAGCTTCTTTCCTTTAGCCTCGGCTTTTGGATGGGATTTCTTCCCCTTCCCTTTCCTTGATTTGGCAGACAAAGCGCAATTCTCTTCATCATCATTCTTCGATGAAGAGCCATCCCTGGTATTCTGCCTTATCTCCTCCTACACAAGATCCGACCAAAGTCGCTCCCAATCCGGCAGTTTCTCCCATCCATTGACAGAGTCTTCGTATCTGTGCCAACTCTTCGTAAGCCCAAGGAGAGCCAAGCTCACCAATTCATCATCCGCAACTGTAATTCCCACACTCCCCAGCTCATCCCTACATTGGACAAACTTCGTGAGATATTTTGGAATACTATCGCCCTTCTCCATTTTTATTTTTCTAAGCTTATCGTCGCTACTATTTTGGAAAAGATCTGTCAAAGCCTTCCACATTGCAAATGGAGTGGCTTTCCCATGAAGGCTTGACACAATATGGTCTTTCACACCTTCCACCAGACTTCTTCTTGTCTTCTCTACCTTCTTTTTCCATGCGTCAAGTAATGCAGCATCACTAGAAGTAGGCTTAGGAACATCGCTATCGATGAACTCCTTCAGTCTATTATCTTCAAGCATCGCCTCCATCCTGACCTCCCAGGCTATGTAGTTCGAGCTACCCTCAAGGGCATAATCCAACCGCAACCCGTTGAAATCCATTTCAATGAATACTCAACTGTCGCACCAAGAATTTTTGCAGCAAATTCGAATTGTCCACCAGCACAAAACTCAGCATCAATTCACTATTGCAATCTTCGGTGATTAACACTGCTCTGATACCATGTATATATTTATTAATACTAATAGTATTACCGGATTCTCCTGATCTAACAAATTAATCTTATGTTAAATACAGAATCCTTCCACTTAATTCTTTGCGGAAATTAAATCGAAATTGCAAACACATGAAGAAAATCAATCGCACATAAACACAGTTGTTTAACGGGAAATCTTAAAGCTAAAAACCCAAACTATCATATATTATGTATATCAATGGAATCATGTAATAATCTCATACAAAGCTTAGTACATCAAGCTCTCAATACAATCAACAATCATTACACATTGTCATGCAGAAATTTGCATATCTATGCACCAATTTCTTGCCTCATGACAGCCGGCCTCCACTGCGCAATCCCTACTGAAGAAGACCTCTGAATGACTTCGAATTGGCCTTACCTTGACTTCACAATCCTCATTGGCATCTCCAATGTCTTTCAGATGCATTGAATGCATCACTATAGTCACAATAGATAGTCCATCTCACCCTTTCACCTATCTCTCCACTGGGTCTCCACTGGAACTGACATGCAAGTAGTTAACTGATGTATTTTTTTAGTTGCAAGTGAGTCTCTAGTTATAATTAATTAAATAATTAATTCACTAAACTCTCACTAGTGTATCTTCAGTTAGAACTAGATACAACTAGCACAACTGAGTTTAAATCACTTAACTGAGTTAAACTGAATAACAACTCCCATAACTACGCTTCCAACTCTGCCACAACTTTGCCACTTCAGTTCTAACTGAGTCCTCCATGCATGAGTCACCAACCACCCTAGGAATTGTGTAATTCCTTCATCCCATTGATTTTCCAAATTTGTTCACTGAAATAAAGTGCTCCAAGAGAATAAGTTGATATTTATTTTCGGATTATTATTAAGGGCTAATAATAATTGACATGCATCTATTTTTAGATTGACGATCTATAAATAGAATTCGCCCAATATTGTAAAAATTGAATCTCATCTATTTCTCACATTTGACCAAACATCTACAAATAGCATCTTGCAACTTATATAATATGCTCACCATGTCTAAAAATAGGCATACACCTAAAAATAGCCTGCGAGCCCCACTTAGTGAAGGTGCTTAATTTTCACTAAGCTCATCATCTTGTTGAATCTCAACACGGTCACACTATCAATAATTGTTATTGAGGGTGAAACTAGAGTGTATGGGGGGGGATTCGGGGAAGATACAGGGGCCGATACCAAGGTACAAGTAATGGAGCTTAGGTCACATATAGAAAGAGCCACCCCAGATAATGGCAGAGACGATGTGGTAATAAAAAAAGGAAAATTATAACAATGAGTATCCAAGAAATGGAGAGTGAATTCAATACCCGAAGGAGGACCAAAGCCTAAATTCTGTGAGCGTGTAACCCTTGGTGAAGGTGTTCAATCTACTAGTGCCTGATATCCTTTTGTGTTTAGCCTTCTTGGAGGCTATGGGATTTTTTTTTTATTCTAAGCAACATCGTCTGTTCTGATAGCCTTCTCTTGAAGCCCTTCCTTCCCAGTCACCGTATTATCGGCCACTTTATCCTTTGTGAGTAGAGGGAATTATTTGTATAGGTGACCAACCTCATGGCACCTCCTGCATCTAAATGGTACACCTTTTTATTCCAGTTTCTGCAACCTGGATTGTCCTCGATACTGGATCCTAAGACTTTGCACCATCCCATATGTGGTGTCTAAGTGAATAAGAATACATGTCAATGCCATCTTCCCGGTCTCGATAAAGGATTTTTCGTGGTATAAATAGAATCCTGAATCATCTCTAATTCATCGAAAAACATCCTTCGACTAGTAATGTAGTGGGACACCTGTCCATTGCACCTAGATTAGCCCTGCCCCCATATGTTCCCGATCAGGATTGAAAAGAGGAGACCATCATTTCAGCATCACTCACACCATCTCAATATGCCATAATTTTGACAGCACCCAATTGACCTAATAGGGATTATCAAACCTCAAATAAAACCATCCCCTGGTCATATTCATGACTGTGGGAAAATTGTCTAGGATCTACCCCCAAATCTCCACTTTTTATTTTTTGATTCGCGCCGCAGAATAATTTCTTCCTCACACCCTACCCACTAGGATAGAACCTGTCGTATCCATAACCTAGGCTAATTTTATTCCTTCGCCGAGAACTGATGGGAATCCATGCTCTATAACCTTGGTAATTTTTTATTTTTTGTCTGATTTCCTCTGATCTCCTTCCTCTGAAGGCCCTACGGCATGACATGGGCTATCCTTTGTCTCTAAAACCCTATTTTCTACCTACACGAATTTTGGCTTACACAATTTTCCCCTTCAAAGAATTCAGAGGCCTAAGACGAGTGGGGAAGCCTTTCTGATTGTGGGACATGGTCGAAAACAAATGTCCTCAATTGTCCTATCACCTCTGATAGAAAATATCCTAAGAGGAATATATGCTCACATACTCCTGCCACCCCGATCTGATATGTTGAGGTTTCACTATGGCTCACTTCTGATCTAGTGACTAAACCCTTCTCCCATAGTTGTATCTCATATGGTGAAGGCACAGAGAGGACCATGTGCTACTTATATTCTTGCAGAAACAACTATGAGAAGGTGTCCAAAATTCCTATAGTACTAGGTTCTGACAGGATGGAATCAAACCCTGATGCGGTAAAAGAAACTTTTTCATCTTCTTGGGCAGGTATATGTATTAACCTGCATAATCGGTTCCTTGACATTAAATTATGGATTCATATTGTCTTGTTGAGGTGGATCCTCTATCTAGGTCAACATAGAATCCAAGGAGTCAGCAGAAAAAATTTACTAATTCCTCTTCCGTCTCAGCATCAGGACCCTGGTGAAAATCGGACATCGAAGCAACTGACGGGTAATGCCTTAAAAGTGCAAGCCCTCACCTCCACTACTAACTGTAGGTTCGACACCGTGGAAAAACCTCCACTGCAACCACCTCTGTTGCCTGGGGCCTGTATTGTGATCGTCTACCTGCGCCCTAACTAAACCCTATCTTCTCTACAACCTTCACAAGTTTTCTCTACCGAAGAGCCATTTTTTACCCTGATTAACTTCATGTTGTTTCCTATTTTGTATTATAATGTAAAATTATTATATTTGACATTAGTAATTATGGAGGATTAGTTAAACCATTCATTTCACTTCAATTATCCTCTTGTATGTTGATACATAGATATGTTATGTATCTTTTTGTGGCTATAATATAATCTAAGATTTATCCACTTCATATCTTCTAGGGTCACTCTAGATCCTCTTCTATAACTGTTGTGGTTTCCCATGGTGCAAATTTCCTATGCTAAGTTTGATCATGAGTGATGTTGATATTATTTTCTTAGTTGAAACATGGTAACATGAGGAATTTAGGGTCTCGCACATTGACGAGTTCATTCTCTGGTCAACTTGGAATAAGAAATATTCTCACATAAGTGTTGGTAGTATAGCTTTTTATATAAAGGATATATTTCAATTATCATATTCAACTTCATTAAATCAATCCCCTCAATCTGTAATTTGCATTGAAATTTCTGATTCTAACACCAATAGGATTTTCCTCAAAATTTGTTATTTCACTCCTATCAACTCTACCTCCTCTAAGAAAAACAACTTGGATAAGAATTTCACTTTCAATACCTTAGAGCAAGGCATCCATATCCTAATGAATCAAGGAAATATAATTTTACTTCGGGACTTCAATGCTATAACTACTACTAACTAGGCTATTATCCTAAGAAATAACCCTAGACCTGATCCCATATGGCTAGATGAGGACAGTGACCTAATTAATAGATTCAAAAGAAATTAAGATGACATTACCGAGAACCTATTTGGTACCTAGCTTTTAAATATTTTTAGTTCCCAAGACCTGATAATTTGTAATGGAACTAACAAGTGGCCTACCTCTAGCGAGATGACTTGTATTGATGGGTTGGTAACTATTGTTATTGATTATGTGATTTCTGACACCCATGTTTTCAGTCATATTGCAAAATTTGAACTGCTAAATTATCACGAATCTAACTCTGACCACAAACCTCTATCCTTAACTCTCAATCTTGACATGCATACCAACAACATGAAAAATATTTGTGAGATCCAATTTCATGCTCGTTTTGATATAAGTAACATAGATATCTTCTTAAAGGATTTAGAGAGGGATCCAGGCTTCCTAACATATAATAATAACATTTATCAAATCTAATACAATTTTACTACAACCCTTTCCACCACCATTAACAAATTCTCTATCGAGGTGTCATATAAAAAGAATAATAGGACTTCCAACCCTTGGTATGATAAGGACTATAAAATTTCCAAGAGAATGATTAGAGACGCTCCTAACAAAACTATTAATATTATAAACATAATTTTACACAAAGCTCGTATCAAAAGGAAGAAAATGTCCTATATTAATAAGAGACGAGAGAATCTTCTCCACCTTTCTAAAGCTTAGCCCAAAAATATTTGGTGAAATGTACTTTCTCACGAAACCAGATACAATCATTTGATTCCCTTCAAGAACTAGGATATGTATCATAATAAGCTTTATGACTCCATAGTCACCATGAATGTTGCTTTAAACACTCCTATAAATAAGGATATATTTTCTTTGGAAGACCTAGAGTTAGGGATTAAGAAACTCACTAATGGGAAATCTAGGGACATTGAAGGATACCAAGCAACAGTATTAAAAATGGGAATGTCTATCATCATCCCTCATATCCACAATATTCTCAATTTGGAGGTAAATCATGGCTTCCCTAATATTTGGATGCAAAGCCTTATTGTTCATATCTTTAAAAGTGGGGAAAAAATTTTCCCTCTAACTATAGGACAATTATGATTTTTCATATTTTATCCAAACTATATGTGCTCATTTTGGAGAAGAAGATTAGCCTATGGCTTGAAAGTCATGATAAAATAGATAAAGGAAAAGTTGGTTTTAGGAGACATCACTCAACTATTGATCATCTTGTCACACTTAGGATCATTGTTGAGGAGTGTCGCAATAGTAAAACTGACCTCTTCTACTGTTTTGTTGGCTTTAGAAAATATTTTGATATTGTTCCTTAGGATAAGCTACAAAAAAAAGTTGAAGAGATAATGGTTCCTCCTGAGTTAATAATTGTTGTAATTCAACTCTACAAGAAATTTGTTTCCAAGTTTAAAACCAATGAGGGGTGGTCTTAGTAAATTAAATGCAATATTAGGGTTAAGAAAAAGTGTCACCAATCACCCACTCTTTTTTGAATTTACATTGATAAGATAGGAGAGTGTTTAAAAATTGTAGGTTTCTTTGGCACCGAGCTCGTTGGTATGGTCGTTACTCTTCTCCTTTATGTTTACGATATAATTATTTTAAATAGAAGATATTATGATGTCTATATGCAACTTAAGACCCTCGATGATTACTACTCCAGGATGGGTATGACGGTTAATACCAACAAGACTAAAGTCATGCTAATTAGATTAAAAAATATCAACCATGGTAATTTCATCTATGATAACAATTTCTTGGAGAAGGTTTCTTTCTACAAATATTTTGGAATTAATATTCATCATTAGCTCAACTTGAGTTATAAAATTTAAAAAACGATTATAAGGCTGGAAATCTTATTATGAGCTTGAAAACAATTTTAAGTCAGTTGACCTGTGGATTTGGAGTAAAAAAAGGATTCTCTTTGGGACTCTCATTACCCTATTTATTTTATAAGGATGTGAGGTCTGGGTTTTTATTATATCCAGAGAGTTTTGGAGGAATATCAACATGACTCAAAATCAATTTATAACCTACAACCTCAAGATTAAAGGAAATATTCCCTATCATATACTCTTGATCGAAGCTAGCATTTCCCCCGTTGAAAGCATGGTTATTTTTAGGCACTTGATGTACAAGAAGAATTTTTACAATATGGAAGCCAAGAGGTTTCCTAAAATTTCTTCCAACTCTAGCCAAAACCTCCACCTTTGTCTCAAGCATGGATGGAATAAGGATGCCTAGTCTTGGCTCGACCATTGGGGGATAAAGGAGGATATCATCTTGGGGAATAAGGATAGTATTAAAAATACTATTTTCTCCAAATTTAAGGATAAATCGTGGGATGATAAGGAACTTGAAGGGAAAAGGAATCTAAAGTATTACAAGGATGAGATAAACCCCACCCTTTCTAACCGGAATTATATCTCTCTATTGACTAGTACTAAGAAGATAATGAACATTGCAAATATTAGAACTCATTATCATGATCTTCATAGTGAAATCAGACATTAGATTGTCCCTAAAACACCTTTGGATGAAAGAACCTTCCACCTTTTAAATACTAAGAGGTTTGAATATGAAAAACACTTTCTCTTAGATTTTCTGGCTCTTACTCACATCCATTCTCATTTCAAAAACATTTTCCACACATCCAACCTTCCTCACTTGTTAAGTCACAACTATAGTGATATTAGAGTGTTTATTTCCCTTATTTGTTATCAAAGAAATAAAATATTAAAGATTCGTAATTAATACCATATTAAGGTTCGATAGACCACATTTTTCTTAGTGGACGTTAATCATCATTATCATATATTCATTTTTACAAAAGGGTTGTGAAATATGATATTATAAAGTTAAACAAATTTATAATCAAAATATATTTATGTTAAATGATTAAAAAATTTACACATCTAAAAATGTGATCCTTCTACGCACATTAATTAAAATAAATTTAGAAGATATCTTAAATATGAATCAATGATCTTTTAAATTGTAATATTTTAATTTATCTTATTCTATATTGTATATTTTCACTAGAAATTTTCTTTAAATTTACACCATAATAGTGATAACACTTTTAATGATGCCCATATTTTATAAAGTTATCATCTTTTCATTTTACTAATAAAACTGATCTCTTCTTTTGTTTTGTTGACTTTAGAAAAGCATTTGACATGGTTCCTAGGACAAAAGCTATGGAAGAGTCTAGAAGAGATAATAGTTTCTCTCAAGTTTTGGGTTCTTGTGACAAGACTATATGAGAATTTCATTTCCATGCTTAGGACCACCAAGGGTTTCTCGAAAGAAATGAAATGCAATTTATTATATTCAATCGAGGGTGCCCCTTATTCCCTACCATTTTTAGCATATACATTGATAATTTTAAAAATTGTATCAAATATGCATGTAGTGGTTGCCCCACACTCACTAATATTGTCATAACTCTTCTTCTTTATGATGAAGACATTGTTCTTTTAGCAATGAGTCATTACAATTTTGGCAAGAAACTAATAATTCTCCAATATTTATGCTTTCATATGGGTATGTCTCTTAATATCAAAAAAAATAAAGTCACAATAATTAAATAAAAAATATCACCTACAATATTTTTGTTTATGATAAGAGAACCTTGGAGGACATGCCTTCATACAAATATCTAGGAATTGACATTCATCAAAAGCTCAATTAGAATTATAGTATTGAGAAAAGTATAAATGGAGGTTTGAAAAATGACCATGGGATTGAAAACTATTTTAGTTCAACTGATAATTAGATTTGGGATAAAAATAAAATAGCCCCTTTAATACTCTTGTCTCTCATATTATTTATAAGGATGTGAGGTTTTGGGTTGTAGTATATCCAAGGAGACATGGAGGAAGATTGAAAAAATACAAAAGCAATTTATAAACTACAACCTGAAGATTAAATGAAATATTCCCTACCTTATCCTCCTAATTGAAGCAAGTTACTCTTGCATTGAAAATATGACTCTCACTAGGTACCTTACATATAAAAAGAAGTTATATAACATGGATGCTCAAAGATTTCTTAAATTTTATTTTAACACTGTAAAAATCAACACCTTTGGCTAAAGTGAGGGTGAAATAATGATTCCCATTATTGTTTGGACCATTCGAGAATAGAGGATATCATATTGTAGAATTTAGATAGTATTAAAAATATTATTACTTGCAAATTAAAGGAGAAATTGTGGGGTGATAAAGAGTTAAAGTAAAAAAAAAGAAACTAAGATACTATAAGAA
Organism: Pinus albicaulis; assembly: GCA_034641835.2. Taxonomy (NCBI): domain Eukaryota; kingdom Viridiplantae; phylum Streptophyta; class Pinopsida; order Pinales; family Pinaceae; genus Pinus; species Pinus albicaulis. Next base: position 816,621,521 of record CM076578.1, on the reverse strand, counting down.
GGTGATCAACCACAATCTTGAAATCAAAAGTTGTATTTCTATCATGATTAATGTTAAGAAGAAAATAAATGTTTCCAAAATAAGAACTAATTCTCATGAGCTTCATAGTGAAACTAGGCATTCGTCAATCCCCAAAACATTAAGGGATGAAACAGTCTTTCAACTATGTGATCCTAAGAATGTTTAAGATGAAAATATCTCTCTCTTAGATAATCCTTATTATGCTCACATTCAATATAAATTTCAAAATATTTGTCACACTACCATCCTTCTAGACCTTTTATGTTAACAAAATTATGGTGATATGGAAATGCTTCTTTGGGTTCCTTTTGAGATTAGAAATAAAATGTTAAATAATTCAAATTAATCTCTTGCCTTATTTAGGTCTCATAGACTATAGAGCTGTTAAAGGAACAACATTATTATCTTATAATTTATAATTTTCACAATGACACATTTCTCACAACATTACTTTATCGCTTTTCCATAAATTTAGTATGTTACAAATATAGATCTATTTTTTTAAACCTATTATATATATATATATATATATATATATAACATAAAATACAAATACAAATATTTTAATATTAAATTATTTTCACTAAAATAAATTTAAATTATTATATATATGTTGTGGGTATAATTTGGTTAATTTATTTTGTATTTCATTTTAATTATAATTTTTAATTACATAGGAACTTGAATATGATTTTTTTTCTTTTATTTGTAAGATAAGATTTTGATTATGTCAAAATAAATAAGAAGTTCAAGCCTTGTTTGTTAGTGTTCTACATCCTAGGAAGCTAAATCACTAATGAACAACAAGAATCAGTAGCAAATAAAGTATTAGGTGATAGGTCATGAGATATATAGTGTTTTAGAAAATGAAACAGTAAAACAATGTTATCCTGAGTAGCTCTAGAAAGGGCCTAGTGAGAAAGCTTGACACCCTATCACCACTATGCTTATGTAGACATGAAAAAATAAAAGTTGAAAAGTTAAATTCGTGAAAACTAAGGAAAACTTGAGGAGTCCACCTCTATGTTACTTGGATGTTCTTTATTTTCTCCTTAGAACCAGATCCTAAAGGAATAGCTCTACTCTTCTATGTACCTGAGATGATTCCTCATCTCTTTTTGATTTAGGACCACTTTTTCTAAAATATGAAGGATTTCATCTTTTACCTCGTGTCTATCCATGATAAATTTCCCCAAGAGAAACTTTATTTTCCAATATATTTCTATAGTGGGAAGGTACTAGTTATGTCTTCCCCAGGTATGACCCAGCTAAGGAGCCTAGTCCAAGATTTCAATTATAACCTTATACACCTAGTTAAAAGAATGGAGAAGCTTCAACCTCTTGCAATTCCTCACAAAAAATGTTAGGTATTTGTTTAACAAAAACTGTATAAATACTTTGCAAGAAAATGTTCTCATAATATTTTTGGCCCCATATTTTTCATGCTAACCATGTTGGTTGTGGAGCTTGATCATTTTCCTGATTTTTCAAAAGTTTTTTGTTTCAACCATTTTGGATCCATGATCCTAATGGGCTTGCAACACTGCCCATATGATGACCATTACGAGGGTCCTAGGTGGGCGACAGCGATTTTATGATCCCCCCTAGTGGGGTTCAGGGGAAACGCCCCCGAAGCTAAAAATATATGAAACATTTCCTTGTAAAATATTTTAATTTCATTGTCAATCTGGGCCATTCATTAGGCAGATGATTTCACGGTAGAATTTATGTTAATTTAAGTTTTTTTCCCCTAGAAGGAAACCCTTGGTTTATATTAGGGAATTATATTGCAACTGGGTATTATTATTCTAAGTGAAAAAGGAGAGGATATTGTGTGAGATCGAAGAGGAAATTACAACAAATCTATTGTAGGTTGTAACTCTTTATTTTTTGGATAATATAAAGGGAAGGAATGGATGTTTCTCTATGGACGTGCCCAAATTGGGTGAATCACGTATACACGTGTCTCTTGTTTTATGCATTTTTGTTTCGAAAATATTTTTATGTGTTTCATTGCTCCATTAATTAATTTCTAATGACTGGTATCATATAAGAAGGTGTAGTTGGCTGAAAAACTTGTAGGAGAGAAGGGTTCCTAGTTCGAGTGGTAGAAATGAAGGAATATGTTAGGTTTAAGGTCAAGAAATTTAAATACCAAAACTACCAACTATGGAAGATGCCGATGGAAGATTATACATATCATAAATATCTGTACCTACCATAGAGTGGAAAATCAAAGAAGATGATGAGTATGATGGACAAAGAATGGGACCTTCTTGACACAAAGGCACTAGAGACAATATAGTTGTGTCTAGCAGTGTCGATGGGATTCAAAATTTAAATGAAAATGCAAACAAAAGGTTTAATCATGCCATTGGAAAAACTATATGAGAACCCTCAACCTCAAATAAGGTATTTCTTAGAAGCATTTGTTTAATATGAATATGTCAGAAGGTGGATTTGTTGCTGATAATTTAAATGAATTTAACATGGTTACCAGTCAGCCAAATTTTGTAGGGGTAGATTTTGATGATGAATTTAGGGTTATATTGTTTATGTACTAATTACCATAAATTGGAATGGCTAAGTCATGGCTATTAGTAACTTTTTCTCTAAATCTAGTGCTTTAAAGTTTTATGTTGTTGTTGGTTCTATCCTTAGCGAGGAAATGTGAAGGAAAAGCTCAGGTGACACAACAGTTAATGCTTTGATTGCAGAGATTAGAGGAAGAAAACTAGAGAGAGGAAAGATCCCAGGACATCACAGTAAGTCAAGGAAAGTTAGATCCAAGTCCATATCAGGGATATTTTGCTGGAAATGTGGGAAGACAAGACACCTCAAGATATACTACAAATCTCGGAAGGGGAAAGAAGGAGATGGATAGTAAGAAAACAATCATGAAGCGAATGTGACAGGTGATGTGTTGCAATATTATTTGATAATTTCATTAAAGAATAGTATTGATGTTTGGGTGGTAGATTCAGGGGCCTTGTTCCATGACACATCTAATAGGAAACATTTTCATGACTATGTGCAAGGAGATTTTGGACATGTTTATCTGGGTGATGATAAATCATGTAAAATAGTTGGAATGGGTAAGGTTTTTATAAAACAATAGAATAGAAACCAATTTCTATTAAAGCAGGTAAGGCATGTTCCATATCTGAAGAAAAAATTATTTTCAACAGGGAAGTTGGGAGGTGAAGTTTGTGTAACTACTTTTATAGAAAATCCTTGAAGGTCACTAAAGGAGCCCTGGTAATAGTAAAAGGTGAAAATGTTGGTACGTTGTCTTTATGCAATAATATTTCTAATTTTGTTAATTATTTAACCTCCATAGGAGCATATACGACATATGGCATCATAGGCTAGGGCACATGAGTGAGAAGGGGATGCAAATTCTTCACATAAGAAATTTGTTTCCAATTTTGAAGCATGTGGATTTGGATTTCTGTGAGAATTGTGTTTATGGAAAACATAAAAGAGTCGTATTTATTAGAGTTGGGAAGGAAAAGAATAGCGAAAAATTAGATCTTATTCATACATATGTATGGCGACCTACGTGGGTATCATCTCTCATTGTCTCTCGCTATTATGTTACTTGTATTGATGATGCAACTAGGAAAACCTGGATTTATTATATTCAAAATAAATCTGATGTATTTGATACTTTCAATAAATGGAAAGTTTTGGTTGAGAATGAGACAGGAAAGAATTTTAAGTGTCACATATCAGAAAATGGAGGTGAATATTGCAGCAAATAGTTTGATAACTACTATTCATAGCATGGAATTCGTAGAGATAAGACAGTTCCAATATCACCACAGGAAAATGGTGTGTTAGAAAGGATGAATAGGACAATCATGGAGCATGCAAGGTGCATGATAATACATGTAGGATTGCCCTTACAATTTTGGGTAGATGTTGTAGATATTATTATTTATCTAATAAATAAAGGGCCTTAAATTTCCTTGGATGTTGGTATTCCAGAGGAGGCATGGGCAGGTAAAAAGGTAATTACACATTTTTAAATAATTTCAGTTGTGAATCCCTTATCCACATTAATAAATAAAATATAAATAATATTGAGGAAAAATCAAATAAATGTACCTTTTTTGGGTATGGTGTTAATGATTTGGTTATTGTTTATATGAATATGAAAATCAAAAAATTAGTAGGATTAGAGATGTCATATTCAATGAAAAGGTCTTGTATAAGGATTAGATACATGGAAAGAAATAGGAAAAGGAAAACAAGGAATACACAGTGCTTGATGAGATCACAAAAAAAGAAAAGGTGCATGAAAATCATAATGACCAGCAGACACAAGAACAATATCAACCACAACAACAACAACCACCTCAAACACGTGAAATTGGTGTTAGAATATCTATCAGTATAAGTATACCCCCTGAATGATACTCTCATTCATTATATTTTGTAGTGTTGAATAATACTAGTGAACTCGAAATATATGAAGAAGAAATGCAGGTAGAAGCTAGGAAGAAGTGGGAGCAAGCCATGGAAGAAGAGATGGATTCCTTGATACATAACCAGACTTTGTACTTATTCAAGTTGCTTGTGGGTAAAAAAACATTGTAGAATAAATGGTTTTACGGGTTGAAGGAAGAATATGGAGGTAAAAATAGGTACAATACTAGACTTGTGGTCAAGGGGTTTTTACAAAATAAAGTTATATACTTTGATAATAAAAATTCTCATGTTGTTAAAAATGACTTTAATCAAAACTATTTTAAGTCTAGTTGTAGTAGAATATTTTCATCTTGAATAATTAGATGTAAATATAACCTTTCTCCGTGGGGATCTGGAAGAAGAAATATATATGAAACATCCACAAGGGTATGAGGTCAAAGGGAAGGAGAAATTACAGTGAAAATTGAAGAAGAACTTGTATGGCTTAAAACAAGCACGAAGGCAGTGGTATCTAAAATTTGACAAGTTTATGTCTGAACAAGGTTATACTAGTTGTCACTCTAACCATTGTGTTTATATTAAAAACCAAAATGATGGAAACTATATTATATTTTTTTTGTATGTAGATGGCATGCTTGTTGCAGGGTCTAACATGGAGGAAACAAATATGCTTAAAGGAAAATTGGAAAATTCATTTGCAATGAAGGATTCGGGTGTTGAAAAATAAATCCCTAGTATGAGAATAACTAGAGATAGGAAAAATAAAAAAATTAACAGTGTCTCAAAGTCAATACATAGAAAAGGTGTTGGAAATATTTAATATGCAGAATTCAAAACTAGTTAGTACACCTTTGGCTAGTCATTTCAAACTAAGTAAAGAGATGTGTCCCAAGACCCAAAAGGAGATGGATTATATCTATAAAGTTCCATACACATCAGATTTTGGAAGCTTAATGTATGCAATGGTCTGAACAATACCTGATATTGCACATGTAGTGGGATTTGTGAGGAATATGAACAATCTAGGAAAAGATCATTATATGGCAGTGAAGTGGATTCTTGGGTATTTGAAAGGTAACACAAATAAAGAATTATTTTTTGGAGGCTCAAACATTATTTTATAGGGATATTTTGATGCATATATAAAATATAATAGAGCTAATAGGAGGAGAACCACAGGGTATGTGTTTACTATAGGTGGAACAACTCTTAGTTGGATTTCAAAATTGAAAAACATTGTTTCACGTTCAACAACAGAAGAATAGTATGTTGCTACTACAAATGCTAGTAAATAAATGATTTGGTTACAAAGGTTTATGGATGAGTTGGTAAAGAAGCAAAATATGAGCAGGTTATATAGTTACATCTAGAGTGCCATCATATTGCAAATAATTTAGCCTTTAATTTTAAATACTAAACATATATAGTTCAGGTATCATTTCATAGGTTCAGTTTTAGATAATGGATGGTTGAAGCTCGAAAAATAAACATTAGTCAGCATCCTAAATATATGTTGAAAAAGGTTGTAACCAAGGATAAATTGAGTTTCTACACAGTTTCAATTGGCCTTCAAGAATGATGATGAAGATGAGAAACAACGAGATCCAAGTAGAGTCATTTTCCAGCAGGTGAAGCAACAATGGAGTTTATATAATCAGTCTCCAAGTGGGAGATTGTTGGTTGTGGAGTCTGATTATCTTCCTAGTTGTTCAGAATTTTTTTGTTTCAGCCATGTTAAATCCTGTGGTGGGGGGCGATATTAATTTTATGAGTCCCCCGCCTCCTTGGAGGGGGTTTGGGGGCAACGCTCCCAAAGCTAAAAATAGATTAAATTTTTCCTTGTAAAATATTGTAATTTTGTAGTCAATATGGTTCATTCCTTAGGTGGATTATATGACGGTTAAGTTATGTTGATTTAGGGTTATATTCCCTATAACGAAACCCTTGTTTAATATGATGGAATTATATTACAGTTGGGTATTATTATTCTAAGTGAGAAAGAGGGAGGAGATGGTGTGAGAGCGAAGAGGAAATTACAATAGATTTATTGTATGATGTATCTCTTCATTTTTCCGAATAATATAAAAGAAAGGACTCGTTTTTTCTCCCTGGACGTACCCCAAATTGGGTGAACCACATATATCTCTGCCTCTCTAGTTTTATGCATTTTTATGTTTGTTTTTCCACAATATTTTTATGTGTTCCATTGCTCCATTACTTAATTTCTAAAAAACCATGTGGACATGAGAATCCTATTGGACCATGTATGTATACTTACTATCCCAAGAAACAAAGGACCAAAAGTGAGAAGAAGCATTGCTCAGAATGGGAGAAGGAAGAGTTATTTGAAGAAAATGTGAGATCCCCCCTTCACTCATAGAATTTAGAGGCTAAGGGAGAACCATATCTTGAAAGGAAACCAAAGATGTTGATATAAGACATAATTGAGTGGATAAGGGTAGCCATAAAAACACCATGTTCTAGGATATAAATAGTCCCAGACTTTAGAGGAGTCAAATAAGGATGATGGGAGTGGTGCAATGGAGTGTCACAAATTATGGAGTTGGCACAATGGCTATTTCATCCCACACAAACCAACATACAGGTGCAATAAAACTCCTTCATTCCCTATCATAATTAAACAACCAACACCCTCCAGAATTAAAACCTTGAATGATCCATATTGTGCTATGATTTAACCTTGAGGGGGCACATCACACTTAGTTGTTACGCTAGGTAGAAGCACCTATATTACATCCCTAAACACCCAATCCTTAGTTTTTTTTAATATGAAAAATATGAAGTTTTGATTAAATTATAAAAAGATATTAAATTTTAATTAAACTTCTTTAAAATAAAAAATGATACTATTTTGTAAAATAAAAATATTATGAAAGTATCCTCGAGGAATGTTAAATGGAGGGAACATGGAAGTTTTCCCACCAATCTATGATGGATGATGATATGACAATGCATACTCCTCAAGGAAATCCATGAATACTACCACTTCCACATAGCATATCATTTGACATTGTTATACCATTATGAAAGATTCATTTATACAACATCTTAGTCAATTCAATTGTACTAAAATTCCATTACATTAAATTCATTAATCCGTGTTAGTAGACTTTTGAAGTGTAATGCACAATATATGCTAGGCTTTGGATACTAATTTGAACTACTAAATTTTGACTTGAAAGTAAAGTTCTATTCTATGAAAATAATTAATAAATTAGCTACTCCAATGCAACCATGGTTCTAAACCACTTTTAGATTCTCATACTATGTACAATATTATTATGAATAGTTCTTAATATATATATATGGTAAATGTGTTTCTTGAGTTAATGATTGTAAAATCTAAATTATTAACCTTCATTATATTGACACATATTCAAGTTGAGAATTGAATTCAACTATAAAGAAACAAACACAATTGTAAGTAAACTGGACTATGAGAAAACTGGATTGAGTGATCATTATTCTAAGCTAAGTACTATAATGAATTTTTAATCAATCCTTTATAATAGTCTACAAAATAAACAAAGCATAATTTGAAATTAAACATGATAGAAATCATAATTCTAAGCTAAGTACTATAATTAATTGTTAATCAATCCTTTATGATAGTCTACAAAATAAACAAAGCATAATTTGAAATGCAACAAGATTGAAATCATAGAGGTAAAAAAAAGACAAGAGAGGGAAACATGCTTCCTTCAAATAAGGGGGTCATCTTGGTGTGGTCACATATGCTAATTAAAGTTATTACTTTAAATTGTTTTAGCTATAAATATGAACAATGCATGAAACAAAATATAAACCACTAGTAAAGCATAATTATATTAAATGCAATATTTTTCCCATACATCCAACTTGTTTCCCATCATAGGAATCATGGGTATTTATACAATTTCTGAAAATACTAGTTGATAATATTATTGCAAAGCTTTAGAACAATGTAATAATTTCATATTTCATGGATCTAATTCATCAAAACATGGATGATAAATTCATTATGGTGGACATGAATTTCTCATGTGAATCCCTGTAATCTCTCGACTTGATTTTCGTGGTGTGATCCACAATATTTTCCATAGGAAATCTGCTTCAAATTGCATACTACGCCACCATTTCACTATAGGGTTGACTAAGCCTCTGCGATGACGTGAATGGATTCAGGATGCCCTCAACAAGTGGAGATCCTTCTCTTTTATTTTCTCCATATTGTCTCGTCTTGATATCCACTAGGACATGTCTGCAACTATATCAACCTGCAATTCAGTTGTAGGATGAAAAAAGAACTGCAAGATATGTTAGTTTTTGTAGCATGGAATTTTCAATTGTTTTTACAAAACTATATAAGAATGGACATATTTACCTTTAAAGTTTCCTCTTGGAACCTCTATAACTTAGATATTATTCTTATACATGAATGATAGCATTGGGTTATAAAATGATAGTGGTGAAAATCTTATAAGGATAAAATAGGAAAAACTAGGGTTAGAAAATGACAAAAATAGATTATTTTCAAACCTCAACACAAAACAGCAAAATGAATAGACGAAAGACATCAATAGCCAACTACCACCAATCATCCCACATGGGATAATTATGAATCTTAGGGGGGATTTTATTTGTTGAATTTGATCAACTGTGTTACAGTGCCACTTGTTTCAGGGTATGCAACATTGAAGGTTCATAAATTATTATCTTATATGGACATTCCATTATAGTTTGTTTCTATGAAGATAGTTGAAACCACTAAGACTCCTTCTCCATATATTTCTTTCGATAATCCAGCTACTCCTCATTGCTTAAATTTATTTATTGGTTCACATCCTTGGTGTGTCCTTTAACTATCATTAGTCTTGTTTCCACTTTTTTTGTGGCTACAGTCCTTTGAGGATCCCTTTCCTGCTATTTCTGATCAAGTTTTTCTGGGCGTCTCTTCTTTTTCCTTTTTCACTCCCTCTTAATCTTGTGTTATTCTTGTGGTTTTCTTTGGTTTTCTTCATCTCCTTCTTATGACCTTGCAGCTTTTATTTTTTCCTATCCCACTCATTCTTTTTCCTTTTCACCCCTCAATCCCTACTTATTTTAGTTGTAGCACCTCCCTCTTTTCCAATATTTCGCATTTTCCATCACCGGTGTTTACCATGCCTCAACAATGATATCAAATCAGAAGAGGGAAAGATCTTATCACTAGGGCATTAAGATTATTTGACAAGGATCATCTTCAGCAATAAATTAACCAACTTACTAAGATTTTCCATCGAATTGGCTATAGCTACAAAGACATCAATAGAGCCATTCAAAGAGAAGAAAACTAAATCCCCTTACCATGATTCTCCAACCCTTAATGGGAAGGAATTTATTCCATATATTAGTGGTACTACTCATAGGATTGCAAGAATCCTCAAAAGAAATGGAATTATCACTTCTTTCAGACCCCTTGAGACCATCTGACATAAAATGAGGTATGTGAAAGATAAAGTTGACTTGTCGCAGTTCAAAGGTGTCTACAAAATTAATTGTTCCTATGGATTATGCTACATTGGAGAAAGTGGTCGATCATATAAGATAATATTGAAGAAACACAATGTAGATATTATGAAAGAAAGAACTTTATCCTCTTCCCTTGTTGAGAATTCATATAAGACTAGACATCACTTATGCCTTGAAGATACTAAAATCATCACAAAAGAAACTCACTATTTCAAACACAAACTCACAGAAGCTCTTGAAATCATCAAACATCCTAACAATCTCAATAGATATGGTGGGATAGATTTTAATAGAAGGTGGCTCCCCCTAATATCTAGAAACTAATCTCAATATTTCACCTCTTTAATTACTTTATTTTCTTATTTTTTCCCATTCATTATTATTTTCTTCTATTATTCTCTTCTTTCATTCTAAATTATTGTTTTATTAAAATTTATTTTATTTTCATTTATTTATTTTCATTTTATTTGTTATTTAATTATGATCCTTTATCTTCTTCTTAGTTTGTTAGGCTTGTTGTTTCCTTCTTTAATTATTTCTATTTTCTATTATTATTTTTCAAGCAAACCTTTCGTTCGTTTTTTTTTCTCTTATTATCCTCATGATGGGTCATTGTGACCCATTCAAAATTATTAATTCTTTTTTGTCTTTCCTTCTATCATTATCTTATTATACTTATTATTATCCTCATGATGGGTCCTAATTGTGACCCATTAAAAGTGCAAATTGTGGATACTCTTCAAAACCTATCCACAGAAGCCTTCCAGAAAAAATAATTGTTTTCCTTAATAATAGTAATAACAATTTTAAATAAAGTAATGATTTAGTTCATTTTTGTTGACACCTAATCCTAAGGGATTGTGTGAGATTTTATATTATTGTAAATTAGTAAATAAGGAAGGCCAAGAGACATTGGGAAGTGAATCCTAATAGTCTCACCTCCATGTATAAGTACACACACAATCTCTATCTAATTCATCTTCAGTTTTGCAGAGTTACCTCCTGGCCTGACATGGTATCAGAGCCAGCTATATTTCTGGAATCCCTGCCCTTGTAACTCCCTCCTGGTAGACGTACCTCTCTACCTCTCTGCCAGCACTTGGCAGAACTGCTCCTTCTGCAATTCTGAAAATTCTGCAATTCTGCTTTCACAGCATACATCATTTTTTTTGCAAATTCTACTCTTATTTTTTTGCACGCAACTATGCAAATTATGCTCTTATAAATAGCAACCGCCTGAACTCTCAACTCCATTGACAGTTTCTCACTCACTACCTCCATGCTCCTCGCTCCTCACAGCTCACTTACCCTCACTTCCTCTCTCCTCGCAGCTCACTCACCCTCGCCTCATCGCTCCTCATAGCTCACTCCCTTTGCGTCACCGCTCCTCACAGCCCACTCCCCTCGCCTCACCACTCCTCACATAGCTCACATCCCTTCCCCCTCACGCTCCCTCCCCTCTTCTCATTTCCCCTCCCCGACGACCCTCCCCTCGCTTGTTTCCCCCTCCCCTACGCTCGTTTTTCCCCTCCCCTTCCCTCGCCCCTCTCCTATGCTCATTTCCCCCTCCCTTATGACCCTCCCTCACGTCCCATCCATGTAGTCTCTCCCTCGTCCCTCCCCTCCCCTCGCCCCTCCCCTCCGCTCAATTCCCCTCCCCTAAGACCCTCCCCTCGCTCGTTTCCCCCTTCCCTAAGACCATCCCCTCACGCCTCTCATGGCTCACTCCCCCTCCCCTCCCATCTGGTCCCTCCCGTCATTGGCCTCCTCCCTTAGCCTGTGCTCCCTCTCGCCGTTGGCCTCCTCCCTTAGCATGTGCTTCCTCCCACTGTCAGCCTCCTCCCTCGACCTGTACTCCCTCCCTGCAGTTTTTACAGATCGGCCTTCCCCCATTAAATACCTCCCCAATCCTCCCCCAGTAAATACCTCCCCACTTCCTCCCTCTCCTAGTAAATACCTTCCCCAAGTAAACCCTCCCTCAGATAATACCTCTATTTTTTCCCTAAAAAAAAATTTACAAAAAAATTAAATAAATAAAAAATATTTGAAGTGCATAATTTAAACTAGAATTGAGTTTTTTTTTACCATGGCAGGAAAGTGATTGTTTCTTTCAAAAGAATGCATTCTCTCATATATATTGTGGGATTTTTTCTCTCTGGAAAGAAGAAATATCCTTAATGGTCTCGAAAAATCAAGCACACTCTCATTTTTAATGAGTTGTGGAGAGGAATTTGTGAAAGAGAAAGAGACCATCCACCATCAAAGCCCACTTCAAACAAGGAGATCACCATTTGGGAAAATAAGAACTGCAAGGCCTATGCCTTGATTGCAGCTTCCGTAAATGAAGAGGTGATTTTCCATATTACATCATTTTCAAATTCCTATGAAGCCTTGAGAAAACTAAAAGAACTATATGACTCACATTCAGAACTTGAAATTTTTCAATTAATGGTCATTAAGTTGTTCAGCCTTGAATTGAAAAATCATGACCGTCTTGCTTTAGCTTCAGAAGTAAGATCTATCATGCATGACATTAAGAATACTGGTGTAGAAGTTGGCATACCTCTCATAGCATATTTTAAGGCATTGTATCCCACTTACTCACATTACCTTGAGTCATTGCAAGCAAGTGGAAACCTCATGAAAATCGCCTTTGATTCCCTTGAGAAAAAGTTTGCAGAAAGAGAGAAGGCTTTTGGAAAGATGACAGCCCCTCTGTCTTCTGAAGAGGTTGTATGTTTTTCACATAGAGAAAAGAGTCATGCTCAAGATTCTTCCAAAGGAAGAGGTGGCCGAAGAGGAAGAGGAAGAAGAAATTTCAAAGGAAGGGGGGGCAGAAAAACTCAAACTGAAAAATCTGATCTTCATTGCATACGCTGCAATAAATATTGGCATGATGCATCTACATGTAAGCTACCTTGGGATAAAATTGACCAACAAAGAAATCAAAAAGGTAAAATTCATGACAGAGACAAACGTAAAGCACCTAAATTCGCTCATTATGTTGTAGCACATTGTAACAATGGAGTAACTGAAGAATTGTTTGATGTTTCATTTACTTCTTGGAGAAATGATTGGTTTCTAAATTCAGAAGCAACATGTCACATGACGTTTAGAAAATATTTTTTTGAATAATTTATTGACAAATTTGATGGAGCAGTATACTTCGCATATAAATCCAAACTCAAGCCATCAAGGCTTGGCACAATTAGGCTTAAGTTGCATGGTCTTCTAGATCACCTTTTACATGAGGTTCTATACCTCCCTAAGTTGAGGAGAAACTTGCTATCCTTGGTCCACATCTGCCAGCAAGGACACTCCATTCACATGTTTGATGACAAGGTTGAGGTCAGAAAAGCATTAGATCACTCACTTGTCATGGAGGGAATAGAAGAAGGAAGACTCCTAAAGTTGTAAGGTTCCTCTGCTCATGCACAAAACTTTTCATTCAGTTCACATCATGATGAAGGTACATTCCCATCAAGTCTTTCATGGCACACTAGATTTGGACACTTAAACTATGACAGCCTTGGATTGTTGAAGAAAAATGGTTTTACTGGATTACCCTAGGAAACTTAAGAAATGTGATGCTTGTATTCTAGGAAAGCATAGAAAATAGCCATTTCATGATTCACATTCCAGAGCACATAGAAAATTTGAGCTTATTCATTCAGATTTATGTGGCCCCGTGCATATTGCTTCTGTAAATGAAAATAAATATATGATGAAATTTATTGATGATTACACCAGAATGTGTTGGGTTTGCTTATTGAAGAACAAATTTGATGATTTTCAAACATTCAAGAATTTCAATGCATGGATTGAAAATGATGCACAAACTCATATTGGCTCTTTGCACATTGATAATGGAAAAGAATACACTTCAAATGAATTTTAAAACTATCTTCGTCAACATGGGATCAAACATAAAACAACTGTGCCCTATAATCCGAAACATAAAGGTGTAGCTGAAAGAATGAATAGGACAATTTTAAATATGGTTCGCTTCATGATGTTTTTTAAGAATGTAAAATTGATGTTTTGGGCTGATGTAGTTCTATGTGTTGTATACATAAAGAATAGGTGTTGATCCGGATTTTTTGCAGGAACGCAACAAAATACACATATAACCATAAGCACAAAGATGCAGTGGAAATAATACTTCATTTTATTATAATCAAATGAGTGAAATAAACTAGCTAGGGCACTGGTAGCGTATCTCTGAGAAGATATGTGGCAGCTACAGGACTCTAAACTGTGTTACAGAACTGAAATTTGTTTACAGACAGAATGTAAATAAACAGCTAGGGCGTTGGTAGGCTTATCTCTGAGAAGAGATGTGGCGGCTACAAGCCTATGAACTATGTTACAAAACAATTCATTGAAACATGCTTATAGAAATAATGGAAATGGATGAGCTAGGGCACTAGTGGCGTATCCTTGAGAAGAGATGTGATGGTTACCAACCCCTGAACTGTGTTACAATGAGGCTTTAGGGCCTATTTATTGTTGAGAAAAAATGTAGAATCCAAAACATCCAAAAACCTAACCCTAGGAGATGAAGCACCAAAACTGTGGGCCTCGTTTGAGTAAGTTGGTGTTTCAACTTCCCAGAGACGTAACTTTGGCATCCGATCTCCATTTGACGCGCTCAATATCTCGTTATAAATATCTATCTAAGGACTACAACTTTTGAGTGAGCAACATTGGTCTATGACCCAAATTGCTCCCTGTTTTCCAAAAAAGCATCATTTAGGGCCTCAAAACGGCTCCGGAAGTTCAGGACCCGAAAATTAACTGCTATAAATAGTAAGTTGTGCTAAAACTTACAAACGGAAATAAATGATGGTGGGGGTTCAAATTTACTCGGTGGGTGGCCACCAATATCCACCTAGATCATTAAGTCCCGAAAACGGCTCCGGGAGTGTAAGACCCGAAAACCTGCTAAAAATAGTAAGTTGTGTTGAAGCTGAAAAACTGAAAGAATTGATGCTGCGGGTCCAAATGGAATAGTTGGGTGGCCACCAATATCCACCTGTATCATTCCTCCCTCCTTAGGAAGCAATGGTCTCCATTGCGTTAAGTTCCTCCATTTGGGGGGGGGGGGCAAATTTTGCTGAACTTTGTGTTGGATTTGTCCAGGATGTCGCAGACCTGTTGGCGGACGTGCTGGATGTAGATGTGATGTCGATGGGCAGTCGTTGAAGGATCTGGGAAAATTTATCCATCATCGCGTTCCTATGTTTCTCGAGGGCCTCCTTGAGCAATATTTTTATAGGATCTCCTCCTCCCTCGTCTTTCTTTCCTTCTGCCATGGGGGGTCATCAGGGTTGTGAGGTTGAACTCCTTATACCCTGCCGCATTAGGGACATGAAAATAAAAACAGAGAAATACCAGACCTGCTCTGATACCACTGATCCAGATTTTTTGCAGGAACGCAACAGAATACACATATAACCATAGGCACGAAGATGTTGTGGAAATCATGCTTCATTTTATTATAATCAAATGACTGAAATAAACTAGCTAGGGCACTGGTAGCCTATCTCTGAGAAGAGATGTGGCAGCTACAGGCTAATGAATTGTGTTACAGAACTGAAATTTGTTTACAGATAGAATGTAAATAAACAGCTAGGGCGCTGGTAGGCTTATCTCTAAGAAGAGATGTGGCAGCTACAGGCCTATGAACTATGTTACAAAACAACTCACTGAAACATGCTTATAGAAATAGTGGAAATGGACGAGCTAGGGCACTAGTAGCGTATCCCTGAGAAGAGATGTGATGGCTACCAGCCCCTAAATTGTGTTACAATGAGGCTTGAAGGCCTATTTATTTTTGAGAAACAATGTAGAATCTAAAGGTCCAAAAACCTAACCCTAGGAGATGAAGCGCCAAAATTGTGTGCCCCGTTTGGTTAAGTTGGTGTTTCAACTTCCCGGGGACGTAACTTTGGCATCCGATCTCCGTTTTACGCATTCAATAGCTCGTTAGAAATATCTATCTGAGGACTACATTTTTTGAGTGAGAAACATCAGTCTATAACCCATATTTCTCCCTATTTTCCCAAAAAGTGTCATTTAGGGCCTCAAAACAGCGCCGGAAGTTGAGAACCCGAAAAACTACTATAAATAATAATTTGTGCTGAAAATTACAAACTAAAATAACTGATAGTGGGGGTTCAAATAGATTTGGTTGGTGGCCACCAATATCCACCTCGATCATTAAGTCCCCAAAACGGCTCCGGGAGTGCAAGACTTGAAAACTTGCTAAAAATAGTAAGTTGTGTTGAAGCTGAAAAACTGAAAGAATTGATGTTGCGGGTCCAAATGGAATAGGTGGTTGGACACTGATATCCACCCGGATCAGGTGTCCTTCAAATTCAATTAGAAACAAAACTCCTTATGAAATGTGGCATAGCCACATTCCTTCGGTAAAGCATTTTAGGGTCTTTGGTTCCTCCTGTTATGCTTTGATACCTAAGGTACAAAGGAATAAACTTGGTGCTAGAAGTCAAAAATGTATCTTCTTGGGGTATTCCAATACCTCCAAAGGATATTGTCTCTATGATGAAGTTAATAAGAAGTTTGTAGTAGCAAGAGATGTCATATTCCTTGAATCTTCCAAGGTTTGCAATTTTATTAAGCATCAACTTGATCGCCTGGATAGATTCACACAAGAAAAATCTTTTCAAGAATTTGATAATCAGATTCCACATCTTGAAGGGGTGTTCCTATACTGAATCAATTTTTGGAATCATCTTTCGAAGCACTCTCTCCCCCACATGAAGAACCAACCACAGATGACACCTTGAATGATGTGATTGATAGAATTGAGAGATTGAATCTTGATTCAATTCCAACTCAGTCAAATGAGTAGTCTAGGCCATCTGAGAAAGGTCCCCCAAAATGGATGACAAAGACACTAGAAAATGTTTATCCCATTGAGGTTGGAAAGATAGGAACAAGAAGTTCCACCAGAAAAAATGGAAGTGACGTAGATAATTTTGATTCACCTATTGATATGGATATTGTTTATAACTATGAATTGAATTTGTCTACAGATCATGAACCAACTTCCTTCAAAGAAGTCGCTTCTCATATTGAATAGAATGAAGCGATGCAAAAGGAGTATGATGCCTTGATAAAGAATTGCACTTGGAAGCTGGTTGATCCTCCTTTGGGAACCAAACCAATTGGCTGCAAGTGGGTCTACATGAACAAGTACAAAGAAAATGGCTCACTTAACAAGCACAAAGCCATGCTTGTGGAAAAAGGTTTTGCATAAAAATAAGGGGTCGATTATGAAGAAAATTTTCCCCCACGGCAAAATGGGCCACCATTCGGACACTCTTTTCCCTAGCAACTCAGAAGGGATGAAAAGTCCATCAGATGGATGTAAAAACCGCCTTTTTGAATGGATATCTAAAGGAGAAATTTTTTATGTCCCAACCAGAAGGATTTGTTGTGAAGGGCCAAGAACACAAAGTATGCAAACTTATAAAATCCTTGTATGGCGTCAAGCAAGCACCGCGAGCCTGGTATGAGAAATTAACTGAGCATCTTCTTAAACTTGACTTCAAACATTCTGATCTTGATGATGCAACTTTATTTGTTAAGGAACTTGGAAAATTATTTGTATATCTTGTGGTGTATGTATATGATCATTTGATGACAGGGAAAAATGAGAGTTATATTGCATCCATAAAGAAAGAATTGAAGAAAGGTTTTGAAATCACTAATTTGGGTATGTTCGCTACTATGTGGGTATTGAAGTAACTCAACATCCTAAATTTATATTCATTTCTCAAAAGAAGTACATTGGAGATATTTTGAACAAGTTTGGCACGATGAATGCAATCCCTTAACCACTCCAATGGAACAAAACTTGAAGCTCACACCCATTGAAGGTAAAGGAATTCGAGGATGCAACGAAGTATAGACAGCTTGTAAGAAGTCTTATCTACATGACTACCACCAGACAAGACATCTCATTTGTTGTTGGAATCCTCTCCAGGTTTATGCAAAAACCTTGTGAAGGACATTGGTTTGCTGCAAAAAGAGCTCTAAAGTACTTAAAGGGGACTCAAGACTTTGGACTCAAATATGCACACGTAGGCGACTTCAACTTGATCAGGTATTCTGATTCAAACTTTGATGGGGACAAAGAAACTGGGGTATGTACTTCAGGTTATACCATGAGTCTTGGATCAGGACTTGTCTCATGGAGATCACGCAAACAGTCAATTCCAGCAGATTCCACAATTGAGACAGAATATGTGGTAGCAGCTGAAGCAACAAAGGAAATTGTGTGGCTCAGGAAATTCCTAGAAGATTTTCAAATGAAACAAATGCATTCAACACCATTCACAATCAACAACACTTCTGCAATAAAGTTGGCCAAGAATCCAAAGTTGCATGATCGAACAAAGCACATCAATACAAAATACTATCTAATTCGACATCATGTTGAGGCCAAAACTATCCATCTATGTCATTGTTCCACAAATGAGCAGACTATAGACATCTTCACGAAAGCGATTGGAAGAAAAAAGTTTGAAAAGTTTAGAATGATGCTTGGACTCACCAACATCCCTTCAAATTAAAGGGGGGGATGTTGACACCTAATCCTAAGGGATTGGATGAGATTGTATATTATTGTAAATTAATAAATAAAGAAGGACAAGAGACATTGGGAAGTGAATCCCAATATTCTGACCTCCATGTATAAGTACACACACAATCTCCATCTAATTCATCTTCAGTTTTGCAGAGTTACCTCCTGGTCTGACAATTTTTATGATTTTTTTAATTTTCGCAATGTGAGATGCATAATGAAATAAGTATTTTGATACTTATTATTGATTGATGCCTATCAATTTTACCAACCATTTAATTTATATAGCTGAATTAGTAAAGTATTATTATGTAAAGTTTTTTCCCTTTTACATTTAATTTAAATTATAATTTATTTAAATATTAATTTTCATATTTTTTTAATTATTAAAATAAATTAAATAACTTTTAACTTTTCTTTAAATTTAATAAACCACTTTAATATTAATAAGGTGATTGTCAAATAATTTTATTATTTTGAAAAAAAATGGTATTTAAATGAGAGAATCATTTTCTCTCTTTTTTAGTAGAAATTGGCAAGACTTAGGATCTAATCACAATGGTTGTCACTATTTTCTTCATTCAAATTTTCCAAAGCTGTGTGGCTTTCCATTCTTTTTCAAAGGACTATTATGGGAAAGACCAAGGATCTAATCACAAAGATTGCCACTATTCACCTTATTCAAAATGCCAGCTACTTCAATTTTTTGCCACACAAGTTAACATATCTCCAAAGAATAAAACCTAATAAAAAAACAACTAAACTAAAATAAACCCCAAGTTGTTACTCAAACTATTGCACTTTAACAAAAATGAGAATATCTTCTTAACCACTTATTTGTTTAGACCTCTTAGCCATGTAGTACATATTCCAACCCCTAATGGTCACGATTTTTAACACGTTTAAATTTTTGCCACACAAATTAACATATCTCCGACAACAACAACAACAAAAATAAAAATAAAAAAATACCTTCTTAACCGCAACCAAAACATACATCTTATCTGTTTTTATTTCTTTAGACTTCTTAGCCATGCAGTATATGACTGCGTATGTTTGGTTATTGTAAAATCTTACAAATTTGAACGCATGAGCAAGTTCAACAGGTTGAATGAAATATTTTAACCATTACTATTTACATTTGTATTGCATATGCGTATAATTATTATGGATGTGCGTGTTTAAATTAGTGAAAAAGGGGTGACTAAGCATGATCGGTATTTCGAATCCTCATTATATTTTATTAAAGTTTCAAATCACTCCACCGGAAAGTCTAACACCTTTCCTTCCGGACGAGCTATTTCATTTAGCTATAACTACTTACGTCACAGCCGTCATAGATACATCTCTCTTCTCATCTCTGACAACGATGAAAACGGTAAATATTGAACCGCCGCTCTGAGAACTATAACCTAAAACCCAACAAACTAATAGAACGCCTCTCTTCTCATCTCTGACAACGATGAAAACGGTAAATATTGAACCGCCGCTCTGAGAACTATAACCTAAAACCCAACAAACTAATAGAACGCGAGTCGCGAAGAAGAAAATATTGCTTCTATTTAACTTTCAAAACCCCTTTGTTGGAATACGATGGTGAGGAGGAGCAGGGGAACTCCACGTCTCTCCGGCTGCCCATTTCGACGCTTACATTTTTGGATTATTGTTTTCAGTGATAGAAATGGCCGTATCCCCACTATTGATTTGATGGGCTTCAGGTCCATCACACACTAGCGTGTTGGAAGCAGCTTCTATATCAACCGCCTTATTTTGATTTTCAGAGAGTATTATTTGAGGATTGGAAAGCACTTGGGAGCCACTTTTACCTGTTGAGATCTTGCTATCCTTCACCTTTCCCCACAGAACAGCGTACAACCCTATTACAATCAGAACTCCTCCCACCACACTGCATTCAATTCATAAGTTCAGTTAGATCCTTGAACCATCGTATTTCCTCACACTATTAATCTCGAATTCAATTTGATGGGTTGAAAAAGGTTTCAGAAACGAACCTGCCCAAGAAGATGTTCTCAGAGAGAATAATAGACCCCATAATGGCCACAATTATCATCATCAATGGACTGAATGCTGTGGCAAATACAGGTCCTTTTACGCGCATGCACAACCCTTGTACGTAATACGCAATTGCTGACGCCACCACTCCCTGCACCCAAAAATAGCAATTGCCGTGCTCTGTAAATTACCTTCATATCCCGATCCCTAACTTTTGAAGCAAAATATTTAACGTTTTTCCCTCGTTGAGAAAAAAAAAAAGGGCAAATTAACTTACAGAATAGACTGCAGTGAGAAGATTGATGTCCCATCCTAAAGCCCATTGGGAAGGATCACGTACGACAGCTAAGCTGAGAACTGTTGCCTGTAATGTTCCCATAAAACATATTAAGGTGGCAAGGGATAGCTGAGCAGAATATTTCTTCAGTACTGCAGCCTGCACATTCAAAGTATAGTTAATTAAAGTTGTAATTTCAAGATGATTGATCATACATATATATTTGGAGAAACAAGCATGTAAAAAATAAATGATCACCTGGAGGATGAACAAGGCTGACCAAGCAAGAGTGGCTGCAATTATCAGAAGGGAACCCATTATCCACTCTTTATTATCAATGCCAGAAGCTGCTGTGGAAGATGTGTCGGGGGATTGACGATGTGGAGACCAAACCATAGGAACAATAGGACCTTTGTACAACGTCATCAACATTGCTCCCCCAACGCACACAATGGTTCCCACTATCTTTGCTTGACTGCGTATGTTTTTGATATTCACTTTCTCCATCCTGCAACAATAAAGATTTTCCATCAGCACCATAAAATTAAATAATGTAATTGATAGCAACGAGTGCCCCCTAATTATGTAACTTGAAGGGAACAATGTGATTTGAGTACCTGAAAATGAGAGCCATCACGAAAGTCATAGCGGGGAGAACATTACTCAGTGCACATGCATATGTTGGAGATGTTAATTTCAAACCTAAGTAGTAGAAATTCTGGTCTATTACAGGCCTGCAGACATGCATTCAGGGAATCCATATTTGAATTAAATTACTCAGCCAACAATTTGCATTGATGCAATCAGAAATGGAAAGAAGGGGATGATGGCAAGAGTCACAGTAGGGATGAAATTATGAAATAATACATACCCTAACAAACCGAGTACAAAAATTTGCCAGAATATAGGAAAGGTGAGTTTGGGTCGCACTTTCCTGCAATTATAATTAAAACATTAACTATAATTAATACATTCCAAAAATATTCTGAATTCTAAATAGAAGCATAAATAGAATGACTTTACCTTTCAATGAAGAAGGCAAACGGAGCAAGCACAACCGTAGCAGCGGCGTGTCTGTAGACAACAAGCACAAAGTGATTCATCCCTCTGTTAAGAGAAACTTTGGTGATAATATTCATCCCTGCATACCCAAACTGTAGGGACATCATTGCTACATAGGGTTTTGATTTCTCAATTAACTTCTCCATTGATAATCAAATTTGCAACAATCTCCAAATTGATCACGCTTCCCAATCCTGTCAACAGCTGTGAATGCAGCTCTAGTGAGGACTGAAGCTTCTCCTCGCCTCCTCTATGCACTCACAACTGATTAAGTACTCTCAGGAGAGCGGATGTTTTATAGATGAACAAAAAGCCAGTTGGGTATAACCTGCTAATCCAAAGTACCGACATGACTTGATCGCAATCGCACTAAGTAGGGTCAGGAATAAGAAAATAGTTAATGGCAAACGCATGGTATCCTTATTCGATTTTCTGCGAAATTTAATTTTATCCACGGAATGATCAGAAACACTGTTTTTGAAAAAAAATAATAAAGCAGTGGATGGTGAGTAAGTAAAGTAAACTAGTGAACAAAGCAAAACGAAGATAGGTGCAAACTGACGTGTAGAGCAGGAGTGTTGAACGTCACATTAAAAAGCAGAGTAGTGGGTGGAGTAGGAGAAAGTTCCACGTTAACCATAGTGCGGATTTTCTGTCGTGATTGCTTCCGTTTCTGCAATGGGACGCGGAAAATAGCCCATGTAACAAATGAATTGTTTCCACTCCGACATGGCAAAGTGATACATCTAGGGTTGGGAAAATTATTTCCACACGCAATATCTACCATGCTCGCAATACAAGTCATTATCATTGATAATTAAAAAGCAGAAGTAGAGCTTTAAGTAGGCAAATCGTAATAGAGAAATAGAATGATTGACACGTGAACGTCTTCAAATGATAGGTTCATCAAGAAAATCTTGTCAGACTGGATGCTTCATTCCATCAACAAATGATAGGTTCATCAAGAAAATTTTGTCAGAGTGGATGCTTTTAAATGCGACTAATAGTTGAACATGTCCGCCATGTAACAAATTTGATGAGATACTCGTGTTCGAATAATTGATCAATTCATAAATGACTGATAGATTTTTTTTTTTTTAATATTAATATTATATAAATTTTATAAAAAAAAATATATAAGTTAATGACATATAGAGTTGTGTGGATGATGAAGGAACTATATTGAGAATTAACTTGATGATATAAAGTTGTGTAAGTGATGAAAGAACCATGTTTAGAATTAATTTGATGAAATATAAAGTTGTGTGAGCACTGAAAGAATTATTTTTAGAATTATTACTTAAAGTAATGGTTGAAATAAACATAAATGGGGAGTACGAATCTTTTTTTTCTTTTAAAAGAAGAAAAAAAATAGATAAATTGGTTAAATTTTATGTAATTTTTCTACAATTTATTTTTTATGAAATCATTATATCATTTTTATAACAATAAAGTAAACTATTACATAAATATTAATAATAATAATTATAGATATAAAGATATTGAAGAAAGAATTTATTTTCTAATTATCTATTAAAAGAAAATCATGTGATAAATACAATTTAGATTTAAGAAAAAATTTATGAAATCATAAAGATAATGTACAACATTACATAAATAATAATAATATTGCAACTTAGATTTAAGTAAATCTTTTATCAATTATTTTTATGAAATCAGAAAGATAATATAAATTATTACATAAATAATAATAATAATAATAACTTTACATGTTTTATGAGAGAAAATATTTATTTTTCAAAAGATTATTTAAAAGAAATATTATTTTCCAATATTAATATAATTTAGATTTTATGTCATTTTTATATCATCACACTTTTATATAACAGTCATGTTTTTAAACATTATTTCTAGTTACACTCTATTAATATATATAAATATTATAATATAAAAAGTAATATATACATCATTTCAATATATATTAAGGTTATATGTTTACATAAAATATATGCAAATTCAAATATTTATAAGTATAATAGTTTTCATCAAATTATTGAGAATTTACATAAAGTACGCGAGAGGCACACACAACAATTGTCGTTGTGGCACCCCGCCGAGGTGGAAAGACCGTTGGATGCTCGAAAATGGCTAGTGTGGGGGCACACGAAGGATGTGGAGAAGGTAAGTGAAGTTGCAGTGGGGGAGAAGGTGCGTGGGTCCAAAATCTGCATCATCAGGGTGGAGGAACCCAGGGCGAAAAGGGGAATCATGGGTCTAGTCGCCAAAGTGCTGAAGCAAGTGTCGAGAAGGGCATCCAGCATTGCTACTTGGAGAACTGACGGGAAATTATCCATGGTCTGATGGAAAGAGTGGATGCAGCAGAGAGAGTTTGTCGCTAGGAGCATGCAGACAAAATGGAAACACTGGAAAAACTGCAATATTTTTAGTGTTGAGTCCGGGAGAGACTGGTGGGCATCTCGCGAGCCCATAACCACCTAACCGAGAAAGTTGAAAAGCTAGAGACTTGGCTGGCGCACTATGAAGGGCACGTTCAGTGTGACTTTTGTCCTCCATCTCCTCTACGAACAACCCCAAACAACCTTGCCTCTATCACGTCAGACGACTAGTATGCTTTCTAGTGTTTTTTATGTTCTAAAATTGGTGCCTCTGGCCTAGTCAGTTATAGATGATGTCCTTAGTTTCCTTTTTGTAATTTTGTAATGTGGTGCAAATTTTGGTCAACAAACTCGGTCGAGGTGAGACCACCTATTTTCTAATCGACCAAATGTACTCATTTTTTCCTATATGAATAGAACATCGACTTACAAAAAAAAATTACATATAGTATAGACATATCAAGTCTTCTTCCACAAACAGTGACTAGATTGAGCATATGCAGACAATAAAAATTCTTATCTAACCTGAGACTAGTATTTTGCATGTCTTTCGGATGACCATTTTCCCATAGATGGGAAACCATGTGGCTTCCCTGAAAGTCATGAAATCAGTTTATAACTGCAAAAGATAAAACTGATATGAAAATGAGGAATAAAGACTTATAAGGTCTTTCCTAATTCCTGGTAGCAGTCAAATTCATGCCCAGAGTTATTTAAAGGAATCATACGCACCTTCCTTCAACCATGGTGGTATTTCTCACTCAATAAGCATCCCATCAAATTTGGTGTCTACATCCTACTGAGGTTTCTCTTATGCCTGCTTTTCTTTCATTGTTTACTACTATGGGTGGCCTTTTCCTTCACATTCTTTCCCAATGGCCCTTATTTTGTAGATGTCCTCTCCATCCTGAACATTAGCCCTAGCTTCTCAGGACTAGGTGGTTTTTCACCATGAGAAACTGAGTTTGGAAGACTCGAAGAAGAAGAGTATGAGTCATCTAAGGAGTGTTGGAGACAATTGAATCTCCAGAGAACTAGCTATAACATGCAAAGTAGCTCTAGCTTAGACAAGATGAAAGTATAGATCAATGATTCAACCTTCCACCACATATAGTCTTTTCCTAGTCCCACAAGTGTTGGTCGAGCAGCTTCATTAACGCCTAGTGGTCATCCCAACATTTCCTATCTCCTTTGCTTCCAGTTTTTCATTCATTATTCCAATTCAAAATAGAATATCCTCATCAAATTTTTATGCTCCTAGAGCATGCCATGGAAGAGGAGGTCGACAGCCTCTACCCCCCCCCCCCCCCCCAAATCCTCTTCTGAGGCAACCATGTTCACGAAACATGGTTGTTGGCTTGTGTCGTGGTGAGTTTCCCCTTGCAATATCACCAACCTCTGCCTTGTTCTAAGTAATGTCAATGGAATATTAAACAAGAACCTACATAAAGAGATGAGTCCCGATTTGGCATTAAATATCAATACTCTATCGTCAAGCCAACATATCTCATACAGTGAATGAGACCAGCGGTGATGGCAAGTAAGATGTGTGGTCATCCTTCAACTATTAATGCACTCATTCTAGCTACCTGAATCCAAACCCAAAGCATATATATTATATCATTTTAAAAAAAATAGATATTAAAAATATATTTCTCACATTACTAAAGTTTAAAAAATTAAAAATTAAAAATGACTACTCCAATTTTAAAACAATTTGTAATATATGTTTTTATATCAATACTTCCAAAAAAAATTCATTTAAAAATTATTTTTTCCCTACCAAAAAGAATAATTTGTAATTTATATTTATATATAGATTTATTCAAAAACTTTTTATCTAAAAATTATTTTTTCATCGCTATTTTTTTTTCCAAGTTTGACTGGTGAGACATGTCGAGAGGATGTCGGGAGGCATTGAACTTCCGATCAATTAGATACACAAGGGCTTGCAAAAATGATTTTTCCCAATTGTAATACCACTCATGAAAAAAAAACTAAAAATAATTCAAATATTCAAAAACATATTATATTTTTACAATTTCTTTACTTTTCCAACCCTAACACAATTTGTAATATATTTTTATCTATAAAATATTCCAAAAAAAACCTTAGTTTTTTCCACCCTCGAAAAGATAAAGCAAAAATAATTCAAAAGTTTCAAATACATATTATATTTGTTTACTAGAAATAACTAGTGTAAAGATTGAGATTTTCTAACCATTGCATTTCATAAAGCATACCCTTTTGTAAAAGAAACACTTTAGAGAGTTTATTTTGTTCATTAAATAATAGCATTGGAGTTACTATTGACATCGAAACAATAAACATTGGAAAATCAAAAGGTGTGATACACACAAATCCCTCAGCCTAGGTGGAACAAACAAACCTGGGAAAACCAACTTCTCTGAAGCCATTGGACAAAAAATATATCTATTTTGAGATGGTCTCCCCATAATAAAGGTAAAATATTCAATAATTTACAAAACATTATTTTGTGGAAAAAAAATACACTTAATATTTCAAATAAAAAAATAGATATACGTTAAAGTTCCACACTACAAAGTTTAAGCTCTTTGATTTTTTCACTTTCAAATAATTTATATTTTATTTATTTTTTTGTAATTTTAGCAAATCTTTCCTATTTTCCATTAATCAAAAAAAGGAAAAGCAGGTTACAGTGAATAATTTTGGATGGCCTCAACTTGCCCGCAGGAAACCAGGTTTGTTGGCCACCTTAAAGCGTTATAGGCTAACCAAAATTGATAAAGTTTGAACCTGATATTGTCTGCTATATCAAATTTATTGTCCATTACATACAAGAACTTTAGAAAGTAAATGATACTCATAATATGCATGTCAAAATGACAAAAAAGAAAAGGATTTCATAAAACTCAATCATGAGATGACTCGATAGGCATCGTTTCTTTAACACTAGAACTAGGCATATCCACTTGATTCACACTTTGCATTTGGCATTCTATGCGGCCCGCGTGGACGTTATGGTGGTGTTGTGTAAGGTGGATTTCTTAGATATCCCTTCTCGTTTCAGCTAAAATAGAGGGATATTTTGGGTCCCCTCCAATTTTATGAACACTAACTATGGCTTTTTCCAGTATACATTTCATTGTCCAATAAGTATGGATAGATTGTTGAAATAATGACAGTCTGCTTCTGGTATTACCTAGATCCCTCAGAAACTCCATCACTTCCTCTTGTATTTCACCCTCCTCTTTGGTTTGGCAGTCAAGCTCCCAGCTTGAAATGAGTGATTTCACTTGAGAAGGAGTACCTAACCCATAGGCATCAAAAATATTTTCCATAATTTCTTTTCTAGACTTTCTTCCCCTCCTGTTGGGGCTCGCTTTGGATTTACTCTTGTTCTGCTTTCCTTTGTCCTTTGCATCCTTTTTCACTGCTTGACCTTTCACCATTTTTCCTTGCGCATGAAGTACCAACCGTTGGCTTAACTGACACTATCGAGGCGAGTACGAGACCAAGGCTAAAGGAACACATGTATATGATTTAAAAAAACCTGTAAAGTGCAACATAATTTCAATAATTGATTTAGTTAAACAATAGAGGAAAATATCTTGATTGTCAAGAGTAACATCCTCATTTTTAGCAGTGTAATGCATGTCATAATTCCTTATTCTAGTCTTCCATCAAGCCATTAAGGTGGCAATAGGAAGGATAGGAGAGGCTGTCGTTTTCCAAAGAAACAGAAATTTCTGTAACTTCCACAACAAATCATGCATGGCCAGAAGGTTTCCATTCTCTCGTAGCAAGTGGACTAACTTAGGGCAGAAACTCCACTGAATAGGACTTAAACCCCACAGAACTGGACTGAAACCCCATAGAACATGACAGGAACCCCACCAAACTGGACTGAAATCCAAAAAATATGGACAGATTCCCCTCTAAATTGGACCGAAACCCCACAAAACATACAGATTGAAAACAATCTGACCCTTTCGACACCAGAATTTAGCAATTCCACCATGAAAATTGGAGCCCAAACCCCCTCTCCTTGTAACATTGTAAAAAGGTCGAGTATTCCAAAACGTGGATTGGGTATCTGGCAGACCGCTACCTGTGAAAATGTCATTGGAGGCCATACACTAAACTTCATAGGATTGGCAAGCCAAGTTGCGAAGGTTGCAAACAGGGAAGAAGGTCGGTATAATATTTCGGAGGGGGAAATGAGTAAAAGGATAAGATATGAGGAAATTCGAGATGGGAGAAAAGCAACCAGAGTTGATAGGAGGCCATGCAGAGCCAATTGAAAGACATGTAGAATCAAATTGAGTAAAATAAGGGTCAAGGAAATGAGAAAACCAGACAGGTAAAGAAGCCTTCATAAAAACCGAGATGTTAACACCATGCTCCTTAACAGCATCTATAATATACCAGAACTTAGGAAAATTAGAACCCTCAGCCCCCATATAGACGACGTAAGCAGGTGTAGAATCCAAAAAACAGAGCAGGAGAAAACAAAAAATTTCATAGACTCCCCAATGTTTAGGACAACAAAACTTCGAAGGCTTAACACCTATTAAATTCCAAATTAAATTCAGTAAGTTGTTCCAAAACCTAGACATCAAACAGAACCCCCAGAAATTTTCATATATTTCATACACAGAAACCAGAAAAAAATTGAAGGCCTGAATTTCATCTCCTATCATAGCAACAGACATGATACAAAGTCCCAGAACATATCCGGATAAGCACCACACAACCGTCATCCAACCCTTCGCCCGCTCGCCAGCTTCCTTATCTAATCTCAGCTCCTCAGTTAACTGCAAGACCATATTACCACCTTTAGCCTTCATAACATTCCTCACACGTCAATGTTGTTTCCAACACCATTCTAACACCATGAGTTGGCTACCACTCGCATTTAAGTCTGTCATTATTTGGCGTAGGTGGTAGTACATGTTAGCGTCAGTATTTTCATCTTGCCACCAGTGATCAAAATATCTCTTTTTCACATCATTTTAGGGTCTCATTCGGAATTTTTTGTCATTCCATTAGGTCATCATGAAAAAAAAAAATTCCTAGAGGTATTCCTAGCTCAAAACCTCACTCTTTTCAAAAATTTCATTACTTGCTGGCTCATTTCATCACTTTGCTGAGTGTCCATCATTCATGAGTGTTTCTCACCTTATTAGTCTCATCATGAAGTCCATTCATTCAAGGTGTCCATTAGGTCTTAGGGTTTTCAAGGTACATAAAATATCATTTCCATTGCATAAAATACGAGCAAGAAAAATGGTGACCAATAAATTCACGTTACCATGTATAGTTGAAATGTAATATGTAATTTTCATTTCATTATGTAATTTTATATTTTCTCAATATGTAATAAGTTCATGGTTCCAAGATAGTTGTCAACTCAAATTTTTCATGTGCCAAGAAAGCTCAGAAGCTTTAAAGTCTAAGTGTTCTCAATCCATCAAATGATCAATCTCCAAATATCAAAAATAAAAGTGAAAGGTAAATATTTCAAAGTTTAAAGTGAATGAGAAGAAATAAAAGTGGGTCCCAAAGGCAAATTCATTCAAATCATCAATTATAAAGCCCATCCCAAGACAAGGAAAACACTGATTTTCTATCCCAACCATCGATCTCACACTCCCTCAGCTCGAAAAATATGTTTGTGGGGTCAAATTTCAAGTTTTGGGTGGCACTGCACTCCTGTAGGTTAGGCGTTGTGCTCCTAGAACTGGTGCTATGCTCCGGGAAGAGGGTGTTGCATTCCTGGCAGTGAGGCGTTGCGCTCTTAGAACTAGCATTGTGCTCCTGGCCAGTTTCATCCATAGTCTTCAAAACTTCATGCCACTGCTCCAAACCACCAACAAAGGGTTCCCTCAACTCAATACAAGTAAGCAACACCATTTGTGCCCTCCTAGCATTTTCCATTTTCAAAATTAAGGTGTTAAATCTCTCATTCAAGTTTTCAAAGTGTTTAAGCTAAGAAACCCTAAATTTCATTCCTATAGCCCTAAATTGTTCCCTAGACCTTGCATTTCCTTCCCACATCACACTAAACCATAATCCTATCCCTCCATCACTAAATCCCTGTCCCCAAACTACATTACCCAAAACCCTATCTCCTAGACTACTAATTTTCTAGGCATCTTTCCCCATAGCTGTAATCAGTTTCCCCATTCCATTTCCCTAAGTATTTTAATCCCATATCAGTCCCCTAAGTTCCCTAACCCCTTTCCCTATTCCTCCATTTTTTCCTAATCCCATCCCCACTCCCTAAACCTATTTTCAAATCCCCTTTCCCTTCCCTAGGATTTAAAAAACTAAAAACATTATGGAGGAGGAAGAGGAGGACAAAGAGGGAAGGAGGCCTCAAAAAGGAGGAATAGTTTTGAGGCTTGATCCCACCAACACCAAATAACTGATGGCCTCACCTATGACATTCTCTTGCTTTGAATATGTTGTTTGCCTTGATTTCTGCAAAATAATCCAAAGAGTTCAACACCGCACTGTTTTGAGTAGATTTTTCATCTCAAATATCAGAGACAATCAAGTGACCCTTGCAAGTGTGACCTTCGCCATATCCACACCTATAATTTTTGTTGCCACATGGATACCAAACGTGGATGAGAAGTGGTTTAAGGCTAAAGACTTGGATGACTAGTATTATGAACCATTCTTCAAACCAAGGTACATAAATGAGAGAAAGAGATTCTTCCCTTTCAGTTACCTTCTTGATAGGTATACCCCCATGATGAAAATAATCATGAAGTACTTCTCTTGTGAGGGAAGGTTCTCCAGACTTTACACTGATCATATTAGACTGCTCATGCACTTCACAAGAGTCAAGTTGCTAAATATCCCATACCATTTTTTCTGGAGCATAGAAAAAATGGCCTACATAGTATAGAAGAGAGAATATGATCAGCAAATGAACACCCTCCTCCATCACTCCTTGATCAAAATCATTGTACCCCATCACCTTGATCAGTTGCACATTTCATGGGATGCCTTCATTACCAATTATTTTTTCACTGCTCCACAAGTTCAGCATGATGAAAACATCCCTCCTTCATCTCATCCCTCTTCATCTATTTCTCCATCAGCTCAGCCTACTAGACCCATAACATCACGATCTTCAGTATTTCAGAGTCATATTGGGTCATCCGCAGAGTCGTGGTCAAACAGCCTACAAAGACCAAAGAGTTTGAGAAAGACAAATTGGCTAAAACATATCATAGAGGGCATAGGTAGGTGATTTCCCCACATATTGTGGGATGGACCTTGCCTTCTTCATTAGCAAAGCAGGTACAAAATGGAAAGCAAAATTAGGAAGAGGCAGTGGTGCATCAAGAATTCATGCAAGAGGATGACGACCCTCATGATGAGGAAACAGATTTTGACCTAGTTGACTTGGATCAGTAGGATTATCATGAGGCCTCAAGTTTGATTGTCAAAGAGAAGGATGCCCAAATTAGAGAGTTGCAAACTAATTTGGATAGAGCTGAATTTGTCAATTCATTTCTGAATAGGAGAATAAGCAGCTAAAGGATAAGCAAGTTCTTATGGAGCTAGAGCTGCTAAAAAAAATATAGATAAATCCATGATCCCACTTAATGACCCTGTCCATGATGACATCCAAAGTAGCAGAAAAATACAAAATACGAGGTCTTAGGAGGGCTTTACAACAGCAGAAGAATGAGGATGAAAAACTCACTTTTGAGGAGATGATTTCCAAGGAGGTTGAAGATGACAGAGAGAAACTTCTTGATAGGGTCAACATCCATCTTGAGAAACTCCTCAAAAAGGTAAAAAAAGACAAAAAAAATGCTCAAAAATATGTCTAACAGGTACATCACAAGAAACAAGGTATGTAGCATTAAACTCAAGCAATTGCAGGAGAAACATAAGAAAACCCTAGCCAAGAAAAAGGAAGGAGACAAGCTTGAAATCCTTGCTGAGGCATCACTCATTTCTTAGCACACTTCATTAGGCTTCCACGGCACAATTTTGGAGAAATTTTGAGCAAGTTTTGAAATTTTTGGGGTTTTGCAACTTTTCACAGTTTTAGCACAGTTACACTGCCAAGAGCGCAGTGCCCTAGGCATTGTGCTTCTTCTAGGAGGCTCCAAGTGAAAAAATGAAGGTACCATTGGATTCAGAATGCCAAATACAGTTAGGGTAGGCACTTTTATAAGAAAATTTGGCCAAACTGGCAAGTGAAAATGTCAAAAAACACTCCAAAAATCATGTTTCTGCCCTCTTTTTTAGCTAGGAGCTACAATCCTGACCAGTCTTGGGAGATTGAATTTTTGGAGGGTCAAATATTATCATTTTTGGAAACCAAGGACATTTCTGGAAACCAAATAGGACAAGCTTTCCAATGAGCTTTCCTGAAATCAATTTTGGCATCACAAACCCCTTCAAAAGTTGAGCTGAAGTTGGTGATGTGCTTGTGACACTCGCGCTGCGCTCCTCGCCTTTCTCTGCTTTTCCTCATTTTTTCCAGTTTTCTCAATTTCACCATGGAAAAATCATATTTTTACCAATTTAAATGATGGATGTAAAATTAATAATGATTTTTTTAAGTTACCTAGGGGTAAATACATTAGGTAAAATGCTTTGAGAGGATTGATGAATCACTTTCACTAAAGTTAGGGATGAGTTAACTTGACCTCCATACACTCTAGGTTTGCAGTCAGAATCTTGTGGATCAGCTCCATAACTTAGGGATTCAACCCCTGAGGTTGGAAGAAGTTGTTTCATGCCTATATATTTCATTTCTTGACTCATTTCACAGGTTGGATGTTGTTGTATTGATCAGAGACACTAGTGTATTCAGATTTTGGCAGGAATATATTGGATGAGTTGCAACTATTCTTTTGGGATTCATGCGGTACTGTACTTTGGCATAGTTTCTTCTTATGTTTCTTATGTATGAATGTTTTGTACTTTCCATGTTCATTCCAGTTCTATGATATGTTTGATTCTCAAGTTTGATAAACAGAATACATCTTTTATGCTATGTTTTGGGAGAATCACCATTATTTGTTTCATTTGTTCAGTTTAAAAATAATTCATGTACTGTCATGCTCTTTTTAGCACCTCATCAGTCTTATCCATCTCACCTAAGAACCCTAAAGTGTTAGAGTTCCTACCTACCTTGCCCCATCAGATGCCTACAATTTTGATCTTATTTTCCCTGACCTAGTTACCTCTTTGACCTAATTCACTCATCCAGCACCCAAATCAACAAATCAAAACCCCTGTGCTACTATACCTAGCCTAAAACCTAATTGATCCAGACCTCCTGGTTATGATCCCTTGGAGAGATCCTTCTCTTTCCTAGTAGGGCTAGCTACTTGGTGAGAGCTTGGTCTACAGTTACCTTTGTTGGTCTCTTCTCGGCCTCTGAGATCCGATGGAGTGATAACAGCTTGGCGACCATACTGGGGAGAAAGTGACAGCTCTTCCCCAGGACGACAATCATTAAATTTTAGATCTGGTTGCTAATGGTGAACAACATTCAGATGCATATGAAGGCTAAATCATTCACCTGGCGACTCCAGTTCCGTAGAATCCAAAGGTTTAGAATTTTCATGGAAACTCCACTTTTCAAGAACCTGTAGTTTGAAGATATTCTTGTTGAAATCATTGTTTTCAAAATGGATTCAATTTCTTGAAGTTATGCTCCTATGAATCGAGCTCATATTCCTGGTTTTCTGAACTGTAATCCTTGTATAGATTGGAAATCAAGACTGTCAAAGTTTAAGGGTGAGGACGGTGAAGATGCTAGTTTGCATTTGGTCAAATTTCATTTTCATATTCACAGACTAAAGATTGATTTTACTGAAGATTGTCTGATGAAGATGTTTATGGCTACCTTGGAGGAAATAGAGAGATCATGGTATGAGAGTCTACCATCTACTAGTTTATATTATTTTAAGGACTTTCATTCATTTTTATTTCAACATTATCAATTCTCTAATTCTTCCTTGTCGATGATTGATAGTTGTTGTGAAATCTCTGATAATTTCATTGAGTTTCTTGAAAATTTGTATGGGGATGAAGAGTGTCTAGATGATGAGATCATAGAAGTCCTATATGATTTTTTCTCCCAACAAGAATCAATAGTTTCCTCCTTGGATGAAAAATACCAGGACCAATAAAGAGAAATTCCAATTCCCGATCCTGAAAGTGAAAATCATCAAGCGAATAATCACTGCTGTAAAACTCAGTTTTCTCCTCTGGCTGAAGATGAGATAGGTAAAATCCTAAAATGTCACGTTACAACCCAAGCTAATGCAGGTTTGCAGCGTTCACATAGTGAAGAATGTGTTAGTGAAACTTCTTCCATTATTGAAAATGAAAATATGGGTTTAAATGATGACAGTCATGAAACTGATGAAACTATACCAGAAATTATTGTGAGTGAGTCAATTTATGATGATGATTTCCTACAAGGATATCAGCTAATAGGGACTATTGTCTTTCCTAAAGAGGATAAGGCTGTCATGTTCAACAATCTTGAAGAATGTTTTCTGTTCAAGGATGATTTAGACTATGAATTTGAGGAGTATGAGCCTAAGATGTACAATGTGCAAGAGATAGAGTCAGATTTTCCCATGCTTGAGGAATTTACAGCCAACACTCAGATAAAAGAAAGCCATACTTCCTTATGCCTTCCTATGGATCAACAACCAAGTGTTATTTCCAATCAGAATGAAGAGTGTTCTTGTGTTTTTGTTGAATCTCAAGACTAGGTAACATTTCAGATTTTTGAAGATCCTTTTACTAATTTTCTATAGCTAGCAGTGTTAAGTATGTGTTATATTCTTTCCACGACTAGTCACGCACGAGCGGGCGACAGCCCCCCTTGTACGTTGTGTTGGGCGTAGCAGGGGGGTCACAGGGGGGCGACAAACCCCCTTGTACGTTGTGCCAAGTGCAACAGGGGGGGTCATAGGGGCGACATCCTCCCTGTTCGGGGTCCGGGCGGTGCCGGGGGGAAAAAATTTTGGTCCTAATTTTTCGGTGGCGGACAGCCACATGGTTTTGTGCATGGGTTTTCACATGGTTTTGGGGCATGATGGTTTTCGGCCCCTGGTATTTTGTTGATCTAGTCAAGGGATTTATGGTTATGTTATGGATTGGGGTTTATGTATGCTTCGGCATATGTGTTGTAACACTAAAAGGAATATAATGAAAAATCAAGCTAGTAGTCCTAATTAGGGATCCAGGGGAAAATCTCTATTTCTATCTGTTTTATGTTTTATGCTCTCGCTACTATTTATTTTCTGTTTTAAAGATTCGTTTGCAGATAATTTCTGTACTGGGTTAAAACCTACATTTGGTATCAGAGCCAAGTTTCAGCTTCAAGGGGACACCTTTGCTGCTGAGGGGTATTTTTCTCGGGCCTGAGGTAGACCCTGTTCAGTGGGAGATCTGCGAGATCGATTCTTGCGGTGAAAGAAGACGATGAGCGACAGGAAGATAGAGATCAAGAAATTTAATGGTTAGAGTTTTGAGTTGTGGAAGCTCAAGATGGAGGATCTGTTGGTGGATAAAGATCGGTGGATCACGGTAGATCCAGATACTAAACCAACGACAATGTCAGATGAAGACTGGAAGAAACTAGATTGGAAGGCAAAGAGCACAATACGATTGTGTGTCTTAGATTCAGTATTGTTGAATGTATCTGGGGAAGCTACGACGAAGACCTTGTGGGACAAGCTAGGGACTTTGTACTAATCTAAGTCTTTGGTGAATAAGTTGTTCCTGCGGAAAAATCCGTATAACCTGAGGATGAAGGATGGAGACTCGGTGACAGAGCAAATGAATGCCTTCAATACTATGGTAAGTCAGTTGTCATCTGTTGATATTAAAATCTTAGATGAAGATAAGTGCATCAGTTTGTTGTGTTCTCTACCGGATTCGTGGGATAGTCTGGTTATTGCAATAGGTAGCAATACAACTACCCTGAGTTTTGATGACATTGTCTCATCCTTGTTGTCGAAGGAAATGAGACGGAGAAATATGGAGGGCCAGAATGGAGATGCCATATCTGTACAAGGAAGGTCCCAAAATAGAAACAAGAATAAGGTTTCGAGTGGGAGATCCAAATCTAGAGGGATATCTAAATCTCTTGGAAAGTTTGTAAAGGTATGCTGGAAATGCGAAAAGGAAGGGCACTAAAAAAGGGAGTGTAGATCTAAAGCTCCCGAGAAAGGAAATGGATCTGATGATGCTCCTTCTGTAGAGGAAAAAACCACCTCAGATGAAGGTGGGGATGTGTATTTGGCTTCTTCTTCAAATACACATGTAGATCATGAGTCATGGTTGATTGAATCGGGTGTATCCTTTCACTTCACTCCCCATAGGGATTGGTTTTGCAAGTATGAGAAATATGATGGAAGTGATGTCTTCTTAGGGGATGATAGGATGGCTAGAATCGTTAGACATGGAAAATTTAAGTTGAAGCTGCAAGGTGGAAGGATTAGAACACTTCCTAGTGTTTTTCATATTCCTGCATTGGCCAGAAATCTGATTTCTGTAAGCAAGATGGATGATGCAGGTGTAAAAATAGTGTTCGAGAAAGATGCCTGCAAGATGGTTCGGGGAGCACTGGTATTAATGTGAGGAGTTCGGACTGGAACTCTGTACAAGCTACAAGGTAGCACTGTTATTGATGGGTGTAACAGTTATGTGGTTCCTGAAAATGGAGCGGAAAGCTTAGCTGTCTCTGGAGAAAAGACCATGCTATGGCATCAAAAGCTTGGACATATTGGAGAGAAGGGCCTTCGGATACTACATAGAAATGGTATGGTAGAAGGTATGTCTAATTTCTCTCTGGATTTCGATTTATGTGAACATTGTGTATATGGGAAGCAGAATCGGGTGAGTTTTCCTTCTGGTGCTAAGAGGGCGAACAAGATATTAGAACTTGTGCACAGTGATGTGTTTGGACCTGTGTCAGTTCCATCACTGGGAAAGTCTGTGTACTATGTTTCATTCATAGATGACTTCTCAAGGAATACATGGATATATTTCTTGAGAAAGAAATCTGAAGTCTTTGACAAATTTAAAGAATTTAAGGCTCTGGTGGAAAACCAGACAGAGAAGAAGATAAAGGCGTTGAGGACAGATAATGGTGGGGAGTTCTGCAAGAAGGAATTTGAAGAGTTCTGTAAGAAGTGTGGTATAGCACGGTAGAAGACTACTCCATATACACCTCAGCAAAATGGAGTTGCAGAAAGAATGAATAGAACACTGATGGAAAAGGCAAGAAGCATGCTCAGTGGTACCAGGTTAGGACAAGAATTCTGTGCAGAGGTAGTGGAGACTGCATGTTACTTAGTTAACAGATCACCTTCATCGGCGTTGGAGGATAAGACCCCACATGAGGTATGGACTGGTAAGAAACCCTCTCTTTCACATCTAAGGGTATTTGGATGTGATGCATATGTACATGTTCCAAAGGAGAAAAGGACCAAGTTGGATAATAAATCTAAAAGGTGCATCTTTATTGGGTATAAGGATGGTTTAAAGGGATACAAGATTTGGAACCTGGAAACAAGGAAGGTTGTGTACAGTCGAGATGTGGTGTTTAGAGTGGTAAAATATGTGGTTAAACATGAATTCCTACCAAAGAAACCTGATATGATAGAGTTTGAGCTAAAGGAAGATGAATCAGACTATACAACAGAAGAAGACTCAGAAGAGGAAGAGCCACAAACTCCAGCTGTGAGAATATCAGTTCAGGAAAGAAGACAACCAGAAAGGTATAGTACATCTGCTTTTTGTTCAAATTTTTCTTTAACTATAACTGATGATGATCCCAGAACCATCAGAGAGGCAGTAGATTCAGAGGATGGAAAACTTTAGAAGGAGGCCATGGTTGATGAAATGGCATCCTTGCATAAAAATGAGGCGTGGGATCTAGTGGAGTTGTCGGCTGGAAGGAAGCCCATTGGGAGCAAATGGGTGTTTAAGAAGAAGATGAATGTAGAAGGAAAGGTGGAGAAATACAAAGCTCGATTGGTAGCAAAAGGTTATTCCCAGGTGCCGGGAATTGATTTTGGTGATATTTTTTCTCCTATTGCCAAAGTTAATTCTATTAGATTACTTTTATCTATTGCTGTTGCATTTGATTTTGAGGTAGAACAGATGCATGTGAAGACAACATTTCTTCATGGGGATCTGGAAGAGGAGATCTACATGAAACGACCTGGAGGCTTTATGGTGAATGGGAAGAAAGAACCGGTATGCAGGTTAAATAAGTATTTGTATGGGTTAAAACAGTCACCAAGGATGTGGTATCAAAAATTTGATACCTATATACAGGGACTTGGCTTCACCAGAAGCAAGGAGGATCACTGTGTTTATTTTAAATTAATTGGTGACCGTGTTATTTATTTGGTCTTGTATGTGGATGATATGTTGTTGATTGGAAATGAAAAAGAAATTATTCAGGATTTGAAGACCCAATTGTTCTCCAAATTTGACATGAAGGATCGTGGTGCTGAAAATTATATTTTGGGCTTGGAAATTAAGAGAGATCGGGAAAAGAGGAAGCTCTGGTTAAAATAAAGAATTTATGTCGAGACTATATTGCAAAGGTTCAATATGCAGGATAGTAAACTGGTGAATGTTTTGATTCGTGTAGGTACAAAGTTGTCTGTTGAACAGTGTCCCAAGACACAAGAAGAAGAGGAGGATATGTCCCATGTTCCATATGCAAGTGTAGTGGGTAGCCTGATGTATGCAATGGTCTGTACTAGACCATACATTACACATGCAGTGGGAGTATTGAGCAGGTTTATGTCAAACCCAGGGAAGGAGAATTAGATAGCAGTGAAGTGGGTTTTCAAATATTTACATGGAACTAGTGATTATTGCTTGTGCTACCAGGGAAGACCAAGATTGGAAAGAGTGTTGGACATTTGTGGTTTTGTTGATGCAGACTGGGCTGGAGATCTGAACCAAAGAAGATCTACAAGTGGGTATGTGTTTAGCCTATTTGGAGGTGCAGTCAATTGGATGAGTAAATACAGTATGTAGTGGCTCTTTCAACTACATAGGTAGAATACATAGCAGCCACTCATGCAAGCAAAGAACTAGTTTGGTTGCAAAGATTGTGTTCAAGTATGGGGTTGGTGCAGCAAGCTATAATGATAGACTGTGATATCCAAAGTGCAATTTTCTTGGCTAAGAACTATGCTTATCATTCAAATACAAAGCACATTGATGTTCAATATCACTTTGTGAGAGATATGGTTGAGGCTAAAAGGGTATTGCTGGTAAAGGTGGACACCTTGAAGAATGTTGCAGATGCATTGACGAAGTCTGTGAGCACTCAAAAGTTCTCTTGGTGTATAGAAACAATAGGTGTTGTAGAGATCGGATAATGATTAAGCTCTCATGTGGCCCCCTGTGGAAAGAGAACAACAAGTGGGAGAATGTTGGGTATGTGTTATATTCTTTCCACGACTAGTCACGCGCAGGGGAGCGACAGCCCCCCCCCCCCCTATACGTTGCGCGGAACACGGCAGGGGGGTCACAGGGGGGGCGACAGCCCCCATTTTACTTTGTCTCAAGCGCAGCAGGGAGGTCATAGGGGGGGTGGCATCCCCCCCTGTTCGGGGTCCGGGGCAACACCCTGGGAAAAAATTTTGGTCCTTATTTTTCAGTGGGCGGACCCACCCATGGTTTTGTGCATGGGTTTGCACATGGTTTTGGGGCATGATGGTTTTCAGCCCCTGGTATTTTTTATATCTAGTCAAGTGAACTATGGTTATGTTCTAATCCAGGTTTAATGGATTGGGTTTTATGTATGCTTCGGCATGTATATATATATGTGTTGTAACACTAAAAGGAAAATAATGAAAAATCCAGCTGGTCGTCGCAATTTGGGATCTAGGGGAAAATCTTTGTGTATATCTATTTTATGTTTTTATGCTCTCGCTATTGTTTATTTTCTATTTTTAAGATTCGTTTGCAGATAATTTCTGTACAGTGTTAAAACTTACAAGCAGGGAATATGTATTTTCTTGTTTTAATGGACCAGAAGCACATGTTAAGTAGACACTTGAAGTGGCCTAGTTTTTGTTTTTTTTCCTGCTCGAGGAAAGTGAGAGCAGAATTCAAGTAAGTAGACAACTGCTAGATTGGTTACACTGGAATGATCCCTTCACATGATTGTACATATCTCTTTAGCAGGTAGGTGGTTGTCATAAAGATTTGAATCCCTCAAGTCTCGATGATATGCTTCCATCAATAATTTTAGTAAGTTTTTTATTTTAGTCAGTTTTCAGAAAAATTCAGTCAAGTCTTGATTCAGTTTATCGAGTCAAGTTTTCAGTATTCAGTTTGGTTTTTATCTTTTGACTCCATGCCCAATGGATAGGCACTTGGTCTACAGTGTTTTTGACACCTCCAAGGAGCTGTCATCCCCAGCTTGAGCCAATGTTAGTGTCAGTATTTGCATCCCGCCACCAGTGATCAAAATATCTCTTTTTCACATCATTTTAAGGTCCCATTCAGAAATTGTTTTCATTCCATTAGTTCATCATGAAAAAATTTGGTCACTGGAGGTAGTCCTAGCTCAAACCCTCATTCTTTTCAAAACTTTCATTACTTGCTAGATCATTTCATCACTTTGTTGAGTGTCCATCGTTCATGAGTCTTTATCACCTTATCAGTCATGTCATAATGAATTCCATTCAGTCACGGTGTCCATTAGGTCTTAGGTTTTTCAAGGTACATTAAAACATCGTTTCCATTTTATAAAATACCAGTAAGAAAAAGGGTGACCAATAAATTCACTTTACCGTGTAAAGTTGAAATGTAATATGTATTTTTTATTTCATTATGTAATTTTATGTTTTCTAAATATGTAATAAGTTCATGGTTCCAATATAGCTATCAACTCAAAGGTTTCATGTGCCAAGAAAGCTCATAAGCTTTAAAGTCTAAGTGTTCTCAATCCATCAAATGATCAATCTTCAAATATCAGAAACAAAAGTGAAAGGTAAAGATTTCAATGTTTAAAGTGAATCAGAAGAAATAAAAGTGGGTCCCAAAGGAAAATTTATTCAAATCATCAATTATAAATCCCATCACAAGACCAGGAAAACACTCATTTTCTCTCCCAACCATCAATATCACACTCCCTCAGCTCAAAAAATCAGTTTGTAGGGTCAAATTTCAAGTTTTGAGTGGCATTGCGCTCCTGGAGATTAGACTCTATGCTCCTAGAACTGGCACTGTGCTCCTAGAAGAGGGTGCTACATTCCTAGGAGTGAGGCATTGCACTCCTAGAACTGGCACTGCGCTCCTGGAAAGTTTCATCCATAGTCTTAAAGACCTCATGCCACTACTCCAAACCACCAACAAAGGGTTTCCTCATCTCAATACAAGTAAGCAACACCATTTGTGCCCTTTTAGCATTTTCCATTTGCAAATTAAGGTGTTAAGTCTCTCATTCAAGTTTGTAAAGTGTTTAAGCTAAGAAACCCTAAATTTCATTCCTAAAGCACTAAATTTTTCCCTAGACCCTGAATTTCCTTCCCACATCACAATAAACCCTAATCCTATCCCTACATCACTAAATCCCTGTCCCCAAAC
The DNA here is from genome assembly GCA_034641835.2 of Pinus albicaulis. Taxonomy (NCBI): domain Eukaryota; kingdom Viridiplantae; phylum Streptophyta; class Pinopsida; order Pinales; family Pinaceae; genus Pinus; species Pinus albicaulis. Next base: position 816,579,616 of record CM076578.1, on the reverse strand, counting down.
TACATTACCCAAAACCCTAGCTCCTAGAATAATAATTTTCTAGCCAGGTTCCCCTATGCCTGTAATCAATTTCCCCATCCCATTTCCCTAAGTATTTTAATCCTATATCAGTCCCCTAAGTTCCCTAACCCCTTTCCCTATTCCCAAAATTTTTCCTAATCCCATCCCCACTCCCTAAACCTATTTTCCACTCCCCTTTCCCTTACCTAGGGTTCCAAAAACTAAAAACATTATGGAGGAGGAAGATAGAGATTACATGGAGGAAGAGGAGGACAGAGAGGGAAGGAGACCTCACAAAGGAGGAAGAATTTTGAGGCTTGGGCCCACCAACACCAGAGAACAGATGGCCTCACCTATGATAGTCTCTTGCTTTGAATATGTTGGTTGCCTTGATTTCTATAAAATCGTCCAAAGAGTTCAACACCACCCTGTTTTGAGCATGTTTTTCATCTCAAATCTCAAAGACAATCAGGTGACCCTTGCAGGTGTGACCTTCACCATATCCACACCTATCATTTATGCTACCATGTGGATACCAAACATGGGTGAGAAGTGGTTTAAGGCCAAAGACTTGGATGATCATTATTATGAACCATTCATCAAAACAAGGTACAAAAATGAGAGAAAGAGATTCTTCCCTTTCAGTTACCTTCTTGATAGGTATACCCCCATGATGAAAATAATCATGAAGTTCTTCTCTTGTGAAGTAAGGTTCTCCAGACTTTACACTTATCATATTAGACTACTCATGCACTTCACAAGATTCAAGTTTCTCAATATCCCATACTATTTGTTTAGGAGCATAGAAAACATTGCCTACATAGTACATAATAGATAATATGATCAGCAAATGAACAGCCTCTTCCATCACTCCTTGATCAAAATCATTGTAATCCATCATGGCTTGATCAGTTTCACATTTCATGGGATACCTTCATTTCCAATGATGTTTTCATTGCTCCACAAGCTCATCATGCTGAAAACATCCCTCCTTCATCTCAGCCCTCTGCATTTATTTCTCCATCAGCTCGGCCTACTAGACCCATATCATCACCATCATCAATATTTCAGAGTTATATTGGTTCATCCAGCAGAGTCATGGTCAAATAGCCTACAAAGACCAAAGACGCTGAGAAACAAACATTGGCTAAAACATATCAGAGAGGGAATAGGCAGGCATTTTCCCCACATATTGTGGGAGGGACCTTGCCTTATTCATCAGCAAAGAAGGTGCAAAATGGAAATCAAAAGCAGGAAGATGCAGTGGTGCATGAAGAAGTCATGCAAGAGGATGATGGCCCTCATTATGAGGAAATAGATTTTGACCTAGTTGACTTGGATCAGCAATGTTGGGCTAGAATTGTAATCTACGGATAAATTACGCTTCCCTAGATAGGTGTTAGTCTAGAAAAACAAGTTAAATACTATACGACTATTTCTCCTAACTCAGAACAGATACACAGAGAGGATTGGAGGCTTACTTGTTCAATCGCTTCCAATTGGCTCCTTCTGTCACTTCCGTTGCAGCTTCAAATTTAAGCGGTTTGTGAGCTGAATGCTTCCTGCAAGAAAGAACACTAAAACAACATAATATGCAATAATATAGATATATATTCAAGCTATTTAGCTAAATCAGTAAAGCATAAACTATATACATCAACCAAGATCCTACAACATGGAAAATCAAAGCCAATACAGATGCATATAGGGAAAAATAAGAAGTACTCTTTATTGATGATAGAAGGAGAGGTTACAACCTAGTGACTGATTTTAAGTGACCTTCCAGAAAATTTCCCAAGCCTCATAACAGTATAAATCTCTCCAGTAGCAGCTTCACAAATCTAGCTCTCAATTGAAAATTCTCCAGCATTTCTCTACTCAAATTCTTCCTTCCCAAGCACTTAGATCTGTGCTCAATTTATAGATGAACTGTAGGTTGTTTTGCAATCAATAACTTTCCAAAAATAGGCAAGACATGTTTCCATTCATGTAGATGTCAAATGGACACTTGGATCCGAATCTTGACACATGTGAACTCTTCTAGAAGGCATTGGCAAAGTGGAGATTCCGGAACAATGAGAATTTCGCTCCCAATGTGACCAACGCACTTGTGAATGTTGGGAAGTGCTTTGCAGAGCAGCCCTGCATGGGGATACCTGCATATGCAACGCACTTAGGCCCCTTAGAGCCTGTGTTGGTGATCTCTCATATGCTATATAATAAGCTTCAAACCATGGAAACCCTTGCTTGATGAAAGTCTTGCTTGATTTGTCTTTTTTCTTGTCTTAGGGCATATAGCAACTGAAATGATAGGGAATGATATACCCTTTATCATCGATCCTAGAGATGATGCCCATTTAACTAGGTCATTGGGAATGGTGCCCAAATTGACCTATAACAATTGCCCCCTAAAGCATGAGATCCAAATAATAATAACATTTGATTGAGATGCTTTACACTGTGATGAGTCTGGAAACGAAGTGGAGTGGTCACCTGCATCAATCTTACAATAAATTACATCATGATATATCCTCTTTTGATCATAATTTTTGAGGGTAGGCATTCCCATATTCAGCACATAAAACAATCTAATAACATGTACATAATTTAGAAATTCGTCTTCATTGGAATGTTTCCCAGATGGAGACATGCCTACAGATATAGGCCCATGTTTGGATGACAATCTGTATGTAAGGTCACCGTACATATGATGTGTAAAACAATCCTGAAAGCATAGCCTAGATGGCTGAACCTAGATCCGGGGTCTTCTTATCTCGTTCACTCGATCATTCGAGTACAATTCTAACCATGCAAATATATGATTTGTAGTCGAACATGGAAAGACATCGTTTGATTACCAACCAATGATGTCTACTGTTAACAAACACGAGAGAACCACCATTAATGTCAATGGTGCTCAAGGTACTGTAGTACATTTCATAAGGCGAAAATAGATAATTTGATGTCAAACACCAAACAAAATCTTTCGGTCAAAAGTCCAGAAGCGAGGATCTTGTCGATGCTGTAACAAGCCTCATGGTACTGGAATCTGATGTTTCTAAGTGAACTTCCTGGATATTGATTTGTTTTTGATGGGAAGTCACCTTATTGCAAAAAAGGAGTTACTAATTTCGGAGAAAAGGGTATTACTTGATATAGAAATTTTCAGGGATGACGGTCATGAAAATGAAGGTTTACAAGTATTGCAGAAGGATGAGTTTTTAATCACTGGATGACTTCTCTTGAACATATCAGTGACACTATGATGAGTTGGCAGCATTGACCCAAAAACTGAAGTGAAGGTATGATTAACCATAGGTGTGAATGAACCGTCAAGATGATTACCCAACCCAAACAATCATGGACATGGAGTGAAAGAAGTTTCATGTTCAAGAGCGACTTGCTACCAAAAAGAGACTTTGCTTACTTTTCCCAAATTTTCCCTGGTCATTTGTCGACGAGTACCTCTTTATTGTTTAACAAGCTTGAGGAGGATAACATTTCCTTGATCTATAATTCAACCCTTCGAGTGAATAAAGTATTGCTATTTAATAATTTAATGAGTCTAGCGATGAATGAAACTCAATTCTTTCCATGATTGACAAGCCCGTTGCTATTTTATGTTTTAACGAGATTAATGACAGTGATAGCCTAGTCTTTTTTCATATTTAGAGAGCCTGAAAAAGAGGACGAAAGAGAAATCCAAAAATAATTTTTCGTAAATTTGTCACTTAGATCTAAAAAAGTGTAAAATAATATCTGAGAGAACCTCTTTGGTCATGTTTAACCAAGGTATTCCTTTTTCGTAAATAATCTATCTCAGTCCAGAAAAGGGTTAAACTTATACTGAGCAGATATCGAGTCATTTACTTTAACGAGCTCGAAAAGACAAGTGCTCGGCAATATTTTCACATTATCGGAGTCTGAAAAAAGCTGAAAGAAGACTCTAGCGGTTCCTTTTTCACTGTTATGGAAGCTAGAAAAAGAGATAAAAGTGCGCTTCAAATCCTTTTTTGTTTTTAACAAAGCTCGAAAAATAAGGAGAAAAAGTATGCTTTGTGGTCAAGTCATTCTTTGAATAAATCTGCACGACCAATCTATTCATCAGTTGTATTTCCTGTTCAGAGCAACATCAAATGGATTAAAAATACCTGTTTCATGATAAAAACATAATAAAACTATAGTCATAGCAATAAATTTAACTTGCAAACAATTAAATGACTATAAAAAGTAGTTTCACTGTTCGTTTTTACCAATCCATAGTTACCATTTGAATTTTGGAGCTCTGAACCTGATTTTTCCCCCGAACTTCAGTCGTTGATTGCTGTCGTTTCTGTGGACGGATTTCGTTGCCATTTGATCCAGGTTAGATTCATGAACCTCCTCTTTCCTTCAATATTCATTTCATTTCCATTCTTTGCAAGTTTTTAGGGTTTTGAGGCCCCTAGGGTAAATTCTGCCCAAAATGAGGGAAATGCACCCCTGAATGTCGAAACCTATGTTTCATAGCAGGTACAGTGAAGGGTACTTGCATGTGCAATGCACTGTCTCAGCCCAGGGAGTGTGTTGGGCGCAGTTCAAGTTTTTGATTTTCATGTTGTCTCCAAATTTGTCTAGTTTTTTGCAATGATTGGAATCTAATGGATTTTATGGTTGATTTTCAGGCTTCCATCGGATTATAATGACAATTACATGGAGGGAAAGAGAACATGAAGAACAAGATATGATTTCCTTGAATGATCCGGGTACTGTAAGAGCCCTAATAGATTGTGGACTGCTTAAGTACTTTAAATTGTCGAGAATGAGGCAACAAATAGAACTCTTTGAGTTCTTAGTTTGAGCATGGGATCCAACGATAGAGGCATTTCACATAAAAAATCAAGTGTTGTCCATAACAGTTGAGGATGTGTATTTTCTCACAGGTTTGTCGAGGAGAGGTTTTCCCATTTCTCTCACAAGTTCTACCGTTGGAGGAGAGACAGTGAGGGATTATGTTATGCAGTATTTCTATCCAGGGTCAGAACCTAGAAAATATGGAAAAATAAACAGCCGGGATGTCAGGTATTTTCCTTTGAGAACCATCCTTTTCATGATTGCTAAACTTGATGGCATCGTTACAGTCCATGTAGCGAACAGATCATATATGTAGTATGCGCTAGAGTATTTAGAGCCAAAAGTCTTCAACTAGTCTGAAGTTGTTCTATCTTAGATAAAGGAACAACTGAATAAAGCAAAGGGAGGAAGGAAGAAAAATTTCAGTTATGTTTCAATCCTTATTTCCTTCACTTTGGAACAGATTCCACTGATGCAACCACAACATGTAACATTGGATATATCTAGTCCTAGAGATCCTCGAATGTAGAGATGGGTAGAACTCATGGGTCGGCATGCAGGCCAATCGACCGTTGTGTTCTCGACTGCATTCTTCACCTGGTTCCGGTGACAGATTATCGCCATCGATGAGTATGCATACGCAGGCCTTGATTTCCAAGGAGATCCAGATCTAGTATTACCAGAAGGCACTCAGTGGGGTACAATAGGTAAGAATGATTCGACCATGTTTTTTTATTTTTCTAAGGTTTATACAATGTTTTTATGTTTTTTATTACTTTCCAAGACTAAACTAAATGTTTGATGTAATGCAAATATCGGTCGTGTTCAACGAGTAGAGGAACCCGAGCGCGAAGCAGATGCGCCAGCAGAGAGGGTTGTAGGGAGGGCAGTCCTTCAGGACCTTGATATGGCTGAGACTCTAGCTGAGCTTCAGCAACACATAGAGGGATTGACCTTTGGGATGTCAGATTGCCGGCTCGAAGAGTTACCCATGCGACTATAGTGACAAACTATTGGGGTTCCTAACCGTTGGATGTGGTTGCTCTATAGGATTGCTAGATCTATAGCATGTTACCATGAGCACCACTAGTTTACTTGTGACATTTTGCATACATTTTGAGGTCAAATGACCAACGTGTCTTGAGCACAAATTTTGTAAAAACATATAACTATCTATCTATATGATTTCAGATTTTTTTCCTATGTTTAATGTGCAATCCTATTCAATGATGTGAATTTTTTCTTTACCTATGTCGCAAATATCTGTCTAAAACTTGATTAGCTAATGAATCAGTCAAAATGTCTTTCCAAAAGTCGAACTCTTAGGAACAATCTAAGAAGTGTTGGATTTCTAACAGTATAAATACTAGTAAGTTGTAATACCACAAGTTGTGAGTCTAACCTTATGATTATGTGGTTAATACCAAATGTAATGGCATCAGAGAGAAGTTTGATCAACGTGCTATACTCAACGATATTGTTCTTCGATCTACCAATACAAATCCCTTGAAAACTCACTAACTCGTCGTTCGGAGCGAAAATGGCCCACGCTACAGAGGATAGATTTTGCGTACTATGACTAGCACCATCAGCATATCCAACAAATGGTTCCAAAGATTCAGAAATCTGCCATAAAATTTAAAGCGGATTACTAACATCAAGAAAAATCTAAAAACAAATTAAGATAGTGAATGCAAATCAAAAGCATATAAACAATACAATACAAAAAATTACTACGCTCATGATTAAGCATAGTAACATTTCAAATACAACCCATTTCTAGGTTGTGCCAATGGAATTCCATCGTAATCAACTAACTCGTAGGCACCCTTAGCAAGAACTCTTTTGACAATATAGGGGCCATGCCGTAATGGCTCGAATTTCCCTGTATCTATTACATTAGCTTCTTGATCGTAAAAAAGGACCAAGTCACCCTCTGATTAGATGCGAGGCTAGACATTTTTGTCGTATTGTGCCTTTATACATCTCTTATGCGCTTCGTTGGCCAATTGGGCTTCATGACATGTTTCATATAGATGGATGAGGTTAAGGAGACGCGCTTCTTCTTCTGAGGTGTCAGGTAACAAGTCTATCGTGATTTTTAACGATGATATTTCACATTGGATTGGTAAGATAGCTTCCAGACCATACACCAATTGAAAAGGAGTAAATCCAGTTGCGTTTCTCACCGAGGTTCGATACGCCCACAAGGCGGAGTACAGGATCAAGTGCCAGTTCCTTTTACGGACTCCTATCATTCGTTGAAGAATTTGTTTAAGAATTTTTTTAATAGCCTCAACTTGTCTATTTGATTGTGGATAATAAGGAGTAGAATTATCATGTGACAATCCTAACTTGGTAGTCAATTCAGACATCATATGGTTGTGAAAATGCTTCCCATGATCCGTAACTATAGGCTGTGGGACCCCAAACCGTGCAATAATGTGGTTGAAGAAAAAAAATGTAGTTCTTTGTCCTGTGTTGTTGAATGTAGGCATCGCTTCGGCCCATTTGGTAAAATAGTCGACTGCGACAGTAATATAACCATGCCCCTAGACAAAGGAGGGTTACAGGTCATGAATTCAATACCCCATTTCATAAATGGTCCAACAGAAACAACAGGATGCATTGGCGTTGGCGGTTTGCGGATTTTACGATAAAAAATATGGCATGCATGAAAAATTCTGCTGCGAGGATACAATCTTGAAAAATAGTAAGCCAAAAGTAACCAGTGCAGAGTATCTTCTGCATGGTAGCATATCCAGATAAATTTCCACCACAAGCCCCAGCATGACAATCATTTAATACTTTTTCGGCCTCCTCATGAGTGAGGCACCTCCTTAAAATGGTATCGACACCACGACGATAAAGTCTATTGCTGACGATCAGATAATATTTGGCTTGGTATCGAATACGTTGCTGATCAAAGCAAGAAGTATTAGGTCGAAAATTTTGGGTTTGGAGATAAATGATGAAATCCCCATACCATGGACCAGATGATCTTATCGAAAATAGAGACTCGTCTAGAATAGATGGTTCCGACGTAGTAGCAATACTATCAGAGGGAAGGTCACAGAGAAGCTCAGCCAAAACTAAAGACTTCTTTGACTTGGATTTGATGAATTCCAAATCAAATCCCTACAAAATGACTATCCATTTTGAATATTTTTCCCCCAGCAATTGACGTGATAAGATGTAAGTCATGGGGTTGCAATCTGAAACTATTGTTGTTTTTCGGAGCAGGATATAATGGCGAAATATTTGGACAGCTTGTACAACTTCCAAGGTAAGCTTTTCCACGTACAAGTACTTAACTTCCGTATCATTGAGATTACGACTCAAATAATAGATCGGATGTTCAATTCCATCTTCTACTTGGACCAAAACCATAGCGATGGTTGTTTCAGCCGCAGCAATATATAGGAAATAATCATTTTGATAATTAGGAGGATACATTAATGATGCTAGGACAAGATGGTCCTTGACAGCATCAAAAGAAGCTTTTGAAACTTGGTCCCAATGGAAGGGAACTCCTTTTTTCAATAATCGAGTAAATCCTTTAGCCATTTTGACGTAGTTTGGAATGAACCTTCTCAGGAAGTTAGCCTTTCCTTGAAGTTTCTGTATCTAAAGTAAGTTTGATGGTACAGGAAAATCAATAATGGCTTGTACCTTTAGTGAGTCTATTCGAATTCCTTCTTTTGAGACTACGAATCCGAGAAATCGACCAGAACCAACGCAAAACACAAATTTTTTTGGATTGAGGCGTATCTTGTAGTGTCGGCAGCGTAATAAAATGGCTCTCAAATGCATCGGGTGATCAGTCTGATTTCGTGAATGCGTTGGTAAATCATCTAGATATGGTTGAACAATGTGCTTGATGTCGTTGAAAGCATAATCCATCTCTCTCTGAAAAGTTGCCCCAGTGTTCTTTAAACCAAACGGAAGTTTCCTATATGCGAATGTGCCCCAGGGAGAGATGAATGTTGTCTTATGTTGTTTATCTGGGCGGATATTATTTGATTGTAGCCGAAAAATCCATCCATGAACGAAAATATTTCGCATCCAGCACAATCGTCAATAATCTGGTCGATAAAGGGAGTAGGATAGTTGTCTTTTGGACAAGCCTGATTAACATCCCGATAATCGACGCACACTCTAATGGTTCGTTTTTTTTCATAACAGGAACAATATTGGAAACCCACTCAGTTAGCGGAACAGGGTAAATGAAACCATCACGCAAAATTTTTTCAACTTCTGCTTTGATGGCAACAGCTTTCTTTGGATGAACAGGACGAATTCGTTGACACACCGGTTTGACATCAGGATACGTATTAATAGTGTGTTCAACTATACTAGTATCTATGCCTGGCATTTCCTCGTAAGACCAAGCGAATACGTCACGAAATTCACGAAAAAGAGAGCGATATAAATCAAGTTCTGATGGAGAACAAGATACACAGACATGAATATTTTCTACAATGCCAGGTTTGGTCGAAATATTGATAGAAAACATTTCTTCGATATTTGATAAATTTCGCTTAGATTCTATTGCATTAAGTGGAAAAGAATTCGAAAAGAAATTTTTGATGGATGGGTGATATAGTTCACTGAGATTGTTTTCTTCATAATCTGGAAGATGGGAATGAATATGATAATCTTCCCATGGTTCTCCTTCTGACATCATAGCTTCCAGAATATTTTCATCTGTCAAAAATTTTGAGGAAAATGGATCAGATGGAGTACCAAAATCTAATGAATGATCAACCCAAACACTCGGCGATGTTGATTTCGTATTTTCTGCCCAACCCAAATAGATTGATTTCTATTGTAGCTCAATAGGGTTGGGTGGTAAAACATCCTCCAACATAGAAATATCAAAATCACCCATACTATTCCTTAAGCCAAATAGAGTGGAAGAGATCATGTAGCAGGTCTTTATGCTTGTAATTTCTGCCAACGTCGCAAGCAGTGGTAATGCAAAGGTTCCCATAAGAGTGGAATCCTTTAAGAGTCCTACACCAATGTTCTAGATTTCTAGTTGGTGTAAGTGAACAAATGATTTCTAGTTGGGGTAAGTGAACAAATGGAATGCTTCCAACTTCCTGTGAAGTAGAGGCAAAAAAGGATAATTGATTAATGACTGTGATTGTACCTTTATGTGGAAAGGAAATCATTCTAAAATATGTAGAAACAATGGCAGTCATTGCATATATCCATTGTCTTCCAATTAAAATATTATAGTTAAGCGGTATTTCAACAACCTCAACATCAATACTTACTGTTTTTCCCCCTAATTCAACATGCAGGTTATTGATAATACCACAAGTTTTATGTGTTCTTCCATCAAAAGCCTTCAACGTCGTTGATGATTGCAATAATCGTGGTGAGCCAAATGACTTCCAATAGTTTAGAGACATAATGCACGTATATGCTCCCTCATCAATAATAGTGCGATGAACAAGGTGATTGAGAACATTTACTTGGATGGAGAATGCCAATTCTGCTAGTAATTGTGGTACATAGCTCGTATGATTAAAGATGACAAAATTAGAATCAGTCGGATCAATTCCACCAATGGCCAACAATAAAGCCTACTTCTGGGAGGGACAATTTTGTAATACCTCAAGAGCAGACATATCTGAAGGGGATTGAGCCAAATCTTCAACTATATTATAATTTTTTGTAGCTCTTGCTCGAGGATTATATGTCGATTTATGAATTACTCCCTTCGGTGGTTTAATTGTCAATTCAGGAATAACAGGAGGTGGTATTGATTCATTAGATGGATTCGTTGTTGAGGTAGTAGGTTGATCAGTGGTCGGACTACCATAGTATTTTTTCCATGTCGACACCAAAATATCTTGTGAAGGTTTTGTAGTGGATAACATTAACACTTGGGAACTAGGAGCTGGATTCGTAGCAACCAATTTTTTGTCCAGATTTGAAAATGGGTCTGTCAACACAGCTGATGCATGAGAATTCTTGATGATTTTTGAGACTTTAGCACGGTGAGTACAATCCCTAACAAAGTGTTCCTCGTTACAGATTATGCATGGATAACGAGGTTTCTGTGGTCCAGACGGTTGATCAGATGATCTTTCCTACGGCTTAGAAGTTTGATTTTTCTTTGATTTCTCCTTCTCCTTACCTCCTAGTTGCTTGTCACTTTTTCCTTTTTCAAATGACATGGCATCAAATTTGGAAGTAGGAGCAGGATCAAATGCAATAGCATGGTGTGCTTTTGCAGTGCCTATCAAGCCGTCTCCAGCATGAGAGTCCTTTATTTGAGGAGGAACATTGAAATTAGATCGCGGCACATTTGGGATTTTTTCATATAGCATGCCAGACTGAGTTTAAATCAAGTCTAAATATTGTGCACGAGCGATAAATTTCTCTTCTGTGACCACGCCACCTTTAGCCACATCCTCAGTTATAGATGGTAACAGGGACTTGATGAACCATTCAGCAAGGAGCTGAACAAGAACAAATGTCTTAACCATTCGTCGATGGCGACGCCACTCATGAATATGATCGGAAATGTGAGTAGCATTAGTCTATATGAAGTTGGTCAATAGTTTCGTTCCAGTTTCGTATCTGATAGGTAACTGGAAATGGGTCAAAAAGACAGTAGCTAAGGCAGTGAAATTGTCAAAAGAAGCTCTAGGTAATTAAATGTACCATTTAGCAGCCGGACCTGTGAGCATATGTTGGAAAAGACATAATCGAACAGAATCATCATTCAAGGAATTTGATGAACACCATAAATGATAAGTCATAACATGAGTTGACGGATCTTCTCCAGGGTTTCCACTAAATTTAGGAATATCGGAGGGTAATTTATGAGGTATCATCGGCCACCAAGGAGAATAATTGATAGGATCATTGGTTAACCGGTTTAAATCTGGTAATTCCAAGGTTGCAACAAAAGGAAACTGTCGATTAAGGTTAGGTTGAGCATAGCCAGGATTAGATGGAATTTCTTGGGCAACAGGTCTTTGAGCACCAACATATGGAATTTGATGTTGGTAACCTAGATAGGGGTTTTTTTTCATGGCAAACACTTGAGAATTCTGTTGACCAAAACCTGGATATGATACTTGTTAAAATGAAGTTTGAGCCATTTGCGCTTGTGGCTGCCAAGGGGTCTGTCCACCAATGTTATAAACCAAATTAGTATAAGTTGGATTCGGTTGATATGTATAACCAGGTTGTGTTTGTGACATCCCATAAAATGGTACACCAGCTTGTGAATAAAAGATTCCTGATGCAGGTCGTTGTAAATTAACCAAAGGATTTTGAGTCTGTGGACCCAACATTTGATGATATTGAGTTGAAGATCCTTCCTGATAAGGTTGATGTACAATATTTTGATTCTGTAATAGGGGTATAGATGTATTAACAAGTGGTAATGAATTGGGTGTAACAAGTTGAACTGGTTGATACGAGTGTACAACCGTTTGTGGTTGGATAGGCAGAGTGGGATGTCATTGAAAAACATTCATGTCAACATTAGTTTGACCAAAAAGTGACTGAGTACTGTCATATTGGGTGACTAAAGGTTTCCCCCCAGCATAAGGAGGATAATAAGACGAAAAATAATTTTCTTTAAATGATGGGAGTCCAGTTGATATGGTACTTAAAGGAATTGACCCAAAAGGAGTGACTTGATATTTCCCTGATGATGTATGTAATGAATCAAGTCGTTCAGTACTAACGATAGGACTACCAGATAAAACACCAGATTATGACATTGGAAAAGACCATTAACGTGAAGATGCACCAAAGAAAGTGCCAGACAATGATTTGTAGCCTGTTGGGACCGAAGGGCCACCGTGCAAATATGAATTTGGTGAGGTAGTGAACATCGACAGAGTAGCGAGGGTAGGAGCTGACGTAATTGGAACAACAGACCCAACCGAAGATGTTGGTTTAGACATGGTTGTGTGACCAAGTGTATACCCTCGAAAATCGACGAGAGATTGAATGGCAATAGGATCAAAAAAAGCAGATGGAAACGATTGAGGAAAAGATTGGTACAAGTAAAGGTCCCCCCCAAAATGGGTTGGAGTTAAAGGTGTATCGTCTTGTGGGATTTCTTCAATCGTAATTAAACCATGAGGAAGAACTTCACTGTCAAGCCCAAAATATATTTCAGACGGTTGACTGTGTGATATAGGAGTTTCAGTGGCTACAGAAATTTGTGGAGTGACCAAGGTAGTAACAACTTCCTGTTGTTTAGGATTCATATTTTATGGCAAAGAAGAGACAGGATCTGGATAAATTTTTGTTTGAAAAACATCGGGTCCAGGAGGTATGGTCTCAGCGATTGAATGGATCATGACCACGGGTAGCTGTGAAGACTCCGTTTCGACAACAGTAAATGAACTAGGATGTGTGGAAAAAATTTGAGCTAACTCTAGTTTAAAAGATGATGTTTCACCAGAGGCACGGATTGTACTTGATTCGGCAGATCGTGATCGCCTTCGCCTACCAGAAGCAACTTCTGGTGGTAAAGGTGGTTTTAAAGCTAATCTACACGAAAGATGGGGAATAGTCCATGATTACTGATTTATTTTATCCAAAAAACAAATAAACAAAAAGAGGGTAATACTAGGCAAAAGGGTTTACCAAGAAATTTTGAACTGTAGAATACCTCCTGGCGAACCAAGAAGTACGGGTAGGTAATCTCCCCGAATGTTGTGTTTGGTGTATCACAATTTCAGGGCGGCCGAATCGGTTCACTATGGATGGATAGAACAAAAAAATTGTCCTCCCAAATATACCCGAAGGTATGTGGAGGCCCAAGTCCGTATTAGTGTTGTCTGATGTGAAACCTCACAGTGAGAGCACCCCTTAATACTTATCGTAGTGTAACACCGCCCGATATACCCAAAAGTACGTGGAAAAGCTACGATATACTTACGTACGTGGAGTGAGGTATAACACTCAGAATGTATCGCAGGCAAGTTAACGAGAGCTGCTATTTTTTACAACGCCGGAACACATCTCTAGCCTAGACCTTCTAAATGTTATCGTTATGGTTCCAATGCATTGTTAAGTAAATTGAGATTTATTTTATGTTGATCTTTCTTAACAATTTTCCTTTCAAAGGTTCACCAGGATGATGTGTATGAAATTCCTAAAATTCAAGCTAAGAATGATAAACAAACTTTCACTTTCAGCTTTTTCAATGAAGAACCTAGCTACTAAGGGAAGAGAGCAAATAATTTGTGAGCAAACAAATCAATGAAAAAAAACAAAATCAATGAATCACAAACTAAATGCAGATTTCCTAATGTTCCTTTTGCAAAAAACACACAATCCTACATGCAAATGCAAGATTTTATTTTCAGTTTCCTTAATGTTATGAATACAGAAAAGAAACTAGGTGCACTAGATCAATAATTCAAATTCCTTTTACCTTCAAGAAACGAAGAATACAAAAAGCAATTTCTCTTTTGAAGGAAAAACAAGGATTTCAACAACAATTTTTCCTATCAAGGAAATGAAGATTTTACGACAATGTCCTATTTCGAAAGAAAATGATTCTTAATGCGACCATAAAAAATACTTTGAAATCAACCTGCCAATGATAAAGAAAAACTTTTTTTAAAATAACATTGAACAAATTTTCAGTCAAAGGAGGAAGAAGTATATAGATTAACTGGTCAATTGAGCATCAAAATTTTCAGAACACAGTAGCAAACAAAATTGAAGCAAGTTGCAAAGTAAAATTCAAGGGAATTTGGTCACTTTCAGGAGTCAACACAGTCTCCAAGGGGAGAGTGTGCTCTGCAACGCAGGCTAGGAAGGGAGACAGTGATCTGCAAAGCACTATGTCCAGTCTAAGGGTGCGTTGGGCATAGTAAACAAAGAAAAATGCTACTATTTAACTCATTGTCTTTGCAAATTAAGCTATGAAAAATTCTAATGTTTATGTGTAACAGCTACTGGGTGGATAAAAAAATCAAATCAGAGGCTAAAACACCTAAAACTAAGAGAATTCTCCCCAGCGGAGTCACGAGTTTGTTGGGCTAGAATTGTAATCTACGGATAAATTACAATTCCCTAGACAGGTGTTAGTCTAGAACAATAGGTGAAATACTATATGACTATTTCTCCTAACTCATAACAGATACACAGAGAGGATTGGAGGCTTACTTGTTCAGTCGCTTCCAAATGGCTCCTTCTGTCGCTTCCGTTGCAGCTTCAAATTCAAGCGGTTTGTGAGCTGAATTCTTCTTGCAAGAAAGAACATTGAAACAGCACAAGATGCAATAATATAGATATCTATTCAAGCTAGTTAGCTAAATCAGTAAAGCATAAAATATATACATCAACCAAAAACTTACAAGGAAAATCAAAGCCAATACAGATGCATATAGGGAAAAATAAGAAGTACTCTTTATTGATGATATAAGGAGAGGTTACAACCTAGTGACTAATTTGAAGTGACCTTCCAGAAAAGTTCCCAAGCCTCATCACAGTATAAACCTCTCCAGCAGAAGCTTCACAAATCTAGCTCTCAATTGAAAATTCTCCAGCATTTCTCTACTCAAATTCTTCCTTCTCAAGCACTTAGATATGTGCTCAATTTATAGATGAACTGTAGGTTGTTTTGCAATCAATAACTTTCCAAAAATAGGCAAGACATGTTTCCATTCATGTAGATTTCAAATGGACACTTCGATCCAAAGCTTGACACATGTGAACTCTTCTAGAAGGCACTAGCCAAGTGGAGATTCCAGAACAATGACAATTTCGCTCCCAACGTGACCAACGCACCTGTGAATGTTGGGAAGTGCTTTGCAGAGCAGCCTTGCATGGGGCTACCTGCATATGCAACGCACTTAGTCCCCTTGGAGCCTACGTTGGTGAGCTCTCATATGCTATATAATAAGCTTCAAACCATGGAAACCCTTGCTTGATGAAATTCTTGCTTGATTTGTCTTGTTTCTTGTCTTAGGGCATATAGCAACTGAAATGATAGGGAATGATAGACCCTTGATCATTGGTCCTGGAGATGATGCCCAGTTAACCAGGTCATTGGGAATGGTGCCCAAATTGACCTATAACAAGCAGGATGATCATGAGGCCTCAAGTTTTATTGTCAAAGTGAAGGATGCCCAAATTACAGAGCTGCAAACTAATTTGGATAGAGATCAATTTTTCATTTCATTTCTTGAGCAGGAGAATAAGCAACTAAAGGACAAGAAATTTCCTATGAAGCTAGATCTGCTAAAAAAAATAGATGTAAAGCCATTATCCCACTTAATGACCCTGACCATGATGACATCCAAAGCAGCGGAAAAATACCAAAGAAAAGGGGTCTTAAGAGGGCTTTACAACAGCAAAAGAATGAGGATGAAAAACTCACTTTTGAGGAGAGGATTGCCAAGGAGGTTGAAGATGAAAGAGAGACATGGCTTGATAGGGTAAACATCCATCTTGAGAAACTCCTCCACAAGGAAAAAAAAGAAAACAAAATTCTCATAAATATGTCTAACAGGTACATCACAATAAACAAGGTCTGAAGCATTAAACTCAAGCAATTGCTGGAGAAACATAAGAAAACCCTAGCCAAGCAAAAGGAAGGAGACAAGCTTGAAATCCTTGCTGAGGAATCCCTTATTTCTTATCACACTTAATCAGGCTTCCAAAGCACAATTTTGGAGAAATTTTGAGCATGTTTTGAAATTTTTGGTTTTTTGCACCTTTTGGCAGTTTTAGCACAGTTACACTGCGACGAGCGCAATGCCCTAGGCGTTGTGCTTCTTCTAAGAGGCTCCAAATAAAAAACTAAAGGTACCATTAGATTAAAAATTCTAATTACAGTCACGATAGGCACTTTTATAAGCAAATTTGGGCAAACTGACAGGTGAAAAGGTCAAAAAAACACTCAAAAAACCATGTTTCTGCCCTCTTTTTCACCTAGGCGTTGTGCTCCTAACCATTCTTAGGATATTGAATTTTTGGAGGGTCAAATCTTATCATTTTTGGAAACCAAGGAAATTTTTTGAAACTAAATAGGACAGGATTTCCAATGAGCTTTCCTAAGCTCAATTTGGACATCAGAAACCCCTTCAAAAGTTGAGCTAAAGTTGGCACTGCACTCGTGACACTTGCACTGCGCTCTTGACCTTTCTTTGTTTTTCCTGATTTTTTCTAGTTTTCTCAGTATCACCATGGAAAAATCATGTTTTTACCAATGTAATTGATGGGTGTAAATTTAATAATGATTTTCTTAAGTTACCTAGGAGTAAATACATTAGGTAAAACTCTTTCATAGGATTGATGAATCAGTTTCACTAAAGTTAGGGATGAGTCAGTTTGACCTCCCTACACTCTAGGTTTGCAGTTCAAAATTTTATGGATCAGCTCCACAACTCATGGATTCGACCCCTGAGGTTGGAAGAAGTTGTTTCATGCCTATATCTTTCATTTCTTGACTCATTTCACATGTTGGATGTTGTTTTATTGATTAAAGACACTAGTGTATTCAGATTTTGGCAGGAATATATTGGATGAGTTGTAGCTTTTCTTTTGGGATTCATGTGGTAATTTACTTTGGCATAGTTTCTTCTTTGTTTCATATGTATGAATTTTTTGTACTTTCCATGTTCATTCCATTTCTATGATATGTTTGATTCTCAAGTTTTATATGCAGAATACATATTTTATGCTCTGTTTTGGGAAAATCACCATAATTTGTTTCATTTCTTGAGTTTAAAAATAATTCATGTACAATCATGCTCTTTTTATCACCTCATTGGTCTGATCCATCTCACCTAGAACCCTAAAGTGAGTTCCTACCTACCTTGCCCCATCAAATGGCTGCAATTTTGATCTTATTTTCCCTGACCTAGTTACCTCTTTGACTTAATTCACTCATCCAACACCCAAATCAACCAATAAAAACCCCTGTGCTACTATACCTAGCCTAAAACCTAATTGATCTAGCCCACTTGGTTGTGATCCCTTGGAGAGAGCCCTCTCCTACCTAGTAGGGCTAGCTAGTTGGCGAGAGATTGGTCTGTAGTTACCTTTGTTGGTCTCTTCTCAGCCTCGAAGATCTGGGGGAGCAATAACAGTACCCACCATCCTCTCCTCGTGTCCACATCAACTATCCATGTGGTGCACATGAGATCGTGCCACCTCATCGTTCGGATTAACCACTTGGCACCCAGATCGAGGAAAATAATTTCTATTTTAAATTTATATAGAGGATTAGAAAAAATGTCCTTAAATTAAAATCAAAAGAGGTTAGACTTGAAAATTTATAAATACATATTATATTTCTATAAAATGAACGAAAATAAGTTTCTTAAATGATTTGGATGCAGAGTGATAATTTTACTAGAAATACTTCTTCTTCTTTTTCGTATTTTTTTGCTTCACAAATCATTAGAGTTTAAAAGTTATAAATACATATTATATTTCTATATAAGGAATGAAAATAATTTTCTCAAATGATTTGGATAACATTAGAATGCGGAGTGATAATTTCACTAGAAATAGTTCTTCCTTTTTTCTTTTTTCTTTTTTGCTTCACAAAGTATACCCTCTTGCACAAGTAACACCTGATTAAAAAGTTTATGTGTTTCCTTAATATATTTTTTATAAATATGATTAAAATAAATACTTAAAAAAAATTCTTAGTGTTAAGACCTTTTTTATGTTTTATATTGTATACCTCTCGTTTGTCCATTCTATGATGAATTCAGAATCCCCATCACCTATAAATTCGGATTTTATTCCTTTATTCGACACCTACTGAGAGAAATTGGGCTATGCTCCAGTGTGGGTAAGACTTCCTAGGCTTCCACCTCAACTCTGATCTTTGGATGTTTTCAGGAATATCATAAATAAATTAGGATCATTTTTAGAGGTTAATAGGTCATATTAAATTAGTGGAAATATGGTTATAGCAAGGATTCTAGTAAATATCGAATTCTGTGAAGGGCTATACGTAGAACTAAATATAAAATATCGAGGGTTTACTCATCGGCAGATCATTGATTACAAAGGAATCCCCTTCAGGTGTTGCAGATGTCATAAAAATGGAAATGTCCTGAAGGATTTCCCTCTCCCTTTCTCAAGCAAGAAAGGTTGACAGGATTATCATGATGGGGAACATAGGATGGAGACAAAGGAAGCCTTGGGAGATATGTCGTCTAATATTGATCCACATGTTCAACAACATGATTCTCCAAAGCATATGATTACAAACGATGAAGCAAATACGAGGGGTGGTGTGGGTCGACACTTTGGGGGGTGGCCCATCCTCCTCCATAATATCTTATCTAGGTATTTTCTCTCCTCCTCTCTGTCTTTCAAATATCCATATCATCTTTTGTTCTTTGGCTATGGGTTTGGGTCATCAATCATTATCTCCTTCTTTATCTAGCATTACCCCTTCTCTTCAAAATATGGGTATTGTCTCTAATCCTTCCCCACTTTCTCTTGTTTGTTGCCCACCTCTAATACCTTCACCAATAAGGTATTTAGCGACATATTTTGATTCAATCTCTAGATATAACATTCATTCCAATAGTAGGAAGAGGTATTATGTATCTGTTATGGGGGGGGGCAGGTCATTCCTCCCTCATCAAGTCTAGAGGGAGAATCCAAGGTAGGACATCCAATATCTCAATGGAAAAAATTAAGCATTAGTCTAAATGTAGAGACTAGTACATAGAGGTCTATTTTTGGGGTGGTTAGAGTAGCACATGACCAAGGCATGGTCCCTTAATGATTTTTTTGGCTTTCAATTATTAGGATCTAGCTAGCCCCTCCAAAAAAATATGTGTTGAAGAGGTAAATCCCCTCTGGGGACAGAGGCGATCCCTACTAGCCCAGATCGGGTCTAGTAACAATCAAACACGCTACAGTGCAGGTTCCTAATTGCGAATAAACCGACTTGCAATGAAGGCTTACCTGGAATCCAACGCTATCGTCTATAGAAGAGGTAGTGCTCCCGTTCCTTCGCCTTGGCAGATCACAATCATCACGATCTTCGTGATCGGACACCTGCACATGCAAGAAATAACACAAACGCAAGCATAAAATCCAGTATACACAACTATATGTCAGTCGAAGAGGACATAACTCATGAACATAATTAAGAACAAGAGTGGAACCATAACCAATAGTCGCTTATCATTAATGAGTTAAAAGAAGAATACAACCATAGCTTCGACGCAACACTCTCCTTTAGCGGGTCGTCAGCAAAGCATGTCTCGATAAAGCCTGTCAAGGATGGGACAAGCCTCTCTCTCTGGATACTTGACAATAGTCTCCTTGCTTGGTCTTGGCCTTAAGGGAATCAAGAAGGCTCTTGCAGTATAAGGATGTGAAAGCTCTTGGGAACTAGCTTGCAAAGGAGATGAGCAAGATTTTATAGATGGAGGAAGGGGAGTTGGGATCCCTATAATTGTGTGATTGGCCCTATCATCAAGGAAGCTTCCATGAGAGGTGGCAAACCACTTCCTCTCTATGGAAATCCGTAGCCAAACCTCCCAACTGAAGATAGATATCAGTCCAAGAATTTGTTAGGACGAAACTTCCGCCATTTATTTTTAAAAAACACCTCTTAATATGGTTGGCGCAGGTGCGGCTCTATGACAGAGCTCCAATTGGTGCACCCTCTTTGGAGGATTTTCCCCCTTGGTGCGAGGGTTGAACTGTGGAACCGCGCCAATGGAAAAAGAGCTATTTTTAGGGTTTTTTGCAGGGAGATGTCTTCAGGGCAATGAAAGCTCATCTTCAGAGGGATGTAATGAAATTATTTTCAAGTCTTGTCTCTACTCACAGGTCACGAAATGAGCCCTCCAATGTGCGGGATGGGGAATGGCAGGGACGGTGACAAATTGTTGTGTAACAGATGCCCCCTAAAGCATGAGGCCCGAGAGAGAGAGAGAGGGGTGAAATGCTTTACGAGAACGTGTTCAACTGAAAACTTCGCCGTCGGAAAACCTGCGTGGAGAAATACAACTGATATCTCAAGTACATAATATATATGCGGCATGGGCGCAGCCATCCATAACAGAGTATACAATAATCGAGATCCAAGGTATGGACGCAGCCATCCAGTGAGGATCGAAAAATAGACTCAGGTATGGTCGCAGCCATCCAATCAGTGAGTCATGTAACTAATCATAAGAATCCACAAAATCGTAGCCTGGATTATAACAGACAGGAATCCAGGGTCTTGCGCTCCATCTCGACCCGAACAAAGTACAATTTCAAGCATGCGAATATGTGAGCTGAAGTCGAACATGCGAGAACGTCACCTGATTACTAGCCAATGATGAAAGCTGTTAAAAGATGCGAGAGGTACCACCAATAATGATAATGGTCCTCAAGGTACTATAGGTACAATCTACGGCATGTGAACAGTGAGCTGGCGTCGAACACCCGCAGAATCACTCGACCGGAGGCCAATGATTAAAACCTCGCGTTGAATGCGAAGAACCTACCATTGAGGCATGCAGGCTCCAAGGTACCGGAAGGAATCTCTAGATCAGCTTCCTGGATAATGAGCTGAAGTCGACAGGAAGTGACCTTGATCGAAGGTGGGCCATAGTGTTTCCCACATCATCGAAACAAGATAGAGGAACATAATGTTTTTTTGAATCATGAGCAGATGAGAATCGCAGGGAGTGCTGATACTCAGAGGTCCACTTTCAACATATAAATGGCATCGACATGGATTTGGAAACATTTATTATCATAAGATCGCAGGTCATAGTGACGAGGCAAAGATGCGTATGAGAGGTCAAAATGGATTACCCAAACCCACTAGAGGCAAGTGAAAAACGAGATGAGATGTCCCCAACCCGACACGAATGGAGACAAGTGCCATGTTCAAGAGCGACATACTGCCAACACGACAACGATTTTGGTTCCATTTTTCCCCACCATTTCTGGCGAGTACCCCAATTATTTTTGAAAACAAGCTTGAAGGGGATAGCATATGCTTGTAATATAAATCTTTCCTTCGTACAAATCCATCCTAGTACATTTAACGAACCCTAGGAGGGAGAAACTCGAATATCATCATTACGACCGAATCCAATGTCATCAGGGTTTAACGAGTCTGACAAAGGAAGAACTCAGCATCTTTTCATGTTTAGAGAGTTTGAAAAGATAGCAGAAAAGTAAACTCCAACGGTCCCTTTTCATAAATAGTTCCTCAGACCCGAAAAGGTAGAAAACTATGTCTGAGAAAACCTCCTAGTCGCGATAGGCTAGGGTATTCCTTTTTCGTAAGTAATCTATCCCAGCCCGAAAAATGGGTAAACGTATACCGGGTAGATGTCGTTTGTGGCCACTTTAACGAGATCGAAACGACAAGGGCCCTCGGCAATCTTTTCATGTTTAGAGAGTCGAAAAGAGCCGAAAGATGACTCCTCCCGGAGGAACGAGTGGTATAATGGATAGCAACTGTTCTCAAAATTTGAACCTATTTCGGTAACAAGTAAAGGTTAAGAGGTTGGCTAACAAAACCACTCATCACAGCGGTTCCTCAGGAATGGGTGAAACAATCAAGTGAAGGCATATGATCGGCCAAGCAGATAGTGACGATGGAGTGAAAAAACCAAGGTTCATCTGGAAAAAAACAGGCTGATAAAATGACAATCACAAGAGGTAAAATGGGAAAGGTTTCATTTTTACACAAGCTTGAAATCAGAAAACTCTGCTTGAAATTGGTTTCATTTTTACACAAGTTTGAAACAAAGATAAACTATGCTTGAAACCGGTTTCATTTTTACACAAGCTTGAAACGGAAACAAACTATGCTTGACAAAGTAAGCATGCCCCCCGGCATGGTGACTCAATTCGAGGTACATGCCCCCAAGCTTCAATCCATATAAAAGGCAGATGGAGTGAAGGTTCAAGTTACGAGATCTAAGAAAGACTCGACTGGGATTTTACGAGATCTAAACAATGACTCGAATTGAACAGGAACGTGTTTCATTATTTTAACGAGGTTGACACATTAAAAGAACTATCCTCATGACACCTTGTTTCATGGTTTAAGGAGCCTATCACAAGACAAGGAACTCTGCTCCGACAACCTGGTTTCATTTTAAGGAGCTTTGACACAAGACAAGGAACTCGCTCCGACAACCTTGTTTCATTTTTTTAAGGAGCTTAACACAAGAAAAGGAACTATGCTCCGACCGTACCCGGTTTCATTTTTTAAGGAGTCAATACTATAAAAAGAACCATGCTCCGACAACTCCGGTTTCATTTTTCAAAGAGCTTGACTCTTTTAGAACCATGCTCGACGAGTTTTTCCCATTTTTTTTTAAGGAGCTCGACACAGAAAAAACCATGCTCGATCGTCTTGTTTATTTTTTAAGGATTCGGACACAAGGAAACGAACTCGCTCCGTAAATGAACTCCTCGCAGTCACCAAATTGTTGAGGAGGTAAATCCCCTCTGCAGACAGAGGCGATCCCTACTAGCCCAGATCGGGTCTAGCAACAATCAAACACGCTACAATGCAAGTTCCTAATTGTAAATAAACCGACTTGCGAGGAAGGCTTACCTGGAATCCAACGTTGTCGTTTGTAGAAGAGGTGGTGCTCCCGTTCCTTTGCCCTGGCAGATCACAATCCTCACGATCTCCATGATCGGACACCTGCACATGCAAGAAACAACACAAACGCAAGCATAAAATCCAGTATATACAACTATATGTCAGTCGAAGAGGACATAACTCATGAACATAATCAAGAACAAGAGTGGAACCATAACCAATAGTCGCTTATCATTAATGAGTCAAAATAAGAATACAACCATAGCTTCGACGCAGCATTCTGCTTTGGTGGGTCGTCAGCAAAACATGTCTCGATAAACCCTGTCAAGGATGGGACAAGCCTCTCTCTCTGGATACTTGACAATAGTCTCCTTGCTTGGATTTGGCCTTAAGGGAATCAAGAAGGCTCTTGCAGCATAAGGATGTGAAAGCTCTTGGGAACTAGCTTGCAAAGGAGATGAGCAAGCTTTTATAGATGGAGGAAGGGGAGTTGGGATCCCTATAATTTTTGGATTGGCCCTATCATCAAGGAAGCTTCCATGAGAGGTGGTAAACCACTTCCTCTCTATGGAAATCCGTAGCCAAACCTCCCAACTGAAGATAGATACCAGTCCAGGAATTTGTTAGGACGAAACTTCCGCCATTTATTTTTTAAAAACACCTCTTAATATGGTTGGCGTAGGTGCGGCTCTATGACAGAGCGCCAATTGGCGCGCCCTCTTTGGAGGATTTTCCCCCTTGGCGCGAGGGCTGAACTATGGAACCGCGCCAATGGAAAAAGAGCTATTTTTAGGGTTTTTTGCAGGGAGATGTCTTCAGGGCAATGAAAGCTCATCTTCAGAGGGATGTAATGAAAGTATTTTCAAGTCTTTTCTCTACTCACAAGTCACGGAATGAGCCCTCCAATGTGCGGGATGGGGAATGGCAGGGACGGTGACAAATTGCTGTGTAACAATATGCTTTGAGGAGGTTGGTTCAATCTGAACACATTGATATTATTATCTTTCAAGAAACTTTGGGGAATGGGGATTCTATTGTGAGGGCACCAAAATCATTGTTACATGGTTGGATTTTTGTGGCATTCAACACAAAAGGCAGATATGGGGGTCTAGTTGTTGGTTTTAACAAAAAAAACATCAATATTATAGGCTCCTATGGATTGGATTTGGTCTTGGGGGCTGATAATTTTCTTCTGAATTGGGGAAGGATCTTAAAGTGGTTCATATTTATGGGCCTTCCAGGATAGGAACGCTTTCTAGGAAAGTTTGATATCTCATTCTTTTATAAAATTTGATAACTTAGTGGTGGGGGGATTTGAATTTTTATCTTCGAGCCTCTAAAATTTGGGGCCCGCATACTCATATTGATCCCATATCTTACTACTTTAGCCATATTTTAGAGGAACACAAGATGTGTGATGTGGAATTGATAAACTATAAACCAACATGGATAAATAGGAGAATTGGTGATGCAATGATAGCAAGGAAGATTGACTGGTTCCTTATGGAAGAATATTTATTGGAAAGGATCCCTTTGTTTCCTCAGTGAGTTAGGGTGGGGGTTGAATCTCATCACCATCCATTTTTTCTTGAAGTGAATGGGGGTTTTACCAAACTAGTAAGCCCATTCAAATTCAATGCAACATGGTTACATTTTTCATAGTTTGGAAGCTAAATAATGGATTCCTTACAAACCTAATATGGATGTGTCCATGGTGGTCCAATTTGTGGAAAATATAAAAATGATAAAAAGGTTGTGATTGAGTGGTCAAACCTTAAGAGACAAAGGGAGGAGGAAGATATTTTAGCTATCGAGGAAGAGTTAGAGCATATGGAAGATCCTAATGGGAGGGAAGGGGGGGTTATTTGTTGGAGGAAACAAAATAGAGAATTATTCGTCTAAAGGCTACCAAAAAGAGAATCCTAGAAGAAAAGGAGGAGACTTTGAGGCAAAAAGGTAGATCAATATGGTTGAAGAGTGGGGATTAAAACACACAAAAATTTCAACGGTTTTCTAAGGGTCATAAATCACACAATATTATTTGGGATTTAGATGATTTTGAAGATGTTAAAGCATCATCATTTGAAGATATCACAAATATTAGAAAAAACCACTTAAGTAATCTGTATAAGGCCACTCTTGGAGTGACCATTGTTGAATTTATCTTGTTATCTTGATATTTCCCTAGGTTCACGGGTAATGAAGACAACCAATTCTTAATGAAACTGGTGTCTTGTACTAAATTACCAAAGGTACGTCATAGTTTACAAAAGGATAAAATCCCTAGACCTAATGGATGGTTAGTAAAATTATTCATTGGGATTTATGATATTTTGGGAGGAGACCTCTTAAAGGTGATTGAGGACTCTAGGAAATCTAGTAGGATGAGCGTATCTCTTTACTATAGCTTTATTTCTCTCATCCCCAAATAATATTCTCCACACTCCTTTGATCATTTCAAGCGCATATCACTATGCAGCTTCATTTACAAGGTCATTGAAAAAATCATAGAAAATACATAAAAGTCGATTCTATTAAAAAAACTTTCAAAGGAACAATTTTCCTTTCTAGATGATCGAAAAATTCATGAGGAAATAGGGGTTTCTCGGGAAGGGCTTCAAAATTTTAAAACTAAGAAAATTAAAGGTCTAGTGATAAAATTTACCTTTCCAAAGCATATGACAGAGTCAGCTTGAAATATATCATATTGTTGGTGACCATTTGGGATTTGATGTTCCTTTCATTAATTGGGGTATCTTTTGTATAACCAATGTATCATTTTCAATACTCATCAATGGGTCGACTTCAAAAATTTTCCATGCTTGGCAAGGTTTAAGGTCATGTTGTCCTCTTTCTCCCCTATTATTCTTGATAGTGGATGAGGGCCTTAGTAGACTGTTGACTACATAAAAATGGAGGTGTGACTTAAAGGGTGTTGTTGTACGTGATGATTTAACCATCACACACCTATTATTTGTGGATGATATCCTATTATTCCATGATGGGTCTAGGAATCATCTAGCAACAATAAAAGGGGTCGTATTGCTTTTTGAGAAAGCTACAAGCATGTAGTTAAATCTTCATAAATCTACTCTCTCCCCTCTCGTCCTTTCCAGCGATGAGTCCACAAATGTGCATAATATTTTCCCTTTTCACTCTAATAATTTTGATCATCTAAAGTATTTAAAGTTCCACCTAAAACCCAATGACTATATAAAGCCATACTAAAACTTACTAATATAAAAACTTAAAAATATATTAAAGGCATGTATTTTTAGATGGTTGTTTAGATATGGAAGATTGGCTTTCATAAAATATATCTTGGAAGCTATTCTAGTTTTCTAGATTTCCTTATCGTCGATCCCAAAAGTAGTTATGAACTCCATTCACAAGACATGTTGTCAATTGTTTTGGTCGGGTTCAAAATATGAACAAGTTTTCCCTTGGGTTAAATGGGATAAAAAATATTTTCCAAAGATGTGGGGAGGGTGGGGGCTTAAAATCTTTCACTTTTTCACAAAGGTGCTAGCCGAAAAATTGGTTGGAGGCTTATATCCATTTATATTCTATGGAAATAAGTTGTATCTAGGAAATATATCCACCCCTATACTCTTTAATATTACATATGATCCCCAAACAAGAAAAGGTCGAATGTATCGATTATATGGAAAGAAATCTTAGCCTCTTTTTTAGTGGTTCAAAATGGTTTGGCCTTGTAATTTGAGAATGGTTAAAGGGTGAGGATTGAAATTAACCCCTACATGGGATGCAAAGAAAAATTTCTCTTTCCTCAAGATTTGGTTGAATATCTAAATATAAATGGAAGGATTACTTTGAACCAATTGCTTTATAATGCTTGTACCTCTATCTGGGCTCAAGAATGGGTTGATTCCAACTAGCTAAAATTTCCAATTGAGCACTCACTATAGTGACAAAATTAAATTACTTCTTTCAACATCTCCCATGTTTTCCTCAGAGACAAGGAAGATTATTTATGTTGGGCGCAATATCATTTTAGTGAATATTCTCAACAATTGTGTTATATGTTTATCACTGATGACAAGAGACCAAAATAGTTATCATGGTGGTGGAGGTAATTATGGAAGATTTGCTACCCAGCTAAAAAACATTTTTTTCTATGGTGCAACTTGGAAAATAAGGTTCCTATGGCAGATAATTTAGAAAACAGATGTATAGTTGGGCCAAGTTGGTGGTCCCTATGCAAAAATGATAAGGAGATAGTGTATCACCTATTTCTTTATTTTCCTTTCCCCTTAGGAGTATGGAATATTATTTGAAGCTAGTTTGAATTAGCCTCTAATTGGCAAGGTGCATCTTATAATGATGCTAGGAAGCACTGGTGGGAACAAGAAAATCCAAAAAAGAAAAGGAGTTTACCGCTAGTTATCAATTGGGGTATATGGATCTCAAGTAAAAATGAAATATTCCAAGACAATACTTCCACTCCTAACAAGGTTTTTGCATAGGTCATTGCCACTTTTTCTCTACTTTTGTTGTTGAGCCAGTACACCATCCTCGCATTATATTGCTAAAACAGTAGATTGTTCTTTCCCTGGAATTTTTTTGATGGGGATCCACTTGATTCGAGTGAATGTGGGGGAGAGGGGGTTGCTTTATATCTTCGGTAAAATAATTGTTTCAAGCTTCAGATTAGGCTAGGAAAATTCAAAAATAATTATGTTGAGTTACTCAACCTCAAGCTTCTCCTCTTATTCGCTATCAAGAAGGGATGTCATTATTTGCATATTTCGATGACTCAAAGACTATTATAAATTTCTTTAATGAGATTTCAAGATGTCACATGCACACACTATACCTAATCCTTAAATATATATTATAGTTAAAACATGCTTTTGATTGGACTTTCTGTTGCCATGTTTATAGGGAAAAAAATCCAATGGAGAAACACTATTTAAAGTAGGTGCTACGCAAATTTTAGGAACTTGGAAGATACTAGAGTAGATAAATGAAAGCATCTCTAAATATTATCATAGGATTTTCATATAGGGACTGTAGATGGATTTATAGCCTAATTGACTACTAAAATTTATTTTTTGTTCTCTCAAATAAAACACCCTAGTGACTGGGAGGATATGTTTGTATTTCTTGTTTATATTTTACATGTATCTATGTTGATAGACATATATTATGGACATGATATGGGATTTCTGCATAACTATTTTTTTATTTTATTTTGGATGGTTGTTTAGCCCCTTTTTTTAACACACTATAGTGCATATACAAAAAGTAATTTTCTTATCTATTTATGAAAATTATGATTTTTTCCTTAGAAAAAATAAATAAATAAATTAGGATTTCCTTTTTTATGAAATTTTAATGAGAATTTATGGTGCATAAATTCATATGATATTATTTGTCCTCGTCACTACAACATATTTAAAAGAATTAAGTGATTTCTCTTAGATAAGACAATGTTATATATGCCAAATCTATTTGGAGTTTATTTGCATTATGGCTAATCTGTTTTCCTTGATGGCAACCTCTTGATAAATATGAAAACATTATGGCAACAAGATGATCATGTAGGTTGGGACAGATGTAACAGAGATGATGGACAAAGGAATGATAGGACCAGAGACAAAGGGATGATAAATATAAAGTGTGAGAAAGTATTTGTGGGTCCCATGAAGAAATACTGCGTACATATGTAGGTATGGTGAAGAAAAGTCGTGTACAATTTCAGCACCATGGTATTATCAATACCAAGGGTATTTACCATGGTATTGGCCCATAGTAATGTGTGAGAAAACAAATATTTGATCTCGTCAAGGAATACCATCAGAATTACTAAGGGATTGGCCTAAGGTATTGGCTAAGGCCTCAGCTATATAAGGAGATGGAGATAAAAATGCTAGGCATGCAAGCAATGGGTTATTGATGAATTATTTGATCAGAAATAGGTGTGCATGAAGGAGCATAGAGGAGGTTCAAGTCCAATATATTTGAAATAATAGTAGAGACTAATTAATATTATTGTTTGATCTCTTATGACTATGAATAAAAATGATATACCTGTGGTGGTAATGATGCTCTGACATGAATGTGTGAAAATAAGGTTTGTGGATTGTGTGTTGTGGTTGTCGCAGAGGAATGATTCAATGATTACAGATATATATGTGAGTATGTCTCTGAGAATTCGTGTACATACGTGGATCTAGGTATGGGTATTCATGTATACATTCTATGAAAGTTCAGAATTTGTATGCAGGTGTCAAACATGAGAAGTGCGTACATACGTGGATATGTTTGGTAAAATGCATGTATATCTACTAGGTTTTTGTAGTATGAATAGTTGATGATGTTTGATCAATTCTGTTATCATTGCCATTGTTTATCGATGAAGTATCGCTTATGATAATATGTGTTTGACAGTTCTAGTTGGGTTGAACTGATTATGGTATGAAATGTTGACTTGTGATGATATTATTGTATGGTGATTTGTATTTGGTTCAGTGATTTATGATGGTTTTAGTATGTGATCCATTGATTGATTCAATGTGACAGTGATTCGTACTCATTTATCAGTATTTTGACTTCTGTACACAAGTTTTCTTTAGGGGAGGTGTGTACATATGCATGTACAATTCAGAATAGTAGTGTATACAATCTGATGTATGATTGATTAGGGTTTGTACTAGGAGTAGTTAGTTTTTGTGCATTGATATGATATGTCTTGGTTTAGTTTGATCTAGTTGCATTGGTTTCTTGAGATTCAGTGATTGATTTGTTGATTCAGTTGGTTCAGTGATTAAGTGATTTGATTCAACGATTAATTTCAGAATTTTTATTGAGCTTAAATGATGGAAGTGGTTCCAATCTGAAAATATGATGAAAAGTGGCCTACAGGTTTGATGTTTTGAGTCAGGTATCTAGTATGAAATATTATGAAACTCTGTACACATAGGTGTTGAGGGTTTGATCCTTTAGTGAGAGAGTCAGAGCTTCCTTCTAGTGGTAGCTGGTAAATCTATTCAAGGGGTAGGAGCTCCCTTCCGATAGGAGTTGGTAAACGATATCAGGGGGCTGGAGCTGCCTTCAAGTGGGTACTGGAGAAAGATATAAGGTTGTAGCCTTCTCCAGGTAGGAGCTTTCATGCTAGTTAGATTTTGTGTCAATACAAGATTGTAAGAATATTCTTTTTAATAAAATAAGAAGAGAGATGTGACAACAATGGTGGTTTTTTCCCACATTGGGTTTCCACCTAAAATCCTGGGGTTCATATAGTTTTTTGTGTTGATTTTCTATATGCTTCTTAACTGCTCATAATTACTTATTAATTGATGAATAATGAAGTAATGATGCACTTATTAATATCGAACAGATGATGAAATTAATGATCAGATAAGTTATTTGGATATATGCGGGTTTATTTAATTATAGTCGCGTACATATGTCAATTTCCTTTATAAAAGTATCTTATACAAATAATAATAATAAATTGGAAATTGAAGTGTGTAAAATATTGATTCAGCCCCCACCCCCACCCCCCCTCCCCCCACCCCTCTCAATGTTTTTCCTAGCAATTGGTATCACAGCAGGTCCTTCAAAATAATATTGATCGCTTGAAGGGAGATTCATCAATATGAGCAATCAAGAGGGAGTATCTTCTATCTGGCTACCAGTGTTTAATGGAACGAACTTCATTTTCTGGAAAGTCAAAATGAGATCGTATCTACATTCACTTGTAGCTAACATTTGGGCAATAATTAAAGGAGGCTATCAGTATCCATCCTTCATTCCCAGATATGAAGCATAAAAGAAAAAATATGAGCCCAATGCAAAATTTGTCAATGTTATTTTGGGAAGCTTGGTAGAATCATAATTTGTGAAGGTTATGTAGTTTAATACCACAAAGGATATATGGGATAATATCATCCAAAGTTATGAAGGTGACACTAAGGTAAAGAGTGCCAAACTTCAAACAATTAGAATTCAATTTATGAAACTCTCATAATTCATAGTGATGAAAGTATTTCAAGTTTCTTTCTTAGGTTAGATGATATCCTTAACTAAATCAAAAATCTTGGTGATGAAGTAAAATATTCAATGCTTGTTGATAAAATCCTAAGATCTCTAACCCCAAAGTTCGATTTGAAAGTCTATGCCTTTGAAAAAATGCAAGATTTGAATAATATTACTATTGAAGAGGTTCATGGGATCTTAATAGCTTATGAAATGATAAAAGAGGGTCCAAAGAAGTAGCTTTCAGAGCTACTTATAAATAAAATAAAAGGAGCTTAAGGAATCGGGCTACGTATCATATGAAGAAAAGGTGAGCTAAGTATAGAAAATCCAAGTAGGAACTGGTAGATTTAAAGGTAAGATTCCTTTCAAAATTATTTTCTTGTGGAATATTTGGCCAGTATGTTGTTAAATTCCCTTATAAAGAAAACCATGAGAAAGGGAAGAATTTTTTAAAAGTAAATTTTAGAGGAAGGTTTGAAAACAAGAAAAGTTTCCACATACACTAATATAGTGATGGTCTTTCAAATGATGATGAAGGTGAATATGATCAAGAATATCAATTACTCATGGAATTTGAGGAGAAATGTGTTGATGAATCTAATGTTTTTTTATGGATGCCCTAGAATAAAAGGATAATCTCATTGAAGAAATAAATTAGCTAAAAATCCATTTGGAAGAAGCTAAATTATTTGAAGAATTCCTGAAGAAACAAATTCTAAAAAATGAGAGGCACAAAAAAAGGTTATAACTTGAAATAGTGGGTCCCAGAAAGGAACTTGAGAAAACAAAGGCTCTAAATCTTAGATTTTCTAAAGGATCTGAGACCTTAGAAGAAATCATCAAATTATAACACTCTCCTCTAACAAATACATATCTTGGATACAATGGACAATCATAAAATACTATAAAATCTTTTGAAATAGGTACAAGAAGCTATCTCAATGCAGTAAAGGGAAGAAGTCATCAAAATTCCATATCTCAACCGAGGAATGAGTGATCAAATGTCTCTCAAGTTAAACATCCTTACCACAATCAAAGGGGATGCTACTCAAAAGGGTACTTTAATCCTAGGAACTTCTACTTCAATGGTCAATGCTTCACTTGTCATAATTTTGATCATAAGGTTGTTCAATGTGTCACGTATAAAAATATTACGACTAGAGAAGCAAGAAAACAAAAGAAGGGGTCAAATAAATACTCTTACAATTCTTTCTCATCTCTCCAACATGAAAAATAATGTTATTTTTTCAATAACATTGGGCATAAAGAAACTGAATGCAGAAGTAGAATGAGACCATCCCCTTAGCATGAACAAAAGGAAATAACATTCGAGGTATGGAAAAAGAAAACCATAGAGTCTAAAATTTGTGATTTAGAGTTGTATACAGGTGATCAAGAAAATATGTGGTACATTGACAATGGATTTTCAAATCATATGACAAGTGACAAAGACAAGTTTATGTCCTTTAATGAAATAAAGAAAGAAAAGAATGTAACCTTTGGAAATAAATCACCTGTTGTTATCAAAGGGAAAGGAATTTTTTTGCTAAATAAGAAGGTTAAGGCTAGAAATGTTGTGGTTTTTTATGGATTAAGACGTAACTTTTTGAGTGTTAGTAAAATGTGTGACCAAGGGAATGAGGTTTTTTTCATATCAAATAATTGTGTCATACGAAAACTATATAAAAGTAAGATCATAATAAAGGGAACAAGGACTCGAGGCAATGTCTATGTCTTGGAATGTGGCCAAGAGCATTGTTACTTGAGAAATTCAGAAGAAAATTTTCTTGGGCACAAAAGATTGGGACATATAAGATTCACTCAGTTACATAATTCAAGAAAAATGGGAGCAGTTCGTGACTTGCCTAACATCTACCAGAAAATAGCATATGCAAATCATGCTAATTCGGTAAGGAAATCAGAATTTAGTTTAATGTTAAAGAAGGTACTTCAAGTAAAAAACTTGAACTTATGCATATTGATTTGTGTGGTACTATGAGAAAGAAGCCTCCTCGAGGTGAACAAAATTCATATTATTTATCGATGATTTTACAAGAATGTGTTGGATTGGCTTATTGAAACATAAATATGAATCATTTCATAAATTTAAATTTTTAAAAGCTCTAGTAGAAAATGAGTTAGATTTGAAAATGAAATGTCTTAGACCTGATAGAGCAGGAGATTTTATATCAGATGATTTTTTCGACTTTTGTGAACATCATGGCATCAAAAGGAAGTTTTCTATAGCTAAAACTCATCAACAAAATGGAGTGTTAGAAAGATTGAAAGGAACAATCCAACAAATGACATGTTCCATGCTTGATGAGTCTGGAACGCCTCATACCTTCTGGGGGGAGAATCAAACCCAGTCATGAATATCCTTAATAAAGCTCATGTTCCAGTAAATAGTGATAAAACTCCCTATGAAATATGTTTTTGTAAGCCTCTAACTGTCAAACATTTCAAAAAATTTGGAAGCAAATGGTACATAAAGAATAATGATGATAAGCTTGGAAAGTTTGAATCTAGAGTTGATGAAGAAATAATCCTTGGATACCCCTCTAGAAGAAAAGGATATAAATGTTGTAATAAACGGCTTCAAAATATTATGTAATGCATAGATGTTGTGATTGATGAAGCATCCACAGGTACCAAAAATGAAGCACAACAGAAGACGAACATGTTCAGAAAAATCACCCAAAATCTCAAATTCTAGGTGAAAAGGAAACTAGAAGAACCCTTATTAGAACTTCTAGTTACCTAGCCTTACTATCCACAATTTAACCTCAAAATGTAAATCAAGCATGCAAAGATGAATGTTGGATTAAGGAAATGGATGAAGAACTTGATCAAATAGAAAAGAACCATACATGGTAAATAGTACCAATACCTCACAATAAAAATTTTATTGGGACAAAATGGGTTTAAAGAAAAATACTAAATGAAAATGGAGAAGTAATTAGAAACAAAGCAAGACTCGTATGCAAAGGCTATGCTCAACGAGAAGGAATAGACTTTGAAGAGACATTTGCACGGGTAGGTAGACTTGAAGCCATAATAATGTTTCTTGCATTTTCAAGCTTTCATAACTTCAAATTATTTCAAATGTATGTTAAATCTATATTTCCAAATGGGTATCTAGAAGAAAAAGTTTATATTGAACAAAGGGAAGACTTCATTATATGAAATGATAAAAAACTTGTTTTAAAACTTCATAAGGCTCTATATGGATTAAAAAAAGCTCATCGTGCATGGTATTATCATCTTAACAGGTATCTTCAAGAACAAGGCTTCCCAAAAGGGTCTGCAGATAGCAACCTATATATAAAATTTGATAAAGACAAAAATTTGATAGTTGTTTTTTATGTAGATGATGTCATTTTTGGAAGTAATGTAGAATCTATGAGATAATAATTTTCTTCAGTTATGCAACAAGAATTTGAGATGTCTCTACTTGGTGAACTAACATACTTCTTGGTCTTCAATTTCAACAAAGAATGGTATCTTTATCTCACAAACCAATTACCTTAAGAATATTTTGAAGAAATATGAGATGGAAGATTTCAAGAATGTATGCACACCAATGTTAGTCAAAATGATGATTCTCCTTCATTTAATCAACCAAAAAATGGGTCTATGATTGGAACCTTACTATGACTTACAGGCACAAAAATAGATATTATGCATGTGGTTGGGATTGTTGGAAGATTTCAAGAAAATCCTAAGGAAACTCATCTCCAAGATGTTAAAAGAATATTCAAGTATCTACAAGAAACTCAAGATTTTGTTCTATGGTATCCTAAAAATGCATAAATTTCACTACATGCTTACACAGACATAGATTGGGCTGGAAATATTGATGAACGAAAGAGTACTAGTGGAGGATAATTCTATTTGGGACCTCGTTTGGTATCATGGTTCAGAAAAAAAATAAAGCTCCATCGATTTATCTACTACTGGGGAAGAATATTTTTTTGTTGCATCTTGTTTTACTCAACTTATTTGGATGATGTAAACATTGAAAGACATTCAAATCACTTGTCCTCAATGTGTACCTATCCTTTGTGACAATACTAGTGCCATAAGTATTTCTAAAAATGCTATCATGCACTCAAAAACCAAGCATATTCCAATCAAATATCACGTTCTAAGAGAACAAGTGCTTGAAAAAAAGGTCAAACTAGAATATGTTCCTTCAAAGGAACAAGTTGTAGATATATTTACAAAGCCACTTCCACGTGATTCTTTTGAATATCTCATACATAAACTAGGAGTGATCTTTGCTTCATCACTCTGTTAATTATGCGAACATATATTATATGTTCAGGGGGGAATGAGACTGTAAATTAATATAGTTTACTTTTTGTATGTGGATTACATGAAGAATAGTCATGTATATACGTGATTTTTGATATATACAGTTGTGTATGTTTCTCTGAGATGAATAAATAGTGGGACTGACTCAAGGAAAGTGTTTGATATGCTTTAGTTAGTTATTATTTTTGGTTCTGAAAGTGATTGGTTACAATGTGTTAATGAAGCTCATATTTTACATAGAATTTATTTATGATTATTCATGAGTTTCTGCAATATGACATTACTTATTTGGTTCCTTTTTATGGCTTTGTTGCTTGATGAGCTGGATATGATCAGACCTCATAAGAGAATAGTTGGCACAAGTTCAAGGGGAGCATATGTTATGCTTCTAATATCACATTATTGGCATTATAGTTTCTTGAGCACTACTTGTTAAACGATTATATTTTTCATTTCTTCTTGATGTTGATAAAGTCAAGAGGATGGTTATTGATATGTTGCTACTATAACTACTTGGTGATGCTTGAAAGCATTGCATATTTGGTCACATATTGATGTTTTTGAATATTGATGCTAAATTTCCCTATCTTACTTCATGATGATGATGGGATCCTATATGGTGTATGATGGTTGTTGATGATTATCATGGTCTTGCTACCTCACTATTGAGGTCTTTGGTTTTGGTCATAAATGGCATATATGTCGCTTGATGTAAAGTTCATTTAAAGACTCGTGATTTAATAATTGTAATATTCAGTCATGCTTGGAATATTGAGGTCAAGTCAATTATGTATGTAATCCCATTGTTTTGGGAACCTGATGTAATGTTGAGTCAAATATGTAACTGTTGACGGGGAAAAAGTGCCTTGCCAATAGTAAGGGGATCTCCCCGGTATAGAATCCCAACTAGACTCTACACCGTTTATATGGGCCCAGTGGCCATTATGTTGATGAGATATACGCCCTTCCTCGGGTCAAGATGTGATTTTCAATCATGAGAATGTACGGCTACTTGAACGAAACAAGACAAATGATTGACGGATTTCCCTGAAAATGAAACACCATGAATAGCAAAGCGATATTTAAAGCATGCAACCAAAAGAAGTATTGTTAGAAAAACGTCATTAGGGCCATGCTCGATAGAGGATCATTTGAGCATAAGAGAAACTGTTCACTATGATCAAACACCCTTCAATTTCTTAAGCATGTTTCTAAAATATTAAGGACATATCAACAACCAAGTCATTAACACATTCCTATGCTAAACCATCACACATCATTCATATACCAAAAGAGCTCAAACATATAAAAATGTATGAACATAAACATGGACTATTCAACTACAAATAGTATCAAATGTGTAAGAGAACAATATTCATAAAGTCAATACATGGAATTTTCCATCAAATCCAATAGTGGAGTCCAAAACATTCATTTGTATTCATTCTTAGAATCATACATTCAATAATGTACAGCTATATCTCTCTCTCCTTTTGGAGTCCAAAAAAGGGCCCTTAAATTCTCTCCTCAGGGAGTAAATATAGAATCAAACATGACTTTTGGGCTACCCTGCCCTTTGATCTTCCCAACTATTGGGATGGTCTGCGACCTGGGAGTCATTGCAACTTGAGACCTGAGTGGGGTCGTGACCTACGACTGGACAAATTTTGTGACCTACGACCTGTCTGCCTCTGCGACCTATCAATCCAGTCTCTTTCAAGGGTGAAACTTTGTGATGGAGAGGACTGGGGTTTCTACCTAATGCTTTTCTTTCAGGTAGGTCTGCCAGGCTTGGTATTCAATGGCCACTAGAGCGATTTGGGGCATGTCCTCTTGTTAAACCATTTTTTGGTCATCTAACCTGTTACTATTAGATGGACCTAAGTACACCATGTAAGACCAATTTTACCCCAAGTAAAATTACTTTCACTATGAAAAATAGCTTAGTAAACCACCTTTATTAAGTTTTTTATGGTCTAAACAGGATACCCCATGAGGAAATATTAAATAAATCCACATTTGTTTGATTTTC
This sequence comes from Pinus albicaulis, assembly GCA_034641835.2. NCBI lineage: Eukaryota > Viridiplantae > Streptophyta > Pinopsida > Pinales > Pinaceae > Pinus > Pinus albicaulis. The sequence goes on along the minus strand of CM076578.1, from coordinate 816,541,877 downwards.
CTCAAGGAATAATTAGTTAAACATCAGTTTAATTAATATTCCTAGTCATATTTAACCCAAAACAGGAAAATTAATTAGATAAATTATTATTTATCTTATTATTTTCTAGGAATAATTATTTAAACCTTATTTAAATAATATTCCTTGTTAAATTTGACTAAATCACTCATAAATAGTTAAATAGATCATTATTTATCTAATTATTGCTCAACCACATCCTTAAAATGATAAATAAATTATTTATTTATTTATTATTTACAAATAAAGGAATTTGACCCAAGTCAAATTCCTTTTCCCTCCAACAAAAATAATAAAATATTCCATAAAATTTGGATCTTGGTTTGGTTAATAATATTTTAATTATGCACCAATATCTAGACTAACTCAATATTTTGTTATAAATAGAAGGGTTTTTCCATTCATTCATCACCTTTTGTTGCCTAAAGATCACTCTAGATCTATACTTTTCGTTTGACTTTGATCCAACATCATTGTCATATTTTTCTATCCTTTTGCTTGTGAGCTCCCTTTGAGTTCCATTTTTGTCTGGGTTTTCTACACCATCAAGAGAGAGGAATTTTAGATCTGAAGTGCTGAGGACTTACAAGAACCCATCCCATTGAGGAGAACTGGTAACATCCTTCTATGTTTTCCTCCCAGGTGCCCTTAATATAAAATTCATTCAACATATTCTTGTCTTGTCTATTTGATGCATGGAGTAAATCTTGTTTTATTTACTGCTTAATGTATTTTGATGCATAGATATATACTTTTGCAGCATTGATCTTGATCAACTAATTACAGATCTGAAGATATTGGCAGCCATATTTTTCTATTAGGGTTGTTTGTTATGCGCAGCTAAAGTGGTCTTTTTTCGCACACTTGCAATTAAGATTCATACTAACACCTCTCCCATTCTATAAAACATTCAAGAGAATATGGAACTAGTGTATGTCTCTTTTTGTTGATTTGATTGGACAAAGAGGCCATCTTGGTGTAGATCCGGACCACTGCAACAACGTACTAGATGATGTTTTCTTTGGAGGCTAGGAGGTCCTTCAAGCTAGCTTCCTGCTTGATTGGTTCTAAGAACGACTGGATATCTTCCATTACTTCCTCTCCCGTCCTTTTCTTGGTTAGTGTGCCTATGGAAAGTATGTGGTACACTTCTGCCACTGAGTCTATACCACGATGAGATGCTCATAGGTGCCCATCACCCTATCCACATCCTTTGCGAGCTTATCTCTGGATTTTGGTTTCATCCACATTTGTACTTTGTCGTTCTGAGTGCGGATCCAGTCTTTCTTTGGAAAGGTGGCAAGGGCATGTGGGTATATTTTGGACCATTCAAGGATGATGTCTAGTGTTGTAGAGGCTTCCTTTACTTGTGCATAATTTTATTAGTTTCTGCTTATACCTCTGCCAAGGGAGCGATTGTTTGTCTCCGAGTCATCATTTCCTCGTAGACCTTTATCATGGTACTTCCTAGAATGTCAAAGTCCCCTTGAATAGTGGCTTGTAGTCCACTGGCCTGAGTGAGTGCAAGTTGGAGCCTTTAGTTTTTGGTCTCCAGGGCCTTCTTTTCCTCTTCAGCTTGAGAGCCCTTTTGCTCAGATGCACAGAGCCTTTTTTGTAGAAATAAGATCTCTTGACTCATCCTGTTGGAATTTTCTTCAGTGGTGGCTACAAAAGTGGTTACGGTCGATGTTACCATTATGGGGTTGGTCCTGGTGTCCAGGACTATGTCTTTCTCCATGGTTATTTCCAGAGGCTTGGCCAGATTTTGGGCGAGGCATTTCCTCCTCTCTTGCTTGATCTTATGAGTGTACTGATCGTAAGGTAATATCATTAGATCTAGTACATCATCCTCTTGTTCCTCCGGGATACCGATTTCTGAAAGTGGGAGGTATCCCCCTCTCATGGGGGTTTCCGGGTGTATGTCAATAGGTGGCAGATCTACCTGCTTCCCGGTTTGCAAGGGTTGTGATCCGCTTCCCTCTGCCTCCTTAGATGTCTTTGTTCATTGATTTTGAGCTTCTTCCTCCTCACTCTTATTTTCTGCTTCTTCCCTATCATGTTCTTGTTTCAACTTGTTCTCTGGTTATCTTATTCTTCTTTCTTCTTGCGGGCCTCTTTCGCTTGCTTATTTCTGTGTTCATCCCTCTGTCGTTTCTTTCATTGTTCTTCGGCTTGTTTCCCTTGCTTTTCTTCTTCTTGTTGTTGTGTTAGAGCATCTTTGAATTTCTTGAGTTCTTCTTCTCTTTGCTTTTTCTCGGCATTTAATTGTGCCTCAGCCTCTTTACCTCCTTCCTATTGATTCTTAGGGGGAATCACTGCATGTGGTGTTCTTTGGCGTTTTGGACTGTGAGGTCGATGCTCCTCTTGTGGGGTTTTTTCGTTTCATGGCATCTTCTCTTTCCTGTAAAGTTTGATCATCTTGGTGTTGACTTCCTTGGTCTCCGTTCAAATCGGATTCCTCTTCAGGGGCTGCTTCCTTGAGTGCGTTGTACCAGTTTTTTACTTCCTCTTCCACAGCGCACTTTGTATGCTAATAAGTCCAATTGAACTTGGCCCACTTGCAGTGTGCAGGGACGATCCTCTCAGTGTCATAGGACCGGTAGGCTAAGTTTACAAAATGGAATCCCTTTATGTGTTCAGCTTCTGCTTCCACTTCCTTGAAGTCTTTGACTATGTAGGCACCAATAGTGAGAAGGAGGGTAGACCATGGTTTCTTCTTGCCCTTTCTCAGCGTCTTAGAGAAATCGCCCGTCATTTGGTAGCATACCTCTTATAATAGCAGTTTATTAGTAATGAAATTGGGCAACACATGAGGTGCTTTGAATGACCCAAAAACTCCGATGAAGGTGCCTTCTTTAATGGCGAACCAGTGAGCTACCTTGATAACCATCTCCATGGCCCTTCTGGACATGCAAGGAGGATCTTCATTGAAGAGGCGTTGGTAGAGTGCGGTGATAAACTTCTCTGAGATGACATCAATGTCTTACTTGTATTTAGTATCCCAGAACACATTTAGATCTTTATGGATAGGTCCACTGCACACTGTGTCCCAATTGTGTGGCCAATCCTCAAATTTACATCGTGAGCATACTGCATCTAGGAGGTAGGAATACATGTAAAAATATGATGCAAATACCTCCTCTGGTACCTGTGTTGCTGATATGTTAACCCTTAGAGCTAATATTAACAGATGTGCCTAGTTAAAACAAGTATCGTAGGTGGTGAATGCGTACATAAGGGGAACCCATGTTCCACTAAAGGTAGTGGCATCCATTCTACCATACATCCTGTACATCACGGCTATGACAAGCACATATACTTTCCTTAGGCCTTCGGTCTTATACTCCTGATACTTCTTTCCTTTGAACTTCTTAGGGTCCTCCCACCAACCCTTCAAGTTATCTTGCACCGGAAAATCATGTGTGGCAATTCACTGGGCGTTGAAAGACATCTCTTTAGCCGAGAGTGAGTAGCATACTTCCGCATCCTTCCCGATTAGGTTGGAGAAAGGCCTTCCTGCGTGATAGAATATTACCCAGAGCTTTCAGTCCACCTTTTGGAGAATACACTCGATAACTTCTGCACATGGGATGATTGGTGGGTGGGCGCCCACATAATGCAGCTTGGACTTCTTAACCTGAATGTACACTTTTCAGTCCATGAGGTCTTCCAAGAATTCTGTTTTTGTGAACTTCTGGCAGAGTTCTTACTGTGAAATCTTAGCGCCTTTCCCAAAAACACAGACGGTGTCTCCATAGATGGGAGTTGGTGGAGGAGGCATGTCTCCCTCTGATAGCTCTACTTCTAGGCTCTTGTGTATCCTTCGAACTGCCGGGGGGCCCATGTCGCTTGAGGCCGAAGAGATGGAAACGTACTTGAGCTCGACTTCGATATTACCTGGCATATTCAGAAAAAAAATCCCACGATAAGACGAACGACATGAAAGAAAAATAGAAGGGACAACTGCTTACACTAACTAGGGATTTGGCTGCTCAGGATGGGTCGTTGTGACCTGCATCGGTCGCAAAGGTCTTAGATCGGAAGGGATAAAATTCACATCTACATGAACAATTTTGACTTTGTGACTTTGTGACTTAGCGACATAGCGACCAGGTCGCAAGGTCGCAAAGTCGTGATTGCGTGAACAGTCAGGGCTTTGCGACTTTGCAACTTGGCGACTCAGCGACAAGGTCGTGAGGTCGCATTAGGGATTTTCTGAGGGGAAAATTGGTTGATGCGACCCAAGAGGAAAAATGGGGAAAAATGGGGAAAAATGGGGAAAACTCCAAGGGAAGGAAGCAAATCAAGGTTGAAAGGGTCACAGGAACGCTAGGGAAGGGTGCCCAAAGTGGCAGGAAGAAAAAGGAGGGGTCAAAACAAATTTAGGCATGATAGGATGAGCAAGGGGAAAAGGAAGCCCTAGCCAGAACAACTGTGAGGGCCAAGATTGCAACTGAGGGGAATCTAAGGCAATTAATAACCTAGGTTGGGGTAGGTAGGTCCATAGCCAATAAAAACAAGAACTACAGGAGGTTTCAGCGAATTACCTAGAAAAAATTGCACTCGGATTGGCTTATCAGACGTCTTGCTTACTCTGTAGTGCAGGTCGAATGCAACCTATGCGACCCTTTTATTTATAAATGGGTCACACGTGTGGGCATTAATGGAGGTCGCAAGGTCACAAAGCAGGTTCAACTATGCACGGTTGCGACCTTGTGACCTTGTGACCTGGAGACCTGGAGGTCGCTAGGTCGCTAGGTCGCATGGTCGCAGAAATGAAAGTTTGACATGATTTGTGACATAGCCACCTGGCGACCTTGGTCGGATCGTAAGGTCGCTAAGTCGCAAACTACTGAAGATTGAGGGGGGAGCGATTTTGCGACTTTGCGACTTTACTTAGTAAAACTTGGATTCATCTCTTGGTTTGGGGTTACCTGCTCAAAGTGGACTTTTCTGAGGCTCAAGGTTGATGCTGGGAATGGGTCTGTCCTCATCAAAACAACAGCGGCTCTGAAATTTCAAAATTTTTCCAAATTTCGGAGGGTGCTGTAGCGGCTACAATAATAACCCAACTATATTGGGTGATTGATGTAATCATAATTCCTTGGTGATAGGAAATGCCATATTTGGTTAATTCATAGATTCATGTAATTCTTTGTATATCTTCCAGAAGATTCAAGATATGCTTAGGGGCAGAATGGTCAGTATACAATTTTCATATTCAGCAGATCAGATCTATAGTGCTCATATTTACAAAGGGAGAAAGAAGCCTTCATTTATCTTTGGTCATCCCTTTGCCCTTGATGTCAAAGTGGGAGAGAATATTGGTGTTTGGAGGAGAATGCTTGGTGACTTGGGAGAGAAGTTTGGTAAGCTTACAAATTTCTTTGAAAGTATTTACAGGTGGTGGTAACTAAACACCAAAGTGACTTACATCAAGTACAAAGGAGGATATTGTTGAAATTATATCTAATGTGTTGTCATTGATGGAAACATCTTGATAAATATGTCAACATTATGGTAACAGGATGATCATGCAAGATGGTATAGATGTGATAGAGATGATGGACAAAGGAATTGCAAGATCAGAGATAGAGGGATGATAAAGATAAAGTGTGAGAAATTATATTTGGGTTATGTGAAGAAAGATCACGTACATACACAGGTATGGTGAAGAAAATTCGTGTACAGTTTCTGCACCATGGTATTATCAATAGCAGTGGTATTTACCATGGTATTGGCCCATGGTAATGAGCGTGAAAATGGATATTTGACCTCGTCAAACAATACCATCGGCATTACTAAGGGCTTGGATGAAGGTATTGGCTATGGCCTAATATATATAAGGATATGAAGATCAAAATTTTAGGCATGCAAGTTATGGGATATTGATGAATAATTTGAATTGAAACAAGTGTGCACCAAGGAGCATGGAGAGAGTAATGAATATGCTTTCTTGATATTTTATTAATATGACTACAATGATATATCTGTGGTATTTTTTATGCTATGACATGAATGTGTGATAGTAAGGCTTGTGAAGTGTGTGTTGTGGTTGCAGCGAAGGAATGATTCAGTGATTACAAATCTATACACAAGTTCGTCTTTAAGAATTCGTTTACATACGCAGATCTACTTCTGGGTAGTCATGTATACATTCTGTGAATGTTTAGAATATGTACGCAAGTGTCAAACATGATAAGCACATACATATGAAAATGTGTCTGGTAAAAGGAACTTATGTATGATGGGGTTTTGAATTATGAATTGTTGATGATGTTTGATCAGTTCTGTTATGATTGTTGATGTATGTCGGTGAAGTCTCGCTTATGATAATCTGTGTTTGAGAGTTATATTTGGGTTGAACTGATTATGGTATCAAACGTTGACTTGTGATGATATTGTTGTATAGTGATTTTTATTTGGTTTAGTGACCTATGTTAGTTTCAGTATGTGATCTAGTGTTTGATTCAATGTGACGGTGATTCAGATTCAGTTATCAATATTTTAAGATCTGTACACAGGTTTTCTTTAGGGGAGGCACATACATATGCGATTATTATTCATAGCAGTAGTGTATACAATTTTATGTATGCTTGATCAGGGTTTGAATTAGTAGCAGTTGGTTTATGTGATGGGTAATAGTGTTTGGATTGGTATATTGATGAGTGGTTGTGCATTGATATGATTTGTCTTGGTTCATTTTGATCTATTTTCATTGGTTTATTGATATTCAGTGATTTATTTGTTGATTCAATTGATTTAGTGATTAAGTGATCTGATTCAGTGATTGGTTTCAGAATTTTTATTGAACTTAAATGATGGAAGTGGGTCTAGTCTAGAAATATGATGAAAACTAGCCTACGTGTTTGATGTTTTGAGTCAGGTGGATCCAGTATGAAATATTATGAAACGTAGTCCACAGAGGTGTTGAGGGTTGGAAATTTTAGTAAGGGACTCGAAGCTTCCTTCCAGTGGTAGATGATAAATATATTCATGGGGTAGGAACTCCCTTCTGGTAGGAGTCAGTAAACGAGATTAGGGGGTTGGAGCTCCCATCCACTGGGTGTTAGAGAACGAGAGAAGGTTGTAGCCTTCTGAAGGTAGGATCTTGTGTATTGGTTAGAGTTTGAGTTAGTAAAAGATTGTAAGACGATTATTTTTAATAAAATAAGAATACAGAGACGACAACAACAGTGGTTTTCTCCCAGATTGGGTTTCCACCTAAAATCCTAGTGTTCATATGTCTTTTGTGTGTTGATGTTCTATTTTCTTCTTTACTGTGATGAGCTCCATCATTAGACATCTTTGGAGAGGTTAATAGTCACCTTTTTGCCTTCTTAGATCTATTTTTCTTGAATTTTTATCATTATTTGGTTTTACGATGCTAGTATAGGTGGTGATTAATTCTAACATACTCCAAGTTCCTAACATGAGGTTGAGTGCAGAAATTTATGATTTATTAACAATTTTTATAAGGATTTTATCATAGAGACTTGGAGGAGACAGCAAGGAGAAATTATTGGAGGATTGCCAACCTCCTTAACTCTCAAAGGCAGCCAAAGGATCCCAAATATTCTCTCCATAAATTCGAATTCCAAAGGCAGCCAAAGGATCCCCAAGGATTCTCTCCAGCAATTCAAATTCCAGGGACAGCGAAGCACTCAATATTTGTTTAATTGGAGTCAATTGGACTCAATCACTATTTTCTAGGGAGTTTTTGGTAGTTTCCATGTAGAATAAATAGAGCAGAGATAGAGCTAGGAAGATTTAGTCAATTCCAGTCGATTCTAGTTGAAACTTTGTTGCAAGCTATTGAGCTTTTTATTATTTTACTCAATGATCAAAATTTCAGAGATGTATGAGGTTATTCTTTTATGAAATGAGTAGACTGATTTCATTCGACTGATTTAATTTCAGATAGCTATGCTCATGGGTTAGGGCCCAATCCATGTGCCTCAACTTCTCTGTTGTCACTATCTTTTCCTTTCTGTCATTTAGCTAGTTTTTCTTCTTCCATTTAGTTAGATCTGATTTTAATAGTTTCATTGTTGTTTAATTTTGCTTCCATTCTGCAGTTGTAGTTCATTTTATTGTGAGTAGTATAATAGAGGAAAAACTCCAAAATTTGTGGTCAAGCCTCCCCCTCTCATCTCTATCAATAGAGTTCGAGCAGGGTAGACCTTCCCACAGGCCAAAAATTTCTTTATGTTTGAGTTTAGGGAAGAAACTGCATTACCAAGTCCGAGTATCTCTTTCACTATTGTTATCACGCATTTTTGTCTATTGTCCACGCATGAATCTATAGGTGTGTTACACTTCTAAGCACTACTAGTGAGCCTCCATTCCCTCTTGTTTTCTACTTCTTTTTACTGTTGCACCCTACCTTTTTCTCTAAATGCATTTAAGCCCTTCAGCCGCCTTATTCCTTTGTTTTTTTGTTTACGGTTACCTTACCCTTTGTAAAGAATAACACGTAAAAACCATTCAAAAACCATCAAAAACTCGACCTCCACCTTCCTCCTAGAAATCCCTGCTACAGTACTTCGCATTTCGCACTCCACATGGTTTAAGTTGTTTTTGTTACCACTTACTGCTTCCTGGTGCCGATTGTGATATTCACCGCATCGCAAATCGCTCACCGCAACCGTTTCCTTTGTTTCCTTCAACACTTACCGCTTTCATATGTCAATGCGATATTTTCGCCGCATCGCAAATCGCTCACTGCAACCCATAACATTTCCCTCTTTCCTTTAACACTTATCTCTTCTGAACGTTGATTGTGATATCGGCCCCACCTCCACGTCACCACTCTGCATCACACATCGCAGATCACGTTATTTTTGTGCTTTTCTTTAACACTTACCACTCCTATCAGTTGATTGTGACATTGCGATCGTGCTCTGCCTCTGGTCCCACCGCCACGTCACCCATCGCAAATCGCACTTCGCAAGACTTACCTCATCACACTTCTCTCTCACTCTCGGACGACCTTTCCGCTATCCCTTTAATTTTTCAATATTGCAATTGCGACATTGCATATCGCAACCTTTGCCTCCATCGCATCTCCTCCATCAAATATTTCACATTATTCCTCTCCAAAGTCATTTATGCACCATATTAATGAGGTTTTATACGGTTTAAACTCTCGCTTTCCACTTCTAAGCCCTGTTTCATGTGCTAAGCCCTCCATTAGCCTCTTTAGCCCTTTTTCTTTCCTCCAAGCTACAAAATCAACACCTTTTCTCAATCCGAATTAATTCATGGATAGTTTAGTTGCATGGATAGAAGCATGGTAGATAGAGCATAAGATAATTAGGGTGTGTTTAGCCGATTGGCCAACGTTACATTCAATTGAAATTAGTTTCCTTTCTGAAATTTATTTTAAGTAGTTTAATTTATTTTCTTTCTATCATTTCCTTTCTGCAAATTAAATTAGTTTCATTCTTGTGATTTATTTTTAGAAATTTAGTTTAGTTTCCTTTCTGTCATTCCCTTCCATCAATTTACTTTCCATTTCTTATCATAGTTAAAAAAAAAGAGCACGCTTTCATAAAGTAGAATAGGATGACATAAACAGATTGCATCTGTTGTGTATATACAATTGTCACCTCCAAGTTTGTACGAACCCCGAGTTGATAAAGTAAAGTAGGGAAACCCCTGGGAGTTGCAGCACTCTTGGTGCAATACCAGGGCTCACCACTTTTTGGCACCGTTGCTGGGGAGGTGTATAGTAGATGCTTTGATTTTATTTTTAGCATTCTTTTATGCTTTCCTTTCTTTTCATGTCATTTCAGAAATATTGAAAAAATACAAAAATATTTGATTTTCATGCCTCGTAGGACTAGGAATACTCAAAGACAAACCTTACCTAAAACCCCCACATCACCTCCTGGCCACCCTTCACTCTTCTTCAGTGAAGTGAGAGTGAACCCCCTCTAGGAGAGCCTTCTGAATATTTTGAGGATTCTATTGGGGAAGAAGGAAAAGACCTTGTTTCAACTGAGGGACCTGCTTCACCTATCTTAACCATTGTTGGGATCCAGAGAGCCTTTCCCATAAGAGAGGCATATGGGGAAACTACAATGATGAACATTAGCCCCTCAGCTCTTCCACACTTCCATGGACTTACCTTTGAGGACCCTGACACATTCATGTTTGAATTTTTTGTTGTCTGTAGGACTTATGACTACACCTCTGATGATCAAAATTTGAAGCTATTCCCATCCACCCTTAAGGATGCAGCCTTGCACTAGTTCATGGGTCTGCCTGGGGATAACATCACTACCTGGGCACATATGGAAGAGACCTTCAGCAGAAAATACAAAGACTCTTGTAGGTCCAAGGGAACTGAGGATGAGATCTTTAGGATGACTCTAGGGCCGGATGAATCCTTAGAGGACTATGAAGAGAGGTTTCAACTAAACTATAATAGAGCCAACTGTAATCTTGATCCTGACTCACTTACACTTGTACTTCTTCGAGGGATCAATGAAGAGATGATAGAAACCTTGAATATGCTACCAGGAGGAGATATCTACCAACAACCCTATGAAGCAATCAAAACTGTCTTCCGGAACCATTCTAGGGCATTTAGGAAGAAGGGAAAAGCTAGCCAAAGTACATCCAATACCCCTTCCTCTTCCACCTTCATAAAACATGAGATTGGAAACATGCTAGAGGACTTCAAGAGTGACATGTTGCACACCTTTTCTTTGAAAATGGACACAATGTAGGTCAAAAGGAAGCAAGAGGAAGCAGAAAGAGCCTTCTCCATATTTTTTCCTAGATGTACCAGGAAGCACCCAAGAAATTAATGTCCACTGATTGTCATAGAGGTTTTCTTACTCTGTGAGGAGAATTATGCCATAGAAAATTGTCCCTCCTTACCTAGACTTAATTATGTATATCAAGGTGGGAAAGAAATGCCAGAGAAACTCTGTTTCATCAACCATAGAAGGCCTCAAGGCCCTCAGCCATACCAACAACGTATGCAAGGCGCACCTTACTCTTACTATCACAACAATCAGAGTGCACCCATGCAACCTTCGTACACCCCCACTCCTCCATCTTGGTCTACACCTCCTATTTGGCCTTACAACCCTTCATATCATCCTCCGCTAGTAAACCAACCATTCCAGCAGTATGTTCCACAACAACCTCAATGGAACAATCCATCCCAAGGGTGGAGGCCTGAAAAAAATCAACCACCTACTCTAATGCCTCCACCCCCACCTCAACCTCAGCTTACTCATGTTGCTCCACCTAGGCTACCTATACCTGCACAGCCCAATCCGAACCCGACCAACAGACAGGCACAACATGCTCCCAGTGAGAAACATTCTATCCAACTTATGTTGTGGAGATACAAGAGGTTAACCTTAGGTCGGGAAGAGAACTCCTAGACATCCATCCTCCATCTCCACCTATAGAGTTTGAGGAGGAAAAGGAAGAAGGTAAATCTCAGATCCAACAACCTCTTTTTCCTAAATGCTTGATCAACCCTAGTCAGCACACCCCTGAGGAGACAGAACTCCTAGGAGAATTGGAAAATTTGTGTGTAAAGATACCACTTCTCTAGGCCATTAAGGATGTCCCTATCTACAATAGTCTCATCAAAGAAAAGTTCTTCAACAAACCTGGAGAAGAAAGAGAGATACCCCCACCATCAATGTGGTAGGACAACTGTCTGACCTAATGTTGGGAAGGGTGATATTTCCAAAGTACCTAGACCCTGGTAGTCCAGTTTTTGATGTGCATATAAATGGTGTCATAGTCCCCAACACTGCTATGAAACCAACTCCAAAAATAGAAGAAAAAAGATATCAACGTCTTAGAAATAAGCCACTTCGAGGGGGAAACCTCCAATACATTACATTAATGAAAAATTCTTGGATGATACAAATGAAAAAACCTCTTTTCTATATATAGGAGTCCATGGGGCCACAATGTAATCCTATCCGACCTAAAAATAATAATGTAAGGGCACGATAATAATCAATATGGGGGTTAAAAGGGTACAACAATAACAATAAGGGGGGATATGCTAACATAATAAGGGACTACAATATTAATATAGGGACTTAACATGCCCCTCTCCTTCAAACAAGTGTTGTCCTCAACGCTTCATTATTTCTTGATGCTTCTGTATAAAATTCTCATCCTCCCATGTGGAATCCTCTATAGGAAATTTCTTCCACTTGCTGAGATACTCTGAAATTGATCATACTTGTCGAGTTCTTGTTTCTATGACTTCTTCAGAACTTCTTTCAATGTGATGTTGCTCTTCCTATTGTTTCATTAGATTCTGCACCAAATTTAGGTTATCCTTTGAGAGTTGGAGAACTTGTTGTTGATGCTCGATGTGATCTTCCACTAATTTATCATCCATATTAGCCATTATTTGATCCTTCAAACCATCCAACTTAACCTCCATTTCTGATTTTAAACCATCTATGTCATCTTTGGTTGCTCTTCGTAAGATCGAAATTTGTTGCACTTCGTACCGTATAGTATAGCTTTTTGAGGGATTAATGGGTATGGAATTATTTTTTTGAGGTTTTATAGAACCCAATACTGATAAAAATTCTAAAATATGCCCTTGGAATCACTTCAAACTGCTTTTTCAAACAAACGTTATGCAATTTTAAAAACCAAATACACACCTTTTTCTTTCTTTTGAGGAGCTCGATATTGAAATTGGATTATCTCTGTGATTGCAGCTCTTCAATATCTTAAATTTTTCATTGTGGTAGCCCTCTAAATTCTCTTTCGAATGCCATAGGTCTGACTTGATTTGGATTCTCCAAGTCAAAGTTATGTCCAATCCCCACAATGACCTAATTATGGACTGGTTCAATAGAGCGAAATTGTACGACTTGCCACGTGTCACTTTTTTGTCCTTCGGCTCTGAAATTGATAGAAAATAAACTACAGTCCGTGTACTTGTGACCAATTTTTACGGAACTCTAATCCGATGCTCATAGAGAGATTTATGAATATTTTCCCACGATCACCTCTTTGAGATGAAATTCGGGAGCCTGCAAAATTACTACCTTCCACAGATCATATCTCCGAAAATAGTTTGAACCAAGCTCTAAAATTTTGTGACGAGTTTCCTCAGGATTTCGGCTTTGTGCCCTAAAAATTTCAGATTTTGAACCTTCGTAGAAAAAAATTTATAGTAAAAATTCCACGATGACTTGTTTGGAGCAGCAAAACCCTAGAATCTCAAAGCTCTGATACCAAATGTTGTGAAACTAGCTCCAAAAATAGAAGAAAAGAGATATCAACGCTTAGAAATAAGCCACTTCGAGGGGGAAACCTCCAATACATTACATTAATGAACAATTCTTGGATGATAAAAATGAAAAAACCTCCTTTCTATATATAGGAGTCCATGGGGCCACAATGTAATCCTAGCCGACCTAACAATAATAATGTAAGGGCACAATAATAATCAATATGGGGGTTACAAGGGTACAACAATGTTAGGTCCCTATATTACCAGTATAGTCCCTTATTGTTATTAGTGTAACCCATTTATTGTTATTATTGTACCCTTGTAACCCCCTTTTTGTTATTATTGTGCCCTTAAATTATTATTGTTAGGTTGGCTAGGATTACATTGTGGCCCACTAGGATTACATTATGGCCACATGGACTCTTATATATAGAAAGGAGGTTTTGTAAATTGTATCATCCAAGAATTGTTCATTTATGTAATGTATTGGAGGTTGCCCCCTCGAAGTGGCTTATTTCTAAGGCATTGATTTCTCTTTTCTTCTATTTTTGGAGCTGGTTACACAACATTTGGTATCAGAGGTTTGGATTCTGGGGTTTCACTGCTCCAAACAGGTCATCGTGGCATTTGCACTATAACTGTTTTTCTACAAAGTTTCAAAATCTGAAATTTTTAGGGTACGAAGCCGAAATCCTGAGGAAGATCTTCTAAAACTTTCAGAGCTTGGTTCGTAATATTTTCGGAGATATGATCTGTGGAAGTTGGGTCTTTTTTCAGGCTCCTAAAAAGGTGATCATGGAATTTTTGCTATAAATTTTTTTCTACGAAGGTTCAGAGTATGAAATTGTTAGGGAACGAAGCTGAAATCATAAGGAAACTCGTCGAAAATTGTTAGATCTTTATTCGTAATATGTTTGGAGATATGATCTGTGGAAGGTGGTGCTTTTTCAGGCTCCCGAATTTCATCTCAAAGAGGTGATCGTGGGAAAAGTTCAATAACTCTCTCTCTGAGCATCGGATTGGAGTGCCGTAAAAATTGGTCACAATTACATTGACTTTATTTTCCTGGATATCAATTTCAAAGGTGAAGGACGAAACAGTGACACGTGGCAAGTCGTACAAGTTCACTCTACTGAACCAGTCCATAATTAGGTCATTGTGGGAGATTGGACATAACTTTGTCTTGGAGAATACAAATTAGGTCAGACCTGTGGCATTCAAAAGAGAATTCATAGGGATACTTCAGTGCTGAATTTCAAATATTGAAGAGTTGCAATCATAGAGATAATCAAATTTCAATATCGAGCTCCTCAAAAGCAAGAAAAAGGTGTGTATTTTTTTCCAAATTGCATAAGTCTTGTTTGAAAAATCAATTTGAATTGATTCCAAGGGCATATTGTATAATAGATATCAGTATTGGGTTCTAAAAAATGCCCCGTAAAAATAATTCAACACCCATTAAGCCTTCAGAAGGCTCTACTATGACTCATGAAGATGAAGAATTGCAACATGATCTATCAAACTTACAAGAGAAAATGCACCAAATTTCGCTCTCGTAAAGAGTAGCAAAAAATGAAATGGAAGTTTTGAAGAAAGGCGTGGAAGCAAAGATGGATGGTGTGAAGAATAATATGGATGGTTTGAAGAAAGACGTGGAATCTAAGATAGATGACATGGAAGCTGGCATGGAATCTAAAATGGAAAACATGAAGAACGATCTAAAAGCAGACATAGAAGGTTTGACAAAGTTGATACAAGAAATGTTTCCTAATGGTGAAAAGATAGTAGAGGAAACTCATGATGAGAACAAAATAAATGTTAATCGTGATTTCATAAACTCTAATGTTGGCGGGAAGAACCACCATATCCCAAAAATGGATATGAGGAAGTTTGATGGAAAGGATCCTGTAACATGGATACTACAGATGGAGCAATATTTTGATCTCCATAACGTGCAAAACACACAAAAGGTACGCATTGCAACTTTACATTTAGAACAAAATACATTTGTATGGTATCAATGGCTTTGCTCCCGTAAAAAAATTGTCACTTAGTCAATTTTTACGGAGGAAATGATAGCACATTATGAGGATACAAAGAGCAACACCTTCTTTAGCCAATTGATAAATCTCAAACAAAAGGATTTAGTGGGGTAGCACATTGAGGACTTCCAAAAATTGAATATAAGGGTAACTGATATTCCAGAGGAACACGGGATTGATCTCTTCATAGGCACTTTAAAGGATAACATCCAACATGAAGTTCGCGTTTTGGAACCTGATTCATTGGAGAAGGTATTCAGGTTGGCAAGAAAAGTTGAATGTAAAATTATGGCGACAAGGAAGCCTACCACTCAATTCTATAAAGAAGGAAGTGTTGCTACGCCTAAATTTCCACAACCTACAAGGTTGACACCACAAAAATTGGAAGAAAAAGAGAAAAAGGGCTTTGCTATAGTTGTGATAGAAAATACACTAAAGGTCATAAGTGTGCTGAGAAGAAATTATTTTACATAGATTGTGAAGAGGAAGAAGAAAATGAACAAGAAGAGGATATACACCAGGAACCAGCTCTAAAAGAGGAAGAAATGAATCCGACCATATCGTGTAATGCACTGGCAGGCATTACCACTCCTCAAACTCTCAAGATAGAAGGACCTATCAAGAAGAAAAAGGTAATAGTGTTGATTGATTCAGGTAGCACCCATAATTTTATTCATTGCAAGGTAGCCAAGGAATTAAATTGTTTCCTATACCTAGCACCAGAATGTCAAGTGATGGTGGCAAATGGAGGAACTATAAATTGCTCTGAAAAATGCCATAATATCAAGCTAACCATGGGGGAATATGTATTGACTAGTTCAATGCTTTCCATTCCTATGGGAGGTGCTGATGTTGTACTAGGAGTACAATGGTTACAATCTTTGGGGACGGTAGCTTTAATTTTCAAGAACTTTTCTTGAAATTTTTTTCAGAAGGAAAGGAAGTCGAATTACGGGGTATTGCAGGGAAGCCAGGAAGGATAATAAGCTCTAATGTCATGACAAAGCTTCTAAAGAAAGAACAACGAGGCGCAATTGCACAATTATGCTCACTAGAAGTTCCAACATCAAAATCATCTATTCCTGCAGATCTCCAACAAGTCTTGGACAATCATTCCAAGGGGTTTGAAACTCCCAAAGGACTCCCACCTATTCGTGATCATGATCATGCTATTCATTTGATTCCAGGAAGTGTTCCTCCAAACATCAGGCCTTATAGATATCCTTACTTCCAAAAGAGCGAAATTGAACGTATGATTGCAGAAATGTTAGAGGCGGGTATAATTCAACCTAGTCAAAGTTCTTTCTCTGCTCCTGTAGTATTGGCACACAAGAAGGATGGATCATGGCGAATGTGTCCGGATTATAGGGAGCTCAATAAGCTCACCATTAAAGATAAATTTCCCATTCCTGTGATTGATGAATTAATGGATGAATTACATGGAGCAATTTATTTTACCAAGTTGGATCTTCGTTCAGGATATCATCAAATTAGAATGAAGACTGAAGATATTCCAAAAACAACATTTCGAACTCATGAGGGTCATTATGAATTTTTGGTCATGCCTTTTGGCCTTACCAATGCACCTTCTACATTTCAAGGGCTGATGAATTCCATTTTCAAACCCTTCCTTAGAAAATTTGTGCTAGTATTTTTTGATGATATACTAATCTACAGCAGGTCTTGGAAGGATCATGTTGAACATGTTGACAGGGTGCTCACACTATTGCAGGAGAAACAATTATATGCAAAAACATCCAAATGTTTCTTTGGAGTACAAGAGGTGGAATATCTGGGTCATATTGTATCTCACAAGGGTGTTAAATTAGACCCTAACAAAATTAAAGCCATTAAGGAATGGAAAGTCCCCACAACCATAAAGCAGTTGCGAGGATTTCTCGGGTTAACAGGGTATTATCGCAATTTTGTTAAGAATTATGGGAGAATAGCAGCACCTCTAACAACATTATTGAAGAAAGATGCATTTTCATGGACTCCTGAAGCAACTAAGGCCTTTGAACATGTTAAAGAGGCAATGTGCCTAGCACCGGTCTTAGCTACGCCAGACTTCACAAAAACCTTTATTGTGGAATGTGATGCCTCAGGAAATGGAATTGGTGCAGTTTTAATGCAGGAAGGAAGACCCATTGCTTTTGAAAGTCGTCCAATCAAAGGAAAGTATTTACAGAAACTTATTTATGAGAAGGAAATGTTAGCAATACTGCATGCACTAAAGAAATGGAGAACTTACCTAATGGGAAGACACTTCAAGATAAAAACTGATCATGATAGTCTCAAACACTTTTTGGAACAAATACTATCTTCCGAAGAGTAGTAAAAATGGGTCACAAAGATGTTGGGTTATGACTTTGAAATAATCTACAAAAAAGGAAAGCTTAATTTTGTTGCAGATGCACTCTCAAGAAAGAATGAAGAGGTGGAAGCATTGCTTTGTGCCATTTCTATTATCCAACCAGATTGGATAAATGAAGCAAGAGATGAATGGAAGAAGGAAAAATATGTATGGGCACTCATTCAAAAGTTGCAGCAAGATCCTAGTACATCTAATACATTTAGTTGGAAAAATGATTCCTTATGGTACAAAGATCGCTTATATCTTTGTAAGAATTCCCAACTAAAACAAAAGATTCTTCTGGAATTGCACACTTCTCCTTTAGGAAGACACTCAGGATTTTTAAAAATTTACCACAGGGTGAAGAAAGAATTTTTTTGGGATGGCCTTAAATCTGATATTTAAAAGTTTGTGGCAGAATGTTTGGTTTGCCAGCAGAATAAAGTTGAGACAATTAATACCCCGGGACTTCTACAACCTTTATCCATTCCAAGTCAACGTTGGGAGGAGATTTCAATGGAATTTAGCACAGGTTTACCTAAGTCCGAAGGAAAGAGTGTCATCATGGTGGTAGTTGATAGACTTACCAAGTATGCACAATTTTGTGCATTATCTCATCCATTTAAAGCAAGTACAGTTGCTACTACATTTATGGACAGAATTCAAAAGCTACATGGAAGCCCAAGAGTTATTGTGAGTGACAGAGATCCCATTTTTACTGGAAATTTTTGGACAAAGTTATTTTCTTGTTTGGGTACTCAATTAGCTCATAGCTCATCTTATCATCCTCAATCTGATGGTCAAACTGAGATAGTAAATAAATGTTTGGAAGGATATCTTCGTTGTTTTGTATCTGATAAACAAACACAATGGGTCAAGTGGTTACCTCTCGCTCAATGGTGGTATAACACTTCCTTCCATACTGCAGCAAAAATGACCCCATTTATGGCACTTTATGGATATCATCCACCATCGATCACATCATCTTTAAGGGAAAATTCGAAGGTTCAAGCAGTGGAAGATCACATCGAGCATCAGCAAGAAGTTCTCCAACTCTTAAAGGATAAACTGAATTTGGCACAAAATCGAATGAAACAACAGGCAGATCAACATCGCAGCGAGAGAAGTTTTGATGTAGGAGATTGGGTATTTTTACTGCTACAACCATACAAACAAATGTCCCTCAAGCAAGCTAAGAAGGATAATAAATTATCACCAAAGTACTATGGTCCTTACAAGGTGTTGCAAAAGATTGGTACTATGGCATACAATTTGGAGCTTCCTGCTTCTTCGCGAGTACATCCAGTTTTCCATGTTTCATGCTTAAAGAAGGTTATAGGAGAAAATCTTCCAGTTCAAACAATATTGCCAGAACTTGATGAGGAAGGAAAATTCATATTGGAACCAGAAGCGGTCATGGAAACAAGAACTCGACAACTACGGAATCGATCAATTTCAGAGTATCTCATCAAGTGGAAGAACTTACCCACTGAAGATTCTACATGGGAGGATGAGAATTTTATACAGAAGCACCCGGAGCTACTCAAGTGTTGAGGACAACACTTTTTTTGAAGGACAGGGGCATGTTAGGTCCCTATATCACTAGTATAGCCCCTTATTATTGTTAGTGTAAACCCCTTATTGTTATTATTGTACCCTTGTAACCCCCATTTTGTTAGTATTGTGCCCTTAAATTATTATTGTTAGGTCGGCTAGGATTACATTGTGGCCCACTAGGATTACATTATGGCCCCATGGACTCCTATATATAGAAAGGAGGTTCTGTAAATTGTATCATCCAAGAATTGTTCATTTATGTAATGTATTGGAGGTTTCCCCCTCGAAGTGGCTTATTTCTAAGGCGTTGATATCTCTGTTCTTCTATTTTTGGAGCTGGTTACACAACAAACAATAAAAATAAGGGGAGCTACGCTAACATAATAAGGGACTACACTATTAATATAGGGACTTAACAAACACTCTGATTGATCTAGGGGCTGCCATCAACGTCATGACCAAGGAAACTATGTTGAAACTTAATCTCCAAGGGACTTTGAGGAAAACCACAACAGTTCTGCAACTTGCAAATCGGTCCACGGTAACTCTAGAAGGAATTGTTGAGGATGTCATGGTTACCATTGAATCTTGGGAGTATCCTAAAAATTTCATTGTCTTGCAACCAAAAACCAAGTTTAATGGTTATCCTCTCATCTTAGGGAGACCTTGGTTAGCCACCGCAAATGCTTATATTAGTTGTCGGGCTAGAAACATGACTATCAAAAATGGGCCTTTGTCTAAACAGCTAGTGTTATATCCTCCACCCCAGCCTTCCATTGATCATGAAATCCATATATGTTTGGAGGATGAAGAAGATGAGTTATATATGTTGCCCCTATGTACCATGATGATTAGGGGAAGCGACAGGTAAAAGATGAACTCATCGACCATGCCATTCAAAACCAGTCCTCCACTAACATTCCTCTCAAAACCTTAGTCAAAGAATATGAAAGCCAACCTTGGATGGAAGTACACTCAGTTGAGTCAACCTTTGAATCCACCAAGGCTATTGATTTTGGCCCATATAGATCTCTGAAAATCAACCCAAACCTCTCGAATAAAGAAGAGAAGCAGTTGTGCCATATTTTGAAAGAGAATCTAGATGCATTTTCTTGGGATTACAAAGACATGAAATTGGTGCACCCTTTAGTGTGAAAACATCATATTTACATCAAAGAAGGATGCAAGCCCGTGAGACAACCCCAAATAACGATGAACCCATGCTATGAAGGGCATAGACAAAGAAGAGTTGCAGAAACTATTGGATGAAGGGTTCATATATCCTATATCCGACAGTGAGTGGGTATCTCCTCTTGTATTAGTCCCAAAGAAGAATGGGAAGTGGTGAATGTGTGTTGATTATCGAGAACTTAACAAAGCCACCAAGAAATACCATTTCCCTTTGCCCTTTATAGACGAAGTCCTAGATGGCCTTATAGGTAAGAATTTATTTTTCTTCTTAGATGGGTTCAGTGGGTACAATCAGATTCAAATGAGCCCTGAAGACCAGGATAAGACTACTTTCACCTGCCCTTGAGGTACCTTTCCTTATAGATTCCTACCCTTTGGGTTTTACAATGCCCCAGCTACCTTCCAAAGAGTTGTCCTGAGCATCTTTTCTGAGTTACTCCATGACTTTGTCAAAATATACATGGATTATTTCACACCATATGGGGATGACTTCCAGGAAGCTCTCTCTAATTTGGGTAAAGCAATAACAAGGTGCATTGAGATGCATCTCTCCTTGAGCCCAGAAAAGTGTGAATTCCTTAAGTAAGAAGGAGTTGTATTAGGACACTCCATATCCCAAAGTAGCAATACAAGTAGACCCGAACAGAATCACTATCATCAAAAGGGTACCTGCTCCTCAAAAGCAAAAGGATGTCTGAATTTTCTTAGCCTTAGTTGGTTACTATAGAAGGCTCATCAAATATTTTAGCAAGTTGGCTTCGCCATTATTTGGGTTATTGGCCAAAGATTCTGATTTTATTTTGTTTGGTCCTTGTCAAGAGGCTTTCGAGATTATTAAGATAAAACTGACTACTGCCCCCATCCTCCGAGGTCCAAATTGGACTATGCCTTTCCACATCCACACTGATGCATCCGAAAAAGCTGTAGGGGAAACATTAAGACAATTAGAGGACAAAATCCCTTATGTCATTTATTTTATCAGCAAGAATTTGTCAAAGGCCGAGCTGAATTATAATATTACTGAGAAGGAGATGTTAGCCATTTTCCATTATTTGAACAAGTTCAGGCATTATTTAACTAGATATTAGACCTTTGTTCACACTAACCATGCAGCCATCAAGTATTTAATGAAAAAACTAGATGTTAATGCTAGAATAATTATATGGTTGTTACTTTTGCAGCAATTTTATTTGACTATTGTTGATAAACCTAGAAAGGAGAATGTTGTTGTAGATTTTTTGTCCAGTTTAGCTCTCCCTGTAGGTGAAGAAGGAATGTTGGATGACCAGCTGCCCGATGAACACCTATTTTCTATATCAGCACCCTCACCATGTTTTGTTGATATAGCCAACTACTTGGTTGCTGGAAAACTCCCTCCTAATATTTCATTCAGGTAGAGGAGCAGAATCATCAGAAAAGGCGCCCCTTTCACATGGATTTGGGGGAACCTTTTCAAGTTAGGCCCTTATCAAATCATAAGGATATATGTGAGGGAGGAGAAGTTTTTTATATCCTCTCTGCATGTCATGACAACCCATGTGGAGGCCACTTTGTTGCAAAGAGAACTACTTACAAATTTTTGCAGGCAGGATACTATTGGCCTGCCCTTCACCAAGATTCCAAAAGATACACCAGAAGGTGTGACCAGTGCCAGAGGATGGGGAAACCCACACAAAGGGATGAAATTCCTTTACACCCTCAGGTGGCTCTTGATCCATTTAACAAGTGGGGCATGGACATTGTTGGACCTATCGATCCACCATACGGACACAAGAAGTATATCATAGTCTACACTGATTACCTAATAAAGTGGGCTGAAACAAAAGCAGTGAGGGTAGCAACCGAGGAGAAAGTAGCATAATTTATGAGGGAGAATTTGTCTTACAAGTTTGGATACCCCAGATAAATATTCACTAATCAGGGAGCACAATTCACCTCTCACATCATTGAGAATATTTTGAGGAAGCACAATATTAACCATATAACTTCTACTGCATATCACCCTCAGGTGAATGGCCAAGTAGAAGTAACTAACAGAGCTTTAGAGGGCATCCTCACCAAGGTTGTGAGCGGCAGTAGAAAATATTGGGCAGACAAATTGGTAGAACCTACTTAGGCCTACAATACTACTTGGAAGACAACAACATGATTCACTCCTTATGAACTATTCTATGGTAAGAAGGCTCTACTTTTAGTTGAGTTTGAATTCAACACCTTAAGAGTGGCATTTGAAATAAATCTAGATCTATCGAATGCCCAAAAAGAGAGGTTGATGCAACTAAATGGATTGGATGAGTTCAGAATGCAAGCATTTCTTCACACGAAGGTAGTTCAGCTACAAAGGAAGGTCTGGCATGACAAGAAAATCAAAGAAAAGACCTTCCAAGAAGGAGATTGGGCGTTGTTGTATGATTCAAGGTTTAAATATTTCAAAGGAAAGTTGATTACAAGATGGTTGGGACCTTACACAGTGGAAAAATGTTTTGATAATGGCGCAGTTCAAATCGGAACCATAGATGAGGAAGGAATTCCCTTGTTTGTCAATGGTCACAGAATTAAAATTTACAATAAGCCTTTGTCAAAGTAAGAGTTCATAAATTCAATAAGAATAGAGGTGTATGTGATGGGGAACTCCATATTTTTCCACACCTCCTGAAAGAAAAAATAAAAAGATAAAAATAATAAAGATCCATGGGTGAAAACCTATCTGAGGCACCTAATTCAAGCTTGTGGGCTGAAACCCTCAATGGAGGAAACTCACTTGCTCAAAAAAAAAGGAAAAAAGAGAATAAAGATCCATGGGTGAAAACCTCTCTTAGGCGCCCAAGGCAAGTGTGTGGGTTGAAAACCTCCATGGAGGCAGCCCACTTGCTTTCCAAAAAAAAAAAAAAAGGATAAATCACATCTGCATCTCTGTGTTTTTTGTGTTTTCTAATTTTTCATGTAATTAATGGTTTTTGGAAACATAGGGAAGAATTCATCTTCTTTTCTCTCATGTTTTACCATCCATCCTGTCATTCACTCCATTCATTATTGTAACCTCCTCCATCACCCACATGCACCACATTCCTCCATTCTTGAGCACAATGTAGCAAGGAAAGAAAAACACATACTGCTACAGACATTAGGGAATTCCTACAGAGAAGAAATTTGTTCTTGAATAGAAATAAAAGCAAGGGAGGAAAGATAAGAGTGCCACCCATGGCATCTATAGCACCCCTATGCAACGTCTACAAGGGGAAGAAACAATAAGGACAGATCAGCATCTCACTCAGAGAGTTGCTCATTCAGTGAGCTACTCACTCAGAGAACAAAGAAAAGTGATGAATGCATCATTTAAAATTCTTGTCTCCTCAATCGAGCTCCAGCAAACACCTTAGAAACAAAAGGTAAACTCAAGTATAACTTCTCACCCCTTGCTACGCATCCATAATAGCCAAAAATAATTAAATTTGTAGACTTAGATTTTAAGGGGCAGAAATGTGGCCAATTAGCTTGGCAACCATCGTGAAGTATAACTAGGGAGAACTACAAAGTCACGTCACCTAGGCATGCAAAAGAAAATAATTTCAATCAAGTGGAGTTGAGGAGAACGAGGGGAGGAAACACGTAGTCCATCATGAATTAACGGGGAGAAGGAAACAACAGTCTCTAACGAAAACTAGATCTAAGGCCGAGTTACATAAGCACTCCAGAAGTAGTTGTGTAGTCTAATAGAAAGAAGGCTTGTCTCATCCAAACCAGTAAATTAAAAAAAAAAAAATTAAGGGGAGAGAGACAGACGAAAGCCCGCAACGCAACAACAGTGAGCCTTAGCCACGTATTTTGGGACAACATGCAGTGGCAATAGCATAATAGTGTCACCCTACCCATGGCCTAGTCCTCTTTCACAAACATGAGAAGGGAAGCTTTTATAGCAACCTAAACAAGGTTGAAATCCACTTCTATACTTATAGAAGAAGAAGAAGAACCAGAAAAGGAAGAATAACTAGCAAAAGAAGAAGAGCTAGAAGAGGACCAAGAAGAAGAAGAGGAAGAGCCAAAGGGCCAAGGAAAAATACAAGAGTTGGCCATAGAAGTCATAGAGATAGCAGAAATTGGGCAAGAATCAGACTCACAACACAGCACCACATCCCCTCAATACAAAGAGGTAGTTGCCACCTTAGCTCCTCTGAGTGCAAAGAGAAAAAGGAATACCTCTATGTATTTCAGAGCTAACAAGAGTTAGAGGATGAGTCAGAGAGAGCCAGAAATTCCTCCCATGAGCCCAATTATCATTGAAGAATCACCAAGGGAGGAGGTAAGAATTGAAGAAACGGTTATGTAGGAGAAACTGTAGAAGGCATAGGTGGAGAATGTAGCACTGAAGGAGAAATTGTGGTAAAAAGAGGAGCAGGTAGCCACCCTGGCAGACTTATGCATAGAATCCCTTCAGCACAGATTCCCTTATGACTCATATGTTGTGTACCTCAAGGAGCAATGGTTTCTATTTCAAATCAAAACTCTAGCCTCCCATGGATCATTACCTTTCCAATATTGTAGGCAATTCATGAATTTCTACTAGCAAGCTAACATGGCTGATCAGGAAAGGATGGTAGAGTTTTATGTGCATAACCTTGTGCTGAAAAATATGGATATTTGGGACCCCAATCCTATAATGGGGGATATGCAATTAATGGCTCTAGAATCTTGGATGGTGAATGAGGACACTAGAGAAAAAGAGATATTGAAGGTAATGGGAAAAAGAAATAGAGAACCCTTATATATCAGACCAGAAATTTTCATCCCAAGAGGAGTCATCCTTAACCATCGAGAGATTGAAAGGGACCCTGCACTGGTTGAAAGCTACCTTCAGACTCAAAACCAGGTGATAGGCCACTTTGATGATGTTTATAGGCAGATATAATATGAGTGTATTATGGTCAGCCATAGGAGATGCAACAACCTCCCTCACAGCCTCAAGAACAGGGAGTACCATACTCCAGAAAGACTGTGGGGTGCATTGGAAAGGGCACCATTATACAAGAGGGCCATGTAGGCCAAAAATATCCAATGGTTGGGACTAAAGCTCAACCCACCTTTGTTGTTGGGGTTGAATGATGAAAAGGACACAGATGCACAAGATAGAGAATGGGAGAGTGCAGAAAATAATAATGGTTTTTACCCCCTTGGTGAAGCTCCCACACTTCTTCCTCAAGAAATCAGGGGGGCTATCAAAGCCTTGAAGGAAATGCAGGAGGAGGATTAGTTGCTTAGAGGATGAGAAACCATTCAGTACAGGGGTGATGATGAGCTCCATAATTATACATATTTGGAGGGGTTAATGGTAATATTTTTTCCTTCTTAGATCTCTTTTTCTTGCATTTTTATTATTATTTGGTTTTGTGATGGTAGTATAGGTGGTGATTAAGGCTAACATACTCCAAGTGCCTAATATGAGGTTGAGTGCAGAAAATTATGATTTATTAAGAATTTTTATAAGGATTTTATCATAAAGACTTGGAGGAGACAATAAGGAGAAATTATTGGAGGATTGTCCACCCTCCTTGACTCTCAAAGGCAGCCAAAGGATCCCAAATATTCTCTCCAGCAATTTTAATTTCAAAGGCAGCCAAAGGATCCCCAAGGATTCTCTCCAGCAATTCGAATCCTAGGGGCAGCCAAGCACTCAATATTTTTTTAATTGGAGTCAAGTGGACTCAATCACTATTTTCTAGGGAGTTGTTGGTAGTCGCCCTATAGAATAAATAGAGCAAAGATAGAGCTCGTAAGAGTTATTAAATTCCAATCGATTCTAGTTGAAACTTTGTTGCAAGATATTGAGCTTTTATTATTTTACTTAGTGATCAAACTTTTAGAGATGTACGAGGTTATTCTTTTATGAAATGAGTAGACTGGTTTCATTCGACTAATTTAAGTTCAGAGAGCTAGGCTCGTGGGTTAGGGCCAAATCCATGTGCCTCAGCTTCTTTGTCATTACTATCTTTTACTTTCTGTCATTTAGCTAGTTTTCTTCTGCCATTTAGTTAGATCTAATTTTAATAGTTTTATTTTTGCTTCCGGTGTGTTGTTGTAGTTCATTTTCTTTTGAGTAGTAGAATAGAGGAAAAACTCCAAAATTTGTGGTAAAGCCTCCCCCTCTCATCTCTGTCAATAGATTTCAAGCAGGGTAGACCATCCCACAGGCCAAAAACTGCTTTATGTTTGAGTTTAGGGAAGAAACTGCATTACCAAGTCTGAGTCTCTCTTTCACTATTGTTATCATGCATTTTTGTCTGATGTCCGTGCATGAATCCGCAGGTGTGTTACACTTCTGAGCATTGCTAGTGCGCCTCCATTCCCTCCTGTTTTTTGCTTCTTTTTACTGTTGCACCCTACCTTTTTCTCTAAACTCATTTAACCCCTTCAGCCGCATTATTCCTTTGTTTTGTTGTTTACGGTTACCTTACCCTTTTTAATGCAGAACACATAAAAACCATTCAAAAACCATCAAAAACTCGACCTCCGCCTTCCTCCTCGAAATCCCCACTACCGTACTTCTCATTTTGCACTCTGCATGGTTTATGTTGTTCCCATTAACACTTACCACTTCCCAACATCGATTGCAATATTCACCGCATTGCAAATCACTCACCGCAATCATTTCCTTTGTTTCCTTCAACACTTACCACTTCCAAACGTTGACATGATATTGTCGCCACATTGCAGATCACTCATCGCAACCCGCAAAATTTCCCTGTTTCTATTAACACTTATCGCTTTTGAATGCCAATTGCGATATCCGCCCCACCTCCATGTTACCACTCCGCATTGCACATCGCAGATCTCATTTTTTTTGTTCTTTTCTTTAACACTTACTGCTCCTATAGGCCGATTGTGACATTGCGATCGCACTCCGCCTCCGGTCCCACTGCCACGTCACCCATCGCAAATCGCACTTTGCAAGACTTACCTCATCGCAATTCTCTCTCGCTCCCGGATGACCTTTCTGCTATCGCTTTACTTTTGTGATATTGCTATTTCGACATCACATATCGTAACCTTTGCCTCCATCGCATCTCCGCCATCACATATTTCATATTATTCCTCTCCAAAGTCATTTATTCACCATATTATAAGGTTTTATAAGGTTTAAATCCTCGCTTTCCACTTCTAAGCCTTGTTTCATGTGTTAAGCCCTCCATTAGCCTCTTTATCCCTTTTTCCTTCCTCCAAGCTGTAAAATAAACACCTTTTCTCAATCATAATTAAGTCATGGATATTTTAGCTGCATGGAGAGAAGCATGGTAGATAGAGCATAAGATAAGTAGGGTGTGTTTAGACAATTTTCCAATGTTAAGTGCAATTGAAATTAGTTTCCTTTCTCCAATTTCTTTTCAGTAGTTTCATTTTTTTTTATTTCTATCATTTCCTTTCTGCAAATTAAATTAATTTCATTCTTCTCATTTCTTTTCAGCAATTTATTTTAGTTTCCTTTCTTTCATTCCCTTCCAGCAATTTACTTTCCAGTTCTTATCATAGTTAAAAAAATAGCACCATTTCGTAAAGTAGAAGAGGATGATATAAAAATATTGCATCTGTTGTGTATATATCACTGTCACCTTCAAGTTTGTATGAACCCCAGGTTGATAAAGTAAAGTAGGGCAGCCCCTAGGAGTTGCAGCACTCTTAGTGCAATACCAAGGCTCACCAAACTGCTCATAATTACTGATTAATTTATGAATAATGAAGTAATGATGCACTGATTGACGCTAAAAATATGATGAAATTAATGATCAGATAGTTTATCTTGATATACGTGGTTTTCTTTAATGATAATAGCGTACATACACTAGTTTCCTTTATAACAGTACTGTATACAAATTAGAATAAGAAATTGGAAATTGAAGTGTGTAAAATATTGATTCACCCGCCCCTCTCAGTGTTTTTCCTAATAGAGTTCCTTTATAAACAACATCAAATAACCTTCAATACTAGGATTTGTATATTTTTATATCTAACAGGGTTCTTAGGAACTTTTAATTTTATAGGCTTCCAGATTACAATGTGGGCATATATTAGTTGGAGATAGACTTTAAGATAAATGATTTATTTGATATACAATGTCATTTTGTTTCTTGCAATCCAAATTTCAAATTTTTGAACTTATAATACAAGGCCATGCCTTGTGAGCTATCACTTATTTGTCCCTATCCCATATCTTAAAATATATTTCAAATTACTAACCTTTCCATTTTACTTTAGTATAATCTAACGCCAATGCCTTTTTTTGTATGTGGCTCATGGACCCTAAAGATCAATGACCACTAAATCTTAGAAATAATTATACCAGTTATATCCACCCAAAAGGATCACTTCTTTCCAACTCAATCACAAATCTTGACCCTAAGAGTGTCAATAGAATTAGCCCCGTGATCTCTCAATATAAAAGGTGTTTTAACTATGGGGACTCAACCAATTGAGCTAACCCTTAGGGCTTATTTAAATCCATTGCATTATTTTGTACTTCTCTCACATATGGATAATAAACTAGTAGGTGGTTTGTAGTTTCCTATTTGATCTTGCACATAATACATCTACTTAGACCCTACCATGATCTCTTCTACTAGTTTTCCTGGATTAGAATTCTATTAGAAAAAGGAAACAACAAAAATACTTGTTTTTAGTGGGTTATTCAACTTCCATTTATGTTTCCAACATCAGTATCATCTTATATTTAATCCTCCATATTATCCATATATCCCAAATTTTTTGTATATATTTTAGTTGTTTTTTCTTAGAACATAGTAGTTTTTCATCCTTAATTCTAATTTCCTCGCATTTTAAACTAAAAATGAATTTATTCCATTATTTTTTTGTGTTTTCCTAAAATTCAAATTGTAAGGTAAATTTCCACCCTTCATTCTCTATTTTACTAGAGTATAAATTAGATACATCTAAGAAGTGGAAGATTCCCAAACTATTAAGGTGTTGTTTAAAGGAACTTATGGTATAAAACTTCCTAAGAAATTTTTGTAGATGAAAATGGTCTCATGGCTAGAGCAGACCATTAATTGTTCGTAAATTTAAAGAATAATGAAGAAATTTCCCTAAAGTATTGTAGAACAATTTTAGCATAACTACTAGTTAGTTATGAGGGACGCACCTATTTTGAATAGCTGGTAAGAGATAAGCCTCACAATTTTCCCATGCTACATTCATCCTTGCTCTAATTCAAACTCACAAACCTACAAATAATGAAGAAAATATTGTTATAGAATAATTTTCCACCCATGCACATACTGTGACCTTATCTACCATTCCTTGAATTTTGTAAACATTCTTAATCCCTAGAAATCTTCAAAATATCATCTTTATATTCGTATGCATGCCTCACCTAAAATAAAAATGCATATGTATGACTTTCCTCTAAAGACAAAAAAAAATACATATACAATTTCTACTTAAGAAACTCATATATATCTACACATTAAACTAAAAGAAAATAAATTTGCATACCATAACATGCTTTAAGGTGGCGTTTATAGGTTTTACAAAGGATTCACCTCCTATAGCTTCTTCCTAACAATCCCAATTTATAGGATTATATAAATTGGCTTATGTAGGAGCACAAGGGAGAGAGAATTGTAGTACCCTTACTTTGGTGAAATCCTTTTTGCAAGTCGATTCTATATTCTTAATATTTTAAGTTCCCCATCATATTCAGAAACTCTTTTTTCTAAAGTCTCTTTCATCCTCTTGCATTGGAAAAATATCCTTTCTCTTTCAAATTTTTTTGTTTAAAAGAGGAGATGAGTGGTGTTGAATTTCAGTGCCCTAGGATAGAGGAATCAAGAATGTGGTTTTGCATATTGTTGAGAAAAATGAATCATGTAATACATTTTCATGTACATTTTGTTTTGATATAATAGGGAGCTCACACCATTCCTATCCCTATCCAATTGTAATATTCTTTTATTACTCATTAATGAATTGGTTACATATATTTGTTGGATTTCAAATATTTAGAATATTTAATGTTTATCATTAGATTACTTTCACTTGTCGCTTGTTCTTTTTATGTGTATATTTGCAAGAAATGTTGAGAACAAGGATTTAGGAGAAAGAAGACTCTTTACCTGGGATGTTCTCCAACCAATTAAAGTCAAATAATTCCTTTGTTTTCCTTTTGATTATTTATAATGTTAACCCCTTATCTCTTTTTCTAGTGTAGTTCTATTTTTTCTCTCCCTTTCACTCTATTTTGATTACAACCATTGTTATAGGATTAATTTCCACAAATAGAATTGGTGACAATACTAGGGATATAAAAATTGAAGTTTTTCTCTTACATATACCATTTGTTCTTGCATATTGTTCTATCTTTCTTTCATATTTGTTTCAAGATATACCTTGAATTTTCAATCTTTTATGCAAAATTTTTCTTTCTCTTCTAGAGTTAGCTTTGAACATTGCACCACTTATCTATAAATGTTATTTTTTGTGAACAAACCTACACATATAAGCCTATTTCCTTTAGCAAAAGCACATATATATGTGCATTTCCTTAGTTATAGTTGTGTGTATATCTTGTAATGGTAAATTCCACCATTATGGAATTAGTAGGATTTCTTGTTTATATTGCTATTGTTTGTGATACATTAGGTGCATTAATATTCATTTGAAATAAAAAAACAAAAAATAGCATTCTATTTGCGTCGGTAACTTTTCTTTCAATATGGGTAGGAATTATTCATGTTTTATGATTGCCTAAAACTGAATTCATTGAAGGATATTTGTGGATTTTTATTTCATAGTATTCCTTTGATTTCCTCGCTTTAGTCTCAAAACACCATAACTTGCATGATCTTGATTGGATCAATATATTATTTTTCATCCATATTGATGTTTTAAAGTGGGAAAAATGGAAGAATTAGAACATGTGACCCTTTTTATCGATGGGTCCCAGTTTGGTGAATTAGGGTATGAAATTTCCATAAGTTGTTTGAGGCTTTAAATGGAATGTTTTGGGGGTAAAAATTTGTTTCTTAATGGCCACACTCCCTAGAACTATTCTAAATTCAAATTCCTTTCCAAGGACATGAGAAATACCTCAAACAGAATTCATATCCAAAAGTTATGCCACCCAGAAGTTGAGCTTCTTTTTTTGATCACCATGATTATTAAGGATGCCATATCAATTGCCATTATTCATGGAAAAGGGGAGAAAAATGTGATCATGATGAAGACTCTAGAACTTCAATATTGTAACTCTAGTTAAGAGTCAAAGGAGTCAAACTTAAACACTAGTAAGTTATTAGGTTATGTTATAATCAAACCACTAGAAGGAAAAGGGGTTCCACTCTATGGAAATGCATTTTTTTCCATAGATGAGTATAGTAGAAAAGAGTGGATAGAGAGAGACAGAGAGAAATATAAAATAGATAAGGGTTGTGTACTATATCATCTCACATGCCAAAAGTCTCACTCCTTGCACTTGTGTCCATTTCCATTACGAGAAAAATAAAGCAAAGCATCCTCACCTTCCATTTCGGTTTTCTCTCATAAGGGTTTCCCGTATCATATCTTGTTTTCAAATTTTCTTGTGAGTTTTATTTCATTGTTTGATTTCCATATTGTATCCATTTCATGCATGATCATTACATAGTAATTAAAAAATCAAATAATCTAAGTAAAAAATTAACCCTCATAGTATATTTTTTGGATTTTCAAATATATTTTAGTAGATATATTCTAAAAAACTCTCCAATGGAATCTACATGAAAATTTACAGTTCATCTTGGTATCAAATTAGGTGTATTTGGTTATTTTATGGGAATTCGCAAGGGATCCAAATCAATTAAATAAGAAATTCGTAAAACCAATCCATGGCCAATGAATCTATTCATAACCCTCGATATGTAGCAAAGGAGAAGTTCTCAAGGCTAGAAGAATAAGTCTTAGATATCATATATAATAAGAATATCCTTATGGTGGATTTGGAAAATAATTTTGGAATCAGATAATGATGGAGTTTCCAATGCATAGGTGAGATTAGAGGGGAAATTGGGGGATCGAGAAGAACTAGAGAAGGAGTCTAGGAAATAACTTAAAAAGAAAAAACCCATTTCAAATGTCATGAATCATTTATAGTCCCTAATAAATATGGAACTGAAGGTCGACATCAAGCCATGTCAAGGTAAGATTGATTCTTTGAAGAGTAGTCACTAGTTGTAGTAGTTGGAGGTTTGTTTTAGTGTTCATCAAATAGAGGAATAATAGAAAATTCCATTTTCTCATATAAAGTTAGAGGGTTTTTCCTTGACCTAATGGGAATTCCAAATGGGAACCCTAATATAGGAGGTATATCCTCCAGTGACTAAGCAGCAATATTTCAAAACTCTTGTAAATTCATAGTTCTCTTGTATTGGGTATGTAGAGGACCTATGGATCCAATTGTATTACTTCAAGAATAGACAAGGGCACATTTTATAGGAGTATAAAATGGAATTTAGGAAGATTTTAATCATTTTATTTATCCCTAAATAAACCATATGTATTCCTTAAGTATATGGGGTTCTACATAGCCATTTTCAAAAGAAAGTGATGTTGCTCAAACCCAAAATGGTGAATGAGGCTTGTATATAGGAATAATGTATAAATTATACAAGCATATGTATATCAATGGATTAAATCCGATCTAAAAATGTATTAAAGATAGATACTGAATCCTTCTACAAATCAATTGCTAAAATTAAACACAATCGCCAATCACATTAAGCAAAGAAAGAATCAAATCAAACCACAACACAAATAATTTCTCGGGGAAAGCTTGCTGCTCAAAACCCCTCTATATTCTATTGTATATTCATCATGGAACCATGAAACAATTAAAATTCACTCTTCTCACAAGATTCTCCTACACTCCCACAGCTGTCTCACATTATCGTGGACAAAACTGGCCAACACTCAGCCAATTCTCAGCCTCTAAACAGCCTACCTTCCTTCCACAATTCCTGATGAATGAAATCCCTATTATTTTGGAATTTTTGCCTTCCAAAATTGCACAAGGATCATGGACAATCTAATGTATGTCTGGTTGCATGCAGGCAACCTAATAATCACACAACTGATAGTTAACATCCCCTTAACCTTTGTCTCAACTGGGTCTCCACTAGAACTGACATGCATGCAGCTATTAATAGTAAATCATTAGTTGCATGTCAGATCATTGATTGTGAATTAAATAATATTTAATTCACTTGCTCTCTCAGTAGTGCAACAAACGGTTACAAGTAGTTCAACTGACTCTAACTCACCTGACTAAGTTGACTGATTACTCATGCATTAAACTAATGCACCAACTGCAATTCGAACTCCATAAATAATAGAATTACTCTACATGCCTCACCAACCACCCTTAACTCGAAATACATGAGCTAACTAAGATTATCAAACTCAGTTAACAATTACAAGTGATGATGAGATAAGATTACATTTTATTGTCTAATTTAATTAAGGGGAAATTAAATTAGACATTGCACCAAATTAATTAATTAATTTGGCCTTCACACTAATGTATCACTAGGACCTGTTGGTCCCATACTAGTGTGTGTGCTACAATTTCTTGTTGGACGTCAACACATAATATCGAGAAAACATAGGACAAAATAAATCGAAATCGAGTGGGTCAAAGTAGAAGCAATACCAAGAGGCATCCAAGGAGGGGAGTTGTAGAAATTTGAATAACTGATATGTTATCCACCGAGATTCTCCTGATCACACACTATTTTATCTTCATGCACAATACAGAATAACTCTACCATTGATCATCACATGCGGAAATAAAATCAATTGCATGCACTCATTAAAACCATAAAAATTCACATATATGAACACAGTATTTAATGGGAAAGCTTAAAGCTAAAAACCCCCAACTATATGTATATTATATATGTCATAGAGATCATGTAACAATCATTATACAAAGCTCCTCACAAGCTCTCAGTATAATCTCCACTTGCTACACACTAATCAAGCTAGATCTAGCAAAACACATGCTCCAATCTCTGTTATACTTGATAGCCTCGCTCTCTCTCTACCGTGCAATCCTACTGTGCAATCCCTACCGGAGAATGCCTCTTGACCCTACTGGAGAATGCCTATTGATGAGAATTAATTACCCCAGCCTTGCTCATGTAGTCTTTATAGGCATCTCTACTAAGTGTTGGATGCAAACCATGCATCACTATAGTCACAACTGATAGTCACACTGCTCTTTCACCTATCTCTTCACTGGTCTCCACTGAAACTGTCCATGCACTGGAGTTAACTAATGTATTCTTTAGTTGATTAATGAGTTTATAATTAGTGAATTAATTAACTAATTAATTCACTCCACTTTCACTAGTGTATCAATCAGTTAGACTAGATACAACTAGCTCAACTATGTTTAACTAAGTTAAACTGAACACAACTCCACCAACTACCTCAATAACTCCACCAAACTCTGTCACATGAGTTCTAATTGAAGTCTCCATGCAATAGCTCCACTTAACCCTCAGGAATAGTGTAATTCCTTCTGTCAGCTCCTGTGCCACATCTGTGCACTTAATTTAAGTGCTCCAAGAGAATAAGATAATGTTTAGAGTCCAAATATTATTAAGAGCTAATAATATTTGACATATCTATTTTTAGACTGGCAATCTAAAAATAGATTCCGCCCAATATGTCTAAAAATAGAAATCCATATATTTTTCCAACTTGATCAACCATCCACAAATAACATCCCGCAACTCATAGAATATGATCCATATGTCTAAAAATAGACATAGTCTAAAAATAGACTTTGCGACAAAAATCACCTGTGTGGGCCCCACCTAGTTTAGGTGATTAATTTCCAAATAGGATCAGGAATGATGTTTCAGGAAGCCTCCTTCACTGTTTCTTGTTGCAATCTTCAACAGGAAGAAGAAGTGGAAAGGAATAAAAGAAAAAATATAGCAACCATAGGACATTAGTGCAAATATTCCAACAACCACTATAACCACTATAACATTTATGGTCATGCAAAGGAAAGGTGCTAAAAGTTGCATCCAAATCTCAACTTGAAGAACCAAAAGAAAGATTCTAAGAAGAAAAATATCATTGCCATAAATTCAAGCAATTAGGCCGAAAGTATATTATAGGTGGATGATAATATTGTCTTTACATTATTCGAGAAGGGTCTATTGTAGCTACTACAACCCCCTCAAAAATTTTACCCTATACCAAATTTCAGAGCCTTCCTTGGTCTTGTTCATTACTATCGCAAGATTTGAAGTTCATTTTATTAGTTTTCTTAAAGTGTTGTGATCCCTTTGGCAAGTTTGGAAAAGTGACGTCTTTAGGCATGTTAGTTGTCATATTGTATGTATAAGCTTGTTCTAGTTGTTTCAAGAGGTCACCTTTGTGAAAATGAGTTGTTATAACCTTGTAAGTACATGTCACACTCATTTAAAAAGTTTTGAGCACCATCACACAAGTGTCATCACGGTCATCGGAAAGTGTATCGTTGGTACCGCACTTGTCATAACCGGTCAAAAAACTGTCACACAGAGGGAAAAAAAATTGTATGTCAGGAATGATCTATGTTTTTTTTTTCATAAAATATGCTAAGTGTGTGATCATAGTCAAAGTTCATTACTGTTCACACCGATCTCATCAGTCTCGCACTTAGTCATTTTTCTGAAAACTTCCTGACCGAGCAACTTAGCTTCACCCGACCTCCCCTGATTTTCACATTGCGCAGTCTCGGCCCTCTAGCTATGACCTTAATGCTTGGCATTGTGCAGTGCGAAGTATCTGCTGCCTAGGACTGCTCCATTGTGCAGTGCGAAGTACCTGCCTCCCAAGACTGCTCCATTGTGTAGTTTTTGTGACCAAGCCTTGACCTTGACCTTCGGAATTGCGCAGTCATGGCCTCCAACCCATATTGAACTACAGAATTTGCAACCTCAAGCCTCAAGATCATCCCCTGAGCCCTTAAACTATGCATTGCGTAGTCACCCAATGTTCCTTGACTCCCAGAACTATGCAGTAAGATCTCCCAATGCCCATCCTTCCAGCCTATCTTACTAGCTCTGGAAATTGTGTATTCATGTCCCTTAGCCCAACTTGAACTATGCACTGCGTAATATCAAGCCTCAGGGTTTCCCCTTGCTTGCCTAAATTATGCAACTGCACAGTCACTCAGCCTCCTTGTCCAATTTGTCACTTGTTTCGAGCTCATTTCACAGATCAGAATGCGTCATCTTAGGCTAGGGATTTTCGGATTGATGTCATCCCGTGAAGAGTGAATTTTAGGAACAAGTACTCTATCATGTCATGGTGAGATGATGAAAGAAGAGAAGAAGAAGCGAATCATTCTCAAAGACACCCTTGTATCTGAACTCACAAGATGATTGATCAATAGAAAGCGAAAGGACACTACTTTGCAACCACTATCCAAGACCTGAGATCATTGAAGACTCCTTATCACCAAGGCTTGCAGAGCTGGAAATCCTAAGCTCTTTCATAAAGAAACTCAACTCTCAGTAGCAACAATGGATTTACATTTCCATGTCATCAAGAAATCCATGTCAGCAGTGTCATTTCATTTCATGTCATGAGTGGTCATATGCCACATCACTATTGTACACCATGTCTATTATAATCAAAATGTATTTTAAATTTGAAGTCCAAAGGACACACATGAATGTAAAGATTCATGTAAGTTGAAAATTTATGGGAATTCAAACAGTCATGAGGGTAGTCAAAGAGTCACCCTTGGTT
Organism: Pinus albicaulis; assembly: GCA_034641835.2. NCBI lineage: Eukaryota > Viridiplantae > Streptophyta > Pinopsida > Pinales > Pinaceae > Pinus > Pinus albicaulis. Next base: position 816,504,682 of record CM076578.1, on the reverse strand, counting down.
ATATATACTCCCTCATTGTATGAGCAAAGGACTTTTCACCTTGGCTCCAATATCAAAGCATTTAAGAGATAATCTAATTCTTTTGTGGAGCAAGGAGTGGCTCCAACACTCCACTAATGGAGCTAGTGATGTTCATTGTACATGTGTCTTGGAAAATTTACTTAAAAAATCCTTCCGAGGTCAGCATGTTCTTCATGCGTGGACTATGAATGTTTGTAATATTATGCTACGGATGTTTGTATTTCATGTTTTCTTTCACATGTGCTAAGATAGTTGAACTATTTCGATTATTTTAGTACTTATCAAGTTGTTGAGAATACGTTGTAATGGTATTTTTTTCCCCATCCTTATGGACTATTCCACAAGATATTAGGCATATATTTCCCAATTGTTGGTTGTAATGACTATCACATCCCTTGTGGACTACTCTGTTGGATGTTAGACGGGTCCTTCGGTTCACGTGTGTCTCTTCCTGGGTGGTACTATTACCTCTCTCTTAGAGGCTCACTTTTCTCTCTCCCCCCGTAGTAGAAGAACCTTGGCATACTTGAAATTGGGCATTCACCAGGCACACCCCACTTGCTTTCCAAAAGTACATATGCATCCCTCTCTCTTGCTAACAATTAGAGCTGAGGAAAATATTTAATAATATGGAAATCAGGCCTTTATTCTCGATGGGATTCCTACACCAAATGGTGTAAGGTATAATTGGTACTTCATATTAGGGAGATCCCCTGAATGTTGGCAGGTCCAGTATCGTCAACATTTTTGGTGCTAGGAGGGAAGCCAGTATTTTATGGTTGATAAACCCACCAACCACAACATCTCATCTTTTGATCAAGGAAAAAATGTTCACTACACCTCCCCTACTCATGTTTCTGAAGTTGGTGACTCTTTCCAACCGTAGCTCACTCGAACTTTTGAAATCCCATACAATAAACTTCGGGCTATCCATCTTATAACTTGTCAATTCACAAAATCAATTGGATTTATCCCGAGAGTACTCAGTCTTCCATATTCTGCAAAGAAGAACAAAACCAATCCTACTAGGATAGTGGTTTCCTCTCTTAAAGACATAGTTCTTTCCACCCTTGAAGAGTTAGGAGACTCTATGGAAAATGTAGAAGAACGTCCAATTTTCAGTGGTGGCAATGGGGATAAACACGTACTCTCAGGAATAAATTTCCACGGGTTGGGCTTAGGAAGAAGAAGAAGAGCCATCAGAATATGAAAAGTAAGGGGAGAAGAGCGAAGAAGAAGACATGGCAGACCAATATTTGGATTGGATGACTCAGGGCCCACTTGCACTTTTGGGTGTGTTGCATAAGATGTTGAAGCATTCAGAGAAGCTCTTAACGAAGTATGATCTTGATAAAATAGTGAAGGTTGAAGACCATATGGACAACTTTACCTACATCTGCAAACACTTGAGGTAGGTCACAATTATGTTGTATGTAGAATTTTCCCATGTAACTTAGAAGCTACAGCAGTTGTATCACAACCTTTCAATGAACTCCATCCAAAATCGGAGGGGGTTTAAGAAAATGTTCCTTGAAAAATTTGTTGATGATAAGACTCCCTCCATGTTATTGAAAGAGTTGGGTAATCTAAATATGGAGCAAAAAGAGAAATTGAAAGACTTCAATCAGAGGTTCAATCACATCTTAAACAAATTTCTAAAAGATACAAAACCTCATGACTCCATCACCATAGATTACTACACTTATGCCTTGTCAACGATAATTGCATAGTTCTTGAAATGAATTTCAAAACTATCACTAATGGAAAACTATGAAGAGGCTATTGTGGTTGAGAAGGACTTGCATGAAATTGGATTCATCTCAGATGATGAACCAAAAAATGACTCCAAAGACACAGTTAGAATTTCTCAGGCCTCCGTGAGCAAGGCCAAAGAAAAATAATTGTCTGATCTTGAGAACTTGTCCCATGTGGTTAAGAATTTGTCAAATGAGATGGGAGAACTCAAAACAAGTTCAAGTGAGACCGCCATGAACAGCATTCCTCTATGATGTAACCTGCTCAGAAGGATTGTGAATTCAAGTAGCAGCAATAACCAACCAGAAAAGTTTGCGCAGAGCTCAAACATTGTGTTGAATCTTGACAGGTTGGGCATGGATGTATATTGTTCATTCCATCAAGAGTACCATTCTAAGAAAACATGCCCGAAATGGAATCATGCCATGAACTCTCTTGCTATGCATATTTTAAATGTGGTGCTTGCTGATGAGAAGAAAAAGCATGAATAAGAAAAGGAAGAATTTGTTGCAACCAATTGGACTCCAAGTGTTGGGCATACAGTAAACATGTTCAATTGCATACTTACTTCCCAAAAGGGTACAGTCGAGAAACAACCTCTGAGTCACCCTCCGGCCCAACAACAAATCAGCTAATATAACTTGAGAAGCTAAAGTTCGGCCACTACAATAGAGTTGATGAGGCAGAAACTCAAAGAATATTTATTAAGGAAAATTAGTCTGCTAGTAAACTCAGCGAAGAACACTCAGAGAAATTTTGGGAAAACAGTCTCAACGAAGAGCACTTCCACAAACAGCAAAGACAATACCATCACTCCGGAAGTCATGAGTCAAGATACCTCCCTAGAAAATTTCGCCATCCTTCCCGCTGTGGATTATAACATAGTTGATGACATGAAGAAGTTTCATGCGAACATTTCCATGTTTGAATTAACCAAGATCACAAGCCCGCGGGATATTCTCTTACGTTCAATTGGGAAATCGTCTACAGGTAACAATTCCCCTTCACACAAGGGATTGGGTACGTATTCTGGTTCCCTATAATCAACACTTAATTCTTTAACAATGGAATTGAATACACTCTACCCTCCTAACATTTGAAATTTTCAACTTCAATGTACACAATTGCTTGGTTGATTCTGGTGCATCATTGAATGTAATTCCATCATCTATCACAAAGAATATCAATTCGAAATGGGATAAAATGGATGCACAGATAATTCAGCTAGACAACACTCTTATCCATGTGGTTGGTGAACTCAGAGATATGATCATCCTCTTATCATCCACCAGACGAGTTCACCAATGCATAAACATAGTGATTGTGGACATACTAGAGGCATACAAATTATTGTCAAGTAGAGACTGGTCAGGTAAGTTACAAGGATACTTTGTTGCGGACTAGTCACACTTGTGGCTTCCATATAAGGGCATAAAAAAACCATATTTGAGTGGACTCAGAAAGATACATGAAACATAATGTTACTCCCTTGAATGGACATAAAGAACCAGTGGATTTCGCCGACCTCATTTTCAGAAATTTCCTCCTAGAGGCATAACTAGGGTGTTATCTTGCACAACCATCCCCAGTCCCACCAAAAACATATTTGGAGCTCCTTCCTATTCCAACTGGTGCAAATGACCTTTTTACAATAAGTAGTGGTACTAGTACTAGTACTAGTGTAGTTCACAATCCTTGTACATATAGCATGTCGACTTTGTATTTTGATGGTTCTAAGTTTGTGCAAAACTCGAACATTGTGCTAAACATTGAGAGTATGAGCATGGATCAGTATTATTCATACCATCAAGAATACCATTCAGAAAAAACATGCCCACAATGGAACCACACCATGAACGTTCTTGCTATGCACCTCATTGATACAGTACTGTTAGATGAGCAGACTGAGCCTGTGGAAGAAAAGGAAGAAATTGTTGCTACCAAGGAAAATCCTACTATGGGACATGTAGTAAACACATTCAGTTATGTACTTGCAGCTGAAAAGAGCATTTCCAAGAAACAACTTCTAAGTAATTCCCTGGACCAAAAGCATAGCAATCGGTATTGTTTGAGAAGCCAAGGGCCAACCATTGAACCATATTCGGCGAAGCATCAATTCAAGGAACAGTTGTTAAGAAATATCAGTCCACCCGTCAACTCATCACAGAACACTCAGAGCAAGTATGGAAATGCAGCTGCAGTGAAAAGTAATTATGTGAGTAATAAGAAGAATACCATCAATCTGGAAGTCACAAACCAAGTCACACCCCTAGACACTTTGGAAACCTCTCCCACTTTGGATTACAACATAGTTGAAGGGATGAATACCACGCAAATATTTCAATGTTTTAACTAACAAAGATCATGAGCCAACGATACATTCTCCTACGCGCACTTGTACAGTCCACTTCAGGTAATGATGCTTCTTCATGCAAGGGATCTGGTACATCCTATGGTTCCCTTGAATTCGTGCTTAATGCTTTAATGATTGATGAAAATACACTCTGTCCTCCATTCGTGTTAACTTTCAAAATATTCAATTTCAATGTACACAATTTCTTAATTGATTCTGGTGCATCAGTATAAAACCTAATGCCATTATCTGTCGCAAAGAAAATAAACGAAAATGGGACAAAACATATGCACAAATTATTCAGTTATATAGGACTCTTTTCCATGCGATTGGTGAACTCAAGAATGTCCTTATATGTTTATCATCTGATGATCGAGTTCACCAATGTATAAACATAGTAATTGTGGACATTCCAGAAGCATATGTGGTATTTTTAAACAAATATTGGTCAAGCAAGCTACAAGGGTACTTTGCTACGGACTGATCACATTTATGGATTCCATACAAGGGCAGAAACAATCAGATCTAATTGAAATCAGAGTGATATATGAAACATACGGTCACTCCCTTGAATGAAAAGAACGATCCAATGGCTTTCGTAGATCTTATCTTTGGAAATTTCTTTTTATAAACAGAACTAGGGTGTTATCTCGCACAACCATCCCCAGTCCCACCAGAAACATAGTTGGATATCCTTCCTACTCCAACTGGTGATAATAATGTTTGTACATATAGTAGTAATAATAATAATAGCAATATTGTAGTTTGTATTCCTTGTACATATGATATGTGGACATTTTATTTTGATGGTTTCAAAACGCAGGAGGGCTCCGGAGCCAGTTGTGTTTTAATAGACCTATGACAAAGAAAACATATGATCTCTAGCTGCTTGGAATTTGAATGCACAAACTACACTGCAGAATATGAGGCACTCATCTTGAGCTTTCAAAGAGCCATCAACCTCAACGTTGTGTTTATCAAAGCACTAGGTGACTCAAAAAAATTTGTGTGATAGGTACGTGATACCATACTCTGTGTCACCTCATCTTAAAAGTTATCAACAAGATATATGGCATTTGATTTCACATTTCCAAGATTTAATATTATTTTTTTTCCTAGAATGCATAACACAGCTAGGGATGCATTGGAAAATGCTACTACTAGGTTATCAATGATAAGGGACAATTTTTTCTATAGAGATTCTTTGTTAGCCATCAGTCCCTGATAACATTACTAATTTATGCATTTTCAATGATGACTAGCAGATACTGCACTTCATGGCTAATGTCGTGTATTCAAAGATGCAGCTATTGATGAAGATGAGAATGAGAAGACGTTGCAGGATTTAGCTAGCACAAGAAAAGGAAACCTCATGCCGAAAGGCGTGGTGCCACTGGAAAAGTTGTATGACTTGCAGAACTGCTTATGCGGGCCAGTCAATGCTAAGACCCATACCTCAACGTTGTCGCACGAGCATATAAATTTGGGAACAAAAAAAGATTCGAATTTTTTCAATCTTGGTACTTGCTGCACATCACAGGAGCAACAATATTTCATTAATTTATTCAAGTAGTACCGAGATGTATTCATGTGGACGTTTGATGAGCTCAAAACTTATGACGTGAATTATCCAACATGTGATCCCAATTAAAGAAGGGTCCAAGCCATTTCAAAAAAAGTTGTGGAAAGTACATCCAACACTTGAGCCTCTTATTAAAAAGGAGTTAAGGAAGTTTTTGGATGCTCAGATCATATATAAAGTGCGACATTCTACCTGGGTATAAAACTTGGTCCCGGTAAGGAAGTAGTCTGGGAAAATCCTCTTGTTACACCATTTTTTGGTCATCTAACCTTTCATCATTAGATGGACCCAAGTACACCATGTAAGACCAGTTTTACCCCAAGTAAAACTGCTTTCACTATGTTAATTAAGAAACCCCAAAAGGAATAATTAATTAAACCACAATTTAATTATTATTCCCAGTCATGTTTAACCAAAAAAACAAAGAAATTAATGAGATAAACCCATAGTTATCTTATTATTTTCTAGGAATAATTATTTAAATAATATTCCTTGTTAAATATGACCAAATCAACCACCATTAATCAAATAAATCATTATTTATTTGATTATATCCCAACCACTTCCTTAAAAAGATAAATAAATCATTTATTTATTTATTTTTCACTAATCAAGGGATTTGACCCAAGTCAAACACCCTTTCCCCTCCAACAAATAATAATAAAATATTCCATAGAGGTGGATCTAGATGTGATTAACATTATTTTAATCATGCACCAAGATCTAGAAGGACCCAATATTTTGTTATAAATAGGAGGGTTTTCCCCATCATTCTTCACCTTTTGTTGCCTATTAGATCACTCCGGATCTATACACTTGGTCTCATTTACGCCATTTTGCTCCCATTGAGCTCTACCTTCTACATTGGGTTTTTTTATCTACAAGAGAGAGAAAACTTAGATCCGAAGTGCCGAGGACTACAAAGAACCCATCCCATTGAGGAGATCCGGATACACCTTCTTGTTTCCTCCCAGTGCCCCGTAATATAAAAATTCATTCAAAAAATCGTGTTCTTGTCTTGTCTCGTTGGATGGCATGGAGCAAACTCTTTACTTCACTTCTTAATATCTTTCCATTTATAGATCTGTTTGTTGCGGCACTTTAACTACTAATTGCAGATCTGAAGATGTTTTGCAGCCATTATTGTTGTTAGGGCTATTAGTTATGCGTAGCTAAAGTGGTTCTTTTTCGTACGCTTCGACAAAGAATTCATACTAACAAATGGCGACTCCACACGGGTTTTAAATTACGACCGCTGTCGTTTTTCATATTCCTGCATATCCAGCTACTTCGGGCCCTAGGGCTTCTTTTTTAGCTGCTTAGTTTTTCTCTTTTCATGTCATTTTTCTCACATAAAACCCTAAAAACCTAAAATTTCTAACTTCCGTGTGTTTCTGGCCCTATTGCGCAGGTAAGCGACACCAGCCGCACCTGAGACGGCAATTTTTCAGAAAATCTGCCGCCGAAACAACCGGAACGGGGGGGTCGCACCTTTTGGCCCAAAACCTGCGACCTGGACGCACTTTTCAGCCTGTAACCTGCGACCTCAACCAAAATCAGGTCAGAACCTGCGACCTGCCTTTTTTCCAGCATTTTTTCTGTAATTTTTCTGGGTTCTGCTGCAGCCTTTGCCAGGGTTTTCCAGCCTCTGTCTCAGCCCGCCTTGACCAAGATATGATCTGTTTTTACTCATCTAAGTGGGAACCCAGCCCCTTAGGGCTTTAGTACCCTCCGCTTTTTGTGGAAGAGTTTCAGCTGTTTCAGCCGTCGGTTTCAGAGCTTCAGCCCTTTCTTTTTCCAGATCTGTGACCTCACTTCCAGATCCATCGAAATCAGCCTCTTTTCCTTTCAAATCACCTCTTGTCGTTTTGTTTGGACCTCCTCTAAAGGCCTCTGCCTTGGCCCCCCCCCGGTTTTTTGCTGATTTCCCTTTTTCCAGCCACCTTGCCTCTGTCTCTTGGCTGTGATCTGCACCCCTTATCTGCAGCTTTATCCTCCGGATCTCTGTCCCCTTTGACCCTAGATCTGTTGAGCTTCCTTTGTGTGTGTTTCCATAGTTTTTCCCTTTCTTTTCAGCATAGTTGTGAGAGACCCACCTTCTGGGGTTAGATAGATGCATATGTAGCTGTTATTTCTCTGTTATTTCAGCATTTTATTCTGTTCTCTGTAGGTTTATTTTCAGCTACGCGGCACACTTTTTCTTGCTCTCAACAACGGAAAGGGTTTAAAAATTAAAATTAACGCACGCCACACACTGACCCTAAGTGAAGAAGCGCCTGGTTAACACCGCCCGGCAAAGACTCTAAAATCAATTGTCACTGCACCTTTTCTGCCCTTGACCGTAATTGATTCTGTCCCCTTGTTGCCCCTGTCGGTTTCCTTCTTCTTGTCATCATTGCGCCCCCAAGGCGCCTTTCCCGGAGACTTCTTGGCCTTCACCCTCAGTTTCCGGTTGATCGACCTGCTCCGCACCGCCGTCGTCGAGCCAGTCCACCTTCGAGTCCGCACTCCGACTCCTCCCTTGATTCCTCGGGTCCTCCTTCCCCTCCCGGTTCTCCTGCCCCCTCCACCATGTCTGGTCCAGGGCCTAACGCTAGCGGTTCTCCCGGCCCCAATGCCGGCCCTACTTCTAGCGGAACCGTCACAACCACTACCCCGGCCACCCCCGTGCTGCCGTATATTGCAGGTCTCAGCCTCCCCGATTTCCATCAATTGATTAATGATCCCATTCACCACAATGCTACCTGGCCCGCTATGCCCACCAAGCTGCCCTCTGATATCCCTAAGTTCGAGGGCCTTAATGGAGAAGATCCAACCAATCACGTCCGGTCTTTCCACATGTGGTGTTCCTCCAACTCCATTACCGATGAATCCATCCGTCTTCGTTTGTTCCAACGCACGCTTACCGGCGAAGCTTCTAAATGGTATGTCGAGCAGTCCACTTCCTCCCATACCACGTTCGAGACTCTTGCCCAAGCCTTTTTGTCGTACTTCCAGCTCCCTCTCCGATACGACACTGGCACGGAGCTCTTGACTTCATTTAAGCAATCCTCTTCCACACGCCTTTCTGCCCATGTTCAGGAATGGCGACGAAGACGGAGCTTATGTTGAGCCCCTCCCTTTGAAGATCGGGTTTACATGGACTGGTTCCTTCGCACCCTCCCGTCTCCCATCGGCAAAGATGTCGCCTCTCACTTTCCTCAATCTGAAGAAGCCGCCCTCCAAATAGCTTTAAAATATGACCTGATCTACGCTCAATCTGGTTATGTTTATGCCGTTCTTCCTGACATCCCCAGGCCCGGTGGCGCTAACGCCCCGGGGGCATCTCATTCCGCCGACGGTATTGTTGGATCTCTTTCCCACCCATCTTCTCACCCTCCTATGAGCTATGGTCTCCCTCAGGGAGGGGCCAGCACCTCAAGCACTCTTCCCCCTCCCGGCAACATGTATCCAGGATACGGCATGCCTCCTCCTTTTGCCCAACCTCCTGCTTACCTCAATGTCGCCCAGCCCAACCCTTACTTTTATGCACAGCCTGGTGCGCCAGCTCCTCCAGCATATGCGCTTCCGCCTCCCTTGCCTCCTCACAACCCGCAACAGCACTTACAACCCCCTCCAGGGCAAGTATTTGCACAGCAGGGTGCGATTAATCCCCCTTCTTCTCAAAGAAGGCGGAGAGGCAACCAGAACACATCTTCCCCCGGTAACCGAGGACCCAATTCTGGTGTTGACCCTAACACTAGCAACCAGCCTCAGGGCATTCCACCCAGGCCGGAAAGGAAGCTTCGCACAAACAAGCCCTGTTCGTGTTGCGGTGTTTACGGTCACTACACTCACGATTGTCCTCTCTTACCCCAGATGCGATAGATGTGGGAGTCTCAAGCCACATTGCGCGGACAACACGCCTCCCCTCATGCTCCTCCTAATGTGGCCACCACCCAGCCAGCTGTGTTCACTGATCCTTTCCCTCACCAAGGATTCGTGGCTACCCAACCCCCCGACAGCCATGTAGCCACCCCCTCGTCCCTTTCTGGTTCCTCTGATTATCAGATCCTTATGATGCGCTCCGATCCTTCCCCTGTCGTCGACCTTCACCTTCAAACTCGGTCTCGCCAGTACCCCAAGCCTCCTGCTCAGTCTGCCCCCGAGCCTCCATCTTCAGGTTCTACAGAGCCTCTTTCGACATCCAGTGGCCCCTTGCACATCCCTCAACCCAAAGTTGAGGTTCATCCAAAGATTCCAAAGGGCCCATTATGCCGAAATGCTGCTTCCGGTCGAGCCGCTCAATCGTACAGTATAGTAGATGATTTGGCGCAATCCCCTGCTGCCATTTCTACACTGGAACTCCTCCAGTCGTGCCCTTCTCAAAGGAAGGCTCTACTATCTGCCGTGGGCGCTGTTGATCCTGCTGATGACCAAATGATTTTTTTTTACGCCACTCAATCGGACCATCCTCCTCTCCCTCCTTCCGTTGCTTTCCAAATCCCAGTCAAAATCCGGAACGCCACTGTATCCCGGTGTATAATTGATGAGGGGGCATCCACCTGTGTGATGTCCGCTTCGGTTTGGAAACAACTCGGATCCCCTGAGCTGGCCCCTTCCACGATCACCCTTCGAGCGTGGGACGGTCATGCCTCCCAGCCTATTGGCCTGTTTCGTAATTGTCCCATCACCCTCGCCGGTAAGACCGTTTGCGTTGATGTCGAAGTCATTGATGCCCCTCTAGACTACAACATTCTATTGGGGCGAAGCTACACCTACGCCATGTCCGCTGTCCCATCCGCGGTTTTCCGCAAGATCTCTTTCCCACACAATGGGAAGATAGTCACTATTGACCAGCTATCTTATCATGAGCCGCCGTCTCAGACCTCCTCCGAGACGACCATCTCTTCTGTAGCCAACAAGCAAACCGTCGATTCTCTGACCAGTGTCTCCCCCGGCGTCTACAAAGATTCCACCTTGCTTGGTACTTTCCCTCATCTTCCCCCTCCTTCGGTCACTGATCCCAGCTTTTCGAATGTTTGCATGATGCAATCGTCTCAAGCTGCCCATAAGCGGCCTGCCTCAGCTAGTCAACAACCTCCTCCCCGCCCTCCGCAACCAACTCCTAGCCATTCATCTCAGCCAGCCGGACCTCCTCCTTCTGGCCCTTCCCCTACAGCTGGTATCCCTGAACCCCTTTATCCTCCCGGATCAGTTCCCCCTGGCCTTAACCATCTTGGAGCCGTCCCTCCTGGTCATTTCCCTGCTGGGCAGATCCCTTTCCTAGCTCCCCCTCCCGGAGTATATTTTGTCCCCGTCATGGCCACCCTATCCCTCCCTAACTTGACCTTGGGCATCCCGGTTTGGTACCTTGATCCCCCAGCCGCCACCCCCCCTGGTCACCCCAAACCTTACATGGCTTTGACACCGGTTCAACCGGTCCCCCTCGCTTCCTCCATAGCCACTGTGCCCCCAGCACCTCCACAGGACCCTTCTCCTGTTGTGACGGCTCCCGGGAAGAAAGGCAAAGCCCGCAAAAGGGCCACCAACGACCAAACCACCACGACCGACCCGGCTCCTTCTCCGCCCGCGAAGCCTTGTGCCTTATGTGATGTCATTGGTCATTCCACCCATGCTTGTCCCGAGTTACCTCGTATCCGACCCATGGTAAACGTCGCGTTCCCCGACACTACGGTCCCTGAAACTCCCACTCCTTCTTCGACCGTCCCCAAGAACCCCAAGACTCTCCGCACCAACAAGCCCTGTGCTTTGTGCGGGATCCATGGCCACTACTCCCATTATTGTCCTCACCTGACGCATTACCGTGCCTCCCTTGAGGTGATTCGCGAGTATGAGGTTGAACAAAATCAATCCGCCTCTCCCATTCTCGCGCAGTATGCTTCAGGCCAGCCTGAGGATCCCCCCGCTCCCATCCACATCCCCCCCCCTGATGTTCAGATGATGGAGTCTACGGTCACCATTCTTTACCTATCCTCCTCTGCACGACACTCAGAGCCTAGCCCGCCTGCAGCCTCCCCTGTTGTGTCTTTTGATACTCGAGATCACTCCACTTGTGTCTCTGTTGACCTCCGCAGCCCGAGTCCTCGCCATGTTTTCGATAGCTCTCATACACCACCTTGTTTGAGTCTTGATCATCCTGCCCCTTCCTCCTGCCATTACCGCTCGATGACACCTTGTTTGAGTCTTGATCATCCTGCCCCTTCCTCCTCCCATTACCGCTCGATGACTTCTGTCCCCTCACGCTGCCGTCATTTCCTTTCATCCCCTCATTTATTGTCTTGTCACACCATGTTGTAGGACCCCCGTCCACACCCTTTATCGGTTACGCCGATGGTGCAAGTCGCTACTCCAGGAATCTTGCCTCGGCAGGGTGGGCCATCTTCACCCCCTTGCATGACCTCGTTCTGTCTAACGGGGTATGCATTGGTTCTGCCACCAACAATCGCCCGAATATGATGGCACATGTGGCCTACGTCGATGCCCTTGCACCGCATCCGGTTATCCGTACGTTCGTTGACCGCTTTTGGGGCCTAACCAAACGTGGTGTTTATCGGTGCATAACCCCCGTCGCTAGACGCTATTTACGAGTGAAAGTCTTAATATGAAAGAAACTATGAATTTCTCAAACCATGTACCCGTACATTCTAATCACTTTTACGCGATAGTATTGCAAACCTAGACCATGTTCTAGAGATTTATGGATATCACTGTACACAATTACACAAGACAATAACATTAAATCAACTATCAAAAGACGATGCATATCCATAATATGTGTCGCAAACCATATATTGATGAGTCCATCTACTCTGATACATACGACATGCCCATAGCATGTTCCAAAAACTGGGGGCACCATATGCCCCTCCATACATATACATACGACATGCCCACAGCATGTTACAAAAAAAATCCAAAAAACAACTGGGGGCACCATATGCCCCTCCATACACTATAGGGGGCACCACCTGCCCCTACATACATCAGAGGGGGCACCATATGCCCCTAATCACTATCTGGAGGCTCCCGGGCCAATGGCTCTGCCCCTGCAGCATGTAGATCACGCATAGCTTGCCCAGCCATCGCCATGCGCCGCATGATACCTCGCCACTCCGAGGGGAGACCAACACATGGCTCTATGTACTGGTCGTCTAAATCCTGCCACCCGCGCTCCGATACTCCGGTCAAAAGCTGCTCACATCTACGACGGATGTCCTCCAGTAGAGCGGCTGCATCCTCATTCTGCGCTGCCCTCAACCCACTCGGACCTGTAGCTCCAGACGCTGCCGGTCGTCCCATATATCCGGCCGGTTTTACCGGTGCTATATCTGCATACCAAAAGTCCCTGAATCAGTATCATTATTTACTATTCAAAAACTTTAACATGCCCATACAAGAATAGCAATTTGTCACTTACCATCGGGCCCCCAGACTCGACCAGACGGAAGTGGCAGATCCGGATCCCCACAGTAGCTCATCCCACTATACGGGTAGTTGTCTATGTACAACGGCATCTGATCCCAATGGGCAAAAAACTCCGGTCGAAACACTCGCCCGACCGCCCCTCCTCCTCCTCTGCAGAGTAGTCGTCCCCAACGACGCATCCTGGGCTCTCTCGGGCCCCCATCTGGAAGCTGCACACGAGGCCTCAAGGTCGGGATCTTCTCAAAGAAGAAGGCGCACAATAAAGTCTCATATGAGCAATCATGATTCACCTGCCGTCTGCATAGCGACAACTGTTGCTTTAGCGCCACCAGCATCATTTGGGCCCACCCAAAGTAGGTCCCACCCAACACACTCTCCACTATCATCATCTGCCCACCGGTGATGTGATGGAACGCCTGGCTGCCCAGGATTCGCAGCACAGCTGCGGCCACTGCACGGGTTTCTAGCCTCTCTAGATCCCCGACCGATATTCGAGTCTCCTTGACTTGAAGACCCGGTCGACAATGGCGTTCCACGAACTCCATGATATGCCGCCCCCGCGGCAGCACTGGCTGCGTGTCTCCCACGATCCCCAGTGGTGTTTGGCCGCCGTAAAAGCACACAGTCTCCGGGACCGCCGTTCGATCTCCGTTCCTCGCACCACAAAGACCCGATCCGGATCCCGGGCCGACCCGAAGAACTGTGCCAGCTTCTGTTCCTCTCTGCTCTCATCAACCGGTTCTCCACAAACTTGAGAACCCCAAATCTGGCCAATACACGACGGACGCCCTGATCCGCCTGGATCTCTGCCCGAAGTGTTCCCAGATCCCTCTCTCTCCAGTTGACCCGTAACTCTGCCATACCTGCACAAACACATTCTTTTTGTCAGCGTACAGATCGGGCAAACCATAACCACACACCAAAACCCAACTTCCCGTACCACCGTACCCAACACCAAGTCTCTCATCTCTCAAAGCCCAGCTTTTCTCGCCATTTTCCGGGACTCGGTGTCGACCTTTCGCTCAAACTCGCGTTCCCCGGGTCGCACTTTTGCCCAAAAAGTGCCACCCGGCCGTAGAGAGGAGGGAGGGGCTGTTTCTGGGGTGTTGGGCCCTAAACTGCAAATCTAATCCATCAAAATGCAAGAGCAAGGTTAGGGCTCTTACCTCCAACTGACAGATCTCGAATCCAACGGTCGGTTTGTCCGCTACGTTCGCCGCAAGATTTAGGGCCTTCTCTCCTCTCCACATTCACCACAACAACAATAGCAAATGAATGATTTTGGAGGGAAAACTGCCTCATTAAAAGAGAACCCCTGTTTCTTCTTTCGACTGCTGCGACCACACCGTAGCCCCGTTCGACGAACCGTCAGCACCGCTGGTTAGACCTCACCGAGCTCTCAAATGGGTTTTACTTAGTTTTTGGTGATTTGATACTTCACCCGGACACATTTTTTCCACGAAGGGTCACTTCACCGCTCCTTAAAATCGAATTTCCTCACTTACGACACTTGTACTTGGGGCACCATATCGCCCCCTTACTTGTCCATGTTCGTGCTGATTTTCATCATGAGTGCCCACCTTGTACTCATGCTTCTATGACCCCCCATTGGGGCCTTTATTGTGTGGCAGCACTATACAGTCGCCCTTGTTTAGAGCATCCAAGTCGAGTCATCATTGCATTCATGGAGTCTATCCTGCGTCCTTTCACACCCCACTATAGCCCTCCATCCTTCTTTGCTTGGTTCCTCTCTTGTGTCGCATCTCATGACCTTCAGCCCCACTGTCCCCTGTCCCTTTCGATATTGTGTCAGTCGCTGCCATGTCATTCATGCCCTTTATGCTCTAACAAGGGAAGTCGTCCATTTGCCACTCCATCCTTCCCATTTCCACTATCATCATTAGTGTCAGTCTGTCCGTCGCTCTATTGTTCTTCTCTCGTGCCTTAGTTGAGGATCTCTCATTGCCTCACCTACGGCGGACCTCCTTCTGTCGACATCAGGACATTTATTCCAGAAGCAAGGTCTAGAGGGCGGTGTACTTTGGTTCCAGCTTCCACTTTTGTTCGGTGCCTCGGATCAGGCAGGGAGATCCCTTACCTCCCTCTGACTTGATTGCTTCTCCAGCTCCTTTCAGCATGATCGAGATTCGTATACTGGACAGTCCAGTGACCCAGCAGCAGCTCCTGATGATTCCCGGCATGTGGTGGAGATGTCTCACCCCCCTCGCAGGGTGGCCCTGCAGGTAGCCCCCCACATGCCCGGATGACCTCTTCATTGCAGCCTTTGATGCCGCTCCAGATTTTGATGATGTTGGCCTTACCCACTTGCAGCACCTCTATGATTTGCATGTATCAGTCAGATTTTGTGAGCCCTTCCCCATTTACAGGGGGCATTTGGGTTGTATTTATCTCATGTACTCAGATGTTATTGTACTAGTCCTGGCTGTTATCCCAGGCACAACATGTATGTGAGACTCTTCATTGTATTTTTATCTGGCCCTTGATTATGCCAGCTGTACTCTATGGTTCGGCCCCTTGTTTACTGGACACACTATTCTTTGTACTTTGTCACGGCGGGCATAGGTATGCCTCCCCCGCCGCCTTCAGCACAGGTACCCTCTCATAACAGAGACTTGTTGCACCTGCGAGTCTCGTCTCCTCAGGGTCTAGTCCTTCAGCACACTATCTACCTCATATTCCTCTCTCTGACATACCCTTTTTGTTGTCTAGTGATTGTCTTCTCACAACGTACTTCGGTCATACGATTTGCTCCTGACACTCGCACGCTGGGGGGCAATCTGTTACACCATTTTTTGGTCATCTAACCTTTCATCATTAGATGGACCCAAGTGCACCATGTAAGACCAGTTTTACCCCAAGTAAAACTGCTTTCACTATGTTAATTAAGAAACCCCAAAAGGAATAATTAATTAAACCATAATTTAATTATTATTCCCAGTCATGTTTAACCCAAAAACAAAGAAATTAATGAGATAAACCCATAGTTATCTTATTATTTTCTAGGAATAATTATTTAATAATATTCATTGTTAAATATGACCAAATCAACCACCATTAATCAAATAAATCATTATTTATTTGATTATATCCCAACCACTTCCTTAAAAAGATAAATAACTCATTTATTTATTTATTTTTCACTAATCAAGGGATTTGACCCAAGTCAAACACCCTTTCCCTCCAACAAATAATAATAAAATATTCCATAGAGGTGGATCTAGATGTGATTAACATTATTTTAATCATGCACCAAGATCTAGGAGGACCCAATATTTTGTTATAAATAGGAGGGTTTTCCCCATCATTCTTCACCTTTTGTTGCATATTAGATCACTCTGGATCTATACACTTGGTCTCATTTCTGCCATTTTGCTCCCATTGAGCTCTACCTCCTACATTGGGTTTTCTACATCTACAAGAGAGAGAAAGCTTAGATCTGAAGTGCTGAGGACTACAAAGAACCCATCCCATTGAGGAGATCTGGATACACCTTCTTGTTTCCTCCCAGGTGCCCTGTAATATAAAAATTCATCCAAAAATCGTGTTCTTGTCTTGTCTGTTGGATGCATGGAGCAAACTCTTTACTTTACTGCTTAATGTCTTTCCATTTATAGATCTGTTTGTTGCAGCACTTTAACTACTAATTGCAGATCTGAAGATGTTTTGCAGCCATTATTGTTGTTAGGGCTATTAGTTATGCGTAGCTAAAGTGGTTCTTTTTCGTACACTTCGACGAAGAATCCATACTAACACCTCTTGTGTGTTGATTTCTGCAATCTAAACCGTGCCTCTGACAAGGATAACTACCACGTGTCATCTATGGAACAGATATTGCAAACAATATCAGGGTCGGAAATTTTTTCATTATTGGATGGATATTCGGGATACAACTAGGGTCTGGTCTCAGATCCTGACATACTTAAAACAACATTCCACACCATGTCAAGCACGTTCGCATTTAAGAGAATTCCATTTGGATTGATTAATGTCGGTGTGACATTTCAACGCGCCATGGGCATCACATTCTGTGGGTTGATTGGAAAAAGCATAGTGGTCTACCTCGATGATATCATAGTGTTTTCTAAGAAGAGATCCAACCACATACGTCATCTGAGGAAAAAATTTGAGCGATTTGGTAAGTAAGAGACATCTATTAATCCCAAGAAGAGTATTTTTGCAGTGTCTAAGGATAACCTCTTGGGCCACATCATTGCTAAAAGTGGGATTAAAGTAGACCTGGAGAGGGTCATATAAATTACGCACATTCCCCTTCCAGTGGAAAAATAAGCTATGTAGTCCTTTCTGGGGAAAATAAACTTGCTCCGTAAGTTCATCTCCGACTACGCTCATATTTTCAATTCAATACAGGAGATGGAAAATAAGGATGCAATATACAGATGGGATAAAAGGGAAAAGGACGTGTTTTCCCGTATCAAGCAAGCTATCGCAGAACCACGTGCTCTATACAGCCTAGACTTTGGAAAATATTTCTTTCTCTACACATTTTCTTCTGATACTTCTCTCGGCGTTGTTCTTACACAAAAGGATGATAAGAATAATGAGTGACCCATATATTTCATAAGCGCTAGTCTTCAGGGACCTAAACTCAATTATCCCACCATTTATAAATGGACTTATGTGGTATACAAGGTGATGAATCACTTTCAGCCCTATCTCTTGAAAAACCATAATATTATATTTGTTTTGCACCCAACAGTCATATCATTGTTTGTTCAACAAGATCTAGGTGAAAGAAGAGCGAACTGGATGACTAGTTTACAGGAGTACGACTTAGAGTTCAAACCAGTTCACATAATCAAGGGCCACGGTCTCTGTCGACTAGTAGCAAACACAATGGATGAAAAGGAAGAAGATCCTTTTGGATGGGAGCATAAAATGAAAGTGTACAATGTTGTGAAAACGCCTCCTGTTAGAGTCGGTATCTTCATCCCTCCGTCAGAGATCAAATTTCTCTTGTTGCATTTCATTTTAGGTGTCTCATTCATTTCAGTCAGCTGCATTCCATTAGGAGCATGGATCATCTGACGGTAGGGTCTTGTCACTCATATCCCTCATGTCATGTACCTGCTGGTCTGTGTCTGTTCATCAAAATCATTTACAGTCATTTTTGGTCTCCTGGTTAGCAAAGAGTCATTTAGGGTTTTTAGTCTCATTAGGTCTAGGGTTTCATTAATTTAGTCTTCAAAATGACTAATAATGTCAGCAGGCACATGAGGGAGGTTTGAAATAGGATTTCATTGCAAAAAATTTCATCATCATAATGCTTGATAATGATTTTACTTCAAAACTTTGTTTTGAAGAAAAATCGTCTATTTCATCTTTTGTAATAAATGTAATGTAATTTTCAAAGTTTCTTTAGTTGTAAATTACTCCATGCGCAGCCCTGGTCACCTTTTCCAAAACCCTATCCCTGCAAATATAGACAAGAAGCTCATCATCAGTCCAAAAAATCAAAAGGAAACAAAATAGAGTTCATTTAAAAGTGTCAAAGTCTGCAACATTAGAAAGTGTGTTTGCCCAAATGAAAAATCAAATTATTTGATATATATAAGATATTTTCATATTCAAACCCCATTTACATGCCAAGAGACAAGAGTGAAGCCAAAAGAAATCGTGGAGGAGCAAAGCCAGCGTTTGAAAGCCGAACTGTGTGTAATTGGTGGTCGCGGCGCACTGAGCAACTGTCGCGGCGCACTGGTTGAGCGCGGTGCATAGGGCCTCTCACCTCTGTGCATTTTTGAACCAGCACGGCGCATACAAGGGTCACGATGCACTAGGCCACTATCATGGCGCACAGGGCCGAAACACAAAAATTCTTGCCATGTCTCTCAATCATCAAAACGAATCGGTCTCCTTTGCTCCAAGTAAGTTTATTTGACTTTGTAATTGTCATTAACCCATGTTTGGTGTTGTTTGAGTTTTAATACGAGAGTTTGAATGCCAAAACTATAAACCCTATCATCTTGTTGAAGTGCCTCCTTAGGGTTTTGAAATTGGAGTTCTAAAATTGATTTTGGTGCCAAATACTTCATTCCTCACTTGTTTATTCCTCCCTCTCACTGCTATGCTATCATTACAGTCCCTCACCTATTCCCTTATATCCCAAGTCACTCATTCCTAAGCCCTATTTCCCTATCCCAAGTCATGTCATTTCCTATAATTTACACTTTCCCATCTCACTTGTAAAAAATTCCCAAACCCCAAGCTTCCCAAACAGTTAATTGGTTGTCCCTACACTAGAGTTATCACTTGATTGAGGTTCATTGTTCCTACTGCCCTATTTCTCCTACAGTCCCTCCCCTTTGACATATATTTGGCAATTGAAACAAATCCAAATTCTCATTTTCCTCTCATATAAGCCAACATACACCTTGCATGGACATCATGGAGACAGATACTGACACATCATATGACAGAGATAGTGATTCTACCACTGAGCTACATACACCTAGAAGGCCTCGTAAAGGTGGCAGACATGTGAGAGAGGAGCCCACCTCATTGACTGAATTGCAGGCTTGCCCACTTGCCATGGCATGTTTTCGAGAACATTCATGCTATCAGTTTTGTGAAATGATTGATAGGATCCATCATCATCAGGAGTTGGCTCGTTTGTTTGTATTGCATTTACATGATGGTCAGGTAACTCTTGCTCGTGTAAATTTCACTTTGACACCGAAAACCATTTCTCAAGCAACCGGAATACCGAATGTGGGTGAACAGTGGAAAAAAAGACAGCAGGTGGACAGAGTGCATTATGAACCATACATCAGGCCTAGCTTTGTGAGGCAACTCAGCGGGGTGTTCCCATTCTGGTTCCTAAATGAGTCCTATGCGCCTCTGATGAAACTCATTATCAGATATTTCAGTTGTGAGGGCCGGTTTTCACGCCTCTATGCCTACCACATCATGTTATTGATGCATTTCACCAGAGTGAGGATGATGAACATACCTTATTTTATGTGCCGGAACATCGAGAGAATGACCACTCTTGTGCAGAAGAAAACTCCCAAGCAGCAGTACAACAGTATTTATCACTATGCACTCATCAAGATCGTGGTTGTACATCAGCTTGGATTGCAGGGTATTTCATGAGAGGATTTCATTTCTCGTGATTTCTTCACAGCTCCTCAGGTTCCTCCAGAGGTTGTACATGATGCAGGTGAACCTTCACATCAATTTGGAGGTCAGAAGGCAGAGACTACTAGTGTGCCGACATATGTCACGTATCAGAGAGGCATTAGAAGATTATTTGCAGCAGCCCGGCGAGTACTATCTCCACCTGGGGTGGAAGGGGTCTCGTTGCCATCATCGGAAGCACAGGTATAGGTACAGGACAGAGGTAAAAGGCCTATGCAGGATGAGGGCCCTTCAAGAGGCCAGGATACTGATTTTGTACTCATTGATGAGGATTTGAGCTCTCCAAGCTCAAAGTTGAGAGAGACTATTCATGAGTAGAAGGCGAAGATTGACACATTGACTGTCAAATTGCAAAGATCCCAATGGATCATAAATTACCTGGAGAAGCAAAACAAACAGTTGGAATATCAGCAAACAATCATGGAGTTGCAAAACATCCGTGAAAACCGGCAAGCTGCCCAAAGAAGCCAAATAGAGATGACACCCATTGAGCGGGAGATTGAGGCTGATAGAGATACTTGGCTTGAGAGGGTCAATATTCATCTTGAGAAGTTGTTGGAGAAGGCAAACAAGTAAAATAACATTCTCAGGCACATGAAGAACCATTATTGGGCACGAAATCATGTTTGCAAAGCAAGGATCAAGATCCTGAAAGCAAGACTAAAGCGGGCACTAAAGCGTCGCAAAAGGCATGATAGACTCCAAATTTTGGCCGAAGCTTCTTTGGCCCAGAATAGTGCTTGATGGTGGAAATTCAGCCCAAATTTCAAGAAATTTGGGAAACTTTTTGTCAATTTTGAATTTTTGGCCTTAACACAGATTTTTCCGCCCGACGCGTAGCGCCACTTGGCGTGCGAATATAATTGGCAGCTCCTTTTGAGGAAAAATTTGCATTTCTAGATTTTTCATCAAAAATTATGAATGCCTACCCATTACCTAAGGATTTTGACAAGTTTTCGGTTGCCTAAAGGGTCAAAAACACCTTAAAAAATGGCCTTTCTGCCACTTTTTGGACACACAGGAAGCAGTGTTGGGAGATTTGATTTTTCGAGGGGAAAATGGCAACCAAATTCAGAAATTCCACTTGGGTTGGAAATTCGACAGGTAGATCTTTCCAATGACCTATCCTACACTCAATTTGGACTTTGGGAAGGCCCTAAAAATCAGCCTCAAAGTGGCGCTACGCATAGATATTTCAGGCGCGGCGCATTGGGAAATTTGGCCTATTTTTCACTCAGCAGCTCAGATTTTCGCCTAGTTTTGGCTAGTTTGACTTTTTCATGTAAATATTGATGTAACTTGATGTAATTTCATGACTATGATGTAATTTTTTCACATTTTTACTCATCCAAGTAGATTCATTCACCAAAAAGTGAAATGTAAGTGAATGAATCAGTTTCCTATCATATAGACGCAAGTTGTTTCATTGCCTATTTTCCAGTTCTTAGTTTAGATATGGTTGAAACAGCTCCTAGAATGGTGAGCTAGACCCCTAGAGGCATGGGGATGAGTTAGGCTTATCTATATCTTGTATTTCTTCAGTCATTTTTAGGGTTGGACACTTGGGATAGCTTGGCACTTCATTGTACATTCATCTCTACAATTTTGGCAAAGGAATAGACCAGGATTTGCAAAAATCTTTGGGATCCATGTGGCTTTGTGTTTTGATGGTGTGTTTCTCTATGTGATTGTAAGTTCATTGATGTTTATTTGTATCATTTCCCTTCTCCTTTCTTCTTAAATTAAACAAATGAGTTATAAAGGTGGAATTCATTAGATTACTTTGCTCTGCCTTGAGTTTTGTTTAATTTTCCATGTTTTCATCTGTTTGAAGAGGATTATTGAAAGTATCTTGCCCTCTTCAGCTCCTCACCGGTCTGAACTATCCATTCATTCAATCCAAAGCATCAAAACAATTTCCTCCCTTGCCCCATTCAGAACTCTGCAAAAACTAGGCCTCATCCCCGAACCCAAAACTGCCTTTCCCTTTGATTCCAACAAAAACCCCTAAAATAAAATCAAACTCTTTTACTTATATACCTAGCCTAAAATCAGCTTTTATTTCAAGTCATCTCAAGCCCTATTGATTATCTTTGCTGAGATTGACCCGAAGAGAGCCCTCTCCTGATCTGGTAGGGCTAGCTACCAGACTGAGCGTGGTTTGATGTTACCCTGAATTCAGCCTTCCTTCAGCCTGAGGTAGATTTAGGCCATAACACCTCCCACTATAATTCAGACTCTTGGTACACAAATGTGTGCCATTACCTCGATCAAGACATTTTCCCCTCCCATTTATCTGCACAACAAAAGAAGGAACTTATACTTAAATCATTATCTTACCAGTTGGTGCATGGGGTGATTTTCAGAAAGCACGATAACAAAGTATTTCTCAGGTGTTTGGAAGCACATGATTCATAGAAGGTATTGTGTGATCTCCACGACAAACCAGTCAGGGGACACTTTGCAGGAAACACAACCGCGCATAAGATCATGCGGACCAGTTTCTATTGGCCTACTTTATTCAAATATGCTCATGCTTACCCCCACAAGTGTTCGTTCTGTCAAAGGTTTTTCATCCGAAACAAGAAGTCAGCCGCCCCATTGTAACCTATCACAGTGGAAGAACCTTTTCAACAGTGGGGCTTAGATGTTATTGGAGAAATATTTTCGCATTCATCAAAGAAACACCGTTATATTCTCACTACCACAGACTACTTTACGTGATGGACAGAAGTAGTTCCACTGAAACAAGTGAATTATCAGTAAGTCACCAACGTCCTTCAATATAATATCATTTCTAGGTTCGACATTCATACTTCACTTGTTTATGATAATGAAACATACTTTTCATCGCTAAAACTCTATTATTTTTCATTAGTAAATGGGATTGTATTGAAGCATTTAGCTAATTAGTATCCATGGTGGAATGGTCTTGCTGAATCCACAAATAAGAACCTTATTTGCATCATCAAAAAGACCATATTCTTTGAACAGAGGAACTGGCACTCTACTTTTGTAAATGATTTATTGGCTAACCGAGTTATGCCAAAGCCCTCTTTGAACACCTCTTCTTGCTTCCTCATATTTGGAAAGGAAGCCATCCTTCCTCCCAACATCTACTTTCTTACTCTCCAACTTTCACAAGAATCCCAAGGAAAGCCATGATTATTAGTGCAGCGTAGGATGGACAATATTTACAACTTACAGGAAGAAAAGTTGAAAGCAAAAGAAAAAATTTCACCTCATCAAAGTCGTATCAGGAGGTGGTTCGACAGGAATTTTGCAGGTAAGAACAACTTCAGTGTGGCTGACTTAGTCTTTAAGTGGTAAAAAATCCATGACAACAAAGGCAAACACACCAAGTTTCAATCCCTGTAGATTGGGCCATTCACGGTCCACGAAAAACTTGGCTAACACAATTATTGTATTCAATCACTTGATGGGAAGATTGACTCTCTCCCTGTCAATGGAAAAGACTTAAAACATTACTTTCAACAATGATCTGGGGCTATGCCCTACACTTTGTACATGGTATTTCCTTTTTTTTGTTTCTTGTCTTGTTTGCATTATGTGAACAAGTGTCATATTTGTGCATGTTTTGGCTTCTTAGTATGTGTGTGGCTGAATTTTGTTAGAGTCTTGTGACACTTCAACATTTGCATAAACCTTTGGTCCACCTTCCTTGTGTTGGTTCTGTCTTTTTACAGATGAAGTTCCAACGGAAAATATGATCCGTCCATAAGGAAATTTTTGGTTAAACCATGAACTCGTGTCTATTCAAGAAACCTTGTGCCCACATTCAGTTCTTTATGTTTTGTTCTTCCCACGTTTATCAAACTAGTAGAAGAGGAGAAAGGGAAAAATATAGACAAGAAAACCTAAATCAAAGGTACCTATATGCTTGTTTAAAGGAACAACCTCTCCTACTCTCAATAAGTCGAGATCCCTCTTCTGCCGCCCAAAATGAATAAGTGCCAATGCACAGTCGTAAAAATAAAATAATAATAAATAAATAGATAAAGGCAAAAGAAGAGAAAGGCTTCTTGTGCAGAGAGGTGAAGAAAGTAACTCTGTCAGGGTACTGACGAGGCTCGCTGGCAGTGGAGCAATGCTTGTGTTCCATATTGATTCCACTGGGGTACTGTCTAGGCCTAATCGTATCGGAGAAACACCTGAGATGAAAAATTATACTCTGAAAATCTTAAGCTCGTGAACCTCACTACCCTTCCCAACTCAAAACATTGTGATATTGTTTAATTTTATGTTGTATTCAACCGAAAAGGTATGATGAGGACCATGTCTATTCGTGGGTTAAGTGGGGAGACCAAAGTAATCCACACAATGAATCAATAGTCCCCAAGAACTAAGGCCCTACACAAAAGAGATTAACCAAGGCAGAGAAGTTAGAATTCTATCAGTGTGTCACCAAGTGTTATCGTTGCTACAACACCCTCCAAAATTTTGTTCTACGCCCAATTTAGGAGCCTTTCTTGGTCTTTTCATTGCCATCACAAACTTTGAAACTCATTCCATGTGTTTTCTTAAATTATTTTTCTCCCTTTTGCAAGTTAGGAAAAATGTCATATTTTTGCATGTTGGTTGTCGCATCAGGTACATAAGCTTGTTCTAGTGGTTTTAAAAGGCCATCTTTGTATAAATGATATTTTCTCACCATGTTAACATTTTTCACGCTCGTTTTCAAAGTTAAACATGGTCACACAAGTGTCGTCACGGTCGTCGCAAAGTATATCCTAAGTGTCACACCTATAAAAATTTGTCATAAAGTTGTCGCACATAGGTAAATGCATCATTCAAGTTTCATGGATGATCTATGTTGTTGAGTCATCAAAGTATTCTAAGTGTGTGATCACAATCAAAGTCTCATCACTGTTCACACTAATCTCATTGATCCCACACTTGGCCATTTTCGGAAAAACTCTCGACCAAGAAACCTAGCTTCCCCTAACCTCCCTGAACCGGGCATTGCATAGTTTCAGTCCTGTAGCTATGCCCCTTCCTCTTGGCACTGCGCAATGCATAGTTCCCGCCCCCCGAGATTGTTGCATGACGCAGTTCCTATGCTAAAAATCTGACCTTGACTCCTAGAATTGTGCAATTTCTCCTCCCAGTTTGGCCCTAACTGCACACTGTACAATCACTAGCCTCAAGCTCACTCCCTGAGCCCTTACACTGTGCAACTACGCAATGGCACAGCCTCCCTTGTCTCCAAGAACTGCGTAGTAAGTTCACTCAGCGTCCATCCTCTCAACCTGTCTCACTGTTTTCTCCCTCAACCCAACTTGAGTTGCGCATTGTGTACTCTCAAGGCTCAAGGATCCCCCTTAACTGCTTGAATTGTACAACTTCAGAGTCACTGATCCCTCTTCATATCTCTCCATTCAGTTTCAGCTCAGTCAAAGGATCAGTACGCAGAATCTTAAACTAGGGGGTTTTTAGATTAATGATGTCTCGTCATGAGTGAATTATAGGAACATGTACCCTATCATGTCATGGAAATATGATCAAGAAGGAGATGAAGGAGGGAAGCATTCTAAAATACACTCTTGTAGTTGAATACGCAAACTGATCAATCAAGAGATAACAAAAGGACACTATTTTGTGACCAATATTCAAGACTTGAGACTATTAAAGATTTCTTATCACCAAGCCATGCGGAGGTGAAAAGAAAAACATCCTCAAGAAGACACTCAACACTCAACAACAAGAGTGTTTTGACATTTCCACATCATCAAGCATTCCATGTCAGTTTCATGTCATGTCATGTCATGATTGGTTACATGCCACATCATTGTGGCCAATGATGTCAAATATGTTTCAGAAATGTATTGTAAAGTGGAATTTCAAAGGACATGTGTGGAATATCAAGAGTCATGTAAAGTTATAAATTCATGGGAAGTCAAAAATTCATGAGGGTAGATGAAGAGTCATAAGGAAGGTGAAGCATCACCTCCTCACTGTTATATATACCCCCTCATTGTAAGAGCAAAGTACTTTTCACCTTGGCTCCTCCCGCAAAGCATTATAGAGATAAGCTAGTTCATTTCTGGAGCAAGGATTAGCTCCAACGCTCCACTACTGGAGCTAGTGATGTTCGTTGTATACATGTGTCTTGGAAATTTTACTTAATAATAGAATCCTTCAAGGCCAACACGTTCTTCATGCATGGATTATGAATGTTTGTAAGACTACTCTGCGAATGTTTGTATTTCATTTTTTATTTCACATGTGCTAAAGTAGTTGAACTATTTCGGTTATTTTAGTACTTGTCTTATTTAGAATGTGTTGTAATGGTTTTTATTGTTGTCCCATCCTTGTGGACTATTCCACAGGACATTAGACAAACCTTTCTCATTCATTAGTTGTAATGACTGTCGCATCCCTTTTGGACTATTCTATAGGATGTTAGACGGATCCTTCCAGTTCATGTGTCTCTTCTTGGGTGGTTCTAGTACCTCTCTTTTAGAGGCTCACTTTTCTCCCTCTCTCCGCAGTAAAAGGACTTGGACACACCTACAACCGAACACTCACCAGGCACACCTTGATTTTCAAAGACACCATTCCATCACTCTCTCTTGCTGAGTGCTAGAGCCAAGGAATATCTTTAAGAAATCGACAACCAAGCCATATACCAGAGGGGACTCCTGTACCAAACACTGTGAGGTCTAATTGAGACTTTATATCAGGGAGATCCCCTGAATGTTGGCAGGTCAAGCACTGTCAACATAAGGAAAACTTGCTATGATAAATAATTATTATTAACAAGTTCAAGGAACAAATTGAAGTAGGTTGGTGCTTACAAAATTGTTGACTTGTTGCTCAACTAAGGAGATTGGAGTATCCCATAGGTTGGTTCCTACTAAGTTGTTAAGTTGGTGCTTACTTTGTACAAGGAATTTTTCAAAATGTTTACAAAGAAAAATTGTATGAGTGTTTCTTATAAAGATTTGTGTTTCATGACTTATGTGCATAAAATGTTTTAAAAGTTAAAAATTGTTATAAGTAATGATATATTGAATCACCCCTCTCTTAGTATTTCCAACATATTTGTTCTAGATTTTTGTTTAAATGTTAATTTCTAACCCTTATGAGGCAAAAATGACCCCACATTTCTGTTAAGAGGTTTTATCTCACATTTTGTAGATTGATTTGAGTTGTTTACCAATTTTGGAAATTAAACTTCACCATTAAAAATTCTACATTATATAGACTTGTGTGATGTATGAATACTACATATGAGAAGAGGTTAGTTTCCTTGGTTTATATTTAATTGAGGACAGTTTCCTTGGTTTATAATTGATTATTGATTGCAAAATTAAGTACAACTCAAAGGATGATGCCATCATAAAAATTGTGTAGAGATGGTGTATGAAATTGCAACTCTTGCCACAAATTAAGAAATATGGAATAATTGGGTCAGTGTAGACTTGTGTTCTATAGCATTCAATTACTTGTGCTATAGAAGAGAGAATAGTGGTAGATGTGCAACTTCAACAGTTGTAGCATTGAAGCATGTGATTCTATGCGTTCTATCATGCAATAAAGGTCTTGGAGAATCAACGTTCCCATCTCTATGTAGAAAGCTTCAATTTCATTGTGAAATTACCCTGAGAGGAAAATGGAGGTGTGTAATATTCCCAAATTTTCACATCATATTTGAAATATTAGAATCCTTGATTTTCTTAATGAATTAAGTAAATAAAAGGGTGGAGGGACCCACAATCCTCAATATAAATAAATATCCACTTTTGTGTATGTGAATGTGGATTAATTAAGCCTAGATCTGCATAACAAGGTAGTTGAGCAACTACTAATGTGAACGAAATTGGAGAATTTTTCTCATTAATGAGATAGATCATGAAGTTTGACACAGTCAACTAAGATCTTGAAGAGATCAAACAGAAGATGACTCAGTCAAATAAGATCTTGAATATGTCAAAGATCATGGGACATTCATGATTAAGTGATGGAGAACGTTGTGCAAACAAGGCACACTTGATGGAAGGTGTACATTGCACCTAGACATGATGGTTGATTTGGTCAAATAGCACAGTCCATTTTGGAGATCTTGTCCACATGTGACAGCGCAGTCTAGATGAGGGCCAAGGATTGGGAAGGCTCAAATTTTATATAAAGAAGATGAAGGCAAGGATGAGGGATGCTGATTATTTTCTTGATGTAATATCTTTTCAGATATGGAATTGTCATGTGACATTCCATTGCTTTCTTGGGCTGTTTAGCAAAGATTGCAGGTGTTGTTTAGCACAGGGTGTTCCTAGTCGGGAATCCCACCTCTTTCTTAGAGCAGCTCTAGAAAGAGGATTGTACTTCATTATACATTAGGCTTTAAGTGCCATCTCCTTTTCCTGCTTCTGCAGAACACTCATATTCAGAAATTGCAGATTTCTGAAGATCAGTTTAGAAGGAGGAAGTTGTCTTTAGTACTTCATCTGGAGAACTAGTGAGGGTTTATTCCTATCACCTTGGGCTTAAAGATCAGCTTCCCAGAGCTTCATTGTAGATCTGGCATCAAGCCAAAATTTATTGACCTCCCGGCGGTAGTACTTCCTTGAAGATTATGTTGTCCACCTTGCGAGGATTGTTTGGTCAATTTTGTGTATAAATTACTACATTAAGCTTTATCAATCACGAGTTAAATGGGCGATGAAGTGTGGCGCACTATATGTGCAAGATAACCTATTTCTTACCTTTTTGTCGTTTTTGGTTTTCTAATGTGAGATGGAAATTCTAAAATAAAAACAAGTATGGTTATGATTGTTCAAGGCAATGACATCCTTTATAATGATTTACCAACTTCAAACTTAAAAAGGAATTTGAAACATACAATGACAAAACTTGAAAGGAAATGAAAATTTGTTGCTAGCTTAATAAATCAAACAGTGAACTATTGAGCATGAAAACCAAACTATCCTTGCTGTTGTCTAAACACAAAAGAAACTATGCTTAAATAAATCCAAAAACTGCAACAAAGTAAATCTAAATCAAACTACATCAACTTATATTCTGATCCCTCGCCATTAGTCCAGCTATGGCTTTCGGAGGTAACCATAAACAACCTGAGCAATCTGATATCTAATTTGCAGAAAAAGAAACTAATAATAAAACTACACACTCATACTTCAATCCCCTCACCATCTTGATCCGAACTGTAGCTTTTGAAATAACTGAAAATGGCATGAAACATTTAATATATCTAACTTGAGAAAGTAAACTAATATCAAACTACACACTCATACTTAAATCCCTACCATCAGTCAGTGAAACGGCTTTAAGTGGCAGAAAATGACATGGCTTGATTTAATATATCTAACACGAGAGAAATGCAAAATAATATCAAAATACACACTCATACTTCAATCCCTCACCATCAGTCCAACTGTGGCTTTCGGAGGTAACTAAAAATGACATGAGCAATTTAATATATCTAAATCTTACTACTGAAACAAATGTGAAAGACTGAAATAAACAAAGCAGTATTGGAATTAAACAAAAACTAAGAAAAATAAATTAACGACGAGAACATCATTGATTCCATGTCATTAGTCAAAAGATATGCAAATGCGAGGCACTATTTGTAATACAAGTAAAGAACAACGATCAGTTAACAAAATCATAAAACATGAAAGAGCGGAAGTAAAATGTTAGGAATGAAATATTATGAACAGTGATGAAGCATAAATATCATGAAAGATGCAATGTATAAACACATGAATGACTTATGGCACAATGAACTTAAAATAAATAAAACAAGAAACTATACAGTAATGCACAAAACCTCAGCGTGTGCAGGGGCCCTCTGTACCAGCCTTGGCAACAGCCTTCAAATACGAATTACGCTTGGAAACAGAGTCTTCTTATATATTAAAATGCAGTCATAACAGAGACGTGATATTACGGCACAATGGCAACGTAATTACATTACAGAGTTGTATGGAGGCTAATGGATACTAATCTAATATGCGTATGCAAACGCGTTATTTATAACAAAGGTAATATAACTAATTCCCTAAAGTTTGTGCTGATGGAGACACATAAATCATCATGTCCAGGGATCCAGCATCATGGCCGCAGTGAGGAGTAAATCTATGAGGAGTGGATGTTGGATTCGGCTTATGGAGCCATGTACAGGTGTCGATGTGTCCCCCGTAAATTAGAAACGGTCATACAAATCTCCACGTGATGAGAAACAGAGTCCTGTCACCGTGGGACTCTACGGTTGACTTCCACTTGGACACCTTTGACCACAGCCTCCTTAAGTGAATTTTCTCGAGCCAACAGGACACGATCTCTGTCCACATCATTTCTGACTTGCCCATGTGGCTCGTTTTACCTGAAGACACCTGCAACATAGACTTTCACAAAATGGCTGCGGAAAGTTACAGCAGCTGCGGAAAGTGGCAAGATTCTGCAGCTAAATGAGAAAAAATCTAAATCAAACAGTAGACACAAAATATAGTTAAAAACCATTTTAGATGCTCTTTTGCAATTAATATACAATGATATTGACAACTTGGAAGGTTCAGGTGAATGAAAAAGGTCTAGGAAGATGTATAAGAAAATTGCAGATTTGAGACTCAACATACCCCCACTGTGAAGGTGTTGCATGTCCTCATGCAACCAAAATTTTGATAATCCTTCTTCAGTTCATATGCCTTGACACTTCAGCCAGTACATCCAATCCTCTCCTCTTCTTCCTTGGTGCTGCTAACATCCTGGGCTTCTTCATTAAGCATCTGAATTTGATATTAACCAGTGGTCTGCTTAACTTCTGGCATTTCTTTTTCAATTTCTTGTTCTTCTTCTGTCATATTCCCAGATGTAGCATGGTATTATCATGAATGATTTTTTCCAATTTGCTTTGTTCCTTCAATGTCTCATTTTCATTTTTAATGTGTCTATTTAAAACCTCTAGCTCAAAGACTTCCTGTTTCAGTGATTGGACTAGATCATTTTGTGATATGTGAGGCTGAATGGACGAAGTACTGGGACCTGTAGCTGCTTTTTCTAAAGATTCTATATAATCATATACTTCTTGCTGCTTGGGGTCTATATCAGGTGTCATTTTTATTGGGCTGTCCCCAAAATGTCGTGAAGGAGAGTTGTCTTCAAAATCTGGCTGAGAATGGGATGGACTATGTTCAATGTCTGACTGAGAATGAAATGAACCAGGTTCACTAACTGACTGAGAGTGAGATGGACTATGGTCAGCTCGGGATTGTTCAGATGTTTCTTCTCCCAAATCGATAAAATGAGGTCCCTTCATTTGCGTTTTCCTCAACTTCCCCTTAAGCCTGGAACTTCTTCTCACACGCTGTGGACCACTGTCTTTTTTCTTTTGTTTTCCTTTCTCTTTCTTCTTGGCTATAGATAACTGTTCTTGAAGATGAACCAATCTCTCAGATAACACTTGATGATCTTCTTCGGAAGAAGGAGTTTGATGCATAGCCTCAATAATTTTTCTCTCTTTTGATGTTATTGGCTTTTTACCCTTGGTTTCTCTCTTCTTCCTTTTTGACAACCTCTCTTCCCTACTAGTTCTTTCAATTGTAGTAGTAGGAGTACTTTGAGTTTCATCATTTGTTCTTTTTCTCCTACTCCTTCTTGATGTGCTACCTTCAGGAATTTCTTAAGGTTCCTCAAAGAAATTTCTAATCAAAAATTGTTCCCATGTGTCCTTCTTCTCCTTTAACTCTTTTTCAATCAAAATTTTTACAAGACCATGGTGATATAGATGTGGTTCTACATCCCCTAAATGTTTCTGAACAGTCACAGACATCTTCTTCAAACTATTTAATAGAAAGTATGGGAGATTGAGGGTCTGATTATCTAGAAAATTCATCAGCAATCTGGTATGGTACATATACATGGACCCAAAACGGCCTTCACAGGTGATAAATTTTTGAACAACTAGTAGCAAAGTAGCCCATTCCTCTTTCAAAGCATGAACATGAATTCCTCTTTTAAAAATAGTTATGTCCATACCTGGGTTATGTAGAATTACTCTCCAAGCTTCATCACTAATGCTTTTGTTCTTAAACCATCGTTCACCCTCTTGAAGAAGTTATGTGGCAGATGCTATAGATGCTTCATTCACCGTGAACTTAAGGTCTCCAATCTCTACCTCCAAGCCATTGAACGACCTTGCAAAAGCTTTTGTCACTTCTTTATGGTAGCCTCTAAACTTTTGGATAAACCGCAGCCACTTTGCCTTCTTCAATATATCCCTGACTTGCAGATATCCTTCCATGAATTTAGGTCCCTCTGGTTCTGCTCTCAACAATTTACCCATCCTTCTTTCTGCTCTTTAAAAACTTGCCTGCGTGAGGAGGGTTCAATGGAAGTAGGACGACTGAATGAACAGAAATGAGCACGATGACTGTAGGTAGATATCAAAGAGTGGGTATACAGACTGTAGCGTAACAGAGAATGAAATGGAGAGAAGCGGAACAGATAAGGGTTACGTGAGCACAGCGGAAATGCGGCTGTGAGATTCATAGAACAATAGGAGGAGTATAACACATCCGGCAGTGTTTTAAAATTTGGTGGCTGCAAAATAAATGTAAGCACGTTTATACAACGGCTACGGATTTTATGCGGCTGAAAGAAGCCGTAGTCAAATCAACTACGTTTCATTGTCACAGGTGGAATATCGGAGTATGAGTGAAGATCGGAGGTTTAATTATGGGACCGTTTGAGAATGAATGCGAGGATTGTGGGAGGATTGTACAGAGATCATGGAGTGATTACGGAGTTTGTCAATATAATCATTGCGCATAATGGAGCTTATGGTTTATAACTATATAAAAATGTGTTTTAAATGCTATTTGAAATAAATTTTTACTCATACCTTGGAATTCTTGCCATTTTTCCTTGGTCTTCAATTAGTTGCTCCTCATTGATATCTTGAATGCTCCATGTCTTCATAATTGGTCCTCATACCTGCATTTTATTTCATGATTATGGAAATAACATCTGGCTGTACATTCTTTTGAAAACAGAGTGGTAGCTGCGGAATCTGCTTCTGGCTGCGGAAACTGGAGTCAGCTGCGGAAACTGACACAGCTATTATTTGGGTGAATGAAAATGAACGGATGACAAATGACTAGATGGAAATGGTCATGAAAAAGAATTTTATTGATGAAATGGAATGAAACAGATAAAATGAAGTGGAATGGAGTGAAATGAAGTGGAATGAAGTGGAATGGAATGGAGTGGGTGGTCACAAAACTTGTGAAATGAAGAGAGATTTTTTTTTTTTTTTGAAAATATAGGGTGTCAGGTGTTCCTGATTTTCACCCAATATTTTCTGTATAAGACTGCCAATCAGTGATTGGTTTTCAGGCTTATACAATTTTATTTTATTTTTTATTTTTATTTTTATTTTTAACTGAAAAGAACAAAAGCTAGGCTGGTGGAGAAGAAGAATTCTTCTGTACCAGCCTGATTGCAGAATTTTCTTGAAAAATTTTGACAAATTCCTCTTTTGAGAGTGGCTTATGATAAACTTTCAATCTGTGGCCATTCACAATAAGAGGAGTTTGAAGCTCATCAATGGTCTTGATTCTTACCGCTCCATTGCTAAATATCTTTTCAATCTCATATGGCCCAAGCCAATGAGTCTGAAATTTTCCTTTGAAATCTTTAAACTTGGAATCAAATAACAATGCCCAATCTCCTTCTTGAAACTTCTTCTCTTTGATGTACTTGTCATGCCATTTAGCTCTTTGATATTGAACTAGATCAGTTCTTAGAATTGCCTTTTGTCTGATCTCATCTAGCTCATTCAATTGCTCCATTCTATGCTTTTGGGCTTCTGATAAGTCCATCCCCAACTGAACTGCTATCTTGAAGGTCTTGACTTGGAACTCAATGGGGAGCAAGACTTCTTTCCCATAAACAAGTTCATAGTGAGAATGTCCTGTTGTATTTCTCCATGTAGTTTTGTAGGCCCACAAGGCTTCAGGAAGCCTTTCTGCCCAATCTCTTCTATGTAGATGAACAGTTTTGGTGATGATACTTTCAAGAACTTTGTTGGTAGACTCCACTTGACCATTTGCTTGCGGATGGTAAGGAGTAGATCTTCTGTGCTTGATTTTGTATTCTTCCATCAATTTCTCCACCAAGTTGGATGTGAATTGGCTTCCTTGATCTGCCACAATTTCTCTTGGAACACCAAAGCGAGTAAAAATATCCTCATAAAGAAAATGAACAACTGAATTTTCAGTAGCAGATACTAATGCTTTGGCTTCTACCCATTTAGTAACATAATCAATACAAACCAATATATACTTCTTTTGCTTAGATGGTGGATTAATAGGTCCAATGAAATCTAAAGACCATTTTTCAAAGGGTTCAATGAGTACCTGTGGTTGCAATGGCATTTCATTTGAAAGGGTAGGTTTCCCTACTCTTTGGCAGCTGTCACACCTTTTGACATATTGTTTTGCATCTTTGAAGAGGGAAGGCCAATAATATCCTAAAGAGAGGATTTTATAGGTCGTCCTTTTGTCTGCAAAGTGTCCGCCGCATGGTTCATCATGACATGCCTTAAGAATATCAAGCATTTCATCTTCCCTGACACATCTTCTGATCACAAGATCTGGCCCTGTTTTAAACAATTCGTTAGAAATCCATGAATATTTTGAACTCTCCTGAATAATTTTTCGTTTTTCACTTGGAAATAAATGTGAAGGTAGTTTCCCTGTAACCAAATAGTTAGAAATATCTGCATACCAAGGGGTATTAATAGTTACTGCAAACAAGTATTCATCAGGAAATTTATCTTCTACAGGAGAATCTTCTTTAGTATTCTGAATCCTAGACAAGAAATCAGCTACTGTATTCTGTTTTCCTGGTCTATCCAACACAGTAATATTGAATTCTTGCAAAAGTAAGAGCCATCTTGTCACTCTGCCATTAGTAACAAGTTTATTCATTAAATATCTAATTGCAGAATGGTCAGTATGAATAAAAGTTTCATAGCCTGTTATGTAATGTCTAAACTTATTAATTGCATGAACAACAACTAAAAACTCTTTTTCAGTCACAGTATAGTTCAACTCTGTGGGAGTCAAATTTTTATTGGTGTAATAAATGGCATAAGGAACTAAATCTTTTTGACCCAACACAGTTCCTAGAGCTGTATCTGAAGCATCCGTAGAAATATGGAAAGGGAGTTTCCAATTTGGTCCTCTCAAGATAGGTGCTTCAGATATTCTTGTTTTCAAAGTTTCAAAGGCTGATTGACAATCAAGATCCCATTTAAATTCATAGTCTTTTGTAAGAAATTTGAAGAGTGGAGATGCTATTTTAGTGAAGTTTTCTATAAATCTTCTATAGTAACCAGTAAATCCTAGAAAACTTCTAACATCTCTTTGACAATTTGGAATAGGCAACTTTGAGATGACTTCAACTTTTGATCTATCAACCTTAATCCCATCTCCTGAAATATGATGTCCTAAAACAATCCCTTCAGTAAACATCATAAAGCATTTTTCATGGTTTAATGAAAGGTTTGTTTCTTTACATCTTATAAGAACTTTTTCCAAATTTTCTAATGCCTCTTCAAATGAATTACCATAAACTGTAAAATCATCCATATAAACCTCTACACAATCATGGATTAGATCAGAAAAAATTCCTAGTAATGCTCTTTGGAATGTTGCTGGTGCATTACATAACCCAAAAGGAAGCACTCGGTAGGCAAAAGTTCCCCATGGACAAGTAAATGTGGTCTTATCTTGATCTTCAGGTGCTACCTGAATTTGATTATAGCCACTAAAACCATCCAAAAATGAAAGTACTTTTTACCTGCTAATGTGTCTAATACCTGATCAATAAAAGGCAAAGGAAAGTGATCCTTCAAAGTTGCTTTGTTCAATTCCCTGTAATCAATGCATACCCTCCATTTACCATTCTTTTTAGGTACTATAACCAAAAGAGAAACCCATCGGCTATCTGAAATTGGATAAATGAAGTTTACATTGAGAAGTTTTTGGAGCTCTTCTTTCACTATCTCCCTAAGATTTGGATTCATCCTTCTTTGAGGTTGTCTGATTGGTCTACTGTTTTTCTCAATATAGATATGATGGATGCAAGTCTTAGGATCAATACCTTTCATGTCAGTATACTCCCATGCAAATGCAGTAGAATGTTTTTGCAAGATTTTGGTTAGTTCTTCTTGTTGTGACTTTTTCAAATGTTTGTTGATATTCAATGTTTTCCCTGGAAAAATCTCAATGGTAGAACTACCAAACTCTTCCATAGAGTAAAGAGACATTTGTCTTGATGATAAATATTCTATGTCAGATTCCAATTGAAATTGTGTGGGGTCATATTCTGAAGATATCTCAAAATTTTCTAATGTGTTCAGAATTTGACTATCCTCACTGATTTCAGAAATGGTAAAGACAGATTGTATAGTGTCCTCATCATCAACCCATTCATTTTCTCCTACTTCTGTGATTGCTTTTGCTAGAGGATACAAATTGAATTTCTTTGTCGAATTACCATTAGAAATGTACATATCCCCAGATCTACAACTAATAAAAGCATCAGTTGTGGCTAGCCAAGGTCTTCCTAAGATAAGTGGGTGTCCTCCTAGATTACTCTTGGGAGTCAAAATCATAAAATCTACCGGATATTCCCAAGAATCTAAGGAGACTGAAATATATTCTAATACACCATCTGGTTTAATAATTGATCGATCTGCAAGTTGCAGTAAAGTAGGTGTAAAAAGAAGGTTAGGAAGTTTTAGCTGGTCCATAGTCTGTTTACTCATAATGTTGATAGCAGCCCCTAAGTCAATCAATGTGTTTGGAATTTCTATCCCATTTATATGTGTCTTGACAATTGGACTTCCTGGATCTACATACTTCTGCATGGTAATTTTTCCTATCATAATATCTGCAATTTTTCCTACCAGGTGGATTCTTCTTGTGTCTTTTAGTTTCCTTCCTGGTCTTTTGAAACTCAACTCCTTTATTGTTTTTGCTAGAATAGCAATCTCACGAATGGCTTGTAGCAAGGGAATCTTGAGACAAAAATTCTTCAATTCATCTAGAAAATCATAGTTAGGCATCAAGATTTGTTTTTCCACCCCCTTGTCAATTTGTAGTCTTTCAGGAAAAGGAGGTGTAGATGAAGATGCAGGTTGCTCAACTATAGGAGTTGTGGTGTTAACTTTTCTTTTTCTTTTTGAATGTTTGAATTTTGAAGAGATGCTTCCTCAGAACCCTCATTGACTTTAAGAGAGTCCTCTTCAGAGGTACCTTTCTCTTGAATATCTATAGAAGGTTTTTCTAAAACTCTACCAGATCTGAGTTGTACATCATTGAGAGGAACAATCATATAGGTAGGAAATTGTTGTCCTTCTACCATGTAAGTATTCTGAGGATTTTTATTGTTAGGATTTGGAAATGGTTGAGCTGGAAGTTGATTTGTCTTTTGTTGGTATGGGAGCATGAGTTGAGGATTTGGATTTTGTTGAGAAGGTTGTTGTTGTGGAAATGGCAATGAAAGTTGTGGATTTGGGTTTGAAAGTTGTGGAGCTTGTTGATTTTGAAAAGATGGAGGATATTGATAAAATTGAGCAAATCTCCCATAAGGATTTTGCATCCCTTGTACCCATGGTTGATATGGATTTTGATGTTGGGGCCAAGGTTGTTGCCAAGGATTCCAATTTGGTGGGGTTTGAATATTCATAGGGTTGTTAAACCCTTGAGTTTGTTGTCCCTGCCAAGGTCTTCTTGCAACAAAACAGAGAGATTCTACTGAATTTGGATCTTCTTGAAAGACAGCTTTGAGTCTAGGAATTGAAGGACAATCCTTGATCTCATGATTCTCTGAGAAAATTATACATGTTTCTACAAATTTTGCATCCAAGGGACATTCCCTTAAAGCATGTTTCTTCCTACATTTCGGACAAAAGATGGCTAGAGCATTTGTTTCTGCTTTCTGCTTGTTTTGGATTTTAATGGTGTCTAGTTGTTCACTAAAGCTCCCTAAGATATTAGTTTTGAATTCATCAAGCATGTTACCAATCTCTTCCCTACTTACTGATCCAGTTGCAGATTTGTTAGCCCTAATAAGAGAAGGATCCCTAGGCCCTTTTCCTGTTTTAGATTTTCCTCTTGAGAGATGGACACATAGTTCTGTTATGTCACGAAGTGGAAGTTGAGAAATGTCTCATTTCCCCATCATGTTTAAAATATCTATCCATTCATCTCTAATGGCTTTTAATATGAGGGCTTTCAAGGTTTCTTCATCTAAGTTGCTCATCTTTGCTCTTTTTAAGTTGTATTTAAATCTTTCAAGTAAATCTTCCAAGTTTTCATCTTCTTTTTGCATCATTTTGAACACCTCATCCTTGTGATTGGTGGGCATACAATAGTCCAAGTATCTATCCAAAAATGTTTGTTTCATATCATTCCAAGTCCTAATAGATTGAGTGGCTAATCCCATGAACCATTTCAAAGCAGCTCTCTTCAATGTTGAAGGAAACAGTTTGAGTTTTTGAGAGTCTTCCATATAGTCATAAGTTCGGCACACAACTTCAAACTCAAACAAAAATGTTTCAGGATCCTCACTTCGCAATCCATAAAAGTTAGGGAGGACAGATGGTGAGATATTTTTCATCGTTGTATGAGTTTCCTCATCAACTATAGGGAATCCAAACAAGTTATCTCCTTCCCTATTTCTTCCATTATTTCCTTCACCATTGTTGTCTCCATTATTTCCTCCTCCTCTACCTCTATCTCTACCTCCAAATCCATCTATTATTTCTTCTGCCATGATAGTTTCTTTAGAGTCCTTAAAGTCCTCTAGTTCTTCTATCAAGGGAGGATGAGAGGGAGTCTCTTCCTTTTCTAAATGCGATTTAGTAGGTGGTATAGGAGAATCCTCTAATTCAGCTGCTCCTTGAATTCCAAAAATCTTAAGGCTAGGGGTAGATGGTGGTGAATCTTGTCTATGCCTTGAAGATGGAGTTGTGAAAATCGAACTCTTGGCTTTAGCTATAAACCTTCCCCTAGAATCTCTTGCTCTATGCATGTCATTTTTTTTATTTTTTTATTTTTTAAAGTAGGAATAATAATTCTCTTTCTGATCTTCCAGGTCACACTAGGTGCAAGAAGAGAGCATACTTAAGAAATTACTAAACCAATAATTCTCTTTTCTGATCCTCCAGATCACACTAGGTGCAAGAGGAGAGCATACTTCAAGAAATTATCAAGTTTTTCCTTCTTTTATTATTTTGTTTTTTTTTTTAAGAAATTAGCTACCTAGTTACACATCCCCGGCAACGGTGCCAAAATGTTTGGTCAATTTAGTGTGTCCTAAATTTCTACATTAATTTATCAATCCAGGATTCGTAAGCTGATGAAGTGTGGCGCACTATATGTGCAAGATAACCTATTTCTTACCTTTTTGTCGTTTTTGGTTTTCTAATGTGAAATGGAAATTCTAAAATAAAAACAAGTATGGTTATGATTGTTCAAGGCAATGATATCCTTTATAATGATTTACCAACTTCAAACTTCAAAAGGAATTTGAAACATA
This sequence comes from Pinus albicaulis, assembly GCA_034641835.2. Classification (NCBI taxonomy): domain Eukaryota; kingdom Viridiplantae; phylum Streptophyta; class Pinopsida; order Pinales; family Pinaceae; genus Pinus; species Pinus albicaulis. Next base: position 816,464,768 of record CM076578.1, on the reverse strand, counting down.
CAATGACAAAACTGAAAGGAAATGAAAATGTGCTACTATCCTAGTTAATCAAACAGTGAACTACTGATCATGAAACTCATTATCCTTGCTGCTGTCCAAATACAAAAGAAACTATGCTTAAAGAAATCCAAAAATTGCAACAAAGTAAATCTAAATCAAATTACATCAACTTATATTTTGATCCCTCACCATTAGTCCAGCTATGGCTTTCGGAGGTAACCATAAACAACTTGAGCAATCTGATATCTAATTTGCAGAAAAAGAAACTAATATCAAACTACACACTCATACTTCAATCCCTCACCATCAGTCCAGTTGTGGCTTTCGGAGGTAACTGAAAATTACATGAGCAATTTAATATATCTAACTTGCAGAAAGTAAACTAATATCAAACTACACATTCATACTTCAATCCCTCACCATCAGTCCAGCTGTGGCTTTCGGAGGTAACTGAAAATGACATGAGCAATTTAATATATCTAATCTTGCAGAAAGTAAACTAATATCAAACTACACATTCATACTTCAATCCCTCACCATCAGTCCAGCTGTGGCTTTCGGAGGTAACTGAAAATGACATGAGCAGTTTAATATATTTAAATCTAACTACTGAAACAAATGTGCAAGACTGAAATAAACAAAGCAGTACTGGAATTAAACAAAAACTAAGAAAAATAAATTAGCAGCAGAACAATATTGATTCCATGTCATTAGTCAAAAGATATGCAAATGCCCGGGCTGCCTATTTGTAATCTAAAACAAGAACACTGATCAGTTAACAATAACATAAAACATGAAAGACAGAAGTAAAATGTAAAGCATGAAAGATTATAAACAGTGATGAAGCATAAATATCATGAAAGATGCAATGTATAAACACATGAATGACTTATGGCACAATGAACTTAAAAGAAATAAAACAAGAAACTATACAGTAATGCACAAAACCTCAACGTGTGCAGGGGCCCTCTGCACCAGCCTTGGCAACAGCCTTCAAATACGAATTACGCTTGGAAACAGAGTCTTCTTATATATTAAAATGCAGTCATAACAGAGAGATGATATTACGGCACAATGGCAACATAATTACATTACAGAGCTGTATGGAGGCTAATGGAGACTAATCTAATATGCGTATGCAAACGCGTTATTTATAACAAAGGTAATATAACTAATTCCCTAAAGTTTGTGCTGATGGAGACACGTAAATCATCACGTCCAGGGATCCAGCATCATGGCCGCAGTGAGGAGTAAATCTATGAGGAGTGGATGTTGGATTCGGCTTATGGAGCCGTGTACAGGTGTCGATGTGTCCCCCGTAAATTAGAAACGGTCATACAAATCTCCACGTGATGAGAAACAGAGTCCTGTCACCGTGGGACTCTACGGTTGACTTCCACTTGGCCACCTTTGACCACAGCCTCCTTAAGTGAATTTGCTCGAGCCAATAGGACACAATCCATGTCCACATCATTTCTGACTTGCCCATGTGGCTCGTTTTACCTGAAGACACCTGCAACATAGACTTTCACAAAATGGTTGCGGAAAGTGGCAAGATTCCGCAGCTAAATGAGCAAAAATCTAAATCAAACAGCAGACACAAAATATAGTTAAAAACCATTTTAGATGCTCTTTTGCAATTAATATACAATGATATTGACAACTTCGAAGGTTCAGGTGAATGAAAAAGGTCTAGGAAGATGTATAAGAAAAATGCAGATTTGAGACTCAACACAGATCAAAAGGGAGGAAGGAAGTTGCTAGTATTTCAGCTAGCAATCATGTGAGGGATCATTCCCTCACATTTCCATCAGTCTTACCATCAGCCTAGAGTTTATTGCAGCATTTTTCAGCAGGCAGAAGGCCTCTCTTTCCCTCACAGCACAGTTTCTAGAGGCAGTTGTGCTGCAGTAGCTGCAATCATCATTAGAGGATTGAGAAGCTAGATCTAGAGCTCCTAGCTCATAAATCTGAGGAAGGGATCAGCCCTCGAAGAATAGATCTGATCTGATATCATATTTCAGCCATCTATTTGTCAGATCTAGCTTCAGATCTGTATTTCCCAGCAGACCAAGGATCAAATCCTAGGGAGGTGATTTTTCAAAGTTGCAGATCTGGAAAATCCTTTCTGGGTTATCTTGGGAATCCATCACATTGGCCAGATCTTGAATCTTGGCATCATCTGAGCTCCAGTTTTGAGTAGATATGCATTTCCCTTTTTAGCCTGCAACTATATGTTCATATTCTGCTGAAGGGACAACGCAGTATTTGTTACAGAGCCTCTCCAGTTGCATTGTACCTATTGTAGCTTGTTTTCTGGGTACTTCTAGACCATCTCTTTGGCTATATCTACTCATATTTTGTACATGGTGTAACTGATTCTTCTCCAATATAATAAAATGGCTCAGCTTCTCTGTAAATTCTGATTTTGTCTTAAGATTTATTGTTTATCTTGCTGTAAGTTCTTATATTGTGTGAATTATTACTGCATTCTCCCTTTTGGGATACTACAATGGTATCAAAGTCGAGGTCTCGAGGTCGAGACTTGCGAAGCGTGGTGGGCTGTAATGTCCCGTGTGCAGGTAGGGCCCACAGCCACGTGTCTGGGGTCTGCTTAATGAGGGTGTTACACAGTGATTTGTCACCGTCCCTGCAATCCCCGTCCTGCACATTGGAGGGCTCATTCCGTGACCTGTGAGCAGTGACATGACTTGAAACCACTTTCATGACATCCCTCTGAACATGAGCTTTCATTGCCCTGAAGACAACTCCTTGTGAAAAACCCTAAAAATGGCCCTTTTTCCATTGGCACGAGCAGGAAGTTCAGTACCCGCGCCAATGGGGAAAATACTTCAAAGAGGTCGCGCCAGTTGGCACTCTGTCCCAGAGTCGCACTCGCGCCAGCCCATTTAAGGAATGTTTTTTTAAAATAAATGGCGAAAGTTTCGTCCTAACTGATCCAGGAACTGATATCTATCTTGAGTTGGGAGGTTTGGCTACGGGTTTCCATAGAGAGGAAGTGGTTTTCCACCTCTCATGGAAGCTTCCTTGAGGATAGGGCCAATCCCACGATTATAGGGATCCCAACTCCCCTTCCTCCATCTATAAAAGCTTGCCCATCTCCATTGCAAGCTAGTCTTCAAGTCCCCAAATTTCTAAGAGCCTTATGCTGCAAGAGCCTCCATAATTCCCTTAAGGCCAATTTCAAGCAAGGAGACTATCGTCAAGATCTGAAGAGAGAGGTTTTTCCCATCCTTGACAAGCTTTTCGAGACGTGTTCTGCTGGCGACCCGCCGAAGGAGAATTCAGCGTCAGAACTATGGTTGTAATTTTCTTTTGATTGATTATTAATGAGCGACTATTGGTTATGGTTCCACTCTTGTTGTTATTTATGATGATGAGTTATGTCCTTTCTGACTGACATATATTTGCATCTACTGGATTTTACGCTTGCGTTTTTTTTGTTCCTCGCATGTGCAGGTGTCCTATTGTGGAGATCGTGGGGATCGTGATCTGCCAGAGCTAAGGAACGGGAGCGCCACCTCTTCTACAAGAAACAACGTTGGATTCCAGGTAAGCCTTCATCGTTATTCGGTTTATTTGCAATTAGGAACCTGCACTATAGCGTGAACGATTGTTGCTAGACCCGGTCTGGGCTAGTAGGGATCGCCTCTGTCCGCAGAGGGGATTTACCTCCACAACAGAGGGGTACTGCGCAAGGGTCCTTGCCCTCAGATGCTCCGGTGAGCCTTAAGACCCCACCCTTAACACCCTGGGATGCCTCCCTCACTAACAGGTCGGTATTTTGGTGTAGTGGTTGGGCCTTAAACCCAACGCGTTAAGGGTGGGGTATTAAGGCCCACTGGAGCATCTGAGGGCGAGGACCCTTGCGCAGTACCCCTCATTACGCAAACCCCGGACACGTGGTTGCAAGCCTTACCCGCACACGGGACATTACAGTGGTATCAAAGCATGATCTTTGGCTCAGCTTGTGGACACTTCATCTTTTGCATCTAAAGAAGAAGCAGATAGATGAGATCTATCATGGAGGGAGAAAATTCTGCCACTCACATCTATGCGATATCTCTCCAAGGGGGTCTATCAAATGGAAGAGGAAAAGCAGAAAAAAGGTCCAAGAAGAAGAGGTGATGAGGAAGGCCCTAGCACTTCCTATCAGCAAAGAAGAAAACCGGAGAATCCTAGATCTCCTCATAGATCCACTATGCCCACTTTCTTTGAAGAAGGTGAAGCGTGTAGAAATGAAGGAAGGAATGAACTTGAGACTCATGAGACTCTCAGTCTGTATCTTGAAGAGTACAAAGCACTTCCTATCAGCAAAGAAGAAAACTGGAGAATCCTAGATCTCCTCATAGATCCACTATGCCCACTTTCTTTGAAGAAGGTGAAGCGTGTAGAAATGAAGGAAGGAATGAACCTGAGACTCATGAGACTCTCAGTTTGTATCTTGAAGAGTACAAAGCACAGTCTAGAGAACTCAAGGAGAAGCTAACTCTCCAACAATTCTTCAAAATCAAAGAAGAAAGAGGATCCTATAGCAGCAATAGAAGAAAGAGGCATAATAGATTCTATTTTCCTACATTTGATGGATCTTCCTCAAGCACTGTTAAGGCTTGGAGGAGAGAGTTAGATACATTTTTTAGGCTACATCCTGTGGCTGAAGAAGAGGCTGTCCAAATTGCAGCACTTCATCTTTTAGATGAAGCCAATGATTGGTGGTTTTGTCACATGGACAATGAAAAGGTGACTAAATACTCAGATTTCTTTCCCAAGTTGAGAAAGAAGTTTGATGTGAAGAAGATAGAGATGTGCCAAAAAGACAAATTTCCTAAGGAGAGGGTTGTCAATCTTGTCACTCTGGACAAGAAGTCACTACATTCACCACCGGCTGCAGAAGAGACTTTTGCATCTTTGCAAGATAGTCTTGAGCTCTTGACACGTAGAGTCCCATGCATGATTCAGGAGATGCATAAGGAGGAGGAGAATTCCAACGCTGGTACACTTGGAGAAGAGCAGCCATCACTCTTACCAGCAGTTGGAGGCACTATTATCCCGGTTGGAGGAACTCTTGTGTTCTGTCAAGAGGTTCCCACATATCAGTTGCTCCAAGGTATGCATACACATTCATCACCTATTGTTTCAGTAGATCTTATTGAAACTTATGGGACCATGCCATCAGGGCCAATGCATAACCAAGGGTTAGAACATAGTGCTGAATTGGAGCAACAACATATCACAGTGCAGAGGACCCTTGATCTAATCAAGGAGGAGATGAAAATCTATCTCAGTTTGTCATGGATGAACTACATTCAATCTCTTGAGTTGAAGTGTAGAGTTTCAGAAGAAGGGATGAGCATAATCCTTTGTACAATGACTGGTTATGTTATTAGTATTGTACCTTTCTTTGAGACAGTTTATGTATTACCTTGCAGATCTACAGCGTTGTCACTTAGAAGCAGTGATAATGATGAGGCCCCATTATTCTTGGAGCATTCTGAAGGTAACTTCACTCATGAAGCAATGGAGGTAAAGATGATAAATGGTAGACATATAGATATGAGAAACCTTTTCTCCTTTCTTGATGACACTTTCTCAATGAGCACCTCACAGCTCAAAGAGAGACTTCCACCTACAATAGATCCAAGACCTCATTGGTTTTGGAAGGCCATGGATGAGAAGAAGGTCTCATTAAGATATCTCATTGGAGGTGCACTTCAACATTTCATGGAGTGCAAAGTTCTTCATCAGTTTGGGGAAGATGGTGTTCTACAAAGGGAGGATACCATGATTATGCAACACATCACTCATCTTCCATATTGGGGTGAGTGGATGAGGAAGATAAGCAAGGGGTTGCATGACCACTTGTAGATTTATATGGGCTAGCAAGCTTGGTTATGTTGGTTGCCCTTGGGAGGTTCTTGTCACTGCCCAAAGGCTCATATTTCTTTTATCCATGCCTTGAAGAACACTTATGAAATGAAGAAGGAGGCATGGTTGTGCTGGCTGCTTTTGGGTGAGTATGGTTACCACCCAATAGCTCATAATTTTCTGATTCATGCCTTGTATATCAATAAAAGAATGCCGCAAAATAAGGCATGTTCATTTTGGTTTCACTTGAGAGAGATTGGCCACCACATGACATCTCCTATGTCTATGTGTTTTGTCTTAGGTAAATCTTGGCATGATGCTCTCATGATGTGCATTAATGATTTTTCTTTGTATTGGGCTGATGTGACATTCCATATGTCCATTAGTATGCTTTTGCCTCATGATGCACATGAGGAGAGAAAGCAGCAAGATCTCTTGTTGTTTTGGTTGCTTTTGGGGGAGTTTGGCTTGTCCATCTTACATGGGGGAGATGGAGGATGGCATCAAAGGGCCTTACTCCGGTGGTTACTCTTAGGAGAATATGTTTTAACATATTTTTCTACCCATATAGCTCATTTCCTTCTTCTTTTTCATAACATTGGAATGATGCTTGGATCCAACAAGGTCAACAGGGCTAAGTATGATAGCATATCAATGCTCAATCTAATTCATGAAACATGGGATGGAGACATGTATTGTGTGATGGAGATTTTCCTTTGTGAAGAGAACTACTTTATTTTATGCACCTCATGTATTGATGATGATGTTGGACATATGGTTGTCACTTGGTACTTCATGATAGAAGGAGGACATCTAACCAAACAGTTGGAGGTCATTCTTTATGTTTTTAAAAGACAACTTTGGAACCAAACATGCATAACCCATTGCAGCAAATGGAGGAAGCATTCCTTATGTGGATGCCATTTGGAGGGGAATAGATGGCTTTGCATCTACTTTAGGAGTTGCTTGAGGACAAGCAACATTTTTCCGGGGGGGACTATAATATTCCCAAATTTTCACATCATATTTGGAATATTAGAATCCTTGATTTTCTTAATGAATTAATTAAATAAAATGGTGGAGGGGCCCACAATCCTAAATATGAATAAATATCCACTTTTTTGTGTGTGAATGTGGATTAATTAAGCCTAGATCTGCATAACAAGGTAGTTGAGCAACTACTAATGTGAATGAAATTGGAGAATCTGTCTCATTAATGAGATAGATCATGAAGGTTGACACAATCAAATAAGATCTTGAAGGGATCAAAAAAAGGATGACTCAGTCAAATAAGATCTTGAATATTTCAAATATTATGGGACATTCAAGATAAAGTGATGGAGGATGTTGTGCCAACAAGCCACACTTGATGGAAGGTGTACATTGCACCTAGACATGATGGTTGATTTGGTCAAACAACACAGTCCAACTTGGAGGATCTTGTCCACATGTGACAACGTAGTCTAGGTGAGGGCCAAGGCTTAGGAAGGCTCAAATGTTATTTAAAGAATATGAAGGCAAGGAGGAGAGCATTCTGATTATTCTTGATGTAAGATCTTTTCAGATCTGGAATTTTCATGTGACATTCTGCTGCTTTCTTGGGTTGTTTAGCAGAGATTGTAGGTGTTGTTTAACACAGGGTGGTCCTGGTCAAGAATCCCACCTCTTTCATAGAGCAGCTCTAGAAAGAGGATTGTACTTCATTATACATCAAGGTTTAAGTGCCATCTTATTTTCCTACTTTCTGCAGAACACTCATATTCATAAATTACAGATTTCTGAAGATCAGTTTGTAGAAATTATATAACTTATGTGTTATATGTCCAAGATTCTCCTGATCTCACACTATTTTAACTTCATGCAAAATACAGAATCTATTCCACCATTGATCATTTGCGAAAATTAAATCAAGATTGCAATGCACACATTAAACAATAAAAATTCACACATATGAACACAGTTGTTTAACGGGAAAGCCTAAAGCTGAAAACCCTAACTATCTGTATATAATATATGTCATAGAGATCATGTAACAATCCTCATACAAAGCTGATCATATCAAGTTGTCAGTACAATACAATCGCTACACACTAATCAAGCCCGATCTTGCAAATCCATGCACCGATATTTGCCACCTGCTAGCCTACCTCTACTACGCAATCCCTGTTGAAGAATGGATCTGAATGAACTCGAATTCACCAAGATTGCACTGTGCAATCCTCATTGGCATCTCCAATGAGTGTTGGATGCAATCAATGCATCACTATAGTCACAACTGATAGTCACACTTTCTCTTTCAGCTATCTCTCCACTGTTCTCCACTGAAACTGCCATGCACTGTAGTTAAATGATGTATTCTTTAGTTGATTAATGAGTTATTATTTAGTGAATTAATTAACTAATTAATTCACACCACTCTCACTAGTGTATCAATCGCCTAGACTAGATACAACTAGCTCAACCGAGCCCAACTCGAGTTAAATTAAATACAACTCCACCAACTACTTCTCCAACTCCACCAAACTCGTCACATGAGTCAAAATTTAAGTCTCCATGCATTAGCTCCGCAAAACCCCGCAATAGCGTAATTCCTTCGTCATCTCGTTGTGCCACATCTCTGTGCACTTAATCAAGTGCTCCAAGAGAATAAGATAATGTTTAGAGTTCAAATATTAAGAGATAATAATATTCGACATATCTATTTTACCTCTGCAATCTAAAAATAGATTCCGCCAATATGTCTAAAAAATTGAAGTCCGTCTATTTTTCCAAATTGACCAACCATCCACAAATAGCATCCTTTACAAACTCATAGAATATGATCGACATGTCTAAAAATAGACATAGCTCCAAAATAGACTTTGCGCCAAAAATAGCCTGCGGGCCCACTTAGTGAAGGCGACTCTTTTCACTAAGCTCATCATATTGTTGAATCTCAACACTCCCTCTCAACAAGATAGGGATTATCTGCCACCCTGATCCTGTCTCTATAGTATTCGAATTTTCTCCTGGTGAGCATCTTCGTCAGAATATCTGCATCCTGATCCTCCGTAGGAATGTAAGAAAACAACATGATCTTCCGCTACACACAATCTCTGATATGATGGTACCGGATGTCAATATGTTTAGATCTATCATGAAATACTGGATTAACCGAGAGTTTAATGCAACTCTGATTATCACAATATATCACAGTAGGATCCTAGTGAGAACCAAACAACTCGACCAGGATCTTCCTCATCCATATAGCCTCACATGCAGCCAAACTTGCTGCCGTGTACTCTGCCTCCACCGAACTGAGTGCCACGGATCTTTGTTTCCTGCTGTACCAAGAAACTACTGTAGATCCGATACTGAAAATCCCTCCAGATGTGCTCTTTCTGTCCATTGGGCTTCCTGCCCAATCTGCATTCATGAAGCCATGTAGCTTCACCTCATCCGACTGTTTGTACCACAATCCATATCCATATGTGCCCCTGAGATATCTCAGGACATGCTTGCCTGCCTTCCAAAAGAGCTTGGTAGGCTTAACCATAGCTTGTGAAAGCTGGTTCACAGCATAGCATATGTTCGGTCGTGTATTGACTAAATACATGAGTGAACCAACCAACTGTCGATAAAAAGTGGCATCCACTACCTCTGCCGATGTAGCATCCTCTTTCCTCCAACCACCAGGAAGAGGAGTGTCGATAGGCTTGCAGCCTTGCATGTGAAACTTCTCCAGTATCTCCCAGGCATACTTGCCTTGAGACACAAATAGTCCAGCCTTCCGCTGCCAAATTTCCAATCCCAGGAAATAATGAAGGAGGCCCAAGTCCTTCATCTCGAACTCCTTTGCAAGATCTGCCTTGCATGAGTGTATCAACAGTTCATCACCCGTTAGTATTAAATCATCTACATAAAGCACAATGATCAAAAGATTACCCTCCACCACAATCTGGTATAGGTTAAGATCCGCCTCACTCTTGGAAAAACCAAGTCCGGTGAAATAACTGTCTATTCGTGTGTACCAAGCACGAGGTGCTTGTTTCAGCCCATACAACGCTCTTTTGAGCCTGCACACATGCAACTTGCTGCTGAAGATTTCGAATCCTTCAGGCTAATCAATGTACATCTCCTCCTCAATGACTCTATTGAGGAATGTAGTCTTCACATCCATCTAATGAATGTGCCAACCCATCTGCGCTAAGAGAGCAAGGATGGTCTGTATGGAAGAATACCTTGCGACAAGTGCAAAGGTTTCTTCATAGTCGATCCCCTCGATCTGTGAGAAGCCCCGGGCAATAAATCTTGCCTTATACTTCTTGACGCTCCCGTCAGCAACTTGCTTCACTTTGTAGATCCATCTCGAACCTACCACTGATTTCCCTTCCGGCCTTAGGACAATCTCCCATGCATTATTTCTGACAATCGAATCATACTCTTCCACCATGGCATCTACCCATGCGAGATCCTTCACATCTTCCTCGAAAGAGGATGGCTCCGTCACGATACACTTGCTCATCAGAGCCATGTATCCAATAAATTGGTCAGGTGACTGTCTCTATCTACGTTGTGATGTAGGAGCTCCTACATTCTGCGCTGCATCAAGATTCAGTCGCTCAGCTTCTGTAGTGCGCTTCCGCCCTCTGATGTTTGGCGCTACATGAGTGGTTTCTTCCACTCCATGAACCTCCTCTTGTGGCTAATCCACATCTTGAGGCTCATCTTTAGGAACAAGTAGCTCCTCATCTGCATGCAAGTGTAGCTCCTTCTCAAGTGACAACTTCATGGCTTTCTCCTCATGAAATTTGATATCCCATCGCACGACAGTCATCCGACTGTCTGGAAAATACACACGATAATTGTGAGGTGTTTCTGTGTACCCCACAAATATCCCAACCTCTGCGGTCAACTCCAGCTTCTTCCTGGCATCCTTCATCACATGAATGTAAACAGGTGAGCAAAAAATATTCAAATGAGAAATCTTAGGCTTCTTACCAGAAAACGCCTCTTCGGGTGTACTCATGCCAAGTACTCTACGAGGATAATGGTTTTGCACATAAACTGCAGTGTTGCATGCCTCAGCCCACAAGTGTATGGGAAGGCCCTGATCATGCAACATCACCCATGCAGCACCCACGATCGTTCTATTCTTTCTCTCCGCGACCCCATTCTGCTATGGGTTACGAGGCGCTATGAGTTCTCTTCGAATTCCTTCTTTGCTGCAGAAGTCTTTGAATTCGCCAGAGATGTATTCACCACCATTATCGCTCCTTAGAGCTTTCACCTGCTTCCCGGACTCTTTCTCAACCAACGCCTTGAACTCATAGAACTTTGAGTATGTCTCGCTCTTCTTCTGCATGAAGAAGATCCAGCACTTACGAGAAAAGTCATCAACAAATATCACATAATCCATGTGCTTTGCTGTTGAAGCAATCGAGAAAGGTCCACACACGTCTGTGTGAATTCTCTCAAGGATCGTCATAGCGCGACTATCCTTCTCATGAAAAGTGGTCTTCACAAATTTTCCCAAAGTACATCCCTTGCACTGATCTGACTACGCAAGTGTACCCTTGGGAAGCCCGGTAGAAATCTGATGCAAAATTTTCAAAGCGCCATGGTGAAGATGGCCCAATTTCCTGTGCCACAATTCGCCCTCATCCCGGCTCACCACTCCTTCTGCTTTGCCTGCCATTGCTGCGCAGCCATCTACCTGCAATTGATAAAGATTCTTAACTCGAATCTCTATCCTCCTGGTTTGACCAGTTTTTTTACTGCGCAGGTAGGCTTTTCCCTTGCTAAAAACAACATCATAACCCTTGTCTTCCAACATCGCCATAGAAATCAGATTCTTCTTCAATCCTGGAACATGCATGACATCCTTCAAGATGAAAGGTTTACCGAACTCCCTCTCAAAGGAAATGGTCCCGATACCAGTCGCACTATATCTACCATCATCGCCCATCTCGATGTGCACTCCAAGATCCTTTTCATCCAGATCACTAAACAAATCTTTGTCTCCGGTCATATGGAAAGACACACCACTGTCAAGAAATCACACCGATCCCATCACACTTGAAACCAAGCATGCAATCAAAGAAAAATCCAACTCAAACTGCGAGGCTAAGGCCTCTCCAGCTGCAGATCCAGCAGCCTGCTTATTCTTCTTCTTTTGTGGACAGTTAGTGGCGAAATTCCCGTGCTGGTGACAGAGAAAGCACTTCACCTTGGACAAGTCTTGCTTCTTGCCTTTCGCACCGCATTGAGAAGGATTTTTCTTCCCCTTCCCTTTCCTTGCTTTGGCAACCAAAGTGAAAATTTCTTCATCTTCATTCTTCGATGAAGATTCGTCCCTGGTACCCTTCCTTATCTCCTCCTACACAAGATCCGACCAAAGTCGCTCCCATCCTGGCAGTTTCTCCCGTCCATTAACAGAGTCCTCGTAGCTATGCCAACTCTTCGGAAGCCCAAGGAGAGACAAGCTCACCGAGTCTTCTTCATCTAAAGTAACCCCCACACTTCCCAGCTCATCCTTGCAGTGGACAAACTTCGTGAGGTATTTTGGTATATTGTCGCCTTTCTCCATTTTTATTTTTCTGAGCTTGTCTTTAAGCACCAACTTCCTCTGGTCGCTTCTGTTTTGGAAAAAGTCTGTCAAAGCCTTCCACATTAAGAATGGAGTGGCTTTACCGTGAAGGCTGGACACAATGTGATCCTTCACACCTTCCAACAAAATCCTTCGACATTTTGCTACCTTCTTTTGCCATGCGTCAAGTGCAGCTACATCGCTAGAAGCAGGTTTCGGAATATCAACATATATGAACTCCTTCAACCCATTATCATCCAGCACCGCCTCCATCTTGTCCTTCCATGCAATATAATTCGAGTTGCCATCAAGGGCATACTACAGTCGCAATCCGTTGAAAGACATTTCAATGAATGTTCAACTTCGACACCAAGAAAACACTACAGCGAATTCGAATTCCACCAGAACAAAACTCAATCGCTTCAATAATTGCAATCTCCTCCGATCAATATTGCTCCGATACCATGTAGAAATTATATAACTTCTGTGTTATATGTTCAAGATTCTCCTGATCTTACACTATTTTAACTTCATGCAAAATATAGAATCTATTCCACCATTGATCATTTGCGGAAATTAAATCAAGATTGCAATGCACACATGAAATAATAAAAATTCACACATATGAACACAGTTGTTTAACGGGAAAGCCTAAAGTTGAAAACCCCAACTATATGTATATAATATATGTCATAGAGATCATGTAACAATCCTCATACAAAGATAATCATATCAAGTTGTCAGTACAATACAATCGCTACACACTAATCAAGCCCGATCTTGCAAATCCATGCACCGATCTTTGCCACCTGCTAGCCTACCTCTACTACGCAATCCACACACTGAAAATAGCTACCGAATGAACAAGAATTCACCAAGCTTTGCCTTCTTGCCAATCCTCATTGGCATCAGTAGGTGTTGGATCTGTCAAATCCATCACTATAGTCACATGATAATTACATATTCTTTACCTAATCTCTCCCTGGTCTCCTGAAATTGCCATGCCTTGTAGTTAATGATGTATTCTTTAGTTGATTAATGAGTTATTATTTAGTGAATTAATTAACTAATTAATTCACCACTCTCACTAGTCATCATTCAGTTGAACCAAATCTGACTAGCTCAGCAAAGATAAATGATTAAACTAAGTAACTCCACAACTACTTCTCTGACTCACCAAACTTTGTCACAGGTTGTGAAGTCTCCATGCATTTAGCTCCGGTAAACCCTCGGGAATAGGCGTAATTCCTCCCATTAGGCCATTTGTGTATCATTGCCTTAAGCTGAGTGCTCGAGAATAGATATGTTTGAGTCGATATCATTAGAGCTAATAATATTCGACATATCTATTTTTAGACTGGCAATCTAAAAATAGATTCCGCCCAATATGTCTAAAAATAGAAGTCCATCTATTTTTTCCGACTTGACCAACCATCCACAAATAGCATCCTGCAACTCATAGAATATGATCGACATGTCTAAAAAATAGACATAGTCTAAAAATAGACTTGCGCCAAAAATAGCCTGCGGGCCCACTTAGTGAAGGCGACTTCTTTCCACTAAGCTCATCATCTTGTTGCAATCTCAACACTCCTTCTCAACAAGATAAGGATTATACGCCTACGATCCTATCTCTCATATGGTATTCAAATTTTCTCCTGGTGAGCGCCTCGTCAAGAATATACATCTGATCTTACGTAGGAATGTAAGCAACATGATCTTCCACTTGCACAAAATCTACGATATGATGGTACCGGATGTCAATATGTTTAGATCTATCATGAAACACTGGATTAACCGAGAGTTTAATGCAACTCTGATTATCACAATATATCACAGTAGGATCCTAGTGAGAACCGAACAACCCAACCAGGATCTTCCTCATCCATATAGCCTCGCATGCAGCCAAACTTGCTGCCATGTACTCGGCCTCCGCTGAACTGAGTGCCACGAATCTTTGTTTCCTGTTGTACCAAGAAACTGTTGTAGATCCGAAACTGAAAATCCCTCCAGATGTGCTCTTTCTGTCCGTTGGGCTTCCTGCCCAATCTGCATCCGTGAAGCCATGCAGCTTCACCTCATCCGACTGTCTGTACCACAATCCATATCCAGATGTGCCCCTGAGATATCTCAGAACATGCTTGCCTGTCTTCCAAAAAAGTTTGGTAGGCTTAACCATAGCTTGTAAAAGCTAGTTCACAACATAGCATATGTCCGGTCGTGTATTGACTAAATACATGAGTGAACCAACCAACCCTCGATAAACAGTGGCATCCACTACCTCTACTGATGTAGCATCCTATTTCCTCCAACCACCAGGAAGATGAGTGTCGATAGGCTTGCAGCCTTGCATGTGAAACTTCTTCAGTATCTCCCGAGCATACTTGCCTTGAGACACAAACAGTCCACCCTTCTGCTGCCAAATTTCCAATCCCAGGAAATAATGAAGGAGGCCCAAGTCCTTCATCTCGAACTCCTTTACAAGATCTGCCTTGCATGAGTGTATCAACAGTTTATCACCCGTTAGTATTAAATCATCTACATAAAGCACAATGATCAAAAGCCTACCCTCCACCACAATCTGGTATAGGTTAGGATCTGCCTCACTCTTGGCGAAACCAAGTCTGGTGAAATAACTGTCTATCCGTGTGTACCAAGCACAAGGTGTTTGTTTCAGCCCATACAACGCTCTTTTGAGCCTGCACACATGCGACTCGCTGCTGAAGATTTCGAATCCTTCAGGCTACTCAATGTACACCTCCTCCTCAATGACTATGTTGAGGAACGTAGTCTTCACATCCATCTGATGAATGTGCCAACCCATCTGCGCTGAGAGAGCAAGGATGGTCTGTATGGAAGAATACCTTGCGACAGGTGCAAAGGTTTCTTCATAGTCGATCCCCTCGATCTGTGAAAAGCCCCGGGCAAAAAATATTGCCTTATACTTCTCGACGCTCCCGTCAGCAGCTTGTTTCACTTTGTAGATCCATCTCGACCCTACCACTGATTTCCCTTCCGGCCTTGGGACAATCTCCCATGCACTGTTTCTGACAATCGAATCATACTCTTCCACCATGGCATCTACCCATGCGAGATCCTTCACAGCTTCCTCGAAAGAGGATGGCTCCATCACGATACACTTGCTCATCAGAGCCATGTATCCAGTAAATTGGTCAGGTGACTGTCTCTATCTGCGCTGTGATGTAGGAACTCCTACATTCTGCGTTGCATCAAGATTCAGTCGCTCAGCTTCTGTAGTGCACTTCCGCCCTTTGATGTTTGGCACTGCATGAGTGGTTTCTTCCACTCCTTGAACCTCCTCTTGTGGCTGATCCACATCTTGAGGCTCATCTTTAGGAACAAGTAGCTCCTCATCTGCATACAAGTGTAGCTCCCTCTCAAGCGACAACTTCATGGCTTTCTCCTCATGAAATTTGATATCCCATCGCACGACAGTCATCCGACTGTCTGGAAAATATACACGATAATTGTGGGGTGTTTCTGTGTACCCCACAAATATCCCAACCTCTGCGGTCGGCTCCAGCTTCTTCCTAGCATCCTTCATCACATGAATGTAAACAGGTGAGCCAAAAATCTTCAAATGAGAAATCTCAGGCTTCTTACCAGAAAACGCCTCTTCGAGTGTACTCATGCCAAGTACTCTATGAGGACAACGGTTTTGCACATAAACCGTAGTGTTGCATGCCTCAGCCCACAAGTGTATGGGAAGGCCCTGATCATGCAACATCGCCCATGCAACACACACGATCGTTTTTTTCTCTCTATGCGATCCCATTCTGCTGCAGGTTATGAGGCGCTATGAGTTCTCTTCGAATTCCTTCTTTGCTGCAGAAGTCTTTGGATTCGCCAGAAATGTATTCACCACCATTATCGCTCCTTAGAGATTTCACCTGCATCCCCGACTCTTTCTCAACCAACGCCTTGAACTCACAGAACTTTGAGTATGTCTCGCGCTTCTTCTGCATGAATAAGAACCAGCACTTACGAGAAAATTCATCAAAAAATATCACATGATACCTATGCTTTGTTGTTGAAGCAACCGAGAAAGGTCCACACATGTCTGTGTGAATTCTCTCAAGGATCGTCATGGCGTGACTATCCTTCTCATGAAAAGTGGTCTTCACAAATTTTCCCAAAGTACATCCCTTGCACTGATCTGACTGCGCAAGTGTACCCTTGGGAAGTCCTAAAAGAGAAATCTCGCCGCAAAATTTTCGTTGTAAGCGCCATGGTGAAGATGGCCCAATCTCCGTGCCACATCACCCTCATCCCGCTCACCACTCCCGCCGCCATTGCCGCAGCCATCTACCTACAATTGATAAAGATTCTTAACTCGAATCCCTATCCTCTTGGTTTGACCAGTTGTTTTATGCCGCAGGAAGGCTTTTCCCTCACTGAAAACAACATAATAACCCTTGTCTTCCAACATCGCCACAGAGATCAGATTCTTCTTCAATCCTGGAACATGCATGACATCCTTCAAGATGAAAGGTTTACCAGACTCCCTCTCAAAGGAAATGGTCCTGATACCAGTCGCACTGTATCTACCATCATCGCCCATTTCGATGTGCACTCCAAGATCCTTTTCATCCAAATCACTAAACAAATCTTTGTCTCCGATAATATGGAAAGAAGCACCACTGTCAAGAAACCACACCGATCCCATCACACTTGAAACCAAGCATGCAATCAAAGAAAAATCTAGCCCAAACTGCGAGGCTAAGGCCTCTCCAGCTGCAGATCCAGCAACCTGCTTATTCTTCTTCTTTTGTGGACAGTTAGTGGCGAAATGCCCGTGCTGGTGATAGTGAAAGCACTTCACCTTGGACAAGTCTTGCTTCTTGCTTTTCACACCGGATTGAGAAGGATTTTTCTTCCCCTTCCCTTTCCTTGCTTTGGCAGCCAAAGCGCAATTTTCCTCATCTTCATTCTTCGATGAAGATCCATCCCTAGTACCCCGCCTTATCTCCTCCTGCACAAGATCCGACCAAAGTCACTCCCATCTTGGCAGTTTCTCCCGTCCATTGACAGAGTCCTCATAGATATGCCAACTCTTCGGATGCCCAAGAAAAGCCAAGCTCACCAAGTCTTCTTCATCTAAAGTAACCCCCACACTTCCCAGCTCATCCTTGCAGTTGACAAACTTCGTGAGGTATTTTGGTATACTGTCGCCTTTCTCCATTTTTATTTTTCTAAGCTTGTCTTTAAGCGCCAACTTCCTCTGGTCGCTTCTGCTTTGGAACAAGTCTATCAAAGCCTTCCACATTAAAAATGGAGTGGTTTTACCGTGAAGGCTGGACACAATGTGATCCTTCACACCTTCCAACAAAATCCTTCGACATTTTGCTACCTTCTTTTGTCATGCGTCAAGTGCGGCTGCATCGCTAGAAACAGGTTTCGGAATATCAGCATCTATGAACTCCTTCAACCCATTATCATCCAGCACCGCCTCCATCCTATCCTTCCATGCAATATAATTCGAGCTATCATCAAGGGCATACTCCAATCGCAATCCGTTGAAAGACATTTCAATGAATGCTCAACTTCGACACCAAGAAAACACTGCAGCAAATTCGAATTCCACCAGAACAAAACTCAACCACTTCAATAATTGCAATCTCCTCCGATCAATACTGCTCTGATACCATGTAGAAATTATATAACTTATATGTGTTATATGTCCAAGATTCTCCTGATCTCACACTATTTTAACTTCATGCAAAATACAGAATCTATTCCACCATTGATCATTTGTGAAAATTAAATCAAGATTGCAATGCACACATGAAACAATAAAAATTCACACATATGAACACAGTTGTTTAACGGGAATGCCTAAAGCTGAAAACCCCAACTATTTGTATATAATATATGTCATAGAGATCATGTAACAATCCTCATACAAAGCTGATCTTATCAAGCTATCAGTACAATACAATCGCTACACACTAATCAAGCCCGATCTTGCAAATCCATGCACCGATCTTTTCCACCTGCTAGCCTGTCTCTACTGTGCAATCCCTGTTGAAGAATGGCTCTGAATGAACTCGAATTCACCAAGCTTGCACTGCGCAATCCTCATTGGCATCTCCACTGAGTATTGGATGCAATCAATGCATCATTATAGTCACAACTAATAGTCACACTTGCTCTTTCACCTATCTCTCCACTGGTCTCCACTGAAACTGCCATGCACTATAGTTAACTGATGTATTCTTCAGTTGATTAATGAGTTATTATTTAGTGAATTAATTAACTAATTAATTCACACCACTCTCACTAGTGTATCAATCAGTTAGACTAGATACAACTAGCTCAACTGAGTCTAAATGAGTTAAACTAAATACAATTCCACCAACTACTTCTCCAACTCCACCAAACTCTGTCACATGAGTTCTAACTAAAGTCTCCATGCATTAGCTCCAGTAAACCCTCAGGAATAGCGTAATTCCTTCTGTCAGTTGTTGTGCCACATCTGTGCACTTAACTGAAGTGCTCCAAGAGAATAAGATAATGTTTAGAGTCCAAATATTATTAAGAGCTAATAATATTCGACATATCTATTTTTAGACTAGTAATCTAAAAATAGATTCCGCCCAATATGTCTAAAAATAGAAGTCCATCTATTTTTCCAACTTGACCAACCATCCACAAATAGCATCCTGCAACTCATAGAATATGATCGACATGTCTAAAAATAGACTTTGCGCCAAAAATATCCTGCGGGCCCACTTAGTGAAGGCGACTCTTTTCACTAAGCTCATCATCTTGTTGAATCTCAACACAGTTTGGAAGGAGGAAGTTGTCTTCAGTACTTCAGCTAGAGAACTGGTGAGGGTTTATTCCTATCACCTTGGGCTTAAAGATCAGCTTCCCAAAGCTTCATTGCAGATCTGGCATCAAGCCAAAAGTTATTGACCTCCCAGCAGCAGTACTTCCTTCAGGAATTACACTGTCCACCTTGCAGATCAAAAGGGAGGAAGGAAGTTGCTAATATTTCAGCTAGCAATCATGTGAGGGATCATTCCCTCACATTGCCATCAGTCTTACCATCAACCTGGAGTTTATTGCAGCATTTTTCAGCAGGCAAAAGGCCTCTCTTTCCCTCACAGCGCAATTTCTAGAGGCAGTTGTGTTGCAGCAGCTGCAATCATCATTGGAGGATTGAGAAGCTAGATCTAGAGCTCCTAGCTCATAGATCTGAGGAAGGGATCAGCCCTCCAAGCATAGATCTGATCTGATATCATATTTCAGCCATCTATTTGTCAGATCGAGCTTCAGATCTGTATTTCCCAACAGACCAAGGATCAAATCCTAGGGAGGTGATTTTCCAAAGTTGTAGATCTAGAAAATCCTTTTTGGGATATCTTGGAAATCCATCACATTGGCCAAATCTTGAATCTTGGCATCATCTGAGCTCCAGTTTTGAGTAGATATGCATTTCCCTTTTCAGCCTACAATTGTATGTTCATATTCTGTTGAAGGGACAGCGCAGTATTTGCTGCAGAGCCTCTCCAGTTACACTGTACCTGTTGTAGCTTGTTCTCTGGATACTTCTAGACCATCTCTTTGGCTAGATCTGCTCATATTTTGTACATGGTGTAACTGATTCTTCTCCAATATAATAAAATGGCTCAACTTCTCTGTAAATTCTGATGTTGTCTTAAGATTTATTGTTTATCTTGCTGTAAGTTCTTATATTGTGTGAAGTATTACTGCATTCTCCCTTTTGGGATATTACAAGGTGTGTCCTCTTGTATAAATAAGTAACCTATCAAAGACATCTCAACAACGGAAAAATGAGATGGCCCTCATCACAATACCACATAAACAGAAATCCTAGATAATTTCTTGATCAAACAAGTCACATTCTTAAAAATGCATAAAATGTCCACCAACCCTAGTCAAAGTTAGTTGACTCAATTCACTAAACAACAATGGTATCTAACTTGATATTAAATAAGTGTTCAAAGTGACCAGCACTACATGTTACCCTCAATGGAATTTGACTATCCAATCTTTATTGATATCAACGATTAAATAGGTTGAATGGCATATTACGTTCACAATAGGCTGATTCAACAACACAAAACCATTCATGTCCTTGAATCACACATTTTATGGATCCAATATGTGCAAATTCATTAAATAAAACCAATTTTTGCCATATTTCCATCAAATGCAGGATGTTGTCCACATTCAGGTGGGGGTTAGAACGACTCGTAGTGAAGCTACAAGATGGGACAAGGGAATTATAATTTGGCCTCTCATTATTTTGGAAAAACAAAATGAGACAATTCCAGTTATCCTACTTTCAACTTTACTATCTTCCACCGTGACAAAGTAAGAGTGTCGATTAGATTTCAAGTCTTACAACTAAAAAAAAAAAAAACTAAGTCTGACTCAAGCAAAACCAACCCCTATGTAAATCCCTAGGTCAAAAGTCTTCTCTACTCTTCTCTATTGTTTATGTGAATTAATTTTTTCTTCCATGATGTATTTAGTTATTCTAATAAGCCATATATCCAATGTTTTAGAAGAAAAAAAAAAATCAAACAACAAAGAACATTCATGTTTGAATTTGTAATAGTTCAATCAACCACATCAACATTGTATTTGTTGCACTGCTGATACCTAATCCTTCAATTATATCTAAATCTATGAATTTATTCATTATGGCTTAAACACTTTTGGGAAAAATAGGAACTCACCCAATTTATAGCTAGAGCATGAGCAGACACTATATCTTAAGCAAAATCTTTAAAACTACAGTTTAAGAGATTTTTAAATAAAGCCTTTATAATTATACTTTCATAATCAAACCTAAGCTAGTGATATACCTTCAAACTTTTACTAAAAAGTGATAATCTAAAAAATACTAATTATGAGTTCAGGTTAATAATCAAACCTAGAGCAGCAGTAGGCACTCAAACTTTTACTATGTAATAAAAGCTAAGGAATATTAATTCTATAAAGAAGCCATAAACTTATAAAAACTAATATGAAGCAAAATCTAAATATGGTTGTAATAAAATAACTTATAACATCAGTTATATAAAATCTACAAAGCAAAGAATATCTAAATTTATTACTGTAATGACCAGCAAAATTCAATCTTGATAAAAAAAGCAAATAGAAATTTAGGCATATATATCTAACACTCGAAATATTTTTTTTTAATGGCTATATAATTTCTTGACTTTCCCCGAGGACAACATTGACTGAGAAAGGTAGAATTTGATAATTATGTCAGAAAGTGCATTTTAAGTTTTAGACATAGCTAAAGTGCATATTTTTTAATGGAAGCAATGTGCGGTGATCTTTCAAAACGTTTAATTGTGTTTAAGGAATTTCAAAAATAGACAGAGGTATGCTATCAGTATTGAAAATCAAGTGCTGAGAAGTGTCTCTCCAACAAAATTTGAAAATTGGCAGCTCCCATCAAAGTAAAGGGCTGGTGAATTAACACCATCCTCTTCCTGAAACCAACTTAAATAGAAGAAGAACATCAATTGTCGCCAGACCAGCTGTAATCACCTATTCAAGTAACTGAACTTAATGCAGCTAGCTACTACTTTCAACCTCTTCTAGAGGAAATCTATCAACCTGATGGAAGCAGCTGGGTTCCCCTGTAATCTTCATGTTTTAGCCATTTACCTCTACTCTGCCACATCATTAGACAGAAATTTCCTGCAAATAGTGTCCCTGAGATTCCTAACTTTCGGAAAATATGTAAGTGTACAACTGGATTTACATCAGGGAATGGTATTCTGAACAGTATCAATTTATAGGCAGACTTTGTACATAGCACCCAAAAATCTTGTCAAATGTGCACTTTGCATGCCTTCTCAGTAGATAGAATACCAACATTCTGACACTATTGTGTGTTAGAGGCAGCAGAACCAATCTCAGAAACTTGTGAACCAGTATTTTCTCTAGAAAGAGCTACAATATTGATTGGTTGAAGTCTAGAATGTTCTCTTTTACTATCTCTACTGGCAGATTGGGCTTGACGAATGGGAGTAACCGAAAGCCGTCTAGGAGTTACAGTTGCACTGCTGCTATTTCCCCGCTGCACTGGAGTCTTTTTCGATGCAAGAGGCTTACTGGGGCTTGGCTTTGCAGAGCCATATATGGATTCCTGTTCAGTTGCCTGTAGTTCCTGAACACGTTTTTGTTCCTGAAAAAGATGGCTGATTCATCATATTAATGGTGGCTGATTTAAACTTTAAAGTATTAATTAATTTACAAATCTAATGAGAGTAAAACAATAGTGATTTTTTCCAATGTAAACTCTTAGATTTCATACCCTTTGTCTCCTTTTTTCTTCTTCTCTCTCTTGCCTTGAAATGGCATCTTCATTTAAAGTTGACAATAGCGGAACCTAACAGATTTTAAGAAACCAGAAACAGCAGATCTTGTAAACAGAAACAGCCCAAATCATATTAAGAATTACAAGCCTAGCCTATTGAATGAAACATAAAACATGGCAATGACATCTCACTCCATCATATAAGAATGGTTTCCTTCTTTCCTCTTCCCATGCCTTAGTTTTTGACACCAGGGTTTCCACAAGAGCTACATACAGAAACAGCTCCAAGGTTAAAATATTACCACCAGTTTCCACTCGAGCTATGTACAGAAGAGTTCCATGATTGAAGTTATATAGTTTTTGGCCTCGGCATCGTCATCATAGGGCTCTTTGAAATACTTACCAGAAAGCTTGCTAACCAACAACCGAGCTCTTTCTGCCCGTTTAAGATTTTTATGTGCACCTTTGCCAGCATTGTACCTATTCTGATCCTGTACCAGCAAAATTCATAATTCAATATATAATTGTGTCCAATTAAATTTACAAGGATATTCAATATATAATATTCTAATTGTGTCCAATTAAATTTACAAGAACTTAAGAAAAAGTATTACCTTATTATAGTCTTCCAGCCAACTTTCTTCTTCACGAGAAGTCATCCATTTGTCTACCTTTTCCATTATTTCTTTTCTACTCAAAGCCTCTTCTTTTGCGTTGGCAATGTGTTCATCCATGCTTGCTAGGAGCTCTGAAAGATCCGTTCCTTCACAACAGATGCAAAGAAATCACTTTTGCATCAAGTTCATTTACAAGAGTAAGCTCCAACAGAGGTTAGCACACATGATGAGCATTGCAAATTACCAGAATTTATTTGATCCATTAGACGCTCTCGCGCAGATGTTCCATCTACTTCAACGTGAGCTCGTCTGTAGATGTCTTCAAGCTCTGTTTGCTTCTTAAGCACAAGCTCCTTCATTTTGCTAGCCTTTAACTCATCCAATCTCCGAACCTCGATCTCAGCCTGAAAACATATACAAGATTGTCCAAAAAACTGAAACCATCCTCAATCTAAAATATCAGAATGTGAAGTAAAGTAGATGTTTACCTGTTCAATAATTTCATAAGCAAGCTCTCCTGGCCCTTTGACTTCATCAGCTGATGATGATATATAAGACGTAACATGTTCAAATAATTTCTTCTCTTCCATGGGCAAATCCATCAGATTCCACAATTCTACTAATGTTGCCCCCAGTTCTTGAAGCTGTGCGCCAGTAAAAGTCACGATTAGTCTCTTCTTGCTAAATTCAGACTAGTCAAATATATCAAGTCACTAAAGTAGCAGAAGAAACACTGCAGTCATGAATCTGGTAGTTTCGTGGAGAGAATTCCATTAAACATCTCAGATATAGGTCATGTCAGAGATTAAGACAAAAACTCTGAAACAACACTAAACTAAACTCCAATGAAAGCCATATTATCATAATCAAGATTGGCGGTGCAGAATTCAATAGTTGTATGCAAAATCAATTGCATTTATGAAATATTGAGCACTTAGCCAATGGAGTTGTCTACCGACACAACAGAATAGTCTAGACAGTGGTTTTTTTTTTGGAATTCGGTAAAAAAATTTCAAAAAATCAGGTAGTTGGAGTGTTTGAATTGCATTTTTATAGGGAAATGGATTCAGCACCATCAAAAACCTGTAGGGCACCAAAAATACTAAAGTTTAATGACCGTAACCCAAATTTTCAAAAATCATCGCCGAAATTTTTCATAATCTTACCAGAATTACTGGATTATTTTGTGGGTTTTAGGCCTGGTCCGAAAAGATTTCAACACCGGCTTTCCACGTGGAATAAGAATCCTACTCTAGCAATCTTGAAAAAAAAGCCTAACTCTTTCACAAGAAGAGAAAGTGTATACCCTGTGATAATTCCCACTCAATACATCTGAAGCTTTCCCTGTGATTGAAGCTGATAAATCTGTCAACTGAAAATTTTCTTCTATGAGATGGCATGACACCAATGTCGCGTGGAAGCATGTCCCTTGCATCCCCTACATTCCGGGGACGAGAGCAAACTAGGGGCATCCCTACCATCCTGGGGATTTCCCTTATCATAGGAGTTACCAGGACATCTCTCAACCCAATAGAGGACACCTCCAAAAAGTCAAAAAAGGAATTTTTAATTATTCATTTTCCTTCTCTCTATGGAAGGGCCCTACAATGCATTTTAAACCTGCCAGCTCCTTCCATGGTCCTATAAATTCATTTTGCAAGTCGAGAGAAGATAAACGAGAACGAGGAATGTGTCAAGATGTCAAGATTGTTTCATGTTTTCCTATATTTTCTCTATATTCCTGAGGGGATACCCCAAATCCCGTGCCTATCATTCCCTGAAATTTGGTGATCTCTCCAACTATCCCAAGGGCCAAATCTCATCCCACTGTCCCCGAACGGCTGAGAAACATAATATATCTTTTAATTTTCTGAAGGAACTAGAAAATATAACAACACGAAAATTGTATAATCATAAGCACATACGTCTAGCCATTCACTAAGCTCTGCATAATTATATCTCTAAAGATCAAGCTCACTTATGAGTCATTCTTCTCTAGCCTATGTTTTAGCAGAGACAGTATTGCCCACAGCATAATATTCTTCAGCTCTAGGGTTAAAAGCTGTTAACTACATTATTGAACTTTAGTCATCAAATAGAGAAAGGAAACAGTGAAATTTTTTATTTATGGACTATTTGAAATTTGCAAGGGCATAAGCAGCCGAAATCAATCTGTAGCTACTAACAAAGATATTTACATTCCTATCTAGCATTACCTTTTGCAACCTTTTCTGCTTCTCTTCTTTTAACGAATGCACTGTTCGAGCTAACCTGGCAAGGGTGTCATTACTGATACTTTTTGACTGACTGTCCCTTGAATTAGTTAAGCTTGGATGAACTTCAGTAATGACCTTGATGAAATCAACCGCCAGGACAGTGGAAATATCACGTATAGTGTTAACATGGTGAATCACTTTTTGTAATCGATGATTCTGTCGACATCAAAATATTCAAAAATGTCAATTAACACAAAAGATTCAACAGAAAATAGAAACTCTAACTATTGATTCTGACATGAATCATAACGAATTATGAATGAAAAAAATTCAAATTCCGAGTTAGTACAGTTTATTCAACTGAGAAGAAAGTTTCGGTCATTCCATTATATATCATCGCAGTCTAAACAATGGACGGCAGATCAGTGTTAATTTTAAGAGTACAAGGTTCAAGTATTTTTTAAAGATATCAGACCTAACAGTTTAATTCAAAAGTTTTCACTAATTTTCTGATGCTTCATGTTTAGACTCCGGAATCATCTCTAGAGAAAAGGAAAATACTTTCTAGGAACTTTCAATGGATCTTTTGAAGGTCTGGTAGGTAGGATAGATTTAGTGTATATAAATCATGAGCAGATGAGTTTAAGAGATCTTTTAAAGGACTTGCTACTATCTAACTATAAAACCTTACAACTGCATAAATCCAAAGTACAGTGCGCAAAAAGTTCACTGAACCTAGACAATACCATGAACCATTTTCTATTAGCCAATTCTAATACTTAACCGAATACTCTCAGGCAATGTGCCCTGTAAGTTATTTTTGTTTCTCCCATCTCTCCAGAGTCCATATTGCAGGTTTCAGATAATCTAAAAAACATTATTGTTGTAAACTATTTTCCAAAGCTGAAATAGAAAGTCAATGGAGTTTACCCTTGTATAACATGTTAACTAAAACGTCCAAAGAGCAAAGAAGCACACAACTACAAAAAAGCATTAATATAAACAAATTGAAAAATAAGAACTGAAAAGAAGTAGCTTTATAAGGCAAGGTTGCGTTCAACAACAACCCTTCATTTGAACCCTTCATTTATACCACTGGCACCGACTCCTTTTAAAAGTTTTAAAAATCACAATCCTAATGTTAAGTAGGGTCATCTATACCACTGTCACCAAGACCCTTGAATGGTAAAATAGTTGAAACCCTGTTGTCATGATCTCCAAAATATTTCAAACGTTGTTTCCTGAAAGGAAAATATATCACAAGAGAAAGCCACAGATCCCTATAGGAAATCAGAGAACAGAGTGTTTGCAATGAGAAAAAGCAGCAAAATTAGAAAGGAACAACCAACAATGTAACCTAATGCGTTAACATTTAAACCAAGGTGCATGAAAATTTTAGAACAGTAATTCGAAAGCTTTTGCATTCAAAGTCGAAATCCAGAATTACCATTCTATACCTAAAGGAAGTTTTAAAAGGAATGATGATTGAATTGATCAAAGAACAGGAAAAAATTGTTAATTTCCATATATTAGCATGCCTGCAAACAAAATGTCACCTAGATTAGAACTATGTATGAAAGATTCTTAAGGCAGATAAGACATCAAATTTTACAGTGGAAAAATCCTAAGAAGTACAAATATTGGGGCAGAGACTGTACATTTGATATGAGTAAAATATAATTTCTCAACATGACTGCAGGCTACAATCCATTTGACTCAAAGACTGCCATAAGAGGATCAAAACAAAAAATCCTTTAAAACATCCCAGAAAAAAAAACCCCGCGATAGAGCAAGAGATTGGATCCTTTATCCTCAAAATCCCCGTGGATGTTCAAATAAAAAAGGGGCAGAGAGACACCATAATCTCAGTGGACACTAGGCTGACCATCAGCAAGCTTATCAAGTAACATACTTATTAGAATAGAGACATCAAAACCATGCATAAGCTTTATCAAAAACAGATTTCCTACTAAAAGCAGACAAGCAAACTGTTATTAAAAGTTAACAGTAACAATTCCTATAGCTGGATCCTATCTAGACTAGAACCACAATAATTGAGCTGAAAACTTGCATTAGGGTCTGAAAGAAGAATTAGGTGCTAATTACAGATATAATCCGGACCCTGATTTTCTTTGCACTGTTGGATCTGATCAACTCTGTTATGTCAATTGCTGGAGCTGTACATTTATACAGCAAGCTCCTGAAAACCTAGCTCCTTATATTTTGCTGCCCCAAATTATAACTGTGTGTTGTAATTGCTAAAATAAAGTTTAGGTTCTTGGTTTCTCAGCCGTGTCTGGCCAGGTTGGGTAAACCAGGTAGTTAATATAGCCCCCACCAGGTCCAAGTTCTACCAAGTGACATGCTCTCACTTTTTCTGTTGGGCAACTTTGCTGGAATAAATACCCCACTCGTGTACTTAACGCGGAAGGTAAGAAATTTGAATGATGCTAATGGTTTTAGCATAGTGCCAATAGCAGTTAGGGCCGAGTGCAAGTTTTGATCAACTTTGGTGGAATCCATACTCAATACATAACTTCTAAGCGGAAAGCAACCAAATTGAATGGTGCTAATGATTCTCCCATCATGCTAAAAATTGGATTGTATGGTGCTAATGGTTATCATCAGCAAGGGTACTTAATAACCTTAAAGGCATTTTTAAGATGTGTCATCAAATCTATAGTTTCTTAAGCTACAGTTGAAAAATCCATTGAGACAACCGAATTGAATAATGCTAATGGTTCTCCCATAATGCTACAGACCAGATTAAGTGGTGCTTATGGTCCTCATCAGCAAGCATGTTTCATACCTTCACGGTATTTTTCAAGAGTGTTGTAAGGCAAAGACCATCTATAGTTTTCCCCATCTATACTTAAAAACTTCACCCTCTTTTAGTTTTCTTCAAGGATTATGCCAAAGAATTAAATTTCTTTTAAATTCCTCCTTTTCCTTTTCTTTTTTTTTCTTCAAAAGGACATGCACATACCTTTTCTGTATGAAGCTCTTGAAGGCGAAGATGAAGCTCGTCGAGCCTCTTCAATGATAGGTCCTTTTCATCAACAGCAGGGCTTTTTCTGGTATCATCGCGTTTTACATTTCCAGATAATTCCCCACTGATCTTAATAATCTGCTCTTGAACATCACAAAACTGAGCCACCCTCTCTTTCTTTTTCTGTCTCAGCTCCTCCAAAGCAGGTGCTATGGCAGCAAGCTGATCCCTTAATGTGCCCGTTTGCCTGTCCACCTACATAAGATAGTGACAACGATGTCATATTTACGAACCTCACTTGAGTCCATGTTCCGAGTAAGGGCGGGAATTACACCATGGTGAATTTCAAAAGTCATTGATCTTTCTTCCAATCTCTCTCCCTTGTGTTAAAGAGATGATACCTTAGATTTGGGATCTATAGCTCCTGAGATCAATAAAAAGATGAAATTACAGTGAAAAATCATAATAGTGAAAAGAACTCAAGGGGTAAGGAGCAATGCTAACTCTGTTAAAGAATGACCGCTCTCCAAGAGCAGAAGCGACATTTGCCAGTTCGGCATCAGACTGTGCGAGTTGCAAGTGAAGCTGAGCTTTGAGCTTGCTAGCTTCATCCACTTTCCTCTTGTAAGCATCTAAGCATTCCTGCTCCAACTGTAGAAGCAACTTATCCCTCTCTGAATCTGTTTCTCCCACCTCGTCCCATATTCTCTGCATTTCCAATTCACCAATCACAGAACAACAACCAGAGCTAACCCATCAGCTAACCTAAAATAATCCAAAAACCTAAGCTTGTCCCCATATTCCGATAGAAATAAATAGGCAAGCAACACCTGTAATTCTTGAAGTAGGGCCCCGCAGGTTGTCTCGGACAGAACAGGATTCCGAATTCGCGCAGACGACATTATAGATATAAATGCAATTCGTAAAACCTACAAAAAAATGACTGTAAACTATTTGTTCTATCTATCAAAATCATTTCACTGAGAATTTCTAAAAGGCAAAGTTGCATTTTCATGAATTGTACCTGTAGCCTGTGCCTGTTCAGTCCTCTGAGAACAGAGGAGTTCAGGTATGAATGAAATTGGATTTCCTTGATGTGGGTAAAGGAAGGAGATGTTGGGCTGCAAAATTATAAAGGCAAAGGTGCATTTCATGAATTGTACCTGTAGGTTGGGCCTGCTCAATCCTCTGAGAACAGGTTCTCAGAGGAGTTCAGGTATGAATGAAATTGGATTTTTGATGTGGGTGAAGAAGGAAGGAGCTGTTGGGCTTCCTCGTCCTGCCTTGGACTATTCATCTTATGCGGCGGCGTTAAAAATAGTTTGTGATTTAACCAACGGCTTCTTTAATGACACACGCAAGCAAGCTCGCCACCCAAAAATACCCCGCACGCTGCAACCAACAATAATACCCCTGAATTCCTTCCATTCCCCATCATAATACTCATTGAATATCCTTCTCGGAATCGATGAGTCAGTCAGTTTACGTTTACACCAATTTTTTATATTTTCAAATTTGGCGCCAGAATTCCAACCCTATTACGTCAACACCGCAGTGGAATCGATTGAAACATAATGGAATGTTGCTACTTCGCAATTTTATCAGATCAGGACAAGTCAGGGATCTAATTATACATGTTTCAGTTGATCTTCAAGTGCCTTCCATCTGTGGTCACATTGAGTCAGGTTAATATTAGCAGTTTTTTAAACAAATTATGTCATAAAATGCGGAGAAAGATCGTTGCGGTTTAAATGCTCACGGCACTTTTGTCCATTTTGTTTTTCATTTTTTAAGAATTTTTCTTCTCGTTAAAGTTTCCCATAAAAAATAAAAAAAAATCTAGTGACTTAGTGGTTGGGAATAAATTTGTAATGTAGTGACTTAATGGTGGGAAATAAATTCGTTGTGGCTCATTGGCCGGGAGGACGGATCGATTCTTGCCGTTAAATTATTGCCCATTTGTACATAGCGTATGATATATATATATATATATATATATATATATATATATATATATAGTGTTTAAGAAATAAAATGGTTAATGGATATCAATTTTTTATTAAAAAAATAAATTGATTTAAATTTAAGATGATTTATTTTTTATTAATTATTATATTTAAAATATTGTATTAATTATTTAATTTTATATTAAAAAATTATGGTTATTAAATGTTAATTGTGTTAGAGATGTTTTCTCATTTAGTATGATATGGTAGAAATGTTGTAATGTCATATTTATCATTTTTGAAATAATCAAAATTAAATTAAATTAAATTTGAAAACATATATTTTTTGGTCCAATATGGTAGAGATGTTGTCCATTTTAACTTGGATGTACCAATCTCCTTTTACTCTAAAAGAGATTACCATGGAGATTACCATAGGTCATTTTCATTTTTATTGTTGTTTTATCCTTATAGGGTTATTTTTATTTTTATCTTTTTATTTTACTTTGAGCTAGTTAAAATGTCTACATTACATTACATCAATCTTTTAATTTAATTTTATCTTTAAATTTTTATTTTCTTAATTTTTTTTAGAGTGAAAAGATATTTAATCCCTCAAATCACTTGGTAGATCCAGAGTTAAGATGGAACTATGCTAGTTTTTATTATTATTTTATTTTATATAGTTATTTTTATTTCATTATTTTTTTTTTGACCGAGTTAAAATGTTTACATTACACTATATTAATCTTTTTATTTATTTTTATTTTTATGTAATTTGATTTCGTCAAAATGTTAAATATTACATTACAACATCTCTACCATACTGGACTAGAGAGGGCCTCATTTTAAATCAATCAAAATTAACAAAATTAAATTAAATTAAATTTAAAAACATAATGTTTTGTCTTTCTAAAAGAGATTTGCATATCAAGAGATTATCATGGGTCATTTTCATTTTTATTATTGTTTTATTCTTATAGGGTTTTTTTTTATTTTTATCTTTTTATCTTACTTAGCCTGTCAAAATGTTTACATTATCACATCAATCTTTGTATTAATTTTATCTTGAAAAAAATATTTTTTTAACTCTGGATCTATCAAGCCTCTCCAAACCTCTTTTAGAGTGAAAAGTGTTTTAATCCCTCTCGACACTTAGTAGATTGGGAGTTAAGATGGATCTATGTCAATTTATATTATTATTTTATTTTTATATGGTTATTTTTATTTCATTATATTTATTTTTTATTATTTTATTTTATTTTTATTTGTTTACATTACATTACATTAATCTTTTTATTTATTTTTATTTTTATGTAATTTGATTTAGTCAAAATATTAAACATTACATTACAACATCTCTATCATAGTGGACTGGAGATGGCATCATTTTGAATCGATCAAAATCAAACAAATTTTTTTTTTTTTTTTTGCCCAATATGGTAGAGATGTTGTAATGTCTTATTTATGAGCTTAGATCGATCTTAACTCCAATGTACCAATATATTTTTACTCTAAAAAAGATTTGCATAGCAAGAGATTATCAGGGTCATTTTCATTTTTATTATTATTTTATTCTTATAGGGTTATTTTTATGTCGTAGTCTAAAAAACCCACAAAATAACCTAGAAATTTCGATAGAAAATTCTGGTAAATTTTTTTGAAAATCTTGGTTACATACATTAAACTTAAGTATTTTGGGTGCCCTAAAGGTTTTTGATAATGCTGAATCCATTTCCACTATAAAAAATGCAACTCAAACACTCCAACTACCTTATTTAAAAAAATAAAAATAAATAAATAAAATTTACCAATTCCGACACAAAATTGCCTTCGAGGCTATTCTGTTGAGTCTGTAGACAACTCCTATTTTTATTTTTATCTTTTTATTCTACTTTGAGCCAGTTAAAATGTCTACATTACATTACATCAATATTTTTATTTAATTTTATCTTTCAAAATTTATTTTCTTAACTCTAATTTTATCAAGTGAGGGATCAAATCTCTTGATATGCAAACTTCTTTTCGAGTGAAAAGAGATTTAATCTCTATCAACACTTGCTAGATCTGCACTTAGGATGGATCTATTCTAGTTTTTATTATTATTTTATTATTATATAGTTATTTTTATTTTTTATTTTATTTTGACCGAGTTAAAATGTTTACATTACATTACAATAATCTTTTTATTTATTTTTATTTTTATGTAATTTGATTTAGTCAAAATATTAAACATTACAATACAACATCTCTACCATACTGGGCTGGAGAGGGCCTCACATTTTGATTAGGTCAAAATAAAAATGAAAATAAATATAAATATAAAATTTATAATTATGGTTATAATTATAATTATAATTAATCGTCCTAGATCCATCTTAACTCCATATCTATCAACACCCAAGAGGGATCAAATCTTTTGAGATACAAACCTCTTTTAGAGTAAAGAGAAATACTTGGTGAATATAAAATTAAGATGAATCTAGACTAGTAATATAAAGAGTGTAAGGAGATATGTTTTTATATTTAAAATTTTGTTTAAATTAAGTTAATTTAAGATTAAGCAAAACTTTTAAAAAATTTGTCTAGATCCAATTTCACATTTTATAATCCATTTGTTATGTAATGTTTTTGTTTTAATATTTAGATATGTTTTTTTAGCTTTTGCTATGTCGTAAATATATACTCCGAGTGTTATAGTGTAGCAACCTAAATTTCATTTTGAACTTCTCTCAAATTACTCTAATAAATTACAAATTCACCATTATTATATATGTGTGTGTGTATGTGTGTGTGAGAGAGAGAGAAAAGTAATGTTTAAAAGCTTTATTTTCATTTCTCACACCAATTCTATGATTTTAGGAAAGGTCATAATCTCTGCAAAATTATTATTGATTAGTTGTTTTATTTTGAGCATAATAAGTAATTATATTTTTTTTCATTTTTTATTATTCATATTTTATTCTTTTTAATCTACTTTTTTAAATCCAATCACCAATGATAGTGCTAAAGTGGGAGGAATTAGAGTTTTTTAGAAGTTGTGCCATATTCACAAGTGTCTCAGCCTAGCGAAGGTGTGGCAAGAGATAGTTGATGGGCGTTGTATTTCCAACTGGAGGTCTCGTCATTTTAAATGCATAGTTATGGTGTTGGGGTGGTAGAGGTACGTGCAACATGGGAGTGGAGGTGAGGATTTTTCCTCGACCTCCTTCTTCTAGTTCCATCTAGCGTTGCAACATTTGGTTTCTCTTTTACATGATGAAGAGATTGGGATTTTATCGTAGCTCACATCCATAATTTTCACTCCTTTTATTCTAAAAAGTTTGTCAATGATAGTAGAGGTATCAAATCTCGCCTTATTTACATTGAATTGTGTTATTGGTCACTTTTTTGTCTTACAATGTTTACATGTCATTGGGAGGGCTATTGCTATGTCAAAATAGGTGCATCATAATCGAGGGGTTTCATTTGGGTGCATATATTTTACGTGTCAGCAATACTTTGAGCCTGTGAATTTGGGTTTCAGTAATTCAGTTCAAGTGCAATCCTATTTAATTTTTATGGGTTTCACTTTGTTGGTGACACTAAGTGCTTTGGGCATTGGAATTGCTTTTATCTTTTGTTTGGGTATTTGGAGCTCTCATTGTTTATTATGGTTTTGGGGAATTTGGTGTGTTATGTCTCTTCGTTGTGGTGAATTTGGAAATTTATTACAATTTGGACATCTGGTGTGGCAACTGGGGGATGATTTGGTAGTCTTTAGGTTATGGTTTCAAGGCTTTGTGTATTGTCATGTTTCTTGTTTCTCGGGTATCGGTTTTCTTGGTGGTTGTACTCATTATTACATTGCCACTATAATCATGCCACCTCACTAGAGAATGATAAGTAAAAGGGGAGGCGTAGGTAATGCCAGTTACAAACAAGTCTATCTTTTTACCTATGATTTAGTTGTGACTTTATTTGATGTTGTTCCTCTAGAAGTAAGGAAGGAATCCTATTGGTGGAGTCTAAATAAGTAGTGGAACGACCATATCACTTAGATTTGAAAGTGGGTGGAGTAGATATGAGATGGGTTCCTGATCCTGGAAGATTCAAGAAAAGGCAACTTCGTTTCCTGAACTCTTTGGCTTTACACCAACAAATGGATACATTGTTGTGTTTAGTTTTCAAAGATAAGCAAGTAGAGAACTATAATGTGTTTTCTTCATTGGAGGACATCAAATGTATGTTTTGGAACCGAATTTTTGTTTATATAATGTGGATTCTCAATTGGCCTAGGTGGAAAGATTTCTGGTGTCAAATTCAACGTCTGGTGATCTCACTGATCCACCCGGTGATACCATTGATCCATCAGTTGACAGTGCTAAGGATCTAACTATAATTTCCACTAATCAGGATTAGCGATGGTTGGTCTTAAGCTTTTTGTTACAATTTTGGCAATCATTTTCCAATGTTGTAGATGGTTTTCTTGTTTGCCCAAATATGGGCTTGTTGGGTGTGAGGTAGTATTGTGGCCTTTATAGGTCTTTTGTAGCTCTATTGCGAGAAAGGTTTCCAGTCTCGTGCTTGTTTTACAATTCCAAAATGATGATGTAATTTTGGTTGTTTTTTGGCCCAAATTGTTTGGTGCATTTATGTCATTAAAACAGTTCACTTTATATTTGTGGGTTCGTTTGTGGTATGTATCCTGGGTTGGTTTCAAATTTAACCTTGGCTGAATATTGTTATGGTTATGTTTCAGTGACTGATGCTTTATTTGCACATGTTGTATATGGATTGGTTAAGTCGTTAATGGTTTTTGTGAGTTTGGTTTGCCTTCGTTGTGTGATAAAACTTATTACCTTGAATTTTTGTCAAACAAGGTAGTTTGGATGGGCGATTTTGTTATACTTTTATGTGTCATATGGTATGTGGAGAACATTGGAAGTTATGGTATATTGGAGATGCCTCCAACTCTTGGATTCAAGCAACCTGGTTAGAACTGTCATGTTTTCATTTTGGTGTTGTATCAAATGGTTGGAAAATGACTTGTTGTATCTTATTATCTTGAGGAGAATTTTACTGCTTTTTCTCTTTATTTTTTTGTTATAAATATTGTATGGTTTCGTTTGTTAAGTTTGGAAGATATGAATATGGACATGATAGCTATGTAACTTATTTTTTCTAATGAATATAATGCGTTGCAGTTTACCAAAAAATAAAAATAAAAATCCAATCAACATTAGGTCTTAGAATTTATTAACTATTAAAGTTAAGTATTTATATAATTCATTAAGCAAATACTCTATCTAAGGGTGTTGTTTAACTATTCTAAGTTTTAAAGCTTTTGATGAGAATCTCACAAAACAATTTTTGGTCACATTGTGTTTTTTTTTTTTGTTTAAGATCCATTTTATAATGCAAAAATAAAATTCCCCCCCTAAACAACCCCGAGGGAACTCAGATTTTCATAGTTTAAATATCGAACTTGTGATTCCAACAAATTATTGCTATATTTAAGGTAAATTTGACCAAAAACTATGCCCAAAAAACCTCCAAAACCTAGAAGGGTTAGACTATGAAAAGTCTAAGTGGAAAATTTATCATATTGCTCATTTAATGTATTTATGTCATACATATACAACTAAATTCTTCTTTTAATAACATGAATTAAATATTAGTTGCAAGAGTCAAATCAATACAGACATGGAAATGTTAACCACAACAAATAAATAAGCACCCACAAATCATTTTTACCCTACGAAAAAGCTAAAGCATTCAATGCACTATTTTTTTACTCACAAAATTACAATCATTTAATCACATATCTCAAACTAATATTGCTTGTACTAATTTCCATATTACTTTAGCTTGAGCTAGTAATGTAGATTTCAAGTTTCCATGCCAATTGGATGTAGTTAGGGTGATTGGGAGAAATGTTGTTATCCTCTCTATTTGGGTTCAATTCTCACATGTGACATGTTTAAGCCTTATTATTTGAGTGTCATTCAAGGACCAAAATATTTATATATTTCCATGAATAGGAATTTTAATTGAAATTTTGCAATCGAAAATTAATAAATTCTTGCTTAGATTGCAAAATTTCAATTTGATGTTTGTTTTTAGTCATTACAATGTTGCATGTTTTAATAAGTCTATAAAT
Source organism: Pinus albicaulis (assembly GCA_034641835.2). Classification (NCBI taxonomy): domain Eukaryota; kingdom Viridiplantae; phylum Streptophyta; class Pinopsida; order Pinales; family Pinaceae; genus Pinus; species Pinus albicaulis. The sequence goes on along the minus strand of CM076578.1, from coordinate 816,428,071 downwards.
TACATTACATGTTTTAATAAGTTAATCAATTACAATACAAGTGATTCTTAGTTATTTAGCTTATTGTGCTTTCACTCTCTTCCCCGAATTTTAAGTACACAGTGACTTGGAAGAATTCTCTTCAATTGTCTCCAAAAACTACTTGGATTGTGATCGCTTTGGTATGAAGTACTATAGATTTGTTGGGAGAATTGGTCTTATGATCAAAAGTATCAACCTTGTCTAAATCAACCCACTTAGTGATTTTTTTATCAAATCTATTAGATAGTTAGTTAACAAATATAATCAACCAACTTTACATGAGATATCATTAATTCCATCTCTAAGGCATCACTAATTTGTCTTTTTTAAAGCAAGATAAACTTTGATTACTCATGACATATGTGTTACATATTAAATAATGAGTAATAAGTGGACATACTCAACTCATTTGCGAGGAAATTTATTTTCCAAATCTTGTAGGAATTTTGTTTGCACCATAATAATAGGAACTTCGTCCATGAAACCTTTCTTGTAAGGGTTTTGGCGTATTTCAAGATGACCCAAATCACTATAATTTTGTAAATATGAGTGGATTAGGGTGAAACTTTTATTTGAGAGTAAATAAAATTAAAATTAAAATAAATAAATAATAAAATAGTAATAAATTATATATCTATATATATATATAACAACCTTGGGTTAAAAACTTAATGTAATAAAGTTAATAAAAGAAAAATAATAACTAAGGTCATGGGACATGTATTCTAAGTTGAATGTTGGGCAAAACATCCTAGTCTTGGTGTTCATTTGGTTTATTATGGCTAAGGGAAATTGACAAAGGTAATCGAAAAGGCTTTGGAAAGGCATGAGGCATTAATTGGAATTTTATTTATGAAAATAATGGAAATTAGGAGAAAAGGAAGGTGAAAGGTCACACGTTGCATGTGAGGAGTAAAATGAAGGAAAATAATGGAAAATAAAGAAAATATAGGTCTCATTGATAAAAGGGCTTCTGAGGATTAGTTTGTATATTTTTCTTCAGTTCAGTTTTGGAACTCTCTCTCTCTCTCTCTCTCACTCTTGGACACTTAGATCATTCTTGGATCACTCTATTTTTGGATCAATAAAATCAAAGGAAGAGAAAAGAAGGAAAAGGGAAACAAAGATCAAGCAACGAAGAGCAAAATCAAGTGGCTACAACGAATTAATTGTATGTATCAAATTTCATGTGTGATTTCATTGCTATATTTGGCATACAGGGTACATGGATGTGTGTATATGGTTCTGTTCCTGCCATTGGCATGGGTTTTTTTGGGTGTGACAATGATTTTCAACCTTGTCTTTCCATTTCTTGATAGCCATGGTGTGATGGGTTCTCTTTTACTTGGTTAAGTTGGATTTTCGGATGGTTCCAAAACTAAGTGAGGTGGTATCTGAATAATAACACAAGGCCTAGGAATCCCCGAACCAATATATGGTGGGATTGTGGTGAAGCCAAATTTTGTGTATCTCGGTGGGCCTAGGAATCCTTGACCAGTGAATGGAAGGATATATGGCAAGCCTAGAGGTTTGTGCCTTCGATTAGGCCTAGGAATCCTTAACCAGTGAATGGCAAGATATATGGTAAATCCCATAGGGTGGAGTCTCGATTAGGGCTAGGAATCCTCAACCGATGAATGTTGTGATATACGGTAAAGCCTAGAGACTAGGAGATAGGAAAATTCTTCATGATGTAGGTGGAGAGATCTGGAGGCATCCATGCTTCTATAGTCCTAGTCATCCCTAGACTGGTATATGGTGGGATTGCGGTAAAGCCTAGTATTATATGTTTATTGTTTGAGAATAGGAATCCCTTGGTGGATTGCGGTAAAGCCCAAGGAAAATTGGTTGGGTTTGTTTTGAGTCCCACATTCATGCTTGGAATATGGCATGGGGGTGATTGGCTGAAAAAAATATTTGGTTCAACCCAATATATGGTTGGGTGGTTCGTGAAAGTCCCTGACTTAGTTGGTTTATGCATTCACTAATAAGAGCTCCTTCTCCTTTGTTATTTCATGTATAAATATACTTTCTCATTTGTGGTTTTTATGGTTGTTATATCCTTGTTATTTTTTTCGTTATATGTTGGTTATGATTATGTTTTATGTCGCACTTGATGTATGGATCTTATCATGTTTTGATTAGTAAATGAATGAACAATGAGTATATGACCTAATAGATGATAATGTATCTATTGTGATAAGGCATCAATTCTTCTTTATGAATCTCATATAAGTATGAGACCCCTATGCTCAGATATGTTTTTATGACCTATAGGACATGTTTGACGAAATGCATGCCATGACTAGTAGGGTTCAGATCAAGTACTCATACCAATTATTTCATTAATAGCCTTATTCGATTGTTATTATTCATTTTTGGAAGTTTCATGAAGTTTTGGGCAGAGGCCTAAGACCTAGCCCTGAAAAAGTGGCTCAAAATCTGGGGTTGTTGGGTCAGAACTTCCTGAAAAAGGCCATAGTCACTGGAATTCCTTGTTGTGGGAGCGAGTGGAGGCCTCTATCGCATCCTTGGATTGTCATGGGAGTGGCTAAGGGTCCAGTTCAACAAAATGACAAGTTGTCTCAAGAGTTAGGCACCTAGAAGGGTTGGTTGTCTCCTGAAGGGTATGTAGTTCCTAAGGAAGGTCAGATTAGTTATGTTTTTTCGGTTCCACTTCATTAAATATACATGGGGATTTGAATCGCATCATAGTAACATCTCTTCACATGTTTACACCAGTGGAATGGTTAGCTTGGGTAAATGAGGGAGGAGGGTGTTATAGGGTGGTATCAAAGCATGGTTCGCCCCATTAACTAGATGAGTTGTGTATTGGTCATGCATACATGTCGGTTGCATATGTGTTTTTTATGCTTGTGGTATATGTGCTTGTTTTGTATGCATGGTGATGGTCATGGTTGCAGTTGTTTCACCATGTGAAATTTTATGGTGTTGATGTTGGATGTGTTTATCATGAGTATAGGTTGATTATGCATTCGTTATGCATGTTAGTGTTTATCTATTGTTATAAATACATTGACATGGTGATATTTGTCTTGCATGAGGTCATGATATGTGATCGGTATGGTTATGCCTTGGTAACTGGACAATGGTTTAAATGATGTTTATATACTATTATGATTATGATTATACAAGTGATGTGCTAATCTGGTTGATATTGTAGATGAGATATCCTCCCATGAACTATACTGAGGTACGTTGATTATGTTATGTTTTGGTTTTAGGTGACATGGTATACTTGCAGGAAAGCGATAAAAAATGACTAGCAAGATGGTAGCCTATAATTCACGAGATTCTCCCTATGGTTCAGATGAGCAGCGTGGTGCCAGACATTCTTCTAACTTAGAAGACACATTGAGAATTTTGAAGGAAGAAATAAGAAGTCGCAAGGTAGAAAAGGAAAGTATCATTCATGCCAAGGAGAAACAAGAAGAAGTTAATGTAGTAATCCTTCAGAGTTTGTCATAATTGCATAGACAAATACCGCTTCAGATCAATCATGGGCATGAGGATAGGACTAATGGGTAATATGGAAGTAGATCTCATGGTGGGCACAGGTCAAACAGGGATGACACGATCAAACATGGTAGGTTCATGGATACACCAGATAGGAGAGGTCATGGACACATGTTTTATTCTAGTTTTAGTTATGAAAGGTATCATGATCATCATCATTATCATCCTTATAGGAGGAATGACAAGGGATATTTTCCATATGAGTTCAAGAAATCTAAGCCACCTACATTTGATGGAGATTTAAAGAAATCAGAAGATGCATAGGCATGGTTACTTGGGATGAAGAAATTATTTGAGTTGCATGATTACACAGAGAACATGAAGGCGATAATAGCTATCTTTAGCCTTAAAGGGAAGGAAGACATCTCGTGGGAAAATTTGAAGTGGGTTAGAGACATCAAGACATAAGAGTGAACAGTTGGAAAGAATTTAAGAGAATTTTCAGGAAGAAATATTTATCAAATAGGTACTATAATAGTAAGGCCAAGGGGTTTTATGAGCTAAATATGGGATTGATGAAATATGAGTACGCAGCTAAGTTCTTGTACTTATTGAGGTATGTACCGTATATTGAGGATGAGAAGGTCAAAGTTCAAAGATTTTTCAGTGGATTGCCATTAACATTTAGAGATTAGATTAAGTATGATGAGCCTTGGTCAGTTGAGGAATTCATTGGGAAATTGAAGCACTATTATGAGATGTCAAAGTGTAAGACAAAATCTCACATCCCAAAGTGTGTCACACCCTCTTCCCACATCTACCCAAGTAATCATGCAACAGAGGTAAACATGTGACAAGAGGCTACCATGAACAGTATCAACCTCCTAGATGACCTTAAGGAATTGGAATCGATGGAGACTCTTCATACAAACCTTTTACATCAACAACAACACCCCTAGGAGAAAACCCAACCATTCAAGCATCTTGCCCCTAGGTCCCACTACCATAATTAGCTTATGGTCCTCTGGACACATGCACATGCCTGTAATCCAACGTCTATGAGGCTCTAATGCATGCATAAGCCCACATGCCAACATCTAGGGACTAAATTACTCAATGGAATTTCAGCATTCCAGGGATTTGAGCCACTTTTTCAGGCCTATAACCGAGTGCTCCGCCGAGAACCTCATGACAATTTCAAAGATGATTTATAATGACGAAACAATAATAAATTTACAAAAATATCCATGAGGACTAAACTGAACCCCTACTAGCCATGACAAGCATTTCATTAAACATGTCACAAACATGAAAGCTATAGGTATAAACAACATAATAAAGCATAGGGGTATCATACTTATCTGAGAATCGCTAAGAAGCATTGCTTCCCTACATCATTAGTTGCATTACCATCTGTTTGACCGTAGATACATTGTGCATTCATTTACAAGTAAAAACATGGGGAGAGCCATACATCACCACTGTTAAAATACATGTGCATAACCAACATAATAACAACATAAATACCATGGATACAACAAAAATAAAAACCACATATAAACCAATGCATTTATAAATCAAATACCAAAGGAATGAGCTTCTCAATAATGAATGTAAAAACCAACCAAATATGGGACTTCCACGTTCCACCCGACCATATATTGGCTAAGCCAAATCTCTCTTTATCTAATCACCCCCATGCCATATTCCAAGCATGAATTTGGGACTCATAACCAACCAAAAATAACCAAACATGCATGAATTCTACTGGAGTTCTCCACCTACACCGTGATTAATGTTAGTGCCTCCTAGTCTCTCAAGCTTTACTGTAATCCATAGTCTGATCCAGGGATCACTAGACCCTACCACAAGATTCATTCTCCAGGCTTTACCGTACAGTGCATCTCAGGACTACTAGGCCCAATGAAGAGAAATCCACCTCTTGGCTTTACTGTATATCCCACCATTCATCGATAAGGATTCCTAGGCCCACCGAGGCACACAATCCTATATTTACCGCAACCCACAGTTTGGCTTAGGGGTTACTAAGCCAGTGGAATTACCGTGATCCATAGTCCATTTCAGGGACTACTTGGCCATGTGTTTATCATTTTGGAGATCCACCTCACTTAGCTTCGAATCCATTTGGAAATCCAACTCAACCAAAGTATGAGAACCCATCTCATCAACGCTATCCAGAAATGGCAAGGCTAGGATGAAAGCACTGTAACACCTGGCAAAACCCATGCCATGATAGGAAAGAACCACATGAAATACCATGCATGCCAGATATAGCAAGGAAATCACACATGCAAATCAATATATGTAAAGAATCTTGTTGTAGATGCTTGATCTTGCTCTTCCTTGCTTGCTTCTTCCTCCTTCGTGCTTTCTTTTCCTTTCTTGCTACAATGCCAAAGTGCTCCAAGAAACTCTAATTTTACAAGAGTGAGAGAGAGAGAGATAATAATGAGATATCTCCAAAACTGAACTGAAAAAAGGTACCAACTGATCCTCATAATCCTTTTTATAGATGAGGCCTCTATTTTCTTCATTTTCCATTATTTTCCTTCATTTTCCTCCTCACATGCAACCTGTGACCTTTCACCTCCCTTTTCTCTCAATTTCCATTATTTTCATAAATAAATGTGTCAAATATGTCATTTTTCCTTTCCAAAGCCTTTGTCTTTGCCTTTTCCAATTTCCTTAGCCATATTAACCGAAATGAACACCCACTGGGGTGTTTTGCCCAACATTAAGCTTGGAATAAGTGTCCCATCAACCATGGTTATTACTTTTGAATTTATTACATGGAATTTTTACCAGGGTTGTTACAGAACCCCCCCCCTTGGGGGAAATTGTCCTCGATGTTGAATCACACAGATAACTCAAAAAAACCACTGGAAGACAACATACTACTCATGGATCTTTGTATCGTAGCTCGATGCAATATTTACAATGATCACCCCGCTGAAAAGAAACCCATCATGAAAACATAACATGACATCATAACAACATGATAACGATACCGACATGACACCCATACCGCTTATTGGAGCTTTATTACATAGCTCATGGTAGTATTTGCATCCATATACATATGTACATATACCCGAACATCACATCAAAACATATATCAAAATATCACCAAAACATAAGCCAAACCAACATCACACCAAAATTTCTCTGCCTCAACCGGAAAAGAAGGAAGGATACATGGCTCGCATATGATCTGCCATATCCCACAAAGCTTCATCGGGCCCAAAGTTCTTCCATTACACTTTAACTTTCTCTATTGCTCGATTCCATAGCATGAGCACCTTTTTATGCAATATACACTGAGGCTCTGCCTGGAATTCTCCATCTGGTTCCACCTGCAATATAGAACATTTAATCACATGATCAATATATTTAACATACTTCTTAAGAAATGATATATTAAAAACATCATGGAATTTCACTGTGGAAGGAAATGCAAGTCGATAGGCCACTGGTTTGATCCTCTTAATGATCCTGAAGGGTCCACAAAATCGTGGTGTCAGCTTGGCACATGATCCAATCCACAAGGAGCTATTCTTGGGCTTGATGCCAAGTACACCTGTTACCCAACCTGAAACTCCTTGAACAACTTGTTCCTATCTACATAACTCTTCTGCCTATTATGTGTTGCTTTCAATTTCTTCTTGATCACCTTCATTTCTGATTCCATTTCTGCCAACATCTCTGGTTCAATCAATGCCATGCTAGATCACTCCAACTTATGGGAGTGTTACTACTCCGCCCATACATAGCCTCAAACGGACTTATCTTCAATGATTCCTGATACCCATTTTTGTAGGAAAACTCTACCAGTGGAAGATACTCTTCCCACTTGCAATGTTGATGCATCACATACATCCTCAATATATCCTCCAATATCTTGTTGACCCTCTCAGTATGCCCATATGCATGTGGATGATAAGTTGTGTTGAAGGCCAACTCGATGCCAAAAACTGAAAACAACTCCTTCCAAAACTTGGAAGTGAAATTTTCATCTCTATATGACGCAATATTCTTTGGAACACCATGCAATATGATCACATCTCTGATGAACCCTTGTGCCACATCGCTAGTTGAATATGTAGTCTTCACTGGAATGAAGTGTGCAACCTGTCCAAAACAACCATGATGGAATCATGATGTCTAGCTTTCTTAGGCAAACCTGTGATGAAGTCCATGGAAATGTCCTCCCATTTCCACTCTGGAATCACAACTGGTTGTAGCAGACCACCTAGATGCTTAAACTATGCCTTAACCATCTGACAATCCAAACATCTGGCTACAAACTCTGCCACAAACTTCTTTATATTCGGCCAATAATAGAACCTATTCACTACATTCAATGTCTTTTGATAGCCTAGGTGACTCCAATATGGTTTCGCATGAAACTCCCTCAAGATCACCTTCTTGATCTCATTGTTGTCCGACACATATATCCTGTCTCTAAATCTGACCAATCCATCTACTGTGAGATGGTAGTAAAAAATGTACTCCTACACCTATATATATACCCATACATGTACTACAACCTATACCTGTGCCTGTACCACCACCTATACGTGTACTTATACCTGTACTCTGCTGCAATGTGTGCACACTCTCCATATACTTGTGATCCTGTTGACCTGCCTGCAAGATCTTATCCTATAAATATGTCCCATAGGAGCTCATATCTGCTATGTGATTTACCTATACCTACCTGCTAAGAGCATATGTGACCATATTCTCCTTTCCCTTGATGTATCTGATCTCGAAATCAAACTCACTAACTGTGGCGAACCATCTAGCCTGCCTGGCATTCATATTTGGCTGGTCAAACAAGTACCTCAACCCAATGTGATCACTCATCAATACAAACCTCTTGCCAAGAATATAATGCCTCCACATCTTCACTACATGAATTCTCGTTGCTAGCAAAAGATCATGTGTCGGGTAGTTTTGCTCGTGCTCATTCAATTTTCGTGACTCATAGCATACGACCACCTATCCATATTGCGTAAGGACCCCAAAAATTCCTCTCTTGTAAGCATCTGTACACACTACAAACTCTTTGTCCAGATCTGCAATCTTTAACACTATGGCATGTGTCAACAACTGCTTAAGCTGCTCAAAACTGGTCTCACGCTCCTCTGTCTAGTCAAAATTCTTACCTTTCCTCTACAATGATGTAATAGGATAATAAATCCATGAGAATTTCCTGATGAACCTCCTGTAATACCCTTCCAACCCCATGAATGATCTCACCTCATCTACATTATTAGGAGCTACCCATTCCATGATGGCCCTTGTCTTTTCTGGATCTACTACAATTCCCTCCTTGGAGACAAAATGTCCCAAGTAATGTACCTCAGTATGGAATAAACTGCATTTATTGATCTTAGCATAAAATTTATTCTCTCTCAACAACCTCAACACTGTTTCCAAATGCTCGACACACTCTTCCTCATTTTTAGAATATACCAATATGTCATCAATGAACACAATAATAAACTTTCCCAAATAAGGACACACCACACTATTCATCAAACATATAAATGTCGTTAGGGCATTACTAAACCGAATGGAACTACAAAATCTCATAAATCCCATACCTGGTCTTGAATTTGGTCTTGTAGATGCCCTCTGATTTGATATGTACCTAGTGATATCGTGATCTCAACTTGATCTTAGAGAAAACTATTGCTCCCTTCAACTGATAAAAAAAACAATCAATCCTCAACAATGGGTACCTATTCTTAATGGTCACTTTGTTCAGTTTCTTGTAATCAATCCATAGTCTAAGAGTGCCATCCTTCTTCTTTACGAACAACATTGGTGCACCCCAAGGTGATACACTTGACCTAATGTATCCCTTTTCAATCATCTCTTTCAGCTGTAACTTAAATTATACCAACTCAGGTGTGCTCATCCTGTAAGGTTATTTTGATTTTGGAGCTTCCCCTAGCACCAACTCATTAGAAAATTCTACCTTCCTATGAGGTGGAAACTTAGAAATATCTGCTAGAAACACATCCTGAAATTGTTGTAGGACTAGGTACCTTCTCAAAACTTCTACATCCTCAACTTCCTTGCCTTTGTCACTAGAGATATGAACTACGAATAACACACACCCTTTCCTGCGACTGTGCTTGGCCTACATGGCTTTCACCATCCTAACTGATGTGGTTTTCTTCTTTCCCTATAAGAATCTTGGTTCCCCATTGTCATCCAAGCACTCGATAGCTTTTTCATACCAATATACCTTGGTCCTGTGAAGGTATAACCAATCCATACCCAATAACATAATGTGGGAACCCAATGGAAATATTTTCAAGTGTGTTGTTGTAGGCATGCCATTTAACTCGAATGTACATGCTCTCACCAAATGGTGAACTCTTTTATTTGTACTTGTAGCCAACTTCACTAACCAATATTCTTCATGCCTTTCTTTATTCAAGCCACACTTATTGACCAAGTAAGGACTAACATAATTATAATTAGATCCAAGGTCAATCAAAATAGAAATAACTTGATCAAAAATCTTACTGTCCATTTCAATGATAGACTCTCGGTGCTCTGCCTGCCTGTTTTCCACAAATGCATAAATATAAGAAATGCTCTGCACAACATCCCCAACAGTTTGCGCCTCTTGTGCATTATATATTTTAGGCCTAGTACCCTGGTTCTGCGGACAACCTATCCTAAGGTGCTCCTCACCTCATGTCCAACACTCCAACCATCCCATGCCATTACCTCCATGTTGTTGTTGTGATCCATGTCCCTGTCTATCTGCATTAAACTTATTTTGAGGTGCCACATTTTCTTTCCCATCTACATTTTGAGGCCTTGCTCTCTTAGGCTGCCATTTAACTTTACCTTTCTCTTTCCCCTTCCATCCTTGCTGAGATTCATTCTTACGTTTTGATTGTTCATAACAATTCTTAAATTTCCAAATAACTTCCTCAAGTGACCAAGGATCACCATACTCATTCTGATCTCTAAATGCTAATGGAAAACCACTGAAAAATCACTAAAATTTAGGCTTCTCATATTTAATATATGGTACATACCTCAATAGCTCTAGGAACCTGGTTGTGTACTCTTCATCTATCATTAACCCCATCTTTATCTCATAAAATTATTTGGCCTTATTGTCATAGTACCTCTTTTACAAGTAGTTCTTCCTGAAAATCCTCTTGAACTCATGCCAACTCAAGTCCTCTATCCTGATGTCTCTGACCTGCTTCACATATTCCCACCAAATTTCTACTTTACCTTTCAAACTAAATATATCAATATCGACCTTCATATTATCTTTGTACTCATGCAAATCAAAGAAACTTTTCATTCCAATTATCCAAGCCTCTCCATCTTATGGTTTCTTCAAGTCTTCGTCAAAATCAAGTGTTTTTTATTTCTTAATTTCATCAGGCAAGTATCCCTATCACTCCTCCTATACAGATGATAATTATGATGATCGTGATGTATATTCAAACCAGAACTAAAATAGTACATGTACTCATCACTCCTCCTATCCAGATTGTCCAACAGTATGACATCTCTCACTTTGTCATCTCTATATGGCCTGTGTCTTCTAGGAGACCTACTACCATATGCCCCATTAGTTTTTTCCTCCTATCCTTGGATGATCTGAAGTGACTCTTGTCACTGAAATTATGAAAATCTCTAGGAAGTATTTCATTTACCTATGCATGTTTCTCTTATTCCTATATGATGTTATCATTGTGTTCCTTACAACTCCTTATTTCTTCCTTCAAACTTCTTAATGCACCTGCCAAATCATAAGAGTTACCACCATGCTTCTCATATGACTCATAGGGAGATTCCTTGTAGTCTACCACATTTCTATCCATTTTTATATTTCTCCTACAAGGCATAATATTTCAGCTAAACCAAATAACAATAAATCGACATACCTCAATATAATTTGGATATGATAACTCATCTGCAAGATAATCCAAATCAACGTGATACATGTATATACATAATCATAACAACATATACACTTGTAACACATGGTACATTAGCGCATAAGCATCATTCTAGTTGGAGTCCAATCATCAATGCATGACCATACCAAATACAAACCATGACCTAATGCATGACAACTTCAACCATACCAATGTAAACTTGACCAACACGTAATCACAAGCACGAACGATACAAAAGCACAAGCAACACGTAACCAAGCGTGAATGACCAATGCATGTTCAACATATAGTATCACGTATGCAAGCATACAAAGAAAATACACAAGCATGAGCAATATGTACCCTGGCATAAACAAGCAATTCATATAACATGTAGCAACATGTAAGCAAGCGTGCACGGATAATACATAAGCATGAAAAACACATAACCAGTCATACACTCATGACAACATGTTGACAAAAATATCATCATCCCTTTCATGGCGACACCACTGCCACCATGGCCAACACAACACAGGTGCAACAAGCACATACACCCTAGGTATGAGAAACACATATGCAACCAATAGAAAAGTATGACCAACACACTGCCCATCCAGTCCAAGGGTTGAACCATGATCTAATACCAATATGTATCACCCCCTTCCCACATCTACCCAAGTAATTGGAAAACTAGGGTAAACATGTGACAAGAGGCTACCATGATCAAACTCAACCTCCTAGATGACCTTAAGAAAGTGGAATCGATGAAAACTCTTCATACAGACCTTGCACATCAACAACAACACCCCTAGGAGCCAACCCAACCATTCAGGCATCCTGCCCCTGGGTCCCACTGACCTAATTAGCTTCTGGGCCTCCAGACACATGCACAAGCCTACAAGCCAGCGTTTATGATGCTCTGGACGCATGCATAAGCCCACATGCTAGCGTCCAAGGACTAAATTACTCAGTGTTGTGTCAGGTTCCCCAGGATTTGAGCCACTTTTTCAGGCCTAGAACCCAGTGCTCTATCCAGAAATTCATGACAAGTTCAAAGATGATTTATAGTGACCAAACAATGATACATTTACAAAAAATATCCATGAGGACTCAACTCAACCCCTACTAGCCATGACAAAAATTTCGTCAAACATGTCACAAACATGAAAGCTACAGGTATAAACAACAAAAAGAAGCATAGGGGTGTCATAATTATCTGAGAATCGCTAAGAAGCATTGCTCCCCTACATCATTAGCTTCAATACCATCTATTTGACCATATATACATTATGCATTCATTTACAAGTAAAAACACGGGGAGAGACATACATCATCGTTGTTAAACTACATGCTCATAACTAGCATAATAAAAACGAAAATACCATGGATACAACAACAATAAAATCCACATATAAACCAAGGCATTTATACATCAAATACCAAAGGAATGAGCTTCTCATTAATAAATGAAAACAACAATCGAAGATGGGACTTCCATGTTCCACCTGACCATAGATTGGCTAAGACAAATCTATCATTAGCCAATCACCCCCATGAGATATTCCAAGCATGAATGTGAGACTCATAACCAACCAAAAAGAACCAAACAAGCATGAATGCTACCAAATTTCTTTTCCTACACCGTGATTACTTGTAGTGCCTCCTAGTCTCTCAGGCTTTACCCTAATCCACAATCTAATCCAAGGATCACTAGGACCTACACCGAGACCCACTCTCCAAAATTTATCGTACATCCAATCTCGGGACTACTAGCCCCAATGGAGAGAAATCCACCTCTTGGCTTTACCTTATATCCCGCCATTCACTAACAAGGATTCATAGGCCCACCGAGGTAGAAAATTCTAGCTTTATCGCAACCAACAGTCTGGCTCAGGGTTACTAGGCTAGTGGCTTTACAGTGATCCATAGTCCAGTTCAGGGACCACTAGGCCATGTGTTTTCGATTTCGTAGATCCACCTTACTCAAATTCGAATCCATCCGACAATCCAACTCAATTAAAGTATGATAACCCATCTCATCAAGGCTATCCGAAAATGGAAAGGCTAGGCTAAAAACATTGTCACACTTGGAAAAACGCATGCAATGACAAAAAATAACCATTTTCAATACCATGCATGCCAGATCTAGCAAGGAAATCATGTGCATGTAAATCAATACCTATAAAGAATCTTGTTGTAGCTGCTTGATCCATGCATGCCAGTTCTAGCAAGAAAATCACACATGCAAATCAATGCCTGTAAAGAATCATGTTGTAGCTGCTTTATCCTACTCTTCCTTTCTTTCTTCTTGCTTCTCCATGCTTTCTTTTCCTTTCTTGTTCCAATGCCAAATTTCTACAAGAAAATTTGAGTGTCCAGGAGTGAGAGAGAGAGAGAATAATTAGAGAGCTCCAAAACTAAATTGACAAAAGGTACCGACTGATCCTCAAAAGCCTTTTTATATGTCATTCCTCTATTTTCTTCATTTTCCAATATTTTCCTTCATTTTCCTCCTCACATGCAACATGTGACTTTTCACCTCCCTTTTCTCCTAATTTCCATTATTTTCATAAATAAATGTACCAAATATGCCATTTTTCCTTTCGAAATCTTTTTCCTTTGCCTTTGTCATTTCCCTTAGCTATATTAACCGAAATGAACACCCACTAGGATGTTTTGACCAACATTCAACTTGGAATAAGTGTCCCATCAACTGTGGTTATTATTTTTAACTTTATTACATTGAATTTTCACCAAGGCTGTTAGAGGTTAGAGACATCAGGACAAAAGAGTTGAGTTGGCAAGAATTCAAGGGAATTTTAAGGAAGAAATATTTTTCAGAGAGGTACTATGATAGAAAGGCGAAGGAGTTTTATGAACTAAAGATGGGATCGATGAAAGATGAGGAGTACACGACTAAGTTCCTGGAGTTATTGAGGTATGTATCGCATCTTGAGGATGATAAGGCCAAAGTTCAGAGATTTGTTAGTGGTTTTCCATTAGCATTTAGATTGAGTATGATGAGCCTTGGTCACTTGAGGAAGTCATTGGGAAATTGAAGCACTATTATGAGTAGTCAAATCGTAAGACAAAATCTCAACAAGGATGGAAAGGAAAATACAAAGCTAAAGGTAAATGGCAGCCAAAAAGAACAAGACCCCGAGATGCAGGTGAGAAATAAAATGTTGCACCTTACAAGAAGTTAAATGTTGTTGGACAGGGACATGTGTCATGTTGGAAAATTAGAAAGGCAAAAATATTTTCTTTATGATGATAATTACTTGTGATATTATTATGTTCTTATTAAATTTCTTGTGTTATTATTTTATCTTATTTCATCAAGAAATTACAAAAACCATAACACGAAGATCAAAGACACCAGACGTAGGTGGATAGCCAAGGAAATACCCTATCTAGGGGAAAACCCAATAAAAAATTCTTTGTTTAGTAGTTTCACGAGATAATCCAAGACTCTTTGACCTAGACACAGATTTCCTCCAATCACCAAGTCATCCCTCTCTTCTTTTGTTGAGATTCAACAAGATGATGAGCTTAGTGAAAAGAGTCGCCTTCACTAAGTGGGCCCGCAGGCTATTTTTGGCGCAAGTCTATTTTTAGACAGGTGATCATATTTCAGAAGTTGCAGGATGCTATTTGTGGATGGCTGGTCAAGTTGGAAAAATAGATGAAATTCTATTTTTAGAATATTTGGCAAAGTCTATTTATAAGTCGTCGATCTAAAAATAGATTAGCTCTTTATAATAATCAGACTCTAAACAACAAATTATTCTCTTGGAGCACTTAATTTCAGTACAAATATTTGTCAAATTAGTGGGATGAATGAATTACGAAATTACCAAGGGCTATTGGTGGTTCATGCATGGAGGACTCAGTTAAAACTGAAGTGGCAAAGTTATGACAGAGTTGGGAGAGTAGTTCATGGAATTGAATTCAATTTAACTCAGTTAGACTTAGTTGAGCTAGTTGTATCTAGTCTAACTGAATGTTACACTAGTGAGAGTGGTGTGAATTAATTAGTTAATTAATTCACAAATAATAACTCATTAATCAACTGAAAAATACAACAGTTAACTACAGTGCATGTCAGTTCCAGTGGAGACCCAGTGGAGAGATACGTGAAAGGGAAAGATGGACTATCTGTTGTGACCATAATGATGCATTGATTGCATCTACATATACATTGGAGTTTCCAATGATAATTACACAATCAAGGAAAGGGTAATTCGAATTCATTCAAAGCTATTCTTTAGCAGGGATTGCGTAGTGGAGGCAGGCTAGCATGAGGGCAGAGATCGGTGCATGGATTTGCAGATTGCTTCTGATTAGTGTGTGACGATTGATTGTACTGAGAGCTTGATGTACTAAGCTTTGTATGAGATTATTACATGATCTCCATGATACATAATATATGATAGTTGGGGTTTTTAGCTTCAGGATTTCCCGTTAAACAACTGTTTTATGTGCGATTGTTTTTATTTATGCTTCACATGTGTTTGCAATTAATTTTCCACAAAAGATTAATAGTGGAATGATTATGTATTTTGAAAGAAGATAAAATATTGTGATATCAGGGGAATCTGGATGTATGCATACTTAGTGTATACTAATTTCTACATGGTATCAGAGCAGTGTTAATTCTTGGAGATTGTAATTGTGAAGAATTCTTGAGTTTGTGTTGGTGGACAATTCGAATTTGTTACATAAGATTCTTGGTGTAGAAGTTGAGTATACATTGAAATGTCTTTTAATGGGTTGCGATTGGAGTATGCCCTTGATGGGAGCTTGAATTACATAGCCTGGAAGGATAGGATGGAGGTGGTGCTGGAGGATAATGGACTGAAGGAGTTCATCGATAGCGATGTTCCTAAGTCGGGATCAGCTAGCGATGCTACATTACTTAACGCATGGCAAAAGAAGACAACAAAGACAAGAAGACTTCTGTTGGAAGGTGTGAAGGACCATATTGTGTCTAGCCTTCATGGGAAAGCCATTCCATTCTTAATGTGGAAGGCTTTGACAATTTTTTTCCAAAGCAGAAGCGACCAGAGGAAGTTGGTGCTTAAAGACAAGCTCAGAAAAAATAAACATGGAGAAGGGTGACAGTATTCAAAAATACCTCACGAAGATTTTCGACTGCAAGGATGAACTGAGAAGTGTGGGGGTTACTGTTGATGAAGAAGACTTGGTGAGCTTGGCTCTCCTTGGGCTTCCGAAGAATTGGCATAGCTATGAAGACTCTGTCAATGGACGGGAGAAACTATGGGGATGGGAGCGACTTTGGTCAGATCTTGTTCAGGAGGAGATAAGGCTGGGTACCAGGGATGGCTCTTCATCGAAGAATGAAGATGAAAAGAATTGTGCTTTGGCTACCAAAGCAAAGAAAGGGAAGGGGGAGAAATTTCATTCAAAATCCGATGTTAAAGGCAAGAAGCAGGATTTGTCCAAAGTGAAGTGTTTTCACTGTCACGAACATGGGCAATTCGCCACTAACTTCCCACAGAAGAAGAAGAAAAAGAAGGCTGCTGGAGCTACAATTGGAGAGACCTTAGCCTCACAATTTTAACTTGATTTCTCTTTGATCGCATGCTTGGTTTCACGTTATATGGGATCGGTGTGGTATCTTGATATTGGTGTGTATTTCCATATGACGAGAGACAAGGAGTTGTTTAGTGACTTGGAGGAGAAGGACCTCCAGATGCATATAGAGATGGGCGACGATGGTCGATACAGTGCGACTGACATTGGGACCATTACCTTTGAGAGGGAGTCTGGTAATCCATTCTTGTTGAAGGATGTTATGCATGTTCCAGGTCTGAAGAAGAACTTGGTCTCGGTCGCAATGTTGGAAGACAAAGGTTATGATGTTGTTTTCAGTGAGGGAAAAGCCTTCCTTTGACATAAAACAATGGGTCAAGCCAAGAAGATAGGGGTTCGAATTAAGAATCTCTACAAGCTGGAGGTAGATGGCTGCGCTGAAATGGTGGGCAAAGCAGAAGAAGTGGTGAGCCGGGATGAGGGCGAATTATGGTACAGGAGATTGGGCCATCTTCACCATGGCGCTTTGAATATTTTGCAGTAGATTTATAGTGGACTTCCCAAGGGTACTCTTGCGCAATCAGATCAGTGCAAGGGATGTAATATGGGTAAGTTTGTGAAGACCACCTTTTATGAGAAGGATAACCTTTCTTTGGTGATCCTAGAGAGAATTCACACAGACGTGTGTGGAAATTTCTCAATTGTTTCAAAAACAAAACACAGGTATTATGTTATATTTGTTGATGACTATTCTCGTAGATGCTGGATATTATTCATGCAAAATAAAAGTGAAATGTTCTCAAAGTTCTGTGAGTTAAAAGCATTGGTGGAGAAGGAGTCAGGGAAGCAAGTGAAAGCTCTATGGAGCGATAATGGTGGTGAATACATCTTGGGCGTATTCAAAGACTTCTATAGCAAAGAAGGAATTCGAAGAGAACTCATAGCGCCTCATAACCCAAAACAGAATGGGGTCATGGAGAGGAGGAACAGAACAATTGTGGGTGTTGCACAAGCTATGTTTGAGAGGGAGCTAGACTTGCATACAGTGAAGGAACTGCTTGTTCCCAAAGATGAGCCTCTAGATGCAGATCAGCCACAGGAGGAGATTCATGGAGTGGAGGAGTCCACTCATGAAGAACCAAACATCAGACAAGGCAGAAAGCGTACCACAGAAGCTGAGAGACTGAAGGTTGATGTGGCACAAAATGTAGGAGTCCCTACATCACAGCGCAGACAGAGACAATCACCTGACCATTATACTGGATACGTGGCTCTTATGAGCAAGTGTATCGTGACAGAGCCATCTTCTTTCGAAGAAGCAGTGTAGGAGCCCACATGGGTAGATGCCATGGTGGAGGAGTATGACTCCATTGTCAGAAAAAATGCTTGGGAGATTGTTCCAAGGCTAGTGGGTAAATCAGTTGTAGGATCAAGATGGATCTACAAGGTAAAGCAAGCTGCTGATGGGAGCGTCGAGAAGTATAAGGCAAGATTTGTTGCCCGAGGCTTCTCACAGATCGAGGGGATTGAATATGAAGAAAACTTTGCACCTGTCACATGGTATTCTTCCATACTGACCATCCTTTCTCTCTCAACGCAGATGGGTTAGCACATTCATCAGATGGATGTGAAGATTGTGTTTCTTAATGGGATCATTGAGGAAGAGGTGTACATTGAGCAGCTGGAAGGATTTGAGATCTACAATAGCGAGTCACATGTGTGCAGACTCAAAAGAGCATTGTATGGGCTAAAGCAAGCACCATGTGCTTGGTACACTCGGATTGACAGCTATTTCACTGGACTTGGCTTCACCAAGAGTGAGGCAGATGCAAACCTGTACCAAATTGTGGTGGAGGGCAAGATTTTAATCATTGTTCTTTATGTTGATGATTTAATACTAACGGGTGATGAGCAGTTGATACACTCATGCAAGGAATATCTTTCAAAGGAGTTTGAGATGAAGGATTTGGGCCTCCTTCATTATTTCCTTGGATTGGAAATATGGCAGCAGGAAGGTGAATTGTTTGTGTCTCAAGGAAAGTATGCTCGGGAGATACTGGAGAAGTTTCACATGCAAGGTTGCAAGCCTATCGACACTCCTCTTCCAGGAAATTGGAGGAAAGAGGATGTTACATCGATAGAGGTAGTGGATGCCACTATTTATCGACAGTTGGTGGGTTCGCTCATGTATTTAGTCAATACAAGACCGGACATATGCTATGCAGTGAACCAAATTTCACAAGCGATGGTTAAGCCTACCAAGCTCTTTTGGAAGGCAGGCAAGCATGTCCTGAGATACCTCAGGGGCACATCTGAGTATGGGTTATGGTACAAAAAAATGGATGAGGTGAATTTGCATGGTGACGCAACAAAACTGAATTCGGACCCCTAAGGAGAGCTGGTTTACTACAAACAATCTGTCAGCATTTCTCTTAGTTTACCCCCACGCGGTTCTTTATTTTCCTGGCCATTTTATTTATCAATTTTGGAGAAAATTGATAAATAAATACATTTAGCAGCTTTTGATATGATAAATTGTGTCTCCCGGCTTATATATTTATCTCCGAACCTTTATAATCAAAGTTTAACCCTTCGAACGTGTATTAATGCTGACGCTCCGTTTTGACTGTATAATAACCCTATGGCCCCGGGCCCAAATATATATCAATGGTCCAATCAAATGTTCATATCGTACCTGGCTATCCTCCGCACACCTTTAGCCAATGACCACCGTTCGATGGCCCCTTCCCAGATCAACGACTCTCGACAATATCATTAGGCTTCCAACGTCGAACTTTAACGTGCGATGGCGCGCTTTGAACAGCGGTTTTGGGACTTCACCTAAGCCATGTGTCGAACACTGAATGGAATCGCTCGCGTTTGAAAAATATCGCCTGCTCCGCAAAAGCGGTGCGATATGGGCAACCCGCCTTTGTAAATCCACTCGTGGTTTATGAACAGTGACCAACCCAAGGTTGAGTCGGGTTCCACTATTCCTTTTGGATCTTTAACTCACGTCTAATCCTCAGGTCAGGTTCCGAAAGCAACAAATCGGTCTCGGGAGTTTTACTATTTAAACTGTGTTCGCGATCGTGGATCCTCTACATAGGCCTCGCCTGCGCGAGTTTAATCCACAGGGTTGTTCGGGTAAATTTTGAGAAAACAATAGACATAGATATGTGGAATTTATACAGTAGTTCAATTATACATGCACAGAGCTCAATCACCTCGCAATCAAACAATTTCTTCACAATTAAGGACTCAAAACGACTCTATGGCAATGTGCACTGAAATTATTTAACTGGAAGCAATTGTGAACACACAGATTTGATTACAGAAATCTCCCCTCTCTTCTCCTCTCTCCAATACATCCGAGGAATAAAATTTATATACATCAATATGTGACTCTTCGGTTCCTCTGTGAGGACCGTTCTAAAAATTAAAAGCCTAGTTACAATTTATTAAAATAATTGAAATATGACAAATGGGCTAACTATTCGACTTCTACTAACTCTAACTGATCTAAATAATACAGTCAGCTGAGGTATTGACACCTAGCTGTTACAATTCAAATGTTTTCGAACCCTCCCAGCCACAACATGTGGACAAAACCTCCTACATTGCTGGCTAGTGTCTAATGCCCCTGCATCAGACTCCCGAGGGAAATCTTCTTCATGGGCTCTTGTCCATGAGCTCTTCCATTGTTCTGCCTATCTTCTGCAACATTCCTTCAGTCATCCAAGTGGTATCTTCCTCTGGTCTGTCCTTCCATTTGATTAAGTATTGAAAGTACTCTTGTCCTCTAGTCCTTTTGAACACTCTTTTGTCCAATATCTTCTCTGGTTGCAATGGTTGTGCTGGAGGTAGCTGTTCTTTCCACTCAATCTGTTCTTTGTCTGCTGATCTTTCTTCTACACCATCATCTTCATACTTGTACAAATCTGCAACATTAAAAATGGGAGATATTCCAACATCAGGAGGTAGTTCAATCTCATAAGCATTTGCAGAAAACTTTCTAAGTATCTTGCATGGCCCAATATTTTTGAACTTCAGTTTTTTATACTGCTTCCTTGGGAATCTTTCCTTTCTCAAGTGTGCCAAAACCAAATCTCCTACTTCAAAGTGAACTTATTTTCTGCTCAAGTCTGCTCTGCTTTTGTATCTGATGCTGCTGCCTTGTAGTTTTTGTTTCACCTATTCATGTATCGCCTGGATCTCTGAAGCAAATTCCTCACCATCTGCACTCCTTAGCTCCGACTTTCCCAGATTTCTTAATTCTGATATTCCTCTGGGGTGCATTCCACAAAAAATATGAAATGGACTCTGCCCTATGCTCTATTTTGTTGAGTCATTATATGCATATTCTGCCTGGGGAAAAATATGATCCCACTGCTTGGGATGCTCTCCTGCAAGATTTATCAACAAATTTCCCAGACTCCTATTCACTACTTCAGTTTGTCCATTCGTCTGGGGATGATAAGCTGAGCTGAAACTCAGTTTGGTACCAAGTTTCTTCCATAATGTCCTCCAAAAGTGACCCACAAATCTGGTGTCTCTGTCTGAAACAATACTCTTGGGCAACCCATGCAATCTAACAAGTTCTTTGAAAAACAAGTTAGCAACATGGGTGGTATCACTAGTTTTATAGCATGGAATAAAATGTGCCATTTTGGAGAATCTGTCCACTACAAAAAACACTACATCATTCCCTCTCTGAGTCTTGGGCAATCCTAGAACAAAATCCATACTCACCATGTCCCAAGGCCTATCTGGAATAGGCAAGGGAGTGTACAATCGTGCATTCTGGCTCCTTCCTTTAGCATACTGGCAAATTTTGCAATTGTTCACAAACTTGTCCACTTCTGCTCTCATCTTGGGCCAGTAATAGAAATGACTCAGCTGCTCATAATTTTTATCAGTACCAAAGTGTCCAACAAGTCCACCACTATGCTTCTCTTTGATCAAATTTTCTCTCATGGAACATCTTGGTACACACAGTTGGCTTCTTCTGAATAACAAGTCCTCTTGCAGGAAATAATCCAGCCACTGGATTCTATCTGTTAAAACAGGGTTACTACATGCCTCAAATGCTTCTTTAAAATCTGGATCTGCTTTATATAATTCCTTGAGAAAATCAAATCCTACAACTTCAAAATTAGTTTCTTGAACAAGCATGTGCCTCCTACTCAAAGCATCGCCTACTTTATTGCCTGCCACTATATGTTTCAAAACAAAATTAAAACCTTGAGATACTCAACCCATTTAGCATGCTTATGTTTCAACTGCTGCTGTACAATATATCGCAAAGCATGATTGTCGAATATAATACAAATTCCCTGGACATCAAATAATGTCTCCACTTTTTCAATGCCTGAAAAATTGCATAGAATTCCTTCTCATAAGAGGAATAATTTCTTCTGGTGTCATTTAGCTTCTCACTGAAATAGGCTATAGGCCTATCATCCTGACTCAACACAGCTCCAATGGCCTCTCCACTGGCATCACACTTCACTTGAAATGGTTTTGTAAAATCAGGCAGAATCAACACAGGCTTTTCAGTTATCTTTTGCTTCAAAAGGTTGAAGTTTATTTCTGCTTCAGTAGTCCACTTAAATGGTTGTTTACTCTTCTTTATTATCTCAATTATGGGTGCATTAATCTTACTGAAGTTTCTTATAAATTTTCTGTAAAAACTAGCAAGTCCATGGAAACTTCTTACCTCAAAAAAATTCCTGGGTGAAGGCCACTCCACAATTGCCTTAACCTTTTCTGGGTCCATCTTCAATCCTTCTGTAGAAACAACAAAACCCAAATACACCAACTCTTCCTTCATGAATGAGCATTTCTTTAAGTTCATCAGCAGTTTCTCTTGGTACAGCTTCTTCAAGACATGATTAAGATGCCTTAAATGTTCTTCCTTAGTTCTACTGAAAAGTAATATATCATCCAGACACACTATCACAAATTTACCAATGAATTCTTTCAATACTTCATTCATAAGTCTCATAAAAGTGCTAGGTGCATTTGACAAACCAAAAGGCATTACCATCCATTCATACAGTCCTTCATTTGTTTTAAAGGCAGTTTTCCACTCATCACCCTCTCTTATTCTAATATAATGGTATCCACTTTTTAAATCTATCTTTGAGAAATATTTAGCACCACTCAAACAATCCATTAAATCCTCAATTCTGGGCAAAGGGAATCTGTACCTGATTGTTATTTTATTAATTACTCTGGAATCAGTACACATCCTCCAGCCTCCATCTTTCTTTGGGCTTAATACTGCTGGTACTGCACATGAACTCAAAATTTCTCTGATCAACCCCTTGTCCACCAATTCTTGTACTTGTCTCCTGATTTCCTCATTTTCTTTGGGAGTCATTCTGTAGGCTGCCTTATTTGGCATATTTGAACCAGGGATAAAATCTATCTGATGGCTGATCTTTCTCACAGGTGGCAGCTCATCAGGTAAATCACCCACAATAATGTCACAATAATCATCTAACATTTCTTGGATTTCTATTGGCAAATCAGAAATCTTTGTAGAAGTAAGAACTACTTTAGGTTTGCAAACTAAAGAAAAGCTTACCTTTTCTTCTTCTATCTGCTACAGATATTCCTTCCCACTCAGCAACAAGGTCTTTGAATCAATCACTCTGCTGGATGGCTCTCCTTCTTCCATGGGTATCAATGTATGATGTACCCCATCCTTGAAGAACTTGTAAGTGTTCTTCTTGACATCATGCACTCCTGCTCTGTCAAACTGCCAAGGTCTACCCAGTAGTATATGACACACATCCATGGGCATTACATCACGGAGGACCTTATCTTTATATTTTCCCATTTGCAGCTCTATCTCACATTGCTCTTTTACAACCAGCTGGTGCCCTTTATGCAGCCAGGACACCCTGTAGGGAGTTGGATGCTCCCTGGTCTTCAACTTCAACTTTTCTATTACCTTAGTGGAAACCAGATTGTCTGTGTTGCCACTATCAATGACTAGCTGGCAGCATTTCCCTTGGACTTTGCATATGCTCCTAAACAAAGTCTTCCTTTGTGCAGGCTCAGTGACCTCTTTGGCTTGCTTCAATGGGACCTTATTGACCACCAAGGACTCTCCCCTCTCTGGAAGAATTTCTTCTTCAATTTCTACCTCTTCTCCAGCCTGGGCAACAACAACATTTCTTTGACCAGCACCCACATTCTCTAGACACTCATAGTGCTTATGTTCCACTTGCTGACATCTATAACACCTCAATTCTCTACCTCTGCCTCTGTCTCCTCTTCCTTTTCCTCTGTAAGAACCCCTTCTGTCCCTTGCATCATCCTCTGTAGATGCTTTCTAAGGTGAGCTACTATTAGCCCCATCACTGGGTGTAGTAGGCTTTCCTCTACCACCCTAACTTCCCTTTCCACAGAAAGTACCTCTCTTCTTGGCATACTGTTTCCTCAGGAGTTTCTCCTCTGCTTTCAAGGCCATCTGGTAGGCCTCTTCCACTGTCTTGGGAGACAGAAGACCTATCTCATCTTGGATCTCCAGTCTGAGACCATTTAAATATCTGGCAGTCTTCTCTGATGTGTCTTGGAATTTCCCAGCCCTTATGCTTACTCTGTAGAATTCCTCTGTGTATTCTTTTACTGTCAACAACCTCTGTCTCAGGTTCTGCATTTGCTTATACAATGTCAGCTGATAATCACTAGGCAAGAATTTACCTTTTAATTTAGCCATCATTCTGGTCCAGCTCTTGATAGGTTGCTTGCCAACTCTCTTCCTTTCTGCCTGCACTCCATCCCACCAAAGTGCAGCATGTCCCTTCAGCTTTGTTACTGCGAACTTGACCTTTTTATCTTCACTTATGTCTTCATAGTCGAAGCACTTGTTCATTTCATTAATCCAGTCTACTAGTTATTCTGGATTCAGTCCCCCTGCATAACTCGACACTTCAATTCTGGGCTTAACTGCAGACCCCAGAATAGTTCGGAGGAGCCTCATGTCAGGAGGAATCTCAACATTTTCTTCTGCTTCTTCTATTTATGGTTCGCTGATGTCTTTAGGATCTACGGGCTGTCTTCGCTCTATGACATCCATTCTGTCCTCGACCCTCTGCAACATCCCCAACACCTCTGTGTTGGAAACAGGTCTCCTTCTACCAACACCTCTACCAACTTGGATTTCCATGTCAGCTCTCTGCAAAAACAAATCGAAAAAAACAGCTCTGATACCACAAATGACGCAACAAAACTGAATTCAGACCCCTAAGGAGAGCTGGTTTACTACAATCGCTCTGTCATCATTTCCATTAGTTTACCCCCACGTGGTTCTTTATTTTCCTGGCCATTTTATTTATCAATTTTGGAGAAAATTGATAAATAAATACATTCAACAGCTTTTGATATAATAAATTATGTCTCCCGGCTTATATATTTATCTCCAAACCTTTATAATCAAAGTTTAACCCTTCAAACGTGTATTAATGCTGACGCTTCGTTTTGACTGTATAGTAACCCTGTGGCCCTGGGCCCACATATATATCAATGGTCCAATCAAATGTTCGTATCGTACCTGGCTATCCTCTGCACACCTTTAGCCACGACCACCGTCCGATGGCCCCTTCCCAGATCAATGGCTCTCAACAATATCGTTAGGCTTCCAACGTCGAAATTTAACGTGCGATGGCGCGCTTTGAACGGCGGTTTTGGGACTTCGCCTAAGGCACGTGTCGAACACTGAATGGAATCGCTCGCGTTTGAAAAATACCGCCTGCTCCACAAAAGCGGTGTGATATGGGCAACCCGCCTTTGTAAATCCACTCGTGGTTTCTGAACAGTGACCAACCCATGGTTGAGTCGGGTTCCACTATTCCTTTTGGATCTTTAACTCACGTCTAATCCTCAGGTCAGGTTCCGAAAGCAAAAAATCGGTCTCGGGAGTTTTACTATTTAAACTGTGTTCGCGACCGTGGATCCTCTACATAGGCCTCGCCTGCGCGGGTTTAATCCACAGGGTTGTTCGGGTAAATTTTGAGAAAAAAATAGACAGATATATGTGGAATTTATACAGTAGTTCAATTATACATGCACAGAGCTCAATCACCTCACAATCAAACAATTTCTTCACAATTAAGGACTCAAAACGAATCTATGGCAATGCGCACTGAAATTATTTAACTGGAAGCAATTGTGAACACACAGATTTGATTACAGAAATATCCCCTCTCTTATCCTCTCTCTAATACATCCGAGGAATACAATTTATATACATCAATATGTGACTCTTTAGTTCCTTTGTGAGGACCGTTCTAGAAATCCAAAAGCCTAATTACAATTTATTCAAATAATTGAAATATGACAGATGGGCTAACTATTCGACTTCTACTAACTCTAACTGATCTAAATAATACAGTCAGCTGAGGTATTGACACCTAGCTATTATAATTCAAATGTTTTCGAACCCTCCCAGCCACAACATGTGGACAAAACCTCCTACATTGCTGGCTAGTGTCTAATGCCCCTGCATCACATGGCTTCACGGATGCAGATTGGGCAGGCAGACCAACAGATAGAAAGAGCACATCAGGAGGGATTTTCAGTATCGGATCTACGACAGTTTCTTGGTACTGTAGGAAACAAAGATCCATGGCACTCAGTTCAACAGAAGAAGAATACATGGCAAAAAATCAAGCTACACGTGAGGCTATCTGGATGAGGAAGATCCTAGTCGGTTTGTTCAGTTCACATTTAGATCCCACATTGATACATTGTGATAATCGGAGTTGCATTAAACTCTCAGTTAATTCTATGTTTCATGATATATCTAAACATATTGATATCTGGTATCATCATATCAAATATTGTGTGCAGCGGAAGATCATGTTGCTTCAGTACATTCCTACGGAGGATCAGGATGCAGATATTCTGACGAAGGCGCTCACTAGGAGCAAATTAGAATACCATAGAGGCAGGATCGGGGTGAAAGATAATCCCTATCTTGTTGAGAGGGAGTGTTGAGATTCAAAAAGATGATGAGCTTAGTGAAAAGAGTCGCCTTCACTAAGTGGGCCCGCAGGCTATTTTTGGCGCAAGTCTATTTTTAGACATGGTGATCATATTTCAGAAGTTGCAGGATGCTATTTGTGGATGGTTGATCAAGTTGGAAAAATAGATGAAATTATACTTTTAGAATATTGGGCAAAGTCTATTTATAGATTGTCGATCTAAAAATAGATGCATGTCGATTATTATTAGCTCTTAATAATAATCAAACTCTAAACAACAACTTATTCTCTTGGAGCACTTAATTTCAGTATACATATTTGTCAAATCAGTGGGCTGAAGGAATTACACAATTCCCAAGGGCTACTGGTGGTTCATGCATGGAGGACTCCGTTAGAACTGAAGTGGAAAAGTTATGACAGAGTTGGGAGAGTAGGTCATGGATTTGTATTCAGTTTAACTCAGTTAGACTCAGTTGAGATAGTTGTATCTAGTCTAAATGAATGATACACTAATGAGAGTGGCGTGAATTAATTAGTTAATTAATTCACAAATAATAACTCATGAATCAACTGAACAATACAACAGTTAACTATAGTGCATGTCAGTTCCAATGGAGACCCAGTGGAGAGATAGGTGAAAGGGAAAGATGGACTATCTGTTGTGACCATAGTGATGTGTTGAGATTCAACAAGATGATGAGCCTAGTGAAAAGAGTCGCCTTCACTAAGTGGGCCTGCGGGCTATTTTTGGCGCAAAGTCTATTTTTAGACATGTCGATCATATTCTATGAGTTGTAGGATGCTATTTGTGGATGGTTGGTCAAGTTGGAAAAATAGATGGACTTCTATTTTTAGACATATTGGGCGGAATCTATTTTTAGATTGCCAGTATAAAAATAGATATGTTGAATATTATTAGCTCTTAATAATATTTGGACTCTAAACATTATCTTATTCTCTTTGAGCACTTCAGTTAAGTGCACAGATGTGGCACAGGAGTTGACAGAAGGAATTACGCTATTCCCGAGGGTTATGTGGAGCTATTGCATGGATACTTCAGTTAGAACTCATTTGAGAGAGTTTGGTGGAGTTGATTGAGGAAGTTAATGGAGTTGTGTTCACGAACTCGCTAGAGACTCAATGGAGCTAGTTGTATCTAGTCTAACTGATTGATACACTAGTGAGAGTGGTGTGAATTAATTAGTTAATTAATTCACTAAATAATAACTCATTAATTAACTGAATAATACATCAGTTAACTACAGTGCGTGGCAGTTTCAGTGGAGACCAGTGGAGAGGTAGGTGAAAGACCAAGTGTGACTATCAGTTGTGACTATAGTGATGCATTGATTTCATCCAACACTCAGTGGAGATGCCAATGAGGATTGCGCAGTGCAAGATTGGTGTATTCGAGTTCATTCAGAGCCATTCTTCAGCAGGGATTTCGTAGTAGAGGCAGGCTAGCAGGTGGCAGAGATCGGTGCATGGATTTGCAAGATCGAGCCTGATTAGTGTGTAGCGATTGTATTGTACTGAGAGCTTGACATGTTCAGCTTTGTATGAGGATTGTTACATGATCTCTATGACATATATTATATACAGATAGTTGGGGTTTTTAGCTTCAGGATTTCCTGTTATATCACTGTGTTAATGTGTGTGAATTTTTATGGTTTCATGTGTGCATTGCAATTGATTTAATTTCCGCATGTGATGATCAATGGTGGAATAGATTCTATATTGTGCATGAAGTTAAAATAGTGTGTGATCAGGAGAATCTTGGATATATAACACATAAGTTATATAATTTCTACATGGTATCAGAGCAGTTGATCATTGGAGCAGATTGCAATTATTGAAGCGGTTGAGTTTTGTGCTGGTGGAATTCGAATTTGCTGCAGTGTTTTCTTGGTGTTGAAGTTGAGCATTCATTGAAATGTATTTCAATGGATTGCGATTCGAGTATGCCCTTGATGGCAGCTCGAATTATATTGCATGGAAGGACAAGATGGAGGTGGTGCTGGATGATAATGGGTTGAAGGAGTTCATAGATGCAGAAATTCCAAAACCTGCTTCTAGCGATGCAGCCGCACTTGACGCATGGCAAAAGAAGACAGCAAAATGTCGAAGGATTCCGTTGGAAGGTGTGAAGGATCACATAGTGTCCAGCCTTCACGATAAAGCTTCTCCATTCTTAATGTGGAAATATTTGACAGACTTGTTCCAAAGCAGAAGCGACCAGAGGAAGTTGGCGCTTAAAGACAAGCTCAGAAAAATAAAAATGGAGAAAGGCGACAGTATACCAAAGTACCTCACGAATTTTGTACACTACAAGGATTAGCTAGGAAGTGAGGGGGTTACTATTGATGAAGAAGACTTGGTGAGCTTGGCTCTCCTTGGGCTTCCGAAGAGTTGGCATAGCTACGAGGACTCTGTCAATGGTTGAGAGAAACTGCCAGGATGGGAGCGAATTTGGTCGGATCTTGTGCAGGAGGAGATAAGGCGGGGTACCAGGGATGGATCTTCATCGAAGAATGAAGATGAAGAAAATAGCGCTTTGGTTTCCAAAGAAAGGAAAGGGAAGGGAAATAAAAATCCTTCTCAATCCGGTGCGAGAGGCAAGAAGCAGAACTTGTCCAAGGTGAAGTGCTTTCACTATCACAAACACGGACATTACGCCACTAATTGTCCACAGAAGAAGAAAAATAAGCAGGCTGCTGGATCTGCAGCTGGAGAGGCCTTAGCCTCGCAGTTTGAGCTGGAATTTTCGCTGATCGCATGCTTGGTTTCAAGTGTGATGGGATTAGTGTGGTTTCTTGACAGTGGTGCGTATTTCCATATGACCGGAGACAAAAATTTGTTCAGTGATCTGGATGAGAAGGATCTTGGAGTGCACTCGAGATGGGCGATGATGGTAGATACAGTGCGACTGGTATCGGGACCTTTGAGAGGGAGTCTAGAAAGCCTTTCATCTTGAAGGATGTCATGCATGTTCTAGGATTGAAGAAGAATCTGATCTCTGTGGCGATGTTGGAAGACAAGGGATATGATGTTGTTTTTAGCAAGGGAAAGGCTTTCCTGCACAGTAAAACAACTGGTGAAACCCGGAGGATAGGGGTTTGAGTTAAGAACCTTTATAAATTGCAGGTAGATGGCTGCGCAGCAATGGCAGGCAAAGCAGAAGCAGTGGTGAGCCGGGATGAGGGCGAATTGTGGCACAGGAGATTGGGCCATCTTCACCATGGCTCTTTGAAAATTTTGCAGCAGATTTCTACCAGGCTTCCCAAGGGTACACTTGCGCAGTCAGATTAGTGCAAGGGATGTATTTTGGGAAAATTTGTGAAGACCACTTTTCATGAGAAGGATAGTCACGCCACGACGATCCTTAAGAGAATTCACATAGACGTGCGTGGACCTTTCTCAGTAGCTTTGATAGCAAATCACAGGTATTATGTGATATTTGTTGATGAATTTTCTCGTAAGTGCTGGATCTTCTTCATGCAGAAGAAGAGTAAGACATACTCAAAGTTCTGTGAGTTCAATGCATTGGTTGAGAAAGAGTCGGGGAAGCAGGTGAAAGCTCTAAGGAGCGATAATGGTGGTGAATTCATCTCTGGGGAATTCAAATAATTTTGCAGCGCAGAAGGAATTCGAAGAGAGCTCATAGTGCCTCATAACCCACAACAGAATGGGGTCGTGGAGAGAAAGAATAGAACGGTCGTGGGTGCTGCACGGGAAATGTTGCATGATCAAGGCCTTTCCATACACTTGTGGGCTGAGGCATGCAACACTGCGGTTTATGTGAAAAATCGTTGTCCTCATAGAGTACTTGGAATGAGTACACCCGAAGAGGTGTTTTCTGGTAAGAAGCCTAATATTTCTCATTTGAATGTTTTTGGCTCACCTGTTTACATTCATGTGACGAAGGATGCTAGGAAGAAGCTGGAGCTGACCGCAGAGGTTGGGATATTTTTGGGGTACACAAAAACACCCCGCAATTATTGTGTGTATTTTCCAGACAGTGGGAAGACTGTTGTGCGATGGGATATCAAATTTCATGAAGAGAAATCCATGAAGTTGTCGCTTGAGAGGGAGCTACACTTGCATGCAGATGAGGAGCTACTTGTTCCTAAATATGAGCCTCAGGATGTGGATCAACCACAAGAGGAGGTTCATGGAGTGGAAGAAACCACTCATGCAGCGCCAAACATCAGAGGGCGGAAGTGCACTACAGAAGCTGAGCGACTGAATCTTGATGTAGTGCAGAATTTAGGAGCACCTACATCACAGCGCAGACAGAGACAGTCACCTGACCGATTTACTGGATACATGGCTCTGATGAGCAAGTGTATCATGACAAAACCATCTTCTTTCAAGGAAGCTATGGAGGATCCCGCATGGGTAGATTCCATGGTGGAAGAGTATGATTCGATTTTCAAAAACAGTGCATGGGAGATTGTCCCAAGACCGAAAGGGAAATCAGTGGTAGGTTCGAGATGGATCTACAAAGTGAAGCAAGCTACTGACGGGAGCGTCGAGAAGTACAAAGAAATATTTGTTGCCCGGGACTTCTCACAGATCGAGGGGATCGACTAAGAAGAAAAATTTTCACCTGTCGCAAGGTATTCTTCCATACAGACCATCCTCGCTCTCTCAGCGCAGATGGGTTGCACATTCATTAGATGGATGTGAAGACTGCATTCCTCAATGGAGTCATTGAGGAGGAGGTGTACATTGAGTAGCCTGAAGGTTTCAAAATCTTCTGCAGTGAGTCGCATGTGTGCAGGCTCAAAAGAGCGATGTATGGGCTAAAACAAGCACCTCGTGCTTGGTACACACGGATAGACAGTTATTTCACCAGACTTGGTTTCGCCAAGAGTGAGGCAGATCCGAACCTATACCAGATTGTGGTGGAGGGTAAGTTTCTGATCATTGTACTTTATGTAGATGATTTGATACTAACAGATGATGAACTGTTGATACACTCATGCAAGGCAGATCTTGCAAAGGAGTTTGAGATGAAGGACTTGGGCCTCCTTCATTATTTCCTGGGATTGGAAATTTGGCAGCGGAAGGGTGGACTATTTGTGTCTCAAGGCAAGTATGCCCGAGAGATACTAGAGAAGTTCAACATGCAAGGCTGCAAGCCTATCGACACTCCTCTTCCTGGTGGTTGGAGGAAAGAGGATGCTACATCGGCAGAGGTAGTGGATGCCACTGTTTATCGACAGTTGGTTGGTTCGCTCATGTATTTGGTCAATACACGACCGGACATATGCTATGCTATTAACCAGCTTTCACAAGCTATGGTTAAGCCTACCAAGCTCTTTTGTAAGGCAGGCAAGCATGTCCTGAGGTATCTCAGGGGCACATCGGGATATGGATTATGGTACAGACAGTCGGATGAGTTGAAGTTGCATGGCTTCACGGATGCAGATTGGTCAGGGAGCCCAACGGACAGAAAGAGCACATATGGAGGGATATTCAGTATCGGGTCTACAAAATTTTCTTGGTACAGCAGGAAACAGAGATCCGTGGCACTCAGTTCAACAGAGGCCGAGTACATGGCAACAAGTTTGGTTGCATGCGAGGCTATATGGATGAGGAAGATCCTGGTCGGGTTGTTCAGTTCACACTTAGATCCTACTGTGATATTGGGGGGGGGGGTGGGTTGGAGGGAGGGAGGGAGGGAAAATATATTGACGAAGGCGCTCACCAGAAGCAAATTCGAATACCATAGAGGCAGGATCGGGGTGAAGGATAATCCCTATCTTGTTGAGAGGGAGTGTTGAGATTCAGCAAGATTATGAGCTTAGTGAAAAGAGTCGCCTTCACTAAGTGGGCCCGTAGACTATTTTTGGCGCAAGTCTATTTTTAGTCTATGTCTATTTTTAGACATGTCGATCATATTTCAGAAGTTGCAGGATGCTATTTGTGGATGGTTGATCAAGTTGGAAAAATAGATGAAATTCTATTTTTAGACATATTGGGCGGAATCTATTTTTAGATTGCCAGTCTAAAAATATATATGTCGAATATTATTACCTCTTAATAATATTTGGACTCTAAACATTATCTTATTCTCTTGCAGCACTTCAGTTAAGAGCACAGATGTGGCACAACAACTGACAGAAAGAATTACGCTATTCCTGAGGGTTTACTGGAGCTAATGCATGAGGAATTCAATTAGAACTCATGTGACAGAGTTTGGTGGAGTTATAGAAGTAGTTGGTGGAGTTGTGTTCAGTTTAACTCAGTTAGACTCATTTGAGCTAGTTGTATCTAGTCTAACTGATTGATACACTAGTAAGAGTGGTGTGAATTAATTAGTTAATTAATTCACTAAATAATAACTCATTAATCAACTGAAGAATACATTAATTAACTACAGTGCATGGCAGTTTTAGTGGAGACCAGTGGAGAGGTAGGTGAAAGAGAAAGTGTGACTATCAGTTGTGACTATAGTGATGCATTGATTGCATTTAAAACTCAGTGGAGATGCCAATGAGGATTGCGCAGTGCAAGCTTGGTGGATTCAAGTTCATTCAAATCCATTCTTTAGCAGGGATTGCGCAGTAGAGGCAGGCTAGCAGGTGGCAGATATCGGTGCATGGATTTGCAAGATTGGGCCTGATTAGTGTGTAGCGATTGTATTGTACTGAGAGCTTGACATGTTCAGCTTTGTATGAGGATTATTACATGATCTCTATGACATATATTATATACAGATAGTTGGGGTTTTGAGCTTAAGGCTTTCTCGTTAAATCACTGTGTTAATGTTTGTGAATTTTTATGGTTTCATGTGTGCATTGCAATTGATTTAATTTCCGCATGTGATGATCAATGGTGGAATATATTATGTATTGTGCATGAAGTTAAAATAGTGTGTGATCAAGAGAATCTTGGATATATAACACATAAGTTATATAATTTCTACATGATGCACTGATTGCATCTACATATACATTGGAGTTTCCAATGATAATTACACAGTCAAGGCAAGGGTAATTCGAATTCATTCAGAGCTATTCTTCAGCAGGGATTTCACAGTGGAGGCAGGCTAGCAAGACTGCAGAGGTCGGTGCATGGATTTGCAGATTGCTTCTGATTAGTGTGTGACGATTGATTGTACTGAGAGCTTGATGTACTAAGATTTGTATGAGATTGTTACATGATATCCATGATACATAATATATGATAGTTTGGGTTTTCATCTCCAGGCTTTCTCGTTAAACAACTATGTTATGTGTGATTTTTTTTATTTATGCTTCACAGGTGTTTGCAATTAATTTTCAGCAAAATATTAATAGTGGAACGATTCTGTATTTTGCAAGAAGATAAAATATTGTGAGATCAGGGGAATCTGGATGTATGCATGCTTAGTGTATACTAATTTCTACATCTTTTTCAAATGATAACCTTCCAACAACTTCAACCTAGAACTTTGACCTTGCAATAACAGAACTTCGACTTAGCAGTAGTAGCATAACTTCAACCTAGAAGCAACAATATTTAAACCTAGTAGCAACAGAAAATTTGGCCTTGAAGCATCATAAAATTCAACCTTGATGCAGCAAAAACCTCATCCTTGATACAACAGAAATTTTGAACTTGAAGCAGCATAATACGGTAACTAGACACCACCCTGCCTAATACGATAACTAGACATCAACTCACAAGTTGTCAAGATGTCCTCCCAGGAATTACACAATGCCTCAACACTCCTGATTATTAAAATTGGTAACAAATATATCCTAATAAAATAAATTGGTAACATTAAGCATGAAAAAATTCTTCCAAAAATCCAAAATATTTTACCCATACAAACACAACCCTAATCAGTAACAATATTTCAAATACACATAAGTAAACAAAAACCTCTGAGTTTTGAATGATCTGGATTTATCCAGGAATGCAACAGAATACACAAATAACTATAAATAAAAATATGCAACATAAATAAAACTTCATTTCATTAATATCAAAGAACTAAAATTTGTTTACAAACAGAATGGAAATAAACTAGCTAGGGCACTGGTAGCTTATCTATGAGAAGAGATGTGGTGGCTACAGGCCTACGAACTTAGTTATAATGAGGCTCGAGGGCCTGTTTATTATTTAGAAATAATGGAAAACCCTAAACATCCAAAAACCTAACCCTAGGAGATGAAGCGCCAAAACTATGGGCTCTATTTGGGTAAATTGGTACATCAACTTCCCGAGGACATAACTTTGGCATACGATATTTGTTTTATGCGCACAATACCTCGTTAGAAATATCTATCTGAGGAATACAAATTTTGATGTGAGAAACATCCAAGATTCTTTCATGTTGCTCCCATTTTTCCCAAAAAACGTCATTTAGGGCCTTAAAATGAATCCATAAGTTCAGGACCCGAAAAACTGCTAAAAATAGTAAACTATACTGCAATTAGGGAAACTGAAAAACTGAAAGAAACAATGGTGGGGCCCCAAGTGGAATAGGTGGGTGGCCACCAATATCCACCTGGATCATTCCTCCCCCCTTAGGAAGAAATTGTCCCCATTGCGTTGAGTTCCTCCATGAGATGAGGAAACTTCTGCTGAACTTGGTCCTTGGTGAACCACTTGCCTTAGTGATGGAGTTGGCCAACTTTGACAACATGATACAGTTGGATCTTCTGCTAGCGAGTGTTCTTGATTTGCATGTCTATGATACAATCTATGGTGGCATGTTCCATGCAGTCTAGGTTTAACTCTGTTGGTGTGAGTTGTTATGCATTGTCAGAGGTGTCCAGTAGAGGTGGGAAGTAGGGCTGAAGGCGTTCCACATTAAATATTTGGTGCAGACCAAGGAATGGCAGATCAGAGGCTCCGTATTTAGCTAAAAATTGAAATTTCTCATAAATGCTTCAAACCAAAGCAACCAGATAGAGCTCGTCACCAGGACTCTAACGCAACTCGTTTTATCAAAATCTGAGTTCGTATGAGTAAGTTATGGTATGTTGTTCGTTTTCGCCAAACAGGTAAAAGTTGTGCAGAACAGTGACAGAATAATGACTTGGCAGTCCAGTCAACACCTCAAGAATATTCACATAATATTCTCTAGTTTTCATCCAGTGACACTGTGACAAGTGTCATCACCAGATTCGCTAATGTTGCTTGGGGAAGTTTATTTGTTCTCCTAATCCTAAGTTTGGAATTATTCTATGGGGATTATTATGTTTTTATGGTGGATTTTTATGGCAATGGGGAAGGGCCACGTGGCGTAGCCGGAGGCTTCCACGTTCCCCCTCCTCCCCCATGGCAAGGTTGGATGGCAATCAATTTTTTATGCAAGGTTGAATATATGTTTATTACAAAGTTCAGAACCATAGCATGGGGGGCACATATATTATTTACAAACCTTATTCTAAAGTTTGAACCGTACCATGGGCACAATACATATATATTTCGCAACATATATTATCAAAAAAATTTATACTATAGACGATACAAACATTTGTGCAGAAAAATATTATGGCAGAGGTCGGGGTCGAACCCACAACCACCTGCCTACGGCACCACCGCCTTACCACTACACAATCCACCGAGTTCCTTAACCACTAAGGGCTCTACTTCTATTTGAGTTTTTATGCTGCAAAGTTTCGGGTTTCGGAGGGGACTAGCCCCATGGGCCAGCCCCCTCCCACATATCCGAGTGCCGAGACCATGAGCTAAAGCAGATTCTGATGGAGTTTTTAAAATGTATTTATTACAGTGAATTCGTGGTTAGGCCATGATAATCCTTCATTAACGCTAATATGTGGTTAGCGCTAAACACACTGCTTATCCACTTAAATATTAATTATCTGTTAATTAATTATGGATTATCTTAGCGGCGGAACTGGAAGACCTGCTTGATTCAGCGAAATCTCCACATTTAGTGGAGTTAACTGGCGGACTTCCAGAATTAGTGGAGAAAAACTAGGAAAAAATGGTTTTGCCATAACTAAGGCAAGTTTCGACCATTTTTGGCTCAGGAAGAGTCATTCTTGGTAGATTTTGATGTTTTGGAACCATTGGAGTAGGTTACAGAATCAATAGGAGACTATAAACATCACTTTTTCATAATTGAAGCTAATACAAAGGCCCACACTATGAATCTGGACCAAGGAGATGTAGCCCGAGAGGGGTGAACTCCTTCATATGTCTCTATTATTTGTGCTTGATATTTTTTATTATGTTGTTGTTCAATATTGAGTTTCCATGCTTTTAATTTCATTAAAGACACTTAATCTCATCAAGTTAAATGATTTTTCAATAATAAACACATGTATAAACCTTTGCATACGGAGAAAACCAAAGCATTTTCATGTTAATTCTAAAAATGATATTAGCACAACATTAACTAACAATCAATTTCAGATCAAGTTGTTATCAGAGCACAAGGTTTCTAAAGGTTATTTTCTTTCTTTTCTCTAGATTGTGCAAGA
The DNA here is from genome assembly GCA_034641835.2 of Pinus albicaulis. NCBI lineage: Eukaryota > Viridiplantae > Streptophyta > Pinopsida > Pinales > Pinaceae > Pinus > Pinus albicaulis. The sequence continues at coordinate 816,390,616 of CM076578.1, read as the reverse complement.
AGAGTTTTAATACTTGCAATTTTGTGATGTTTACAAGGTTGAAGTTGCAGAGAGGAGAAGGGAAGTTATTGGTTGTTAGTCATGATATTATGAAAATGATAAAGAGAGCTGAGAAAGCATCATCTTCACCCAAATTTCCAATCAAATTTGCACTTGAAGCACCTCAAGTTCCATCTCCAGCAGTTGAGATTGAAGAGGTACAAATTGCAGAAGAAGCTGAAGTGATTGAAGAGGTACAGGCATCAGAGGTTGATCTTAAATCATTAGCCATTATGTCAGGATTTGGAGAGACTCATGGAAATTCAGAAGAAGAGGATGTGAAGAGAGACTTCAAAGAAATTCAAATAATGGTTAAAATAATGTTTGATGCATTCACTACAGAAAGAAAAGGAGATGGTTCTAAGCCTCCACATGGAGAAGGATATTCAGATGGTAAGAAGGATGAAGAGAAGAGTTCGAAAGGCAGTGGATGAAATCCACCTCCATCTCCACCATCCTCATCCTCATCATATTCATCAACATCTTCATCTTCCACTTCCACCAAAACAACCACCCACACTCATTCAAAAATCCCAAAAGGAAAAACTTCATTACTCAAGTTGGACATCAAGTTTGAACTTCCCATGTGAAATGGTGAGGTAAATGTAGAGAAGTTAGACAATTGGATCCATCAATTGGAAGTATACTGCAGAATTCAAAATCTACAAGAGGATGAAATAAAGATCCAGTTAGCTTCATTAAGGCTAGAAGGAGCAACACTAGTTTGGTGGGAGGCAAAGACTCAAGAGGAAATGTGAATTCATGGTAAGATATCCATTTCTTGGGTTGAATTCTTTTATTCCATTAAAAGGCAATTTTATCCATTAGCCTATATGAAAAAATAAAAAATGTGTTGGAAAATTTTTAGGCAACCTAAAAGCCAAACTGTTCAAGAGTACACACAGAAGTTTAGAAAGAGGGCTTTGTTGTTAGGAGTAATCTTGAATTCACAAGACACACTCTTGAAATACATTTGGGGTTTACATTCCTACTTGAAACATACTATCCTTATGTTTAACACAAACAACTTAGATGAAGTATCTGTGCAAGCCACACATCTTGAAGAAAGGGGATAGAACATTCAGGAAGAGGGTAGTAAGAAGAAGCCATTCAAGGGTAAGGGAAAAGAGAAGGGAGGAAAATGGAAGGGAAATAAGAATGCAAGCATCAAGAAATAAGGGGAGAAAACTACATGCAAACATTTTTCCAAAGAGGGGCATGATGAAGCTCACTGTTGGAAACTACATCTTGAACTAAGGCCAAAGAAACCAAATAACAAAGGGAAATAGATATTACTGCCACCACACAACAAGATCTTTGATCTTATTCAGGAGATGAGACCAAGATTGTAGCCACGGTTAACAAAGGAAAGGAAGCCATAGCAAGTACTAGTTCCTCAAATAGTCACAACAATACTCCAAATGAAGACACACAGATAGAATTGTTCCATGTTAGAGTGATTTCAAACCATACAAAGATTGATGCATTGTTTGATAGTGGGTCACAAGAAAACTTGATTTCAATAGACTTGGTCAAAAATCTTTACCTTGAAACTGTACCACATCATAAATCATACCCTTTGGGTTGGATAGTTAAGAATTCCAATTTACAGGTTACAAGGAAACACATATTTTGATTTGTTATTACTGCAAAATTTGTTGATGAAGTCAAGTTAGATGTGGTTCCACTTGACATTTCCGGGATTATATCTTGGGAAGTCCATATTTGTATGACAGGAAAGTGGTATTTTATTTCCATGAGAATAAATATAATTTTCTTAAGGATGGAGTGGAGTATATTGTGAGAGCTCATCGCAAGAAACTAAATATTTCTTTAGTTAATGCAGGGAAAATGATGAGGCTATTTAATGCAAGTAAATTTTTTTTGCTTCTCATGATCAAGAAAAATGATGATGTTGACTATGAATATTTTGAAGGATGTGATGAAAAATTAAAATCTGATTTGTTTGATGTGGTAAGTCAGCATGGCGAGATGTCAAGAACCAAATGGGTTACCTCCCAGGAGGGGAATTCAACATGAGATTCAGCTACAGCAGGATGTTCCACTTCCAAACATTGGTATGTATTGCATGTCATTTATGGAGAGTTTGTAAATAAAGAAGCAAATCCAAGAATTTTTGAACAAAGGTATCATACACCCATCTACTTCGCCATGTGGTTCACCAATTTTTTTGGTACCAAAGAAGGATGGGACTTGGTGCATGTGCATATATTTCTGTGCACTGAATAAAATCACGATAAAGAATCGCTACCCACTCCCATGCATTGATGATTTTCTAGATTAGTTAAAGTATGAAAGATAGTTCAATAATTTAGTCTTGTGAAGTGGTTATCATCAAGTTAGAATAGTTAAAGAAGACATTTGGAAAACTGCTTTCAAAACTAAACAAGGATTGTTTGAGTGGCTAGTTATGCCATTTGGTCTAAAAAATGCTCCAAATACTTTCATGAGAGTCATGAATGATGTAATTAGACAATTTCTAGATGAATTCGTCATTTTTTAATTATATGACATACTTATATTCAACAAATCAAGAGAAGAACATGTCATGCATGTGAACAAGGTACTTGATGTCTTGGAAAAAGAGCAATTGTTTTTAAAGATGTCGAAGTGTGAGTTTGGCAAGACTTCTTTAGTGTATTTGGGACACATTGTTGGAGAAGGTGAATTGAAGATAGACCCTTCCAAAGTAGAGGTCATTCTGAACTGGCCCAAGCCCAATACAATTATAGAGGTAAGAAGCTTTCTTGGGGTAACACAATATTGGAGGAAATTCATTGCTAATTTTTCTCCCATTGCAGCTCCGTTACATGCATTGAAAAGTGTCAAGAAAGTCTTCCATTGGGGAGATATGCAACAAAAATAATTCGATGCTTTAAAGAAAAAGATAAGTTCAGCACCGGTATTGTCTCTTCCGGATCTTAGACAACCATTTGAGATCCATACATATGCAAGTAATTATGCTATGGAAGAAGTTCTCATGCAGCATGGTAAGCCTAATTCGTTTCATTCTAAATTTTTTAATGGAGTTGTGACTAATTATCCCACCTATGACAAAGAGTTATATGCATTGGTACAAAGTGCAAAGAAATGGAAGAACTATTTGATGGGGAAAGAGACCATTATCCATATCGCCATCATCCATTGCAGTACTTACAATCACATTTAAAGTTGCAACAATCAAGACATTTCAGATGGATGGGATTTCTACAGAAATTTCATTTGGTTATTAGGTACAAAAAGGGAATCTACAATAAGGTAGATGATATTCTCTCTAGGCCTATTGTAAATTCATCTATTATACTCAAGCACAATTCGGTTATGCATGAAATTTACATTGAACAATATGCATATGATAGTGATTTTCATGATGTGTATGAAAGCTTGAGTCAAGGAAACCAAAATGAAGAGCTAGATTATCATGTACATAAAATTTTGTTGTATCACTTGGGCAAGTTATGTATACCACAAGGAGAAAGAAACAATATCATAAGGGAGGCACACACTTCATTGATTGTTGGACATTTCAGTGTAGGCAAGACAATAATGAATCTCCAAATTTATTGTTATTGGCCACACATGATTGATAGTGTATCTCATTTTTATTAGAGGATGTTCTTTATGTGAAATAAGTAAGACTAGTAATAGGAAACTTGGATTGTACAATCCACTTTTTGTTCCTTCACATACTTGGGAGAGTATCTCAATGAATTTTGTAGGTGGTCTTTCTATGTCAAGGAAAGGTCATGATTACTTATATGTTGGTAGATAAGTTCAGAAAAATGTGTCTTTTGATGCCATGTAAGAAAAAAACTACAGCTGAAAAAAAACTCTAATATTTTCTTTCAAAATGTATGGGTTCATTTTGGTCTTCCTACTTCTATAGTAAGTGATTTGGATTCCCGGTTTTTGGGAATTTTTGGTCAAAATTATGGGACACGATGGACACAAAGTTGAAGAAGAGTACAACATTTCATCTACAAACAGATGGTCAGACCGAGGTGATAAACAAGACAGTTATTCATCTTCTTAGAGGCTATTGCTGCAAACATCCCAAGTTGTGGGATGAATAGTTGCATTACATTCAACATGCATACAACAGGGCAAAGCATTCTTCCACAAACACATTGCCATTTGAGGCATGTTTTGGGTAATTGCCAAGATCGCCTTTGGAATTCATCTTTGAGAAATATGTCGCTATAGATGGTCATAGTGATATATATAAGGCAAGGAATTTAATTGAGAAAATTCAGTTGATACATCATACACTGCAAGAGAAACTTGAAAAGAGTCAAAGCAACTACAAGGAAAGGTATGAAAAACATCGTGTTGATCACAAATTCTAGACTAGAGATGAAGCTTGGTTGTATATCAACAAAGAAATATTGCAAGGGGAAGGTAAAAAGCTCAAGCCAATATGTTATGGTCCATTTAAAATTCTAGAAAAGATTGGCACGAATGCATTTAAGCTAGATTTTCCTCCTTATATACAAATATATTATGTCGTTAATATTGAGAATTTGAGATTATTTGAGCCTCCTTTGATTGATGATCAAGGAGAGCATGTTCAGCTGCCATCAATAGATTACTTCTTGCCAGAATATCTTGATGAAATTCAACAAGATCTCATACTTGACAAAAGAATTAAAACTTAAAGAAGAGGGAATGTCGAATACCTTAGAGTGGGACTCAAGGGAAAAAATGCTTCAAAGGCCAAATGGATGGGGAGTGAAAGGGTGAGGGAGTTGTAACCTCACTTGTTAAACAATTGATAGTATATTTTGGGTTCCAAAAGGCTTCTAGTGGGGAGGAATGATCAGAGGCTCAATATTTAGCTAAAAAATTAAAGTTCTCAGAAATTCTTCAAACCATAGCGACCAGATAGAGCTTGTCACCAGGATTCTAACACAACTCGTTTTTATCAAAATACGAGTTCGTATGAGCGATTTATGGTCTGTTGTTCGTTTTCCCAAATAGGTAAAAATTGCGCAGAACAGTGACAGATTGATGACTTGGAAGTCCAATCAACACCTCAGGAATCTTCAAGGAATATTATCCAATTTTCAACCTGTGACACAGTGATAAGTATCATCACCAGATTCACCAATGTTTCTTGGGGAGGTCGAATTTTTCTCTTAATCCTAAGTTTGGAATTATTCTATGGGGATTATTATGTTTTTATGGTGGATTTTTAGGCAAATGGGGAAGGGCCACGTGGTGCAGCTGAAGGCTTCCACATGCCCTCCCATGGAAAGGTTGGATGGAAATCAAGTTTTTATGCAAGGTCAAATATATGTTTTATTACAAAGTTCACAACCATATCATGAGGGGCGCATATATTATTTACAAACCTTGTTCTAAAGTTTGAACCATACCATGGGTGCAATACATATATATTTCGCAACATATATTATCCAAAGCTTTTATACTATGGCCGATCCAAATATTTGTGCAACAAAATATTATGGCGGGGGTCGGGGTTGAACCCACGACCACCCGCCTACGGTACCATCGCCTTACCACTACACCATCCACCGAGTTCCTTAACCACTAAGGGCTCCACTTCTATTTGAGTTTTTCCGCTGCAAAGTTTGGGGTTTTGGAGGGGGCCAGCCCCACGGGCCAACCCCCTCCCACATGTCCGAGCGCTGAGACTAGGAGCTAAATCAGATTTCAACGGAGTTTTTAAAACGTATTTAATTACCATTAATTTGTGGTTAGGCCTCGATAATCCTTCATTGACGCTAAGATGCGGTTAGCGCTAAACGCGTCGCTTTTCCACTTAAATACTACTTACTTATTAATTAATTGCAGATTATTCTAGCATCAGAACTGGCGGACACTCCAGATTTGGCGAAATCTCCACATTTAGTGGAGTTAATTGGCGAACTTCCAGAATTAGTGGAGAAAAACTAGGAAATTTTGGTTTTTCCATAACTGAGGCAAATTTTGACCAATTTTGGCTTAGGAAAAGTCATTCTTGGTATATTTTGATGCATTGGAGCCATTGGAGTAGGTTGTAGAGGCAACATGATACTGTAAATAGCAATTTTTCATAATTTAAGCTAATACAAAGGCCCACACTATGAAGCTGGTCCAAGGAGATGTAGCTCAGGAGGGGTGAACTCCTTCATCAAAAACTTGTGTATTTGTCTCTATTATTTGTTCTTGCTGTGTTTTATTATGCTGTTATTCAACATTGAGTTTCCATGCTTTTAATTTCATGAAATGCACTTAATCTCATCAAGTTTAATGAATTGTCAATCATAAACACATGTATAAACATTTGCATAAGGAGCAAACTAAAGCATTTTCATGTTAATTCTGAAACTGATATTAGCACAACATTAACTAACAATCAATTTTAGATCAATGGTGGAATACTGAGCTTAAAGGCATTGTATACAACAACCTTGGTGATGGTGTACAACCCATATTGGAGCGGGCAAAGCTTGTGGTGGGGTCCAGCGAGGCGCTCCTTCTGCAAATGTAGCCACACTTTGTCACCCACCTAGAATTTGTGGCACTCGATGTTGATCATGTCATTGCTTGTACTTAGAATTTTCTCTGTCCAATATGTCATGAAACTGTTGGAAAATGTGCTGAATGTTCTCAATGAAGTTGTTCGCTTTGTCAACTTCAGACTTGACATGATCCGAATCAGCCTGAGTAGTTGCAAATGGCATGGATACGTCAATGGGACATAGTAGATGGAATCCCAAGCCCACTTGAAAGGGGATGTGGCCGGTTGAGTTGTGGAGAGCCCAATTATAACTTTTTCGTACATAGGGAAGGATCTCATCCCGTGTGTGTGGATTCATATATGCGCAGAATGTGTATGATCATCCTGTTGACGACCTCTGTTTGGCCATCAATTTGGGGATGGAAAGTTGTGGAATTGGTGAGCTTGGTGTCCATCATTGACCAGAGGCTGGACCAAAATGTGTTGAGGAACTTGCTGTCTCGATCTGAGATGATAGACTGTGGGATCCAAAAGTGCACCCAAAATCGTTCAAATAAGAGTTTAGCAGTGTCTTCTACAGTGATATTCTTCTTGTAGATCGCCATAATGACCATCTTCGATAATCTATCGACGACTACGAAAATACAGTCGTTTCCATGCTTAGTAGAAGGAAGGCCCGACATGTAATCCATGGAGATGGATTCCCAAGGTCGACTAGGGGTAGGTAGCGGTGTATAGAGGCCTTGCTTCTTGATGGTTGGTTTGGCAATGGCGCAAGCAGTGCAGGATCTGATGTACTTCCTGACATCCTGTCGAAGGTTCGGCCAACAGAAATAATTTTTTAGTACTGCCACTGTTTTCTCGAACTCAAAATTCCCAACGACTCGACTGTAGTGCGATTCCAAAATCATCTTGGCACGCTCGATTGAAGGAACAAAGAGGTGTCCTAGGTGACATAGCAATGCATCCTAGAGGTGAAAATTTGGAACTTACGTACCCTCCAAGAGTGTCTTGTATGTGTTTCCAAATTTGGGATTTCTCTTATAGAGAAGCAGCTAATAAGAAGTCTCATGCCCACAAGAGTTGAGAATGGTGGTGAGCGCCATGATCGGTGGTTGGCTGAGGCAGTCTGCAACATTATTGGTGCTACTCTTCTTGTACTTGATGTTCAAATGAAACTGTTGCAGATATGTGGACCACTTATGATGGTGATCGTTTTGCAACTTCCCTTGTGTCTGTATAAACTACAGGGGTTAGTGGTTTGTGTGGATGACCGTTTCCTTCTCCAAATGTAATGCTTCCATTGTTGGCAAGCATTCACAATGGAATAAATTTCTTTGTTATAAGTGGGATACTTGCGGACTGTGTCGGACAATGTCTCACTGTGATATGCCACTAGATGCCCCTGTTGAGTAAGAAATGCCCCAATAGCATAGTCAGAGGCATTTGTCTCAATCTCAAATGGTTGTTGCGAGTCTGGTAATGTGAGCACTGAGGTAGATGAAAGACAATGTTTCAATTCTACGAATGCCTTCTGTTGAGATTCCTACCAAAATAATTTTTCTTTCGCTCCTCGTTTGGTGACTTGACTCAAGGGCCAAGTGATATGAGAGAATCCCAACATGAACTTGCAGTAGAAATTAGCAAGACCCAAAAAGATGCAAATCTCTATTAGAGTGGTTAGGGCTGGCCAATCCAAAATGACTTGGATCTTGGTTGGATCCACATGCACCCCCTGTTCATCAATAATGTATCCCAAATACTAAACTTGGGTCATGCCAATAGTGTACATTTCCAAATTGGCACACAACTTGTGTTGCCATAGTGTTTGGAGGACCTGTCAGATGTGGTGGAGGTTCTCTTCCCAAGTCCGGCTTAAGATCAATATGTCATCCAAGTACACCACTACAAATGAGTTGGTGAATGGCTGTAATATGTCATCCATCAACCTCATGAAGGTTGCGGGAGTATTCGTCAACCCAAAAGGCATGACCATCCATTCGAAAAGGCCCTCCTTGGCTTTGAAGGTAGTCTTACACACATCGAAGTGTTCGATTGGTACCTGGTGATACTTGGACTTCAAGTCAATCTTGTTGAAATATTTTTCCCCTTTGAGTTGGTCCAGAAGGTCATAAATCTATGGGATAGGGTACCTATTCCTGACAGTGATCTTGTTCAGTGCCCAATAGTCAATATAGAGTCTCCAAGTCCCATCCTTCTTCTGCACCAACACGATCGGGCTACCACAGGGCGATGAACTTGGTCGGATGTCACCTTTCTGCAGAAAATACTGAATCTGTCTCTTTATTTCATTGTTCTCTAGAATAGAGAGCTGATAGATTGGTCCATTGGGCAGCAACACACTCGGGATCAGATTGATGGGGTGCTTGACCTGACAGTGCAGAGGCACCCCTGTGGGTGAGGTGAAGATGTCCCCGTACTCCTCCATGACCTTGTCTATTTGTTTTTGTCATGAGAAGGAACAATATTTGGAGGTCGTGGCCATAGTATTCTTCTTGCCCTGAGGGTGGATCATTAGGAAAAAAAATTTCCCGGTTTTAAAAATGAGCTTACTGCATTGTTTTACAGTAACCAAAGAGATAGCATTAGGTGGTGGTACCTCTGGTATCCTATACAACTTATTGCCCAAAGTAACAATAATAGCGCGAGGTCGAGACTCAGATACAACATGTCGCTTCCACAAGTATGGTTGGCCTAATAATACATCACAAACATAAAGAGGAGCAATGTCACATAATACCTCATCCATGAAGGGCTTGTTGTTGCAAGGAAGGCGGCACTGCTCGTTGACGTGGAGATCTCGTCCTTGGTGAAGCCACCTGATGGTGTATAATTGTGGGTGTGATGTGGTCGGAAAGCCCAAACGCTTCACGAACTCTACTGAAATGAGGTTCTTTTGGCTCCCACTATCGACAATGAACTATAGTGGGTAACCCTTTACCCACATCTTGGAGTGGAAGAGACGCACCTGTTGTGTGGATTAATCCGTCTTGTGGACAAGACCGATCTCCCTAGTACTAAAAGTATCTAGCAACAAACAGCCAAATAAACTAATCTTTCTCTAAGCATATATGATCTATGAAAAGCTCTATACAGGTGTAAAAGACTTACCATATGTCCAGCGCTTGTTTGAAGTCGTTATTATCCCTCGCACGCTTGAAGGAGTTTTCCTTGTAAACCTGCAGTCACAAACAAGAAAAATATTACATAGCACCTGTATAGAAATCATCATAAACCATGCGTATCATAGTGATCAAGGAATCTATGAAATAAACCATTAATTGAAAGCTTATTGAGAAAAACGAGTATATTTGTATTAATTTCAAAAGAAGGAAAACCTTACAACCTGAGCCTTGATGTTGCACAGGCCTTCCCGGGGTCCGAAGCAGGAGTCTCCTTTACTTTTATAAGCTCTGCACTCCTCCAACCAAGACAAATAGAGGTATGCAATCTCTCTTCACAAAAGTCTTAGTTAACCGAGTCTAAATCTCAACAGCACTTAACTTCAAATATTCTAAATCTTGAACTCCCCTTGAGGCTACTCAATGCCTCTTTTTATAGTGGAAAAGAGGAGGGTTTTTGTTCCAACTATGAAGGGATAGAATCCTCCTTCAAAGGGAATAGCTCCTCACATCAAGGGGTTAGCTCCATAAGGTAAGGGATACATGCACCTCATAAGAGCAGTTCTATCACCACAAGATATTTTCTGGAAGCTTCTAGAATTCACTTTTATTGAGCTTTTTGGAATTTACTTGCGCCTTTTTGATCTTACAGGGGTCTACACTTTTAACAAAGATAAAGTGCGTTCAAGTACACAAGATAGATGAACATTAGGTGCGGGATCGCAGGCAAGATAGAGAGAAAGTGCGTCACCAAAGTTTAGGATATTTTTAGGAACATTTCTATGATTTTCAAGGCTTGACATGAGAAACTGATATGTTAGATTTGCAAAGGGAGAAGTATGAATAATAATGAGCTCATACACATAGCAGAATGTTAGGATGAAAATTTTTAGTGTAACATATTTCCCCCTAAAGTGCAAAGTCTGGAATAGATGAAACTGAAGTCTGTCATATATGAAGAGTGCAGTACTTTATCATTTCAAGGATCATCCTGTGGACACCCCAGTTGGAACCTGTAAAAACATTCAATGCAATATATATATATATATCATCGTTGAGGTAGGCATTCCCATACTCAGATCAAAACTAACTAGAAACTAATTCAAACTGTTCTAATACAGGAATGATTTTGAGTACATCATAGTATAGACATGTGTAGACACAGTATGGACGCAACCATCTATTTATAAATAGTCCACTTTATAAATGATAACAAAATTCCTCACAGCCTGGATGGTAGAAACTAGATCCAGGGTCTTGATTTCCGCATCTCGAACTAGTACGATTCTATCCATGTGAATGAATATGTCGAAGTCGAACATGGTAGAAACCACTTGATTACCAGTAAATGATGTAAACTGTTAACAAGTGTGAGAGTAACCACTAGTAATGTCAATGGCTCTCAAAGTACCCAGTACAATCCATGAAATGTGAATGAATGAGCTGAAGTCAAACATATCACGGAATCATTCGATCGAAGGTCAATGATGCAACCTGTCGTCGAAGGCGAGAAACCTGCCATTGAGGCATGCAGATTTCAAGGTACTGACGATTTCTAGATCAACTTCCTAAATAATTAGTTGTCGTCGATAGAAAGTGATCCGTCGTAGGCAAGCCCACAACACGAAATCATAGATCAAGTTTTGAAAATGTATATTGGCAAGGACTGACTCAGGGATAGTCAAAATGGATGACAGATATTTTGCAGATGAATGGTTTTATTTGAACTGTCCTCTTGAACACATAACAACACTACAGATGGCTTGGTGACAATTGACCCAAAGCTAATACCTAGAAACCGGATGAATATTTTCAATGAGGTTTGTTTAACTGTTAGGCAAAGGATTTCCCAACCCAGGTGAATGAAAGTGTCGTGTTCAAGAGTGGTTAACTGGATTTTCGAAAATTCAAAATACAACAAACAAGTCATTTTTCTCTCTTTTCCCCCACCATTTCTGGCAAGTACCTCTTTATTTTTGACAAGCTTGAGGAGGATAACATTTTCTTGTTTATAAGCTCATCCTTCGGATGAGTCCAACTTAGTTTAAGATTTGAACCCTAAGAAGGAGTGGTTCATTCCTGTTTTGAAATTGAACAGGTCCTTTACTGTTAAATTTTAACGAGTCCAGTATAGGAGAAACTCGGTGTTTTTCAATTTTAGGGAGTCAGAAGAAAAACTTAAGGAAACTCCATGGGTGTACTTTTTCATAAATTTAGTCTCTCGAGCCCGAAAAAGGATAAAATAATGCGGGAGAGAACTCTACTGACCGTAATTAGTCAACGTATACCTTTTTCGTAAATAGTCCATTTCAGTCCGTAAAAGGGGTAAACTTATACTGAAGGGACGATTATTCATTTACTTTAACGAGTTCGAAAAATCAAGTACTCGGCAATATTTTTATGTTTAGAGAGTCTGAAAAGGGCTTAAAAGAGGACTCCAATGTTTCGCTTTTTCGTAAATTTTTGAAAGAGTCCGAAAAAGTGATAAAAGTATGCTCTTTGTTGAAAAATGATCAATTCTGCTGAAAAATCCAATTTCTGCACAAAAACTTGAAACATTACACATACCTGTTTAAGATAAGTAAAAATGCTCTCAAAATACCCTTTTTAAAGTGAAAAATAAATAAATTAAAAATTCATCTATTCGAAAAAACTTATAAAAAGGACTTTTTCAATTTCATTTTTACCGTTCAAGTTCAGAGTGAAAAGTAGAAGCTTTTGGGTAAAAAAAGTTCCTGTGAAGATTATGGAAAATCCATCCAACGAAATCGAGAAACGTCAGTCCCAGGTAATCCACGACCTCTTAATATTGCTTTTCATCCATTTAGAATTCATTTTTAGGCTTTAGTTTTTATTTTTAAGGGAGAAATATGTTTAAGAAATTGCCCGCGGGGGTCCGTAGGCATGATACACGGGACCTGCAAACCCCGACCTTTTTCTATGGAGAAAAAGGTCGTGGGTCCGCACTTTTTCCACATAGCGCGTGCGTTCCTACGCACTGTGTATGAAGGCAAAGTGCGGTCCCCGTGCATTTAAATTTCAAAATCAAATTTCTCATTTGCCGCCCAAAAATTTTCAAATTAGATTGTTCTAATATATATTTTTATGCATTGCAGGATCAACAAGATGTTGATTTGGAGAGAACGTGAGCATGAGGATGTGGATGATGTCGGGATGCTCCATTTGCCTACAATGCAGGCATTAAGAGCATACAGTTTGTATAAATTCTGGGCCATTCAGGGCATGAGGGCACAGGTAGACCTCCTGACATGGCTGGTAAATAGGTGGAATGTGCAGGACCAGTTGTTCATTATCGGCGGCCATCGGCTCAAAATCGAGCTGGAGGATATTTATTTTCTGACTGGTTTGTCCAAGAGGGGGGAACAACCTTCCTTGTTTGGGACTAGGCCAGGTGGCCAAACTGTCGCTAGTCTTCGTCAAGAATTCTGTAATGATGAGGCAAACCCTAGGGAAAAACGGATTGATATAAAAACTATCATCCGTCCCGAGCTAAAAGTTATTGCGTTTACTGTTACCAGGCTGTGTGGGAGTGCTGCACTGCATGTGGCTACCGGTTCCCAGATGCGCATCACTGTGGACTGTTTTCGAGGCACCATTTTCAACTAGTGCGAAGCTGTGTTGGCCAATGTAAAAGGCCAACTAACTAGAGCGAAAAATGGAAAACTAAACAACTTTGGATATGGATCCATCGTGGTCACTTTTTCTCTAGAGAGGGTATCCATGCTAGCTCTGCAAAGTATTCCTGTTGATGCTGGTTGACCCCGAGAACCGAGGATGGTTCGTTGGGTTGCATTGATGGCCCGTCACGGTATTGAGGGCGTTGAGATTGTTCGATTTCCTCCTTCATATTTTCGTTGGCTGGACCGCCAAATTTTTGTCATTGAGGACTTTCCATACGCCGGGATAGATTTCCGCAGCGACCGAGAGATGAATCTCCCAGCAGGGGAACAGTGGGATGAATCAGGTAAAACCATTTTCAACAAGTTCTAAATTCTTTTTTTTTTTTTTTTTGACCGCATTGACAATTAATAACCAAAAGTTTTTGAATGCAGATGTGGCCCACGACGACCAGCCCATCTCCAGCCTTATGACAGAAGACACCCAGTTGCAGCCGCACCAGCCCCAGTAGGCCAATCAACAGAACTCTTGTCTGATTTAAAGCATTATCTAGAGCATATGACTCTAGATATTCCAGAGACGGACATAGATGAGATTCCACTCAGATTGCAGAGATATGTGATTGGTGTTCCAGGACCATTTAGGAGGTTCTTGTGTAGGGTGGCCCGGGCAGTGGTTTCTTAACGTGATCACCATCAGTGATGGGATGATCGTGTTGTAGACTCATATTTTTGACTTTTTGTGTTATCATTTTACCGATCATAAGGTGTTTCCAACCTATGATCAAAGATGATGTATATTTTTTGAAAGCACTTCTATACTATGATATATCACTATTTACCGGCTATCTGTGTACATATTATGGATGTTGTTTGTTTTACTATTTTGATCACTACAAATGTCGATTTATCATACTAGAAGCAACTGCGTTTGCTAATGTATTTAAATGTCTTGGAATATGTTGATATTCAATGTAATCAAATTCATGTTCCAAGAGACGAACTCTTAAAAATAATCGTAATAACACTGGATTTCTAATGGCATAAAACCTGTTAAGCTGTAATACAACAAGTTCAGAATCCAACCTAACAATCAAACTCCGAATTCCAAATGATATGGATTCAGATAATAACTCAATCACTGCACTATACTCGGCAATGTTATTCATTGTTTGACCAAGGCTTACCCCATGCATGGATACTAACTCGTCAGAGGGTGAATAGATAACCCAAGCTGCGGAAGAAATGTCCCGTGTACTACGACAAGCACCATCAGAAAAACCAATGTAGGTTTGAAGAGACGTCGACATCTGCAATATCAGGAGTAAAACTCAGATAAGCAGGAATAGTGATAAAAAACACACTTATAAATTAGGCACGCTTTTCTAATCTAAGACACACCAGCAGTAAAGACATCTAATCTAATAAAAAATATCCACACCAAGTTTAAGCATAATATTGCTTCAGATAAAGTCCATTTCTGGGTTTATCTAAAGGGACACCGTCAAAATCTATCAGCTCATAGGCCCCTTTTGCTAGCTTTCTCTTAACAATGAAAGGACCATGCCACATGGGCACGAATTTCCCAGCTCCTAGCTTATCGTTGGCTTGATCATAAACTAAGACTAGGTCTCCTTCTGAAAAATTTCGAGGGGTAACACTTCTATCATACTGGGCTTTTATTCGTTTAACATGAGCCTCATTTGCTATTGCAGCATTTCGTCGATTCTCATCCAGCTGAGCCAAGTACAAGAAATGTTTCTCCTCTTCAGACGTAGCTGGGAGTAATTCTACGACTAATTTCAGTGAGGAAATTTCGCATTCAATCAGCAACACAACTTCCAAACTGTAAACGAGTTGAAAGGGAGTGAAACCAGTTGATGTTTTTACTGAGGTTCGATATGCCCAAAGTGCTGAAAATAACATGGAATGCCAATTCGTTTTGTGAATACCAATAATTCGTCTAATCATGGTGACTAAAAATTTATTTATGGCTTCAACCAGACCATTGGCTTGCGGATAATACAGAGTGGAACTATCGTGGCGCAAGCCAAGTTTATCTATCAGTTCAGTCATCATGACATTCTGAAAATGACTTCCATGATCTGTAATAATGGCTTGAGGAACACCAAACCTAGCAATTATGTGATTAAATACGAAAGTCGCAGCAGTCTTGCCGTCAGCCGAAAATGTAGGCATCGCCTCGGCCCAATTAGTAAAATAATCTACTGCTAAGATAATATACGCATGCCCCCCGGTCGAGTGAGGGTTACATGTAATAAAATCGATACCCCATTTTGCGAAAGGACCAACAACAATTATGGGATGAAGAGGAGCGAGTGGCGCGTGCATCTTACGATCAAAAAGTTGACAATTGTGGAACTTCTGGACTACATAAATACAATCTTTGAATAACGACGACCAGAAATAGCCAGCGCACAGTATCTTTGGGGCTGTGGCATACCCAGACATATGACTGCCACATGCTCCAGAATGGTAGTCATTTAATACCTTTTCAGCTTCTTCATGAACAAGACAGTGTCGGAAAACAGAATCCGCTCCTCTACGATAAAGTGTATCACCAATAATATTGTACTGTTGGGATTGTAAGCGTATTTTCCGTCGCTGAGACATGGCTCGTAAGTGAATGAGATGGTCAGCCCTACGAGATGAATGAGCGGGTAAATCATCGAGATACAGTTGCATAATGTGCTTAATGTCATGAAACGCGTAAGACATTGCCCTTTGAAAAGTTGCTCCAGCGTTCTTCAATCCAAAAGGTAGCTTGCAATAAGAAAACGTCCCCCATGGACAAATAAAAGTTGTTTTTGGCTGATCAGCAGGGAGTATGTTTATTTGATTATACCCAGAGAAGCCATCCATAAAGGAAAACATTTCACTGCCGGCACAATCATCGATTAGTTGATCGATATAGGGAGTTGGATAATTGTCTTTGGGACAAGCTCGATTAATATCCCTATAATCGATACATACTCATATTGTTCCTTGTTTTTTAGTCACAGGAACAATATTTGATACCCAATTCGTTAAGGGGATTGGATAAATGAAACCTACACGAACTAATTTTTCAACTTCTGCTTTGATAGCAACAACTTTTATAGGATGCATTTGACGTAGATGTTGACGAACAGGTTTGGCATCCGGGTAAGTCTTAATTTCATGTATGACAATTGACGGATCAATTCCTGGAATTTCTTCATAGGACCAGGCAAACACATCACGAAATTCTTGAAATAGGGCTTTATAAGTTTGAATTTCATCTTCAGTACAACAAGCACCTATATGAATGTTTTCAATTATTCCTGGTTTTACCGAAATGTCAATTGGAACCGTTCGAGAAATATTTTCTAAATTTAACTCAGAATCAAGATTTTGCAATGGATTTTGGGGTTCTTTGACATATTCAGCAGTGAAAATTGAAGCGAAATCATCTTCAAAGTGATCTAGTTCAGGTAAAAATGAAGATCGATGATGAAGATCTTCCCATGGTAAATCATCAATGGACAAAAATTCACAAATTTGCTCATCAGTATGAACAAAATTAGGAAATGCAGTTGTGGCTGAACTGGATATAGAAAGTGATTCCTCATGGATCCCATTCATTGGATCAATTTCGGTTGAAGAGGGGTCGGAAAGTGACTATACAGCCTGGTATGCAACTTCAAATGGACTCAAACGCATCATGCCATCAATTGAATCTAACTCGGGGTCGGAAGGTACGATCCAAGGATCATCAAACATAATAGTGTCTGACGAAATCATGTGAATATTTGCAACAGAAGGTGATACGTTAGGAGGAGGAAAGGAAAAAGTTCCTAGTAAACCAGAATCATTAATCAAACCTACTCCAACATCCTTATACGGGATAGTCGCTTTACCAACGTGCTGGATTGTTTCTGTAGAGGCTGGGTCAGAAGAGAAATGAGTTAACTGATCTATTGTAACGATCCTTCCTTGATATGGAAATTTTATGAGTCGAAAGACCGAGGAAACAACAACAGTCATAGCATAAGTCCAATTATGACCTATAAGAAGGTTGTAATCTAGAGGGGCATCAACCACTTCCACATCTAGATTTACGATTTTACCTTCGACCCCTATGGGTAGATCCTACAAAATACCAAAAGGATGGAAACCTCGACCATCAAAAGCCTTAAGAATCGTCGGATATTGGTTGAGTGTAGGAGAACCAAGCAATTTCCAACACTGAATCGACATAATACACGTTGAAGCTCCCTCATCAATCACAGTTTGATAGATTGGTCTGTTTTTGACTAACACCAGAATTTGGAAAGCCATTTGGTGAGGTAAGCGAGGCCTACTATTTTCTAAATCGAAGATTATAAAATTAGAATCCTAAATATCTATAGCTCCTATAGCGGACAAAAGCAATTTACGCTATGCTAGGCATGATTACAGCACTTCCAAAGCCGACATTGCTGAAGGGGAAATAGCTAAGTCTTCAACAATGTTGTAATTCTGAGCAGCTCTCGCCTGTGGATTGAAAGCTGATTTACGAAGAACACCTTTAGCAGGTGGTTTGATTATTAAGTCTGGATTTTGTTTCTCGATCTGTAGCGGACCAGAAACAGGAGGAGGTGTAGTTGATGTATTTGCACTAGAAGATTCTGCTTCTTTACCATCAAAAGGATTCTTAGTACCATAATCTTGCGATACGTCGCAATCCTTACATGAGACATCATCAAAATAGGCTCTTCTGAAGCAGTCAAGGAGGAACCAACCATCTTGCTATCTTGAGTCGGAAAAGGATCCTTCAAGACAGCAGGTTGTTGTGAACCTTTAACGAATTTTGCAACCTCTGCTCGATGAGGGCATTCCTTAGTAAAGTGATCCTCGTCACAAATGTAACAAGGATAACGAGGTTTGCGCTTTTCGTCATTGGATTCATTTTTATCATTTTTCTCTTTTGAATTCTTTTTGTTTTTATTCTTCCCTTTCTTTTTACCACCAGATTTAGATTTAGCCGTAGATGTCTCTGTGACATGAATGTCGGCAAAAATTTCGGGGGAAGATTCTCCTTTCGGGGAATCTGGTAAAGTTATAATAGGAGAATAATTCTTTGAATATTTCTTCTTGCTTTTAGTATTGACTGTACCAATCATACCATCAGTAGCATGAGACCCTGAAGGAGCAGTAGCTATTTGACCTTGTTTTGGAAGGTCGTAGATTTTTTCGTGTAAAGTACTTGACTGCGTATAAACGAGGTCAAGGTACTGAGCTTGAGAAATTACTTGCTCTTCAGTAACAACACCAGCTTTAGCTACATCTTCAGTGATCTTGGGCAATAATGATTTAACAAACCATTCTGCCAAAATTTGATCCGGAATGTAAAATTTCACTAAATGCCTTCTACATCGCCATTCATGAATATGATCAGAAATATATGTAGACGTAGATTGTTTTAGTGAAGTTAATAATTCTGTGCCATTTTCGTATCTGACAGGCAACTGAAAATGAGTCAAGAATGCAGCTGCTAACTGACTGAAATTATTAAACGAGCCTCGTGGTAACTCAATGTACTATTTGGCTGCAAGACCAATAAGAGTTCTTTGGAAAAGACGTAAGCGAATCGAATCATCAATGATTGAATTAGACGCACACCAGAGGTGATAAGTCATGATGTGATTTGATGGATCCTCTCCTGACTTACCTTCAAATTTTGGTATATCATTGGGCAACTTATGCGGCATTGGCAGCTAATACGGATAATAGAAAATCAAATCATTCGTAAGGTGCGTCAAATCAGGTAAATCCAAAGTTGCAATAAATGGTAACTGACGGTTAGGGTCACGAAAACCTTGAGTAGCCAAAGCAGTTCCAGGAGGTGGATGCCCAGGATAACTGGGAATCGGATTTGCGTTAGGAATTGTGTAACCTCCCAGAAAACCAGGATTAACCGGACCAAACTGGGGTTGTTGAGGCTGCTGATAAGTATAGCCAGGGTACGGTTGATACTGATAATTTGGATTTTGTGAACCGGGACCGAATTGAGGATATACCTGGTACAGTTGATACGTGAATTGCGGTTGACTTGTGACAACTGTACTTGTACCAGCTTGTCCTGCAGGCATTTGAACCGAAGTCTGAACTGAAGGTCCTGACTGGGGTATAGAGACTTGAGGGATTTGCACGGATGCAGGGATAGATGAACTCAGAGTTACAAATACTCCAAAAACAGGTGTTACAGGTTGAAACTAAGTTGCAGTAGTTGCAGCAGTTTGAGGCGGAGTCTGAGGTGTATTTGGCCCAGACTGCTGAACAAAACTAGGTGCAGGAG
This sequence comes from Pinus albicaulis, assembly GCA_034641835.2. Lineage (NCBI taxonomy): Eukaryota > Viridiplantae > Streptophyta > Pinopsida > Pinales > Pinaceae > Pinus > Pinus albicaulis. The sequence continues at coordinate 816,370,993 of CM076578.1, read as the reverse complement.
TTTGAATAGTAGGCTGGACAGGTTGCTGGGTTGGACCAGAAACCAAAGGCTGCCCAAGTTGAAAAGGAAACTGCACATTAGGCTGCATAGGCTGTTGATACTGGGACGGATCCCACACCATATTCATTCCGGGGTATTGTCCTGCAGAAGGTTGAACGTAAGGACCATAACCTGGTTGAACGTAGGGTTGATAAGTAAGTGGTAAATTTCTGGCTCCTTGAAAAGATGACTGACCAGAAGGCTGTTGGTAACCTTGAATTGGGTACTGACCTTGAGGTTGATAACCCTGAGGTGCGTACTGAAGCTGGGGTTGATAAGGACCCTGAGGAGCATTTTGAGCTTGGGGTTGACCCTAGGGTATGTACTTTCCTGAAGGTTGATATCCTTTAGGTGTGTACTGTCCTTGAGGTTGTCCCCCAAAATAATATGATTCCACATTTTGTCATGGGAAAAATTTACCTTGAGGTGGACCCCCAGGTGGTAACTGACTTCCTGAAGGTTTCCCCCCAGGCAGTAACTGACTACCTTGAGGTTTCCCCCCAGGCGGTAACTGGCTACCTTGAGGTTTCCCCCCAGGCGGTAACGGATTTCCTTGAGATTGCCCTCCAGGTGGTAACTGACTTCCTTGAGGTTGTGGATTCAGAATATTACCATACATCATAAAGATTTGCTCTGCGTTCGACGTTTCAGTTTTAATTCCACCTAAACCAGATGATAACACTTGTTCAATTGGTTGAGGAGCTGCTCCCGAGAAAGTACCAGACAGAGCCTGATATCCCGAAGGAATAGAAGGACCACCGTGTAAAAATGCTTCCGTGTCTGGGAAAACATGGATGAATCTCCTGCCATAATGGATGACGGATAGTAACCTCTGGGTGTTGGATGAAATGGAACTCGAGGTGGAGAAAAAGCAAGATCCGGATTCTCTAAAAAATTTGTTAAGGATAAATACCAAGCAGTAGTTCGAATAGGGCTGTAGAAAATTGATTCACGTTCCATAAGATTTAAAGACTGAGGGGAATAGGGAAGAGATAACTCTTCGTCTGGATTAGTAAGTTCTTCAATAGAAATTAGTCCAGATGGAATATCGTCAATGACAATATTTCTTACCCTAGTTGAACCAGGATCGCTAGAAGTTGGTGTAATAAATCCTGAAGATGTTTCCAAAACAGAAGGTTCATTTTCAGGTTCAGAGATTTCAGGTTCGTCAGCTAGTTCACTAGTACGAGAAATACTACCAATAACTTCAGAAACTGAAATCGGCTCTTGAATGTGTTCTATTATAGATGTTTGATAATCGGGATGAACAACTATAGATGAAGTCCCAACTTCTGTTGATTTAATCCTACCGCTACTAGATGATACCAGAGCACGAAGCCCTTCAAGCTGACTTGGTGTATATTCAGGGGGTTTCCCTTGTAGTCTCCGGGATTGTCTCGGCAATTCCGCCACGATTAAATATTTAACTAATCACACACAAACAAATAAAATTTCAATGAAAACACCTAAATTCTCTAATGAAACAAACAGCTGAGTCACACGCTTAAAAATCTAAGAGTTCAAACCACACACAAACAGTAACTTCCTGTACCAAAAACACTAGTTGGTGATGAAATCCAACTTAGTAGAAATTTAATACAGAAAGGGCAGTTGGAACAATTACCCCGACAACCTGCTTAATGAAACAGACTGGCACAAGTTTCCTCACAAAACCATCTTGTGTGAAGAGAACCCCCCAGAGAGTCCAAGTGAGTCTAGTCGACGTCTGCTCCAGGTACACTGAGATCTTTCCTTCACCATCACCTTAGGAAATAATATTAAGTTTGTGGACACTAAGGTTACCAACAGTAACAAATATAACTGGGGGAACAGTCTACGATCCGATCCCACGCGCAAGGGCAGAGTAACAAAGCTCAATCCCCTTGAAGGTTCCTTGACATGGTTAATCCAAGGTTTACCGACAAGTGACCCCAGGCTCCTCGACAATGGTTAATCCGAGGTTTACCGTTTGTAATGCGCACAAAATCTTCTATCTTCCCCAATGAAACATAATTGATTGTCTCAAAGGTTCGGATATGATCTCGTGATTGACTTATTTACAAGAAGCTTCCCAGATTATATAAGTTACAATTGGATTTATTTCCTACCGCAACATTTGTCTACTCGTTTGTTTTTACTACCTTGGAGAGTTAATTACTCCCTACTCCAAGATACTAGCCTAAGCTATGTTGGTGATAAGAGCCCTAGAAAATAAAAAGATTGCTAGATGAATTTTAATTAAGCGTTACTTTTAAGAGTTGTTTCTTAAGTCAATGGGTGCGGACATGAAACTCTGATGGTGTGAAGACTTGACTTCCAAAAACACTAAAATTGCACCTAAAAATGATAATCATATCGTTTCCTTTCAATGAAATTATATTTAAGAAAGAGTTGGCGAATGAAATTCTTTTAATAAACAATTCCTTCTTTAAACATAAAGAACAATTGAAAGAAAATATTTTTGTCTTTTCAGCAATAACTCAAAATGAAACAAATTATCAAAGCTCATAAGAAAATCCTTTCACTTTCAAAAACTTGAAGCTACAAAACAAGTTTCCTTCAAAAGAGATCTACAAACTTTTAAAAGCACTCAAAACTACAAAACTAATTCTAAGATCTACAAACTTTAATAATCTAGTTGAATAAAATTTTTAAGATTTTTTTTGAAGAATGTTTTAATTAGTTATTCAGCAAACTAAGGATCTATTTGTTCAGAATAACAAACAGATCAAAATCACCCAAATATGTTTTTTATAAAAAATGAAATTCAAAAACCAATAACAAAGTTTATTTTCGAAGATTTGCAAAGAAACAGGTAGCTCCATTTCTTAATAAAGGATGATTTCACAATCAGGTCAGATTCAGCAAAAAGACAAAAGACCAATGTAATCTCAGGTACTTCAAACAGTCAATGCTTCGAATCGCTACAAAGACCAAGTGAAAAACAATCCAAAACGCAAAACTTCTAGAAAATCATCAAAACACCAATACTGCTAAGATTCATTCACAGAAAGCTTTTGACAGAAACAATCATCAATCTGGGCAGAAACCAAAAACTATAAATCAAAATAAAGATAAACTAAAGAAAGAAATCTAAAGTTTTTCAAAATTTTAATAGGGTCCGCAGGCTTGCAGAAGTAACAAGTGCAGTACCGCACTGTTTACTAAAGAAAAAATGCGAAACTGCCCGCACTGTGAAAATAAGGCAAAGTGTGGTCCCAGGAAAAATTAGATAAAAACATAAAAGATCTCAAAATTTTCAAAAAAAGAGAAAACCTAAGCTACCCAGGCAGATGTCTATCAATCAAAAACTAGGAAAACGTTTCCTCAAATCAAAATAAAACCTAAGTTCTTTCCCTAGCGGAGTCGCCAATTTGTTGTGTGGATTAATCCGTCTTGCGGAAAAGACCGATCTCCCTAGTACTAAAAGTATCTAGCAACAAACAGCCAAATAAACTAATATTTCTCTAAGCATATATGATCTATGAAAATCTCTATAGAGGTGTAAAAGACTTACCGTATGTCCAGCGCTTGTTTGAAGTCGTTATTATCCCTCGCGTGCTTGAAGGAGTTTTCCTCGTAAACCCGCAGTCACAAACAAGAAAAATATTACATAGCACCTGTATAGAAATCATCATAAACCATGCTTATCATAATGATCAAGGAATCTATGAAATAAACCATTAACTGAAAGCTTATTGAGAAAAACGAGTATATTTGTATTAATTTCAAAAGAAGGAAAACCTTACAACCTAAGCCTTGATGTTGCACAGGCCTTCCCGGGGTCTGAAGCAGGAGTCTCCTTTACTTTGATAAGCTCTGCACTCCTCCAACCAAGAAAAATAGAGGTATGTAATCTCTCCTCACAAAAGTCTTAGTTAACTGAGTCTAAATATCAACAGCACTTAACTTCAAATATTCTAAAGCTTGAACTCCCCTTGAGGCTACTCAATGCCTCTTTTTATAGTGGAAAAGAGGAGGTTTTCTGTTCCAACTATGAAGGGATAGAATCCTCCTTCAAAGGGATAAACTCTTCACATCAAGGGGTTAGCTCCATAAGGTAAGGGATACATGCACCTCATAAGAGCGGTTCTATCACCGCAAGATATTTTCTGGAAGCTTCTAGAATTCACTTTTATTGAGCTTTTTTGAATTTACTTGCACCTTTTTTATCTTATAGGGGTCTGCACCTTTAACATAGATAAAGTGCGTTCAGGTACGCAAGATAGATGAACATTAGGTGCGGGACCGCAGGCAAGATAGAGAGAAAGTGCGTCACCAAAGTTTAGGATATTTTTAGGAACATTTCTCTGATTTTCAAGGCTTGACATGAGGAACTGATATGTTAGACTTTCAAAGGGAGAAGTATGAGTAATAATTAGCTCATACACATATCAGAATGTCAGGATGACAATTTTTAGTGTAACAAACCTCCTCCTCCGGCTCTTCTGGTTCCCCCTTTAGGATCTTCATGGTGGAAATGGTGGAGTTGGGTTTTGCATCAATAATATTATTCCCTTTGTCATTCCCCTTGTTGGGTTCTGATTCAAAGTCAGAGCATTTATCTGATTCAAAAGACCTCATCTCAGCCAACAGTGGCTGTTTGGCCTGACACTCACTTGTGTTGTGAGTGGAGCTCTTATGAAACTCACACCACTTTTGCGTATCCTTATTTGGCTTCGCAGTGTTGTTATTTGCTTTCATCTCTGGTAGGTTTTCTTGGGCCGCCATGCCTTGGATTTGTCCTTTGTTCTGCGGTTTGAGGGCACCTTTCCCTTGCTTTTGATTCGCAGATCCAAAGTCTCACTTCTTATGTTTGAATTTCTTCTCAATCTTGGTAGCATCCCGGTATGTCGTACCAAGCGAGGAAATGTCGAGGAACTCCATTTCCTCCTAAAAGTATCTATTCAGAAAACTACGGTACTTCAATACCAAATGTTTTTCCGAATATTTTATACCCAAATTTTTGCGCAGTGTATGGAACATATTCATCAGCTCATGCACATCTTGATCCCTTTGCTATTGCATCGTAGTCCATTGTATGTACTTGTCCTCATAGCTCCTCACGGGATAATATTGTTCCTTGATGACGTCTCAGAAAGAATTCCAAGTGGGTACAACCGAGAAAAGAGAGGGTTCCCCATCATATTTTTTCTCACAGTAGGTTTCCCACCAATCCTTGACATGGGGGGTAGCTTTGAGGAGTGCAAAAATCATCTTCTCCCGGTCGGAAAAGTCATGAAACGAGAAATATCCTTCTAATAGATTTAACCATCTATCTATGGCATCTGCATCTATTTGGTCCTCAAATATGGGAATGTAAAATTTTATTTGTACCTTAAAAGGATTTGCACCTCCAGAGTGGCTGCTAGATGCAAATGCGTCATTGGTGGGAAGTCGTTGAAGGATCTGGAAAAGTTATCCATCATCGCGTTCCTTTGTTTTTCGAGGGCCTCCTCAAGAAATATTTTGATAGGATATCCTGATCCATCATCTTTCTTTTTGTCCCCCATGGGCGGTCGTCGGGGTTTTCGAGGCTGATCCTGCAAAGGTTCAACCAGATCGAGCCCTAACTCCTTATACCCCGACCTCATTGGGAACAGGCAAAGAAGGATCGAGAAAGAGCAGACCGCTTTGATACCACTGATCTGGATTTATGTAGGAATGCAACATAATACACAAATAACGATAAATATAAAGATACATCAGAAATAACACTTCATTTCATTAATATCAAAGAACTGAAATTTGTTTATAGACAGAATGGAAATAAACTAGCTAGGGCACTGGCAGCTTATCTCTGAGAAGAGATGTGGTGGATATAGGTCTCTGAACTCAGTTACAATGTGGCTCAAGGCCTATTTATTATTGAGAAACAATGGAAAACCCTAAACATCCAAAAATCTAACCCTAGGAGATGAAGCACCAAAACTATGGGCCTCGTCTGGGTAAATTGGTAGATCAACTTCCCGAGGACGTAAATTTGGCATACGATCTTGGTTTGACGTGAAAAATACCCGTTAGAAATATTTATCCAAGGAATACAACTTTTCATGTGAGAAACATTAAAGTAATTTCCATGTTATTCTCTTTTTTCCCAAAAAACATCGTTTAGGGCCTCAAAACGGCTCCGGAAGTTTAAGACTCGAAAAACTGCTAAAAATAGTAAATTGTGCTACAATTTCGGACACTGAAAAAATGAAAGAAAGAATGGCGGGAGCCCAAGTGGAATAGGTGGTTGGCCACCAATATCCACTTTGATCATTGAATCATCTTGATTTTGCTTCACAATAGTAGGACTTAGAGGCTTCCCAAACATATATGATAACAATTTCCTCAACCTTACAACTTCCTTTCCTACTTCATGTTATCACTCTAGTAAATTTTCTATCAAAAATATTTAAAACTTTGTAACTTACTAGAGGTAACCAAGAACCACTTTTATAATTCAAGATCTAGCCTTCCTGAGTTCCGGAGAGGGATCTCTCCATATGATTTAGCTTTGTTTAGGTAACATATATTAGGCTAGCTATGATTGTGCAGTTGGGTTTGATTTAAAAAAAAAAGGTTGGAGGGAATAAAAGACTACAAGGGAAACCATAGAAAGATCTACCTAACCATTGGGAAATGGAGTCAAATTATAGCAAAAAAGACTCGAAAACCTAGGCCAAAAGATGCAAATATGCTAAGGGCAACATAGATGACCTTCCAAGGGTTTTAAAAGGATATTTTGATGAAGTGGGTGAAATCTGGACTAAGGGCAATTAATAATCCTTAGATCACAGATAAGAAGATTGAAGGAGGGGATCAAACTGGGACCTAGAGAAATTAAGAATTCTATGGTCCGGTTATCAAGCAGAAAACATTAAAATGCCAACTAGTTTGATTCCAACTCTTAGTTGATGATGAGGCATCCAAGTCACTATCTGCTTCCTTTCTTTGTGCAATTCTGCTCCAACAATTCTGCAAAGTTGGTGTCCAATGATATCTTTGTATTTATCAATCCGTAATAGATATGTAAAAAGTGAAAGAGGTTATTGTGGATAAATATGTTTTTGAGATAAACCTCTTTCATTGTCCTAAAATTACTCTCCATATGTGCACAATAGGCTCTGCAAAAAGATGTGTAAAACAGAGTTTTACAGAGTCTGAAAAATAGCCTGTAAGGATGTGCATGTATATTTCATTATGTAATAGTTGTGAAAAACATGAGATAGGTTTTTGTATATGGGTCTCTTAGGAACAAAAACCTCCTTCATTTTTTTATGATGTATTTTGGATTGGTCACAATATTCTATGCCAAATGTTGACTTAAATGGAATTTTATGCAAAAAGTGCTTTCCAACATTGTTTCATATTTCCAAAACCATAATAGCTGTTAGAAAAATGAGAGAGATTTTTGTAGATGGTCCTCTTAAGAACATAAAACTCCTTCAGTTTTGAAAAATTCATGTTGGATTGATCACAATAGTTTCTGCAAAACAATGACTAAAACATGAAATCTCTGCAAAAATGTTCCTTCTTGTTGTGTTTTTCATCTTTTCACTTTTTTGTTCTTTTGACTGTTTTACTTTCACTTTAGATAAAATTCAATGTTGGTGAAAGTATTTTCATTTATTTTTACCATTTTACTGCCTCTGTATTTACTTTTACTGTTTACCTTTGACTGCTTTGTAACTTCATTTTAACTTTCACTCTGACTTTTACCTGATACACTTTAACCACTGATACTCTTTAATGGTTATGCTTTTACTATCCCTGTAAATTCTCATTTCACTTTTACCATTCACTGTGCACATTTCATCATTCTAATCTCTCTCTGACTTTGTATACAAAATGTTTGTTGAATGAATATATTGAGTTAAAATCTGAGAATTTGGAGCAAACAATTTTGTCAACTAGTATTGAAACTGTTGGTCCAAATCCATATTCTGATAGTAACCTGCAAAAATAAAACAATTTGTTAATGAAATCCAGGTCTGCAGGGAGGTGATTGTAGGAATTTTGAAAGACCTGTGGAATGAGATCAGTCTGTGAAGGTTTAACTCTATTTTTTAGGCATTTTGGGGAACTACTGCAAGATTAGATTATTTGCAGGAATTATTCACTTTAACAGAGATGAAATTGAGTAATGTAGGAAAATGATGGCTTTGTTTTTGGCATTTTTTGCTCAATTAGGTTTTATGAATTGTTTTGATTGAAAACATGGAATATCAAGGTAATTCAGAGGTTTTAGTTGTTCAGATCCTTGATTTTAATCTCTAAACTATGAAAATTGAGGAAATTGGCTTTAAAAAGGTTCACAGTCGAAGACAAGGCTTTTTGGTCTGTAACAGTCTTCAAATCAGTTGTATTCAGTTGGAAAAAGTTGTGGAGATTCTCTGAGGACGAATTTCATAGGAAATGGCTCTTAAAATGGTGACTGGCTCGAAAATGGTACTGTTAGGTTTGAAAATGGTGAAAAGGGCTCTGCACAAGCTCTCAGGGTGTAATGAAGCACAAGGGTGAAAATTAGACAAAAATAGGCTCTGCGAAGGTTTCACAAGTTTAAAGCGCGAATAGGTGAAAAATTATGAAAAAATTAGACTTTAACGTATCAAACCATAGTATAAACTATAGTTAAGTTACATTAAACAAAGGTTAAGCGGGAGTGGTTTTGGAATACCGAAGGTGGTATTCGCGTGGCTCAACGGTGGTAAGCGGTAATACGCTTTTCGAACGCGATGCAATAGAATTGTGACACGTCGACGTGGGGTGGTTTGGATAAACCACCCATTTCGTGCGACTTTTACAAAACATCCATCGATTACTTTGTGAGCGCGAAAATGCGTTATCGTTGTCGGATCTGGCTTTGGGGAGCAAACGATCGAGATTAAAAGGGAAAGTGGGGGGAAAAGTCAATTATCGGGTTCAATATAGGCTGTAGATTTTGGGAGTAAAAGAAAATTTGACGGTTAAAAATAGCGTGATGGGGAGGAGTAAAAATGTATTGATCAGTCGCTTTGATTTTCATTTGTTAGATCAAAAGGGATTTGGAGATTGAAGGGTCTAGATTGAATCCCGATGGGAGCAGGCCTTTTGATGGGATTTATATATAAAAGTGGCTTTTTCCAATGGAAGGGTGATCAGGAAGGTTAATCAAGATTTTAACCAAGGTTAGGGGGTCGGGGAAGGGAAATATACAAGGGAATGGGTTTAGAAGTTTATTTTAAATTAAACTTCAATATTTTTTGTTTAAAACATATAGAACATATGTTTAAAGGTTTTTCGTATCCTTTTTATTATATGGTTAATTAAATCAAGATGACTTAACTACCATAGGGGGTGGGATATTTATATATATAGAATACTTAGCCAAAGGGGTTATAACGGAGGTTTTTATTTAAACATGTGGGAATAAATAACTTTGGCTTAAGTTATATTAAGTGGGTTTTTGGGTTTATTATATAAAAATGAGTTATAAAATAGGAAAAGGTTATTTGTATAGGGAGTTAATATATAAGTTAAAGTTAATATGAAAATATGACATGCTATACTGAAAACACATATTTATAACAAGTAAAGTGAGGTTTTAAAGATAATTTGCATTGATCTTATCACTTAACTTATGATGTAATGTTATTTTGAGGGCTTAATGTGTTTAAATGATGTAGGAAGTTAGCTAAATAGGAATTAAAAATGCCTTTAAGTAAAAATGGAGTTTTACTTAGGATTATTCAAGGGAATGAGTGCATGAATGGTAAATGATGTGATTAAGGGATTAATATAGAAATTTCACACTTTCAACTAATCAGTCATAGAGCCTTGGGTCCGGTCCCAACAAAAGTCAAGGAAATGCCTTGAGCTTTTCTGACTGATATTCTAGAATGTTTCATGACTATGGCAAGGGGAAGTTAGTTATTTTGTAGCTCATGATGAATGATATTTACATTGAGACTTTTCACCTTCTTCTACCTACCCATCTTACCATGCTAACATTTTTTCTTCCTTTTTAGTAGGTGCATTTAAGCTAGCAACCTTCATAGCATTTATTCTTTCTGAAATCAAGTAAAACTATCTAATTCTACACTTATTTCATCCATGAATCCAGATTAAACTGTTGGATTCACTTTATTTCTCTACCTAACTATTGAATTGTCATTATTAAACTGTATGACAACTCATTATTCTCTATATATAACAAGGAAAATTGAAAAATGACAAGTTAAGATTAAATTGTTTAACTCATCATGGACTATGGAATTTATCAACACTCTGCCACAGTCAAAAAGTAAAAAGTAGTGGCATGTATGCTTGCGCACTTTCATTTTTTCTTTTGGGGTCTTTTATTTTTTCTAAGTCCTTTGATTATTCTTTTAGGACTTTTTACCCTCTTTTTATTTTTTTTGATTTTTTATGAAATATGTGAATACAACTTGCAGAAGACAAAGTATGTACAGATTTACAGGATTATCAACAGTCAAGTCAAAATTATGACCCCTATATTATAGGTTGCTAACATCGGCTTCACTTGGGGATGGATTTTCCTTGTGAAATACCAAGAACTCTGAGATCATTAGCCTTTATCTTTGACCTTTGATGATCTTAGTAAGTGTCTTCTATCTTCTACAAACTGAATTCTGATCTGAAACTAAAACAACACACAACAATTTTCAAACCAACTTATAGATCTTAAACTCTTTAGGACCTCATCCTTGGCTTTAAATCTTAATGAAAAAACTAGCTGAAAATTAAAAACTAAAAAAAATGCTCAAAATTATGAGCTTATTGACACTCATCTACCTACTCTAATCTACTAAAAATCTTATTGAATCAGGTAATACAAAAATGCCAATGAAGCCAATCAAGTAGTTGTAAAAATAAATGGATAACTTGATTGCTTGTGATCAAAATTGGAAGTATATTATGATCATGTGCCTTTATAATAAATGATATGATGTGTAAAGACCACTTTTGATATATTTGATCTTTATAGAGAAAACATGTTTGCAGATTTGGGCTAAAATATTCTCCATATAATCTAATATAGGATCAATAAAAGCACGATGCATTTTATTTACTTCTAGGCCTTCAATGACTAATTGTTCAATTGAATTATGAATATTAGACTATGAAATTATTTCTTCAGTCTTGTTTTTGAAAGAATAATCATCTTCAATATGCAAGTCAAAAGACATTACAATTTCTTCTTGCTTTGGAGAAGGAAGATTTTCAAAGAATTATTTAGGATTTCAGAAATTGTATGACTGAATTTGAGAATGCAAAAGTTTGATTTCATTTTCATAATTTTCAGAAATTATCTCAAGAACACATATCTTCAGTTTAGGAGAATATTTTCTTGATTTCAAAAGAAGAAAGAAAGCTCTTAGAAAATCCTCATCAAGCTGAAGTTCTAACATCTCATCCCTCAAAATAGCTAGTGATTGTTCTGGGAAATTATCTTGAATTGGGAGAACATAATTATCATCATACTGATCATATTTAGGAAAATCTTCAGAAGAAGGAATGTCATCAATTATAAACAATGGATCAACATATTTTTCTTCCAACAATCCTAATATATCTTGATTAGATTGGTTGCATTCTGTTTGAAAATCATTGTTTTGTTCAATAGGCGTGATATCAAGCAATGGGCCTTTTTGGGAAGGTAGAATAACATGAGCATCAACTTGTTCTTCTGTCCCTTCATGGATAAAAACTTTTGTACATTCATCAACATTAGAAGAAGTAGAAACAATTTCTTCATTATGTAAATATTTTGAGGATGGTTGCATGTTTAGAAGCAAATTGATTTCTTCTTCGGTGAGGGGCGGTGGGAATCTCTGAATTCTTAGATTTGAATAACATTTTTTTTTTTCTCTTATCTAAAAATTGATCATGAGGTTGAATATTTTCTTTAACTCCATTCAAAACATTAAATGAAACATCATTTTTTAATACAGAGGGGTTTTGTGGATCTTGATTTTTCTCCTGATCTATTTCATATTTGTTTAACTCCTCTTGATTATTATGACATTTAACTTGAGAATGAAAGTTCTGGATTTCTTCTAATAAATATTCAGGAAACCAATTTCCAAAATCTTCATCAGTATTTTGAAGGTAATGTATAAGATCTTCAGCTTCATCACAACAATTTTCAGCTAATGATAAAGATGAAAAATCTTCTTTGTAATGCTCATAAAATACCTTATGAAAATATTTTAAAGAAAATACACTAGCAGGTTTGAGAGCTTCATACCATTCCCTTGCTTTTCCTTTTAAGGTTACCATGAATATTTTCATGAGGCAATCCTCATGCCAATCACCCTTCAATCTTGATGAGTGTATATGAAATTTAATGAGATGTAGTAAAGGATCATCAATGTTCTCATCTTGAAACATAGGCAGATTTTCACTCCAATTTACCTTTGGTAGTTTGTGTGGAAATATAGGTATGTGATCTCTGATCATGGGAGCATATATTAATTTTATTCTTGGATCATCTTGAAAATTAGCAATAATGAAAGGCCACGGTATCTGTACAACCAAGTTAGATCCTTATATAAAATACAATACATATTGAAAAACATTCTTAACGAGAAAGAACATACTGTCTTGGATTAAGATCCAAGTTGAAAGCCTGATCTTTCCATATTGTTCTTCCAGGTTCATTCCTCCAGTGGAGTCTTGATTGTGAAATGGATTTGGAGTCGCCAGGTGGATGATTTTAACCTTTGTGCGTCTGATCACTATCCACCATCATAGATCAGATCTGAACCTGTAAAATATTTTTGCAGAAAAAGGTTAGTCTTCCCCAGCGGGGTCGCAAATATGTTATCACTCTAGTAAATTTTCTATCAGAAATATTTAAAACTTTGTAACTTACTATAGGTAACTAAGAACCACTTTTAGAATTCAGGATCTAGCCTTCCTGAGTTCTGGAGAGGGATCTCTCCATATAATTTAGCTTTTTTTAGGTAACAGATATTAGGCTAGCTATGATTATGCAGTTGGGTTTGATTTTTTTTTTAAAAGGTTGGTGGGAATAAAGGACTACAAGGGAAACCATAGAAAGATCTACCAAACCATTGGGAAATGGAGTCAAATTATAGCAAACAAGACTATAAAACCTAGGCCAAAAGATGCAAATATGCTAAGGGCAAGATAGATGACCTTCCAAGGGTTTTAAAAGGATATTTTGATGAAGTGGGTGAAGTCTGGACTAAGGGCAATTAATAATCCTTAGATCACAAATAAGAAGATTGAAGGAGGGGATCAAACTGGGACCTAGAACCATTAAGAGTTCTATGGTCCAGTTATCAAGCAGAAAACATTAAAATGCCAACTAGTTTAAAACAGGGAGCTTATTATAACTAATCCTGTTTAATTTCTCCTTAGTTGATCATTAGAGAATAGAAACACAATATATGAATGAATGTAAACTTTATAAAGGAAAACACTGAAAAAAGGAAAAAGGCGAGACTTATCTTGTCACCATGAGAATCCTTAGCTATAATGTCTATTAGCTTCAGTTTCTAGCTTGCTGCTTCAACTTAACTCACATAAAATCCCAATGTTTCAAAAAAAATTCTATATTAATCTTGATTATTTTATTCCACACAAAAATACTTCCAAGAGTGAAGTATTTATACAAATTCTAAACTAAAATATCTTGAAAAAATATCAAGATTAGTTCACAAATCTCTCCAACTGTTTTACATAAATATAACTTAAGTAAAGGAAACTAAAACTAATGCATCTATTTGGCACTATTTTTTATGGATAGGTTATGAAAAATAGGAGAATTCGAATTTGATCCAACTCTTAGTTGATGATGAGGCATCCATGTCACTAACTTCTTCCTTTCTTTGTGCAATTTTGCTCCAACTATTCTGCAAAGTTGGGGTCCAATGATATCTTTTTATTTCTCAATCCGTAATAGATATGTAAAAAATGAAAGAGGTTATTGTGAATAAATATGTTTTTGAGATAAACCTCTTTCATTGTCCTAAAATTTCTCTCCAGCTGTGCACAATAGGCTCTGCAAAACGATGTGTAAAACAGAGTTTTACAGAGTCTGAAAAATAACATGTAAAGATATGCATATATCTTTCATTCTGTAATAGTTGTGCAAAGAGTGAGATAGGTTTTTGTATATGGGTTTCTTAGGAACAAAAAAATCCTTCAGTTTTGTATGATGTATTTCAGATTGGCCACAATATTCTCTGCAAAATGATGACTTAACTGGAATTTTCTGCAAAAAGTTCTCTCCAACATTGTTTGATATTTCCAAAACCATAACAGTTGTTAGAAAACTGAGAGAGGTTTTTGTAGATGGTCCTCTTAAGAACATAAAACTTCTTTAGTTTTTCAAAATTCATCTTGGATTGATCACAATAGTTTTTTCAAAACAATGACTAAAACATGAAATTTATGCAAAAATGTTCCTTCTTGTTGTTTTTTTCATTTTTTCACTTTTTTGTTCTTTTGACTGTTTTACTTTCACTTTAGACAAAATTCAATGTTGGTGAAAGTATTTTCATTTCTTTTTACCATTTTACTGCCTCTGTATTTACTTTTACTGTTTACCTTTGACTGCTTTGTAACTTCATTTTAACTTTCACTCTGATTTTTACCTGATACACTTTAATCACTGATACTCTTTAACTGTTATGCTTTTACTATCCCTGTAATTTCTCATTTCACTTTTACCATTCACTGTGCACATTTCATCATTATAATCTCTCTCTTACTTTGTATACAAACTGTTTGTTGAATGAAGATATTGAGTTAAAATCTGAGAATTTGGAGCAAACAATTTTGTCAACTAGTATTGAAACTGTTGGTCCAAATCCATGTTCTGATAGTAACCTGCAAAAATCAAACAATTTTTTAATGAAATCCAGGTCTGCAGGGAGGTGATTGTAGGATTTTTGAAAGACCTGTGGAATGAGATCAATCTGTGAAGGTTTAACTCTATTTTTTAGGAATTTTGGGGAACTACTGCAAGATTAGATTGTTTGCAGGAGTTATTCACTTTAACAGAGATGAAACTGAGTAATGTAGGCAAATGATGGCTTTATTTTTGGCATTTTTTGCTCAATTAGGTTTTCTGAATTGGTTTGATTGAAAACAGGGAATATCAAGGTAATTCAGAGGTTTTAGTTGTTCAGATCCTTGATTTTAATCTCTAAACTATGAAAATTGAGGAAATTGGCTTTAAAAAGGTTCACAGTTGAAGACAGGGCTTTTTGGTCTGTAACAGTCTTCAATTTAGTTGTATTCAGTTGGAAAAAGTCATGGAGATTCTCTGAGGATGAATTTCAGAGTAAATGGCTCTTAAAATGGCGACTGGCTCGAAAATGGTGCTGTTAGGTTTGAAAATGGTGAAAAGGGCTCTGCACAGGATCTCAAGGTGTAATGGCTCACAATGGTGAAAATTAGATGAGAATAGGCTTTGTGAAGGTTTCACAAGTTTAAAGCGCGAATAGGTGAAAAATTATGAAAACATTAGACTTTAACGTATTAAACCATAGTATAAACTATAGTTAAGTTACATTAAACAAAGGTTAAGCGGGAGTTGTTTTGGAATACCGGTGGTGGTATTCACGTGGCTCAACGGTGGTAAGCGGTAATACGCTTTTCAAACATGATCCAATAGAAATGTGACACGTCGACGCGAGGTGGTTTGGATAAACCACCCATTTTGCGTGACTTTTACAAAACACCCATCAATTAATTTGTGAGCGCAAAAATGCACTATCACTGTCGGATCTGGCTTTGGGGAGTGAACGATTGGGATCAAAAGGGAAAGTGTGGGGAGAAGTCAATTATTGGGTTCAATATAGGTTGTAGATCTTGGGAGTAAAAGAAAATATGACGGTTAAAAATAGCGCTATGGGGAGGAGTAAAAATGTATTGATCAGTCGCTTTGATTTTCATTCGTTGGATCAAAAGGGATTTGGGAATCGAAGGGTCTAGATTGAATCCTGATGGGAATAGGTCTTTTGATGAGATTTATATATAAAAGTGGCTTTTTCCAATGGAAAGGGTGATCGGGAAGGTTAATCAAGATTTTAACCAAGGTTAGGGGGTCGGGGAAGGGAAATATACAAGGGAATGGGTTTAGAAGTTTACTTTAAATTAAACTTTGATATTTTTTGTTTAAAACATATAGAAAATATGTTTAAAGGTTTTTCATATCCTTTTTATTATATGGATAATTAAATCGAGATGACTTAACTACCATAGGGGGTGGGATATTTATATATATAAAATACTTAGCCAAAGGGGTTATAAGGGGGGTTTTTATTTAAACATGTGGGAATAAATAACTTTGGCTTAAGTTATATTACGTGGGTTTTTGGGTTTATTATATAAAAAGGAGTTATAAAATAGGAAAAGGTTATTTGTATAGGGAGTTAATATATAAGTTAAAATTAATATGAAAATAGGACATGGTATACTCAAAACACATATTTATAACAAGTAAAGTGAGGTTTTAAAGATAGTTTGCATTGATCTTATCACTTAACTTATGATGTAATGTTATTTTGAGGGCTTAATGTGTTTAAATGATGTAGGAAGTTAGCTAAATAGGAATTACAAATGCCTTTAAGTAAAAATGGAGTTTTACTTAGGATTATTCAAGGGAATGAGTGCATGAATGGTAAATGATGTGATTAAGGGATTAATATAGACATTTCACACTTTCAACTGATTAGTCATAGAGCCTTGGGTCCGGTCCCAACAAAAGTCAAGGAATTGCCTTGAGCCTTTCTGACTGATAGTCTAGAATGTTTCATGACTATGGGAAGGGGAAGTTAGTTAATTTTCAGCCCATGATGAATGATATTTACATTGAGACTTTTCACCTTCTTCTACCTACCCATCTTACCATGCTAACATTTTTTCTTCCTTTGTAGTAGGTGCATTTAAGCTAGCAACTTTCACAGCATTTATTCTTTCTGAAAACAAGTAAAACTATCTAATTCTACACTTATTTCATCCATGAATCCAGATTAAACTATTGGATTCACTTTATTTCTCTACCTAACTACTGAATTGTCATGATTAAACTGTATGACAACTCATTATTCTCTATCTATAGCAAGGAAAATTGAAAAATGACAAGTTAAGATTAAACTGTTTAACTCATCATGGACTATGGCATTTATTGACACTTTGCCACAGTCAAAAAGTAAAAAGTAGTGGCATGTATGCTTGCACACTTTCATTTTTTCTTTTGGGGTCTTTTATTTTTTCTAAGTCCTTTGATTATTCTTTTAGGACTTTTTACCCTCTTTTTGAGTTTTTTGTTTTTTTACAAAATATGTGAATACAACTTGCAGAAGGAAAAGTATGTACAGATTTACAAGATTATCAATAGTCAAGTCAAAATTATGACCCCTATATTATAGGTTGCTAACATCAGCTTCACTTGGGGATGGATTTTCCTTGTGAAATGCCAAAAACTCTGAGATCAGTAGCCTTTATCTTTGACCTTTGATGATATTAGTAAGTGTCTTCTGTCTTTTGCAAACTGAATTCTGGTCTGAAACTAAAACAACACACCACAATTTTCAAACCAACTTATAGATCTTAAGCTCTTTAGGACCTCATCCTTGGCTTTAAATCTTAATGATAAAACTAGCTGAAAATTAAAAACTAAAAAAAAGCTCAAAATTATGAGCTTATTGTCACTCATCTAATTACTCTAATCTACTAAAAATCTTACTGAATCAGGTAATACAAAAATGCCAATGAATCCAATCAAGTAGTTGTAAAAATAAATGGATAACTTGATTGCTTGTGATCAAAATTGGAAGTATATTATGATCATGTGCCTTTATAATAAATGATATGATGTGTAAAGTCCACTTTTGATGTATTTGATCTTTATAGAGAAAACATGTTTGCAGATTTGGGCTAAAAATATTCTCCATATAATCTAATATAGGATCAATAAAAGCATGATGCATGTTATTTACTTCTAGGCCTTCAATGACTAATTGTTCAGTTGAATTATGGATACTAGACCATGAAATTATTTCTTCAGTCTTGTTTTTGAAAGAATAATCATCTTCAATATGCAAGTCAAAAGATATTACAATTTCTTCTTGCTTTGGAGAAGGAACATTTTCAAAGCATTCTTTAGGATTTGAGAATGCAAAAGTTTGATTTCATTTTAATAATTTTCAAAAATTGTCTCAAGAACACATATCTTCAGTTTAGGAGAACATTTTCTTGATTTCAAAAGAAGAAAGAAAGCTCTTAGAAAATCCTCATCAAGCTGACCTTCTAATATCTCATCCCTCAAGGTGAGGGGGGGTGGAAATCTCTGAATTCTTAGATTTGAATAACAATTGTTTTTTCTCTTATCTAAAAATTGATCATGAGGTTGAATATTTTCTTTAAATCCATTCAAAACATTAAATGAAACATCATTTTTTAATACAGACGGGTTTTGTGGATCTTGATTCATCTCTTGATCTATTTCATCTTTGTTTAACTCCTCTTGATTATTATGACATTTAACTTGAGAATGAAAGTTATGGATTCCTTCTAATAAATCTTCAGGAAACCAATTTCCAAAATCTTCATCAGTATTTTTAAGGTAATGTATAAGATCTTCATCTTCATCACAACAATTTTCAGCTAATGATAAATATGGAAAATCTTCTTTGTAATGCTCATAAAATACCTTATGAAAATCTTTTAAAGAAAATAAACTAGCAGGTTTGAGAGCTTCATACCATTCCCTTGCTTTTCCTTTTAATATTACCATGAATATTTTCATTAGGCAATCCTCATTCCAATCACCCTTCAATCTTGATGAGTGTATATGAAATTTAATGAGATGTAATAAAGTATCATCAATGTTCTCATCTTGAAACATAGGCAGATTTTCACTCCAATTTACCTTTGATAGTTTGTGTGGAAATCCAGGTATGCGATCTCTGCTCATGGGAGCATATCTTCATTTTATTCTTGGATCATCTTGAAAATCAGCCATAATGAAAGGCCACGGTATCTGTACAACCAAGTTAGATCCTTATATAAAATACAATACATATTGAAAAACGTTCTTAACGAGAAAGAACATAATGTCTTGGATTAAGATCCAAGTTGAAAGCCTGATCTTTCCATATTTTTCTTCCATGTTCATTCCTCCAGTGGATTCTTGATTGTGAAATGGATTTGGAGTCGCCAGGTGGATGATTTTAACCTTTGTGTGTCTGATCACTATCCACCATCATAGATCAGATCTAAACCTATAAAATATTTCTGAAGAAAAAGGTTAGTCTTCCCCAGCGGAGTCGCCAATATGTTATCACTCTAGTAAATTTTCTATCAGAAATATTTAAAAATTTGTAACTTACTAGAGGTAACCAAGAACCACTTTTAGAATTCAGGATCTAGCCTTCCTGAGTTCCGGAGAGGGATCTCTCCATATGATTTAGCTTTGTTTAGGTAACAGATATTAGGCTAGCTATGATTGTGCAGTTGGGTTTGATTTTTTGAAAAGGTTGGTGGGAATAAAGGACTACAAAGGAAACCATAGAAAGATCTACCTAAACATTGGGCAATGGAGTCAAATTATAGCAAACAAGACTAGAAAACCTAGGCCAAAAGATGCAAATATGCTAAGGGCAAGATAGATGACCTTCCAAGGGTTTTAAAAGGATATTTTGATGAAGTGGGTGAAGTCTGGACTAAGGGCAATTAAGAATCCTTAGATCATAGATAAGAAGATTGAAGGAGGGGATCAAACTGGGACCTAGAGAAATTAAGAATTCTATGGTCTGGTTATCAAGCAGAAAACATTAAAATGCCAACTAGTTTAAAACAGGGAGATTATTATCACTAATCCTGTTTAATTTCTCCTTAGTTGATCATTAGAGAATATAAACACAATATATGAATGAATGTAATTTTTTTAAAGGAAAACACTGAAAACAGGAAAAAGACGAGACTTATCTTGTCACCACGAGAATCCTTAGCTATGATGTCTATTCGCTTCAATTTCCATCCTGCTACTTCAACTTAACTCACATAAAATCCCAATGTTTCAACAAAAAGTCTATAGTAATCTTGATTATTTTATTCCACACAAAAATACTTCCAAGAGTGAAGTATTTATACAAATTCTAAACTAAAATATATTGAAAAAAATATCAAGATTAGTTCACAAATCTCTCCAACTGTTTTACATAAATATAACTTAAGTAAAGGACACTCAAAATAATGCATCTATTTGGAACTATTTTTTATGGATAGGT
Source organism: Pinus albicaulis (assembly GCA_034641835.2). Classification (NCBI taxonomy): domain Eukaryota; kingdom Viridiplantae; phylum Streptophyta; class Pinopsida; order Pinales; family Pinaceae; genus Pinus; species Pinus albicaulis. The sequence continues at coordinate 816,350,693 of CM076578.1, read as the reverse complement.
GATGACAAAGAGGATAATTCTAATTTGATCCAACTCTTAGTTGATGATGAGGCATGCAAGTCACTAACTGCTTCCTTTCTTTGTGCAATTCTGCTCCAACAATTCTGCAAAGTTGGGGTCCAATGATATCTTTGTATTTCTCAATCCGTAATAGATATGTAAAAAGTGAAATTTTTTATTGTGGATAAATATTTTTTTGAGATAAAACTCTTTCATTTTCCTAAAATTCATCTCCAGCTGTGCACAATAGGCTCTGCAAAAAGATGTGTAAAACAGAGTTTTACAGAGTCTGAAAAATAGCCTGTAAAGATGTGCATGTATGTTCATTCTGTCATATTTGTGCAAAAATTGAGATATGGTTTTGTATATGGGTCTCTTAGGAACAAAAACCTCCTTCAGTTTTGTATGATGTATTTCGGATTGGCCACAATATTTTTTGCAAAATGATGACTTAACTGGAATTTTATGCAAAAAGTGCTTTCCAACATTGTTTCATATTTCCAAAACCATAATAGCTGTTACAAAAATGAGAGAGGTTTTTGTAGATGTTCCTCTTAGGAACATAAACCTCCTTCCGTTTTGAAAAATTCATCTTAGATTGATCACAATAGTTTCTGCAAAACAATGACTAAAACATGAAATTTCTGCAAAAATGTTCCTTCTTGTTGTGTTTTTCATCTTTTCACTTTTTTGTTCTTTTGACTGTTTTACTTTCACTTTAGACAAACTTAAATGTTGGTGAAAGTATTTTCATTTCTTTTTACCATTTTATTGCCTCTGTATTTACTTTTACTTTTTACCTTTGACTGCTTTGTAACTTCATTTTAACTTTCACTTTGACTTTTACCTGATACACTTTAACCACTGATACTCTTTAACTATTATGCTTTTACTATCCCTGTAAATTATCATTTCACTTTTAACATTCACTGTGCACATTTCATCATTCTAATCTCTCTCTGAATTTATATACAAACTGTTTGTTGAATGAAGATATTGAGTTAAAATCTGAGAATTTGGAGCAAACAATTTTGTCAACTAGTATTGAAACTGTTGGTCCAAATCCATATTCTGATAGTAACCTGCAAAAATAAAACAATTTGTTAATGAAATCCAGGTCTGCAGGGAGGTGATTGTAGGCTTTTTGAAAGATCTGTGGAATGAGATCAGTCTGTGAAGGTTTAACTCTATTTTTTAGGAATTTTGGGGAACTACTGCAAGATTAGATTGTTTGCAGGAGTTATTCACTTTAACAGAGATGAAACTGAGTAATGTAGGCAAAGGATGGCTTTATTTTTGGCATTTTTTGCTCAATTAGGTTTTCTAAATTGGTTTGACTGGAAACAGGGAATATCAAGGTAATTCAGAGGTTTTAGTTGTTCAGATCCTTGATTTTAATCTCTAAACTGTGAAAATTGAGGAAATTGGCTTTAAAAAGGTTCACAGTCAAAGACAGGGCTTTTTGGTCTGTAACCGTCTTCAATTCAGTTGTATTCAGTTAGAAAAATTCGTGGAGATTCTTTGAGGACGAATTTAAGAGGAAATGGCTCTTAAAATGGCGACTGACTCGAAAATGGCGCTGTTAGGTTTGAAAATGGTGAAAAGGGCTCTGCACAGGCTCTTAGGGTGTAATGGCACACAATGGTGAAAATTAGACGAAAATAGGCTCTACGAAGGTTTCACAAGTTTAAAGCACGAATAGGTGAAAAATTATGAAAACATTAGACTTTAACGTATTAAACCATAGTATAAACTATAGTTAAGTTACATTAAACAAAGGTTAAGTAGGAGTGGTTTTGGAATACCGGTGGTGGTATTTGCGTGGCTCAACGGTGGTAAGCGATAATACGCTTTTCGAACGCGATGCAATAGAATTGTGACACGTCGACATGTGGTGGTTTGGATAAACCACCCATTTCTCGCGACTTTTACAAAACATCCATCGATTACTTTGTGAGTGCGAAAATGCGTTATCGCCGTCGGATCTGGCTTTGGGGAGAAAACGATCGGGATTAAAAGGGAAAGTGCAGGGAAAAGTCAATTATCGGGTTCAATATAGGTCGTAGATCTTGGGAGTAAAAGAAAATCTGACGTTTAAAAATAGCGCGATGGGGAGGAGTAAAAATGTATTGATTAGTCGCTTTGATTTTCATTCGTTAGATCAAAAGGGATTTGGGGATCGAAGGGTCTAGATTGAATCTGATGGGAACAGGTCTTTTGATGGGATTTATATATAAAAGTGGCTTTTTCCAATGGAAAGGGTGATCACGAAGGTTAATGAAGATTTTAACCAAGGTTAGGGGGTCGGGGAAGGGAAATATACAAGGGAATGTGTTTATAAGTTTAGTTTAAATTAAACTTCGATATTTTTTGTTTAAAACATATAGAACATATGTTTAAAGGTTTTTCATATCTTTTTTATTATATGGTTAATTAAATCGAGATGACTTAACTACCATAGGGGGCGGGATATTTATATATATAGAATACTTAGCCAAAGGGGTTATAAGGGGGGTTTTTATTTAAACATGTGGGAATAAATAACTTTGACTTAAGTTATATTAAGTGGGTTTTTGGGTTTATTATATAAAAAGGAGTTATAAAATAGGAAAAGGTTATTTGTATAGGGAGTTAATATATAAGTTAAAGTTAATATGAAAATAGGACATGGTATACTCAAAACACATATTTATAACAAGTAAAGTGAGGTTTTAAAGATAATTTGCATTGATCTTATCACTTAACTTATGATGTAATGTTATTTTGAGAGCTTAATGTGTTTAAATGATGTAGGAAGTTAGCTAAATAGGAATTACAAATTCCTTTTAAGTAAAAATGGAGTGTTACTTAGGATTATTCAAGGGAATGAGTGCATGAATGGTAAATGATGTGATTAAGGGATTAATATAGACATTTCACACTTTCAACTGATCAGTCATAGAGCCTTGGGTCCGGTCCCAACAAAAGTCAAGGAAATGCCTTGAGCCTTTCTGACTGATAGTCTAGAATGTTTCATGACTATGGGAAGAGGAAGTTAGTTATTTTGCAGCCCATGATGAATGATATTTACATTGAGACTTTTCACCTTCTTCTACCTACCCATCTTACCATGCTAACATTTTTTTCTTCCTTTGTAGTAGGTGCATTTAAGCTAGCAACCTTCACAGCATTTATTCTTTCTGAAAGCAAGTAAAACTATCTAATTCTACACTTATTTCATCCATGAATCCAGATTAAACTATTGGATTCACTTTATTTCTCTACCTAACTACTGAATTGTCATGATTAAATTGTATGAAAACTCATTATTCTTTATCTATAACAAGGAAAATTGAAAAATGACAAGTTAAGATTAAACTATTTAACTCATCATGGACTATGGCATTTATTAACACTCTGCCACAGTCAAAAAGTAAAAATTAGTAGCATGTATGCTTTCACACTTTCATTTTTTATTTTGGGGTCTTTTATTTTTTCTAAGTCCTTTGATTATTCTTTTAGGACTTTTTACCCTCTTTTTGATTTTTTTGATTTTTTACGAAATATGTGAATACAACTTGCAGAAGGCAAAGTAGGTACAGATTTACAAGATTATCAACAGTCAAGTCAAAATTATGACCCCTATATTATAGGTTGCTAACAATTCACATGCAACAATACCTCACTATACATTCTCCAATTTCTTCTTCAAGGTATCCATCATGACTATAATGTTCTCTCCCTCTCAACTTGGGAGATATACCCTTTCTTTATCCAAGCTCCCTCTTAACATAGGGATATTAACTACTTACTATGTTATCGAAGAATATTTCATGCCTTTAATCCTTCTTATCAGAGTCATCTTAATCATCATCATTTATCATGCTTACCAATCAAGTCAACTATACTTACGAATATATTCAACATATTGAAGATTATGTACCTGCACAACTAAAAAAAAAGTACAACCAAATACATATATGGAAGCATGAAGTTAACTATATTAGAATTATGGAAGCATTATACTTTAGATATAAAATACCTAAACTTAGTTGGGTTCATAATAAACAAGAGACTACACTTCTATACTTCAACTTCTCCCTTGGGTTTTTGTTATAAACCCTGTTGAAGTTTCCAACAAGAAACAATGAAATTGGCATGTAGAAACAACATGAAAACACCTACAATAGTGTGGGACCACAGGTCATGTAGTGATGGGTCCTAGTGATACATTAGTGTGTAATTCAATTTATTTAATAAATTGTATGTGTGTCAAATTTAATTATCTCTTAATTGAATTGGACAATAAATTGCAATCTTATCTCATAATCACTTGTAATAGTTAGTTGAGTGTGATAAACTCAGTTAGCTCATGAATTTCGAGTTGAGGGTGGTTGGTGAGGCATGCAGAGTGATTCTATGTGTTTTAGAGTTCAAGTTGCAGTTCAGTGCATTAGTTTAGTGCATGAGAAATTAGTTAACTCAATTAAGTGAGTTAAAGTCAGTTGAAATAGTTGTAACTGTTTGTCGCACTAGTGAGAGATCAAGTGAATTAAATCAGATTTAATTCACATGTAGTGATTTGCCATACAACTGATGATTTACTATTAATAGCTGCATGCATGTCAGTGTAAGTGGAGGCCTAGTTGAGACAAAAAATTATGGGAATTTTGAGGTCTAAAATTTGCCTCCTGAGGAAATTATAAAATAATAGTGGAAATAATAAAATAAGATTTGATTACATCATTAAATTTTAGAGGGAAAAAAGAAAAAACTACTTTTTCAACTCGTATTTTCAACTTATCTCCCAAAGTTTTTACTCAAATTTCGAGCAGGAGTGCTTTTTGGATGCAAAATTTAATTACTCATCCAAGTAGTACCATGTTGCATACTTTTGATGGACCCTTCTACACGAAAAATGAGAAATACATGAAAACGTGATAGAAAACACGTTTTTAATGTATTTCTCATTTTTCGTGTAGCACAGTCCATCGAAAGTATGCAAAATGGGTACTCATTAGATGAGGAATTAAATTTTTTCATCCAAAGAGTACTCCTGCTCCAAATGTTAGTAAAAATTCTGGGAGATAAGTTGAAAATACAAGTTGAAAAAGTAGTTTTATTATTTTAAAATTTTATAATCCTTTTACCCTTTTACTGAAAAAATTGTGAATCATCCCCCATGGTTGACATCATCATATTGAATCATATTGGTTCTTATAAAGTTTATTTCGGTTATACATCTTTCTTAGGAGGGCCATTTTAGACCTAAAAATTCCCCTAATGGTTAAAGGTAAGTTAACTATCAGTTGTGTTATTAGCAAACTACCCATATGCAATTAAAACACCACAGGATGCCCATGATACTTTGCACAGTTGAGGAAGGTTGAAATTCCTAAAGAATAGGGATTTCATTCCTCATGAATTGCATGATCAAGGAATGCTAAAGATAGGTTGAGAATTGGCTAAGTGTTGGCTGAATTTTGTCTATATCAGTGTGAGACAATTGTGTGAGTGCAACAGACTCTTGTGTAATATTCCCAAATGGGAAAAGTAGGAATATAGTGCAAAATGCCGGAACAATAGTGTAAATCATCATTTAAAATAAAGAGGCAATATGGAGGCCTTTCATATGTTATAACAACAACAGAATATGCATAAGAAATGGGCCATGAGATACATAACAAGAAAGTACAAGCCTCCAATGGACAAAATCACTCAATATGAGGTGTTGCAATCATGTTTAAAAGATGGAAGACACTTTCATCACTGTTTTATTATCTCTGCTATAGAAAATGATTATACATCAGATCTAGGGCTGATATGTGCCTCAAAAGATAGATCTATTTCAGATATGAGCACTATACAACCTCCTTTGAAGAAACCCTTAAGGGTTTTCAGCAAAACACCAAGTACAAGATGTAGATCTAAGCTCTAAGGCTGCATTCTACTGCAAAATACAGATATGGAAAGTATGGCTGATTTGATATGATAAATACAATAGCCTCCTCCAATAGATCCTCTAATTGAAAGGAAAACCCCCTTCACTAGAAAATCAGCTCTCCAAATGGTGTGCCAAACCACCCTGAAACTCCTCCTACATAAATAACGTAGATCTAGAAGTAAACGACGTTGTAGGGATGAATAACCAGTTGGATTGATGCCAATATCTGAAAATAAGCACAAAGGCCTTCAATAATATCCTCCCAATGGAATTGAAGCCTCCTCCACTGAAAATGAGCAATGAAATGGCCTAGATCTAGTGAACTAGTCTCCACTTATTGCAACCTGCAAAACACCTAAATGCTCAATAGGATCTGTGCTGTAAATGAAAGATGAAGCTTGGCCTTTAAGCCTGATAGCGAAAAATGTAGTAAAAGACTCCTCCAAGATATTCTCAATGGAAGAGGTTGGATTCTCGATCAGGAACACCTTGTGCTAAACAACAATCTATCTCAGCTAAACAACAAGAGAAATATATATGTCTAAATAGACCATATATTCAGAAATATAATAAACCCATGCATGATGAATATGGCTGCCATCCTCTTCCTTAAATAAGATATGAGCTTGCAAATCCTAAGCCCCATCCAATAAAAGCACTACTTTCACACAAAGCATCTCCATCTAAAACTGTGATGTCTTTCATTAATGACCACTCCTCGATGAAAACGCTGTTGATTTGGTCAAGGTTGACCCAGTCAAGGTGATCCAACCCCTTTTCATACCAAAGGGTGCTTAATTAAGCTGCCAAGATTTATCTCTTTCACATTGGCATTGATTTATTTCATTATTAGTAGAATTTTTGGACCTCCTTTGTCCTCTTATTCATTAAACAAAGCAGCAAAACAAAATTGAATATTCCCACTAGTTCATGGATAATTGTGAATATTATAGTCCTCCCTTCCCAAATGTTACTTGTCCTCAAGCAACTAACAAGGTGAGTGTTGCAACTCTTATTCTCCTACATTTGTGACACCAACATGTGATAAGATTTCCTCATAAGCTAAGTGTTCACCAATCCATCCCTCCATGAATTTCTCCTCCAAAGTTCTCATGAGATGCAAATAATCCATCCAAGAAGGAGACAATAGTTCAAATGAAACAAGCATGGTTTACCCCATGTTCTCCCTGAAACATGTAGCATAATGAACATGGAGAATCTCTCTCCCATAGGGAACATACATTCCTCCCATCCTCCCTCGAAAAATTCCCATAAAAAGTATAAGTACATCATCAACATATGGGATCAAATTAAGTACATACAAACATAAATATGCATAAATGGAGGTGGGTCATAGTCCCACATGTGGAAACAACGCAATAAATCTCCTGATTGCCTCAGATAATGACGTGGTAAGTGGTTTCCCCATCACTTACTTGCTGCCCAACTCATCTCACCAGGGCTGAAAGTGTGAGATATGTTTGGTGCTTTTAGAATGCACCCACAATGATACCAAATCTCCCTTTGATTTCCAAGGGAGTGGCCATGTTCAAAAAATTTTGTGGCCCAAAGTTGGACATGAAGTTTATATGGAATAATGATCCTCCTTGGAGCTATGGTCTGCATATATATGGTAAAATAATGCATATGTTCATCAAATAAAACATTAGGTACACAAGCATATTCTTTACCAAAATTTCTCCTCATACAAATGGAGTGGTGCATAGATATATCTCCTCTCATTCCAAAAGAGGAAAGAGGTGGCTGAAATAAATCCTTCATTGAGTCATGTCTCTCCTCCAACTCCACATGGTTCATGCATCTTTGAAAATAATAATATAGTTCCTCTTCAAAACCTTCCCAAGTGTAGCTGTCCATGATAGTGTTGTGGGCCCTCATGGAATATGTATGGCTGAAAAAGAACTCTTCATAAGCCCTTTGCAGCAACTTCTTTTTGAGCTTGGAGGCTCTAGATAAGAAGATCCTACCATGATAGTAGATGACTCCTTCTTGGACTGAATAGCCCTCTTCATGTAGCTGGTCATCAAGTATCACGCATGTGAAAAGATCCTTGAAATAATCCACCAACATTTTGGATTTCCAATATGGATCAATCTTCCATAGTGACAGCGCTGATGATATATCACAAAGAACATCTGTCATATGGCTGCTCTCTTCCTTGACATCTCCCATGCCGAAGGTATATGTTGGAAGGTCATTCCTTCCATGCTTCTCCTCCCATACCACAGAATTTGAAATGAGAGTGGGTAATGATGATGTTGGGAGAATGTCTCCCTCCTCCTTGAGTCTACCCAAGACTCTCAACGATGTATGATGGTCTTCTAATGCTCCCATATTTCTTGGATCTATGCTAGGAGAATCATGCTGTGAGACATCTCTCACCAAATCTTAATCAGGTGGCATCCCAGTTGGTTTTCCAATAAATAATAGTGTCCCATGCAACAAGCTCATAAGCATAATAGATGGGATTGTAAGGTCCTTGCTTCCACTGCGCAAATCTATCTCTGATTTCTTTGTGGAAGTTGTATGTGAGGGATATTTGTGCATTCCTTTGATCATTTGGGTTTTTCCACTCTTTCTATCCACCCATTCCATTTTCAAAGTCTCCCAATCAGTGGTGACTTTCCCCAAAGTAATCAACCATTGAACACCCAATATCACATTTGTGTCAGGTATGTCAACCATAAAGAAATGATCATTCAATGCATATGTTCCCATGGCGACTGATAATGATGGAACATAATGCATGCATTGCATATTTCTATCTCTTGGGACCAAAATAGAAAATCCCTTAAAAGCATTAGTGGGTATTGCCCTCCTTTGCACTAGTTGGGAATCAATAAAATTGTGGGTGGCCCCACTATCAACCAAAACAGAAACCCTCTGATTCAAGATGGAACCTTGAACTCTTAAGGTCAAGTACTTAGGTACTCCTCTTAATGATGCAAGAGCCCCTACAATAGGAGAAAATTCTTCATTCCCATCTCCTAATGGTGTTGGTTCATCTCTTGCAGTGTCAGCACTGTGACCTCTTCTTGGTTCATATTATTCTTCCTCCTCATCATCTGAGAAGACCTCTATGTAGTGTGACTTTCTTGCTGCACATCTATGTTTGGGTGCCCAAGATTCTTGACATGTGAAACAAAGCTTCCTCCTCCTAAAATCTCTTCGGAGTTCATCATCAAGATGTTTTTTTATTTTGGCTCTCCTTTGAAAGAGGAGTCTTCTCTTCTTTTCCCTTTGATGGAAAAGAGGGCTTATGCTGAAATGTTGTCTTTTCTTTTGACAAGGCATCTTAAAGGTCTCTAGCCCTTTCAATGGAATCTTGTAGGGTAGTGGGCTTGGTGGACTTAACCAACCCATGAAGAGGTTCATCTAACCCATCAATGAACATATACACCCTTCTTACTGCAGATAAATCAGGAACCACAATAGAAAGTCTTAATAATTTAGAAATGTAAGTTTCTGGATTACCTGATTTTTTTAGCTTTGCAAGCCCCATGAATGGTGCTTCAGGATCTCTTCTATCAAATCTTTCCACCAGCCTTCTCGTGAACTCTAAATATGCAGTCACATTGGCATGACCCAATGTAGACAAGCCATGGAACCACCAGTCATGTGCTTCACCCTCAAGGTGCAGCGCTGCAATATTAATGGCCTCCATTTCTAGAACATTGTTCAATTGAAAGTAGATGTCAAGTTTCTCTACCCATGATTTGGAAGTGCACTTGGATGACCCATAAAATTTGGGTAAAAATAATCTCCCCATAATGCATTATATATCATGACTCTGAATGAATCCACCACTTCTATTATGATGCCCTGGTCTTCTCTTGTCCTTGATTTGAAAAAAATCCTGAAAACTCAAGTGGTCCTTGAATCTCTGAGTTTGAGATTCATACTCCATAAAATAGTCTTCAAGGGATTCTTGCTCTTAAAACCCTTCATTTCCCACATCCAAGAATGTAGGCATTGTAGAGTGTTAGGAAAATTGTGGTTGCTGTACTAGTTGATCATTGTCATTATGAGACATGCCAGAGCCTTCACCATGATGAAATCCTTTAGGGTATTCCTTGAATCTATCCATTCTCATCTCCTTGATCTCTCTAGCAATGTTTTGCATGGCTCTAAGAAGGACCTTAGGGAACTCCTTCTCTTTATCTTCACCTCCAGATAAAGGGGTTTTACCCTTGTCTTCTTTTTCATTTGTATAATCAAACTTTCAGTGTATTATTCTTTGATACCTCTTCTCTCTATCAGTAAGAGGCTCTCCTTCTTCAGATGACATATTGATTTTTCAAGATGCACAGGCTGTGCCAAGATTATGCTCTGATGCCACTGTAATATTCCCAAATGCCAGGAAAAGAAGAAATATAGTGCAAAAGGCCGGAACAATAGTGTAAATCATCATTTAAAAGAAAGAGGCCAATATGGAGACCTTTCATATGTTATAACAACAGCAAAATATGCATAAGAAATGGGCCATGAGATACATAACAAGAACGTGCAAGCCTCTAATGGAAAAAATCATTCAATATGAGGTGTTGAAATCATGTTTAAAAGCTGGAAGACCCTTACAGTGCTGTTTTATTAGCTTTTCTATAGAAAATGATTATACATTAGATCTAGGGCTGATATGTGCCTCAAAATATAGATCTATTTCAGATCTGAGCACTATACAACCTCCTTTGAAGAACCCCTTAAGGATTTTCAACAAAACACCAAGTACAATATGTAGATCTAAGCTATAAGGCTATAGATCTACTGCAAAATATAGATCTGGAAAGTGTGGCTTATCTGATATGATCAATACAATAGCCTCCTCCAATAGATCCTCTAAGTGAAAGGTAGATCCCCTTCACTAGAAAATCAGCTCTCCAAATGGTGTGCCAAACCCCCCTGCAACTCCTCCTACATAAATAACGCAGATCTAGAAGTAAAATGCACTGTAGGGATGAATAACTGGTTGGCCTGATGCCAAAATCTGAAAATAAGCACAAAGGCCTTCAATACTGTCCTCCCAATGGAAAGGAAGACTCCTCCACTAAAAATGAGCAATGAAATGGCCTAGATCTAGATATCTAGTCTCCACTTGCTGCAACCTGTAAAAAAACCAAACCCTCAATAGGATCTACGCTGTAAATGAAAGATGAAGCTTGGCCTTAAGCCTGATAGTGGAAAATTTAGTACAAGAATCCCCCAAGAGCTTCTCAATGGAAGAGGTGGGATTCTCGATCACGAACACCCTGTGCTAAACAACACTCTATCTGAGCTAAACAGCAAGAGAAATATATATGTCTAAACAGACCATATATTCAGAAACATAATAAACCCATGCATGATGAATGTGGCTGCCATCCTCTTCCTTAAATAAGATATGAGATTGAAAACCCTAAGCCCCATCCAATAAAAGCACCACTTTTACACAAAGCATCTCCATCTAAAACTGCGTTGTCTTTCATTGATGACCACTCCTCCATGACAACGTGTTGATTTGGTCAAGGTTGACCCAGTCAAGGTGATCCAGCGCCTTTTCATACCAAAGGGTGCTTAATTAAGCTGCCAAGATTTATCTCTTTCACATTGGCATTGATTTATTTCATTATTAGGAGAATTTTTGGACCTCCTTTGTCCTCTTATTCATTAAACAAAGCAGCAAAACAAAATTGAATATTCCCACTAGATCATGGCTAATTGGGAATATTACATCTTGTAAGAAGAGTGTGTTGTAATTATTTCGTGATTCCTGGGTGAATATAAAATAGAAGATAGAGGTGTTTTGAACAGTAAGCTTTCCCAGGGAAATTATCTGTGTTGTGGTTTGATTTGATTATTTCTTTACTCGTTGTGATTGGCGATTGTGTTTATTTTCCGTAATTGATTTGTAGAAGGATTTAGTATCTTGCTTTAGTATATCGCATGATCGGATTGAATCCATTGATATACATATTGTTTGTATAATTTCTGCATGGTATCAGAGCACAATAAATCACTATAGTGAAGAAGAAACTGAGTTTGTGACTGAATAGAATTCGAATTTGCAAAGGTATTCTTGGTGCGACAGGTGAATCAGGATTGAAATGGATTTCAATGGCTTGATATTGGAGTATGCACTCGAGGGAAGTTTCAATTATATTGTGTGGAAATTCAGGATGGAGGCAATACTGGCGGACAATGGGTTGAAAGAATTCATTGATAATGACATTCCCAAACCCACTGCACTAGATGTCGCAAATCTTGATGCTTGGAAAAATAAGGTTGCAAGGGAGAGGAGGATCTTATTGGAGGGAGTACGAGACCATATTGTCTCAAGTTTCCATGGAAAAGCAACACCATATGCAATGTGGAAAGCTTTGAAAGATCTGTTTCAGATTAGTAGTGATCATAGAAAATTGGCACAAAAGGACAAGCTCAGGAAAATCAAAATGGAGAAATATGACACTATTCCGGAATATTTAACCAAGTTTGTCCAATGTTGATATGAGCTTGGGAGCGTCAGAATTACTATCGCGGATGATGAATTGGTGAGCCTAACTCTTCTAGGACTTCCCAAGAGTTGACATAGTTATCAGGACTCTGTCAATGGGAGGGAGAAGCTGCTAGATTGGGAACGAATTTGGTCAGATTTGGTGCAAGAAGAATTCAAGTGGAATACCAGGGATGGATCTTCATCTAAAACAGATTATGAAGAAAATTGTGCTTTGGATATTAAGGTGAAGAAGGGGAAGGGAAAGAAATCATATTCCAAATCTGAGATTGACGAAGAAGGCAAGGAGCATGACATGTCCACAGTGAAATTTTTTCATTGTCACGAGCATGGACATTATGCCAGTAATTATCCACAAAAGAAGAAGAACAAGAAGACTTCAGGGTATGCAGTTGGTGAGGCTTTGGCCTCACAATTTGAGCTTGAATTCTTGCTCATGGCATGCGTGGTGTCAAGTGCGATGGGATCAATGTGGTACTTGGATAGTGGTGCATCTTTCCACATGACAGAAGACAAAGAACTTTCCAGTAGCTTGGAGGAGAAGGACCTCCAGATGCATATCGAAATGGGTGAAAACGAAAGGTATAGGGCTTCCAGGATTGGTATAGTTACTTTCCAGAGACAATCAGGTAAACCATTCTCATTAAAATATTTAATGCATGTACCAATATTGAAAAATAATTTAGTTTCATTTGCAATGTTGGAGGAGAGATGTTATGATGTGGTTTCAATGAAGGGAAAGCTTTCCTTCGACACAAAGCCATAGGAAAAGCCAAGAATATTGGGATTTGTATGAAGAATCTCTACAAACTTGACTTAGATGGCTGCGCAACATTGATGGGTAAGGTAGACAAAGTGGTGAGATGGGATGAGGGTAAGTTATGGAACAAGATATTGGGCCATCTACACCACAGAGCTTTGAAATGTCAGGTAAATATATTACTATGTAATGCAGAGGGCTTCACTTGCATACAGACACATGCAAGGGATGTACCATGGGGAAGTGTGAGAAAGCCATGCGATTGTCCCTTGAGAGGGATCTCGATTTACGTGTATGAGGAACTTCAAGTTCCTAAGGGGATGAACCCTCAAGATGGAGCAATGCACAAGATGAGGATCATGGAGTGGCATAAACCACTCATGCACATACCTCCAGAAGGGGTAAATTTCAAGCCATATGGGTAGAGGGATTACAGGCAGCTATACCTCTAGGTGTGAGGTGGAGCGATGTGCAAAATTAATCCCAAGAAGAAATCTGGGCATGATTCATTGATATGGTGTGTATCATGGATCAAACCTGGCTATGAGGAGCCCATAGTACAACAGTAGTAGGAAGGATCTGTTATATTGATGCAGTCATATTTCAGGAAGACAAAAATCATAGTGGCAGGTGTCAGATACTGGAGCGCAAATCAGAGTTGGCAGCAGTGCAGAGTGCATGGATGTAGATGTCAGCAACGTAGAGAGTCTAGTAGACATGTGTAGTAGCTAGCAGCAGTCATAAGACTCTGATGATAGATGCATTATACTGATTCATTTTTTTGGAGGCTATTCAGTTTCAAAAGTGTTTCATGTGCGAACTACACTAGAGAAGTGTTGCATGTGAAAGAAACACTAGAGAAGTGTTTCATGCAAGAGTTGCATGTCGCATGCAAGAGGTGCATGTGCGCATACAAGGAAATTCCAAGGTATCGAATCGGGACAAATTGATTCATTTCTTGTTGAGAGGGAGTGTTGAAGTTTGTAACAAGAAATAGTGAAATTGGCATCCAGAAAAAACATGAAAACAACTACTACACTAGTGTGGGACCACAGGTCGTGTAGTGATGGGTCCTAGCAATACATTAGTGTGTAATTCAATTTATTTAATAAATTGGATGTGTGTCAATTTTAATTATCCCTTAATTAAATTGGACAATAAATTGTAATCTTATCTCATAATCACTTGTAATAGTCAACTGAATGTGATAAACTCAGTTAGATCATGAATTTCGAGTTGAGGGTGGTGGTTGAGGCATGTAGAGTGATTCTATGTGTTTTATAGTTCAATTTGCAGTTAAGTGCATTAGTTTAATGCATGAGAAATCAGTTAACTCAATTAAGTGAGTTAAAGTCAGTTAAACTAGTTGTAATTGTTTGTTGCACTAGTGAGAGATCAAGTGAATTAAATCAGATTTAATTCAAATGCAGTGATATGCCATGCAACTGATGATTTACTATTATTAGCTGCATGCATTCCAGTTCTAGTGGAGACCCAGTTGAGACAAAGTTTAAAGGTAAGTTGGCTATCAGTTGTGTTATTAGAAAACATCCTAGATGTAATTAAAACACCACAAGATTCCCCTGATACTCTGCGCAGTTAAGAAAGGTTCAAATTCCTAAAGAATAGGGATTGCATTCCTCATGAATTTTGTGAGCAAGGAAGGCTGAAGACAGGCTGAGAATTGGCTAAGTGTTGGCCCAATTTTATCTAGATTAGTGTGAGACAGTTGTGAGAGTGCAGGAGACTCTTGTGAGAAGAGTGCATTGTAATTGTTTTATGATTCCTTGGTGAATATACAATATAAGATAGAGGGGTGTTGAAAATTAAGCATTCCTAGGGAAATTATCTGTGTTGTGGTTTGATTTGATTCTTTCTTTTCTTGTTGTGATTGGCAATCATGTTTATTTTCCACAATTTATTTATCGAAGGATTCAATATCTTGCTTTAGTAGATTGCATGATCAGATTGAATCCATTGATATCATATTGTTTGCATAATTTCTACAAACCCTATATCACATCAATAACTCAATCAAGATATCAGTCTCATTATATCTAGTATTTCAATATTTCCTTAAGAGATATGATAGACTCTTCTATGACATATTGCAAATCCTAGAATAAATTCAAACAAGTGCAATGCATCTAACAACTTTCAGAGTTCATATGTTAGACTTCTACTAGGATTTAATGAAAAACCTAGATTACATTTATGAGACACTCAATAATCAAAACCAATCACATCACAATCTAAGGTTTCAACAATTATGACCATCCTTTGTAAGCACTAGACTTTATCATCACATCTGAAATAATAACACCATATCTAGAATATGAAACTTCCACTAGGGCTTGGTTACAAACCCTAGAACTATGAACATAAATAATTAGGTTAGTACATAATCATATCTAGGATTTCATAATATTTCACAATCATATCACAACAACATATATCAGGAAAACCCAAGACACAAATATCAATACATTAAAGTTAGACATATAACAATTTTGATCAGGCCAGGGTTTCGATTAGATGAACAAACATACACCTAGGGTTTTATTCCTAGGAGCTTAATCTGTTGTAAGGGTTTTTCTCCTAAACCCTAATTTACCAAAACCTTAAGGTCTAGGAATTCAATACATAGACATTACCATCCAACCCTAAAGGATTAGGGTTTCTATACCAAAACTCTAAACGTGACATTACCATAAAAACCCCAAACATCAAAAGAATAGTATTTTCTATATTTCATCAATAACCATAAGTAGAATAGGGTTTTCCCATAAGCATCGATATACCCTTAAGTTAGGGTTTTATAGAGAACATTATAGGGTTTCATAAAATGATGAATTATTTTAATTAGGGTAGATTCAATATAATGATTAATCACCCAAAAATGAATCTTTATGATTCAAAGGTCCTAGACATAACGATGTTAGTAATGTAAAACATATTTATTAAAAGGAATTAATATACCATTATCATGAAGAGAACAAAGCTTATTATCTAAGACATAAATTTGAGTTGTTTTCTTAACAAACCTTGTAGGACATGAATTCCAATAGAACTTCTATCGTGCTTTTCTTGTCGGGTCTTCTCCATAACCCTTGACAATTAAATAATATTTTCCTAAATAGGGAGAACATGAAATAAATTTTGTTAGCATATAATAAAAAAACATCTAGATAAGAGAAGGAAACCAAATATAAAAGGGCTCCCTCTTAATCCAATCTTGTGGGATACCTATAACTTGATCAAAGCAATTCAATTTTTTTTCCAAAGCATGTTAAGCCTATAAGTACTAGAAATCAAATCATAAATAAAATTCAAAACTTAGATTAGAGAGTTAAGAGAGAGAGGAATTAGTAGTGTAAGTCCTTTATTTATGATTCTTCGGCCTTGTGATTCTTTGGAGATTCTTCATCGACAACATTTTCTTGATCCTTGTTTCTCTTTTTATTCCTAGGATTATCAATACAATCACTTCTATGGTTACCCATCTTGTGACAATTGTAGAATTCAATATTGGATAGGTCTACCTTATTTCTTGTCCCTTTCTACTTCTTTAAGGTTCCTTTATTCTTGTGATGAGTGGAATGGGCATTTGAAATTTTATCCTCTTCATCCTCATTGTTGTTTAATAATGAAATTCTTACTTCTTCTTGACTACATGGATTCCATAATTGCTCAAATGTAGGAGTTTCCTTCCAAATGTTTATCCCTGAAGCAAAGGCAGTCCAAGATGGTGGAAAACATAGAAGTGGAGTGATCACGAGCTATTTTTCAGGTACTATCTCATCTATTTCCTGAATATCATCTCTAATTCTAGATATCCTTACAAAGAAGGAAGCCACAGTGTCATCCTTTGTCATATTCATGGTTCTCAGTTCATTTTTAAGACTTACAACTTGACCAAGATTCTTGATTATGAAGAACTTGGATAAGGCATCATACATCTCTTGAGTGGAATATATGTTGGAAATGTATGGGATGAGGTTATCCTTATTCCATATAACATTAGGCTCATGGCCAATATTTCTGGCTCTCTAAAATTTACTTTTTCAGTATCTCTTGATTCATTTGTAGGTTTATTCACTTTTACTTTTACTAGATCCAAATATTTATTCTTTCCAAGGATGAGATATATCCTCTTTTTCTATTCCTTGTAATTGGATGCTTCTTCTAATTTTTTTTCTCCCTTTATTGAGTTAGACATGGTTCTTGAAGATAGTAAGCATATCTCCTTATATGATCTCCTTTGATGACCCTTATTCAACTTCTTGTGATTTCCTTATTCTCCTTTCAATAGATCTCTGACTAAATTTTTCCTTCTTCTTCACCTTATCTCCAATACCATGCTGGAAAATCATAAAGGAAGAAGCATTTTTTTTATGATGATAATTACTTGTGATATTATTTTGTTCTTATTAACTTTCAATCAAAGAAATTACCAAAACCATAACACGAAGATCAAAGACACTAGATGTATGCAGACAACTAGGGAAAAACCCCTATCTAGGGAAAAATCCAGTCAACAACTCTTCCTTTAGTAGTTTCACGAGATAATCTAAGACTCTTTGACCTAGACAAAAAATTCCTCTAATCACCAAGTCAACCCTACCTTCTTATGCATATGATAACCTTCCAGCAAATTCGACCTATAAATTTGTCCTTATAGTAGCATTAATTTGACCTAGCAACAACAACATAAATTTGATCTAGAAGAAAAAACACTTCAACCTAGTAGCAACAAAACTTGATGCAGCAAAAAATTTGACATTGAAGTAGTAGAAACTTCAAACTTGATGTAGCATAAAATTCGAACTTGAAGCAACAAAAACTTCGACCTTGATGTAGCAACACTTCGACCTTGATGCAACAACACTTCGACCTCCCAGTAGTACAACTTTGACCTTACAGAAATAACCTAGTAACTTAGCACGAGTGAGAGAGAGATAACCTTAAACTTATATTTATCCTTTTCCTACAATTCTCTTCCTTATTCTACAACTTCAAAATTTTCTTCTTCTGCTTCTTGAGTATCGAACATGAGTGAGTGATGCACTAAATGATTCAAACGAAACTTCTATATATAGCCTTTTATGTGGGTCTAATTTCCATAATGTAGGTTGACTTCATTAGGTGAGGGGTGAATTGGTGTGGAGGTGACAAACGAATTATTTGACTCAATAATAATTCTTTTTACATGATTCAAAATTCTAAGAAGGGTCTCATAAAATGGACAATGATTCTAATGACTCAATATAAAACCTATAAGTCCTCAATGGGGACTTTGACCTAAGACATGATGCCCCAAGCATGAAACCCGTGCTTTAATAGTCATAATAATAATAATAATAATTTCAATTTATTTATTTTGATAAATACATTTCATTATGACTCAATTACAATTATGAAGACCATACCTAGTTACATCCTTCAATAGGTCACAACTTGGAGAGAAAAATAATAGTAGTGATCGTAAGTGTTGGTGCAATATGATGCGGAGTGTTTTCCTTGATGGCAACCCACTTGATGAAGATGATGGAAACCTACTTGATGAAGTTGTCCCTGATGGAATATGTATTGATGAACTTGTTAAATGATGTAAATCTGATGTATATACAATGAGTACAGAAGGTAATGATGGAAGGAATGTCAGTATGTGCTAGAACATGATGAAAAGAGTATGTCTCAAGGCATACGCGGATTTGTCTAGACAAAGTAGCGTATGCACGTGGGAAATAACGTGCCAAGTCGCGTATGGGAAAAAGCGCTCTAAATATGTAAAACCAAGGGTAACCACCATGGTATTGACCCATTGTATTGAGTAATGATTCGTCTAAGTGACCCCGTCCAGGAATACCATCGAAAGTAATGTGGTTTTGGCTCATGGTATCGATAAAGGGTAAACCTATATAAGGAGAAGAAATTCATTGTGCAAATGGGAGCAAGAAGTCTGAGCTTGAATGAATACTTCTCTCTGAAGCATATCTGAATGGAAAGGGTTACAGTTGAATGAAATATCTGAATGTATGATGCACCAATGAAGAAATTATGAAGAAGGGAATCTAGATTTGGAATGTATTTGTATCTACTACATCTGTTTATGGAATGATTAGATCTGAGATGAGGCGAACATCTGTCTGAAGTAAAGGGTAAAATCTGAGTGATGTATCTGTTCTGAAGAATTGCAATGACCTAAATGTCTGAAGAACTATACGCTAGTTCGCCGCAGAGTAAGCGCGTATATACGCGGGTTTGTTGAAGAGAAAGCGCGTATGGGCAGTAAAATTAGCTCTGTAATATGTACAGAAGTATACGCGGTCTTGTATGGTCGAAGGCGTGTATATACGCAAGATCAGTGAAAGGAAAGCGCGTATATACGCAGGATCAGTGAAAGGAAAGCGCGTATGAAGATTAGGGTTTGCCGAAGTATGAAGTATCAAATGTCTGATCTGTTCTGCTGTGTTACTGCTATCTGTTGATGATGTATGATTGAGCTCAAATGTATGGAGTGGGTCCAGTCTGAAAATATGATGAAAAGTGGCTTGCAAGTTGTGCTCTAAAGAAAGATTTTGGATCCAGTATGAAAATTGATGAAACGTGGTCCATGGTGGTGCTGAGGGTTGTAGCCTTCAGTCAGGGGGTTGTAGCTCCCTTCCAGGTGAGGCTGGTAAACGAGAGCAGGGGCTCGTAGCTCCCTTCCAGGAGAGGCTGGTAAACGAGAGCAGGGAGTCGTAGCTCCCTTCCAGGAGAGGTTGGTAAACGAGTGCAGGTGGGTTCCTGCATGCTGGTAGGAGGCTGCGCTAGCACTTATGTTGTAAGATGTTTTCTCTATAATAAAATATTGAAGGCTGAGACAACGGCAGCGGTGGTTTTCTCCAGACTTGGGTTTCCACCTAAAATCCTGGTTTTCATGTGTGTTGCTTATGTGTGATGATTTATTCTGTTCTTACTGCACATGTTTACAGTTTATTGAACATCTAATGAATGAATGATGGAATGATATAAGTGAAGAATTAATGGCATAACAAGATCTCTGTGTATACGTGAGTTTTATGAAGGATATCCGCGTGTATACACTAGTTAGCTTTAGCAAAGTAGCGTATGGGTTTTAGTGAATGGAAAAGTAAAAATTTTTGATTAAGTCCTAAATACTGATTCACCCCCCCCCCCCCTCTCAGTATTTTTCCCAACATTCCCAACGGTAAGGACCGGTCTTTGCAGTGATGGACATGTGGAAAAGAGCATCTCAAAAGGGATTGTCTGCATAATTAGGGTGGTAGGCCTCATATATACAATGCATAAGAAGCGCAAACTATTGGGGATGTTGGGTAGAGCATTCCACGGATTTATGCAACATTAGATAGCAAGCAGGCAGATCACCAGACATCTATTATCGAGATGGATGATAAGATTTGTGATCAAGTTTTTTCTATTTTTATTGACCTTGGATCTAATTATAGTTATGTTAAGCCTAAATTGGTGGATAAGTGTGGGTTGAATAAAGAAGAGCATGCATAATCTTGGTTAGTGCTGTTGGATATAGGTTTGAAGAAAAGAGTTCATCATTGGGTAGGAGCTTGTGCATTTGAGTTGAATGATATGCCTACATCAACACATTTGAATGTACTTCCATTTGGATAATACAATATGATTTTGGACATGGATTGGTAATATATTCACAGGACTAAGGTGGATTTTTATGACAAATCTATTGAGTGTTTGGATGAAAATGGAGAACAAAGGATCTTGTAGGGTAAGAAGAAGGAAACATTAGTTAAAATGGTGAAAACCATGCTGGAAAACCACATAAAAGGGTGCGTGTTATTTGAAACGCATATTTCTAGTGATAAAGGTAAGGAGGATGAGGATGATGAGGTATTGAACAGGTACCCGATTTTGCAACAGTTTCAGGATGTATTTCCAACATATATTTTAGAATTTTTGCCCAATAGATAAGTGGAATTTTATATTGAGTTGGTACCAAGGGTAGCAAAAACATCAAAATAACCTTATAGGATGAGCTCTCCAGAGTTAGTATAGTTAAAGTTGCAGTTGAATGAAATGCTTGACAAGGGATACATTAGGCCAAGTGTATCACCTTGGGGTGCACCAGTGTTGTTTGTAAAGAAGAAGGATGGTACTCTAAGGGTATGCATTGATTACAAGTATTTGAACAAGGTGACCCTTAAGAACAAGTATATTTTTGTGAGGATTGATGACTTGTTTGATCAGTTGAAGGGAGCAAAAGTGTTCTCAAATATTGATTTGAGATTGGGATATAATCAGCTATGGATCAAGGAAGAGGATATTTACAGGACTTCTTTCCAAAACAATTTTGGGAATTATGAGTTTTTTGTAGTTCCATTTTGTTTGACTAATGCTCTAGATACCTTTATGTGCTTGATGAATAGTGTGTTGCATCCTAACCTGGACAAATTTGTTATTGTATTCATTGATGAAATCTTGATATATTCTAAGAATGAGGAAGAACATGCCAAACACTTAGAAAAATGATTGAGATTGATGAGAGAGCATAAGTTGTATGTTAAGCTCAATAAATGTAATTTATTTCAGATAAGTGTACATTACTTGGGACATGTTGTTTCCAAGGAATTCGTAGTAGTGGACCCGGAAAAGATAAAAGCCATCATGGAATGGGAAACTCCTAGGAATGTGGATGAGGTAAGGTCCTTTATGGGGTAATTAGGTTATTACAGGAGGTTCATCAGGAACTTCTCACAGATTTATTATCCTATTACATTGTTGCAAAGGAAAGGTAAGAAATTTTAATGGATAGAATAATGTGCAACAAGTTTTGATCAATTGAAGTAGTTGTTGACGAATGCTTCAATTCTTAAGATTGTAGCTTCAGACAAAGATTTTGTGGTATGTACAGATGCTTGAAAGAGAGGACTTGGTGGAGTCCTTATTTAGGAAGGACATGTGGTATGCTATGAATCAATGAAACTGAATGAGAAAAAGAAGAATTATCTGATACATGATCTTGAGTTGGAAGCGATCATCCATGCATTGAAGATGTGGAGACACTATCTTCTTGGCAGGAGGTTTGTATTGATGAGCGATCACAGTGGATTGAGGTATCTATTTGACCAACCGAATTTGAATTCCAGGCAAGAAATATGGTTGGCCATGATTAGTGAATTTTACTTTGAGATCCGGTACATTAAGGGTAAGGAGAACATAGTGGCAGATGCTCTTAGCAGGAGAGTATAGGTGAATCACATAGAAACTATGAGCTCTTATGGGACAGATCGATAAGATCAGATCTTATATGCTAGACAATAATATGACAAGAATAAATAGCTTAGGAATATGTTACAACAAGGTACATGTGATCAGGATGTGAACTATCATCTTAGAACACATGGTTTGATCATATTTAGGGACATGATATATGTGTCGAATGATAGTGAGCTCAAGAAGACTATCGTGAAATATTTTCATGCAAAATCGTATTCATGTCACCCAGGATACTAGAAGAAATTGAAAACAATGAAGAACTTTTATTATTGGATGAATATGAAGAAGGAAGTGGAAGAGTTTGTGGCTAGATGCTTGGATTGTCAGCAGGTAAAAGCAAAATGTAAGCATCTAGGTGGACTACTAGAACTAATTCTGATTCTAGAGTGTAAGTGGGAGGCCATTTCCATGCATTTCATCACATGTTTTCCAAGAACATATAGACATGATGATTTTATCATGGTTGTGGTAGACAGGTTGAAAAAGGTAGCACACTTCATTCCAGTGAAGTCTACTTATTCAACTAACGATGTAGCATAGGTATTCATCATAGATGTAGTGAGGTTGTATGGTGTTCCAAGGAAAATTGTGTCAGACAGGGATTCTAAGTTCACTTCCAAGTTTTGGAAGGAATTTTTTTACAGTTAGCCTTCATTGCTGCATATAATTCACAGACAAATGGACCGACAAAGAGGGTTAACGGGATATTGGAGGACATGTTGAGGATGTATGTAATGCATCAAAAAAGGAGATGGTAGGAGTACCTTCCATTGGTTGAGTTTTCTGATAATAATGGTTATCAAGAGTCACTGAGGATGATTCCATTCGAGGCACTCTATGGGCGGAGTTGCAATACTCCCATCAGGTGGAGTGATCCAGTGAGCAGGGCGTTGATAGGACCAGATGTTTTGGAAGAAATAGAATAAGAAATATAGGTAATCAAGAAGAATCTAAAGGCAGTACAAGACATGAAGAAAATTTATGCAGATCAGAACAAGATGTTTAAGGAGTTTCAAGTTGGGGAACAGGTGTATTTTCACATCAATCCCAATAAGAGCTCCTTGAGGATCGGGTCATGTGCCAAGTTGGCACCTCGGTTTTGTTGACCTTTCAAGATTCTCGAGGGGATTGGACCAGTAGCCTATCGAATTAAACTGCCTTTGAAAGTGAAATTCCATGATG
The DNA here is from genome assembly GCA_034641835.2 of Pinus albicaulis. Classification (NCBI taxonomy): domain Eukaryota; kingdom Viridiplantae; phylum Streptophyta; class Pinopsida; order Pinales; family Pinaceae; genus Pinus; species Pinus albicaulis. Next base: position 816,327,047 of record CM076578.1, on the reverse strand, counting down.
TTTTCCATGTTTCATTTCCTAAAATATATGTAAACAATGTTGATCCTATTATTGATTGGTCTGTATTGCAGGTGGAATGATAAGGAGAATTCTAGTCGGAACCTCAGTGTATTTTGTAGAGAAAGATGCTCATGCTCCGGAGCCAAGAAATCAAGTAGGTTAAAGTGTAGAGGAAGCACTTTGGGACCGATGAAGCTATATGGGATATGGCAGATCATATGTGGGTTATGTATCCTTCTCTATCCACTGGTTGAGAAACTGTTTTTGACATATGTTTTGGTGTGATGTTTTGGTACATGTATATATGTATATGCATGTAAATACCACCATGAGATGTGTTATAAAGCTCCAATAAGTGGTATGGGTGTCATTTCATTATGGTTGTCATGTTTTTCATGTTGATTTGTTTCTCAACAATATGATCATTGTAAATACTACATCGAGCTAAGTTATAAAGCTCCATAAGAAGTATATTTTGTTTTTCAATGGTTTTTTTGGTTGTAGGTGTCATTGAACACTGAGGAAGGTGTTCCCCTAAGGGGTAGGGGTTTGTAACAACCCTGAGTGAATTTTTTCATGTAATAAAGTTAAGAAAGAAAAACTAATAACCAAGGTCATGGGGCATGTATTCCAAGATGAATGTTGGGAAAAACATCATAGTGTGGGTGTTCATTTGGTTTATTACAGCTAAGGGAAATTGGCAAAGGCAATGACAAAGGATTTGGAAAGGAATGAGGCATTAATTGTCATTTTATTTATGAAAATACTGGAAATTAGGAGAAAAGGAAGGTGTAAGGTCACAAGTTGCATGTGAGGAGGAAAATGAAAGAAAATAATGGAAAATGAAGAAAATAGAGGCCTCATTGATAAAAATTCTTATGAGGATTAGTTTGTAGCTTTTTATTAGTTCAATATTGGAGCTCTCTCTCTCTACTCTCTCTCTCTCACTCTTGGACACTTAGAGAATTCTTGGAGAACTCTAGTATTGGATTAGAAAAACAAAGGAAGAGTAAAGAAGGCAAAGGGAAGCAAAGATCAAGTAAGGAGGGGCATAATCAAATGGCTACAGTGGGATAAATTTCATGTATCAAATTTCATGTGTGATTTCCATGATAGATTTGGCATGCATGGTACATGCATGTGTGTATTTGGTTCTCTTGTTATCATTAGCATGGGTTTTTCCAGGTGTGATAGTGATTTTCATCCTTTCCTTCCCATTTCCAGATAGCCATGGTGTGATGGGTTCTATTTTACTTGGTTAAGCTGGATTGTTGGATGGTTTAAAAACTGAGTGGGGTGGTCTCTGAAGAAGAACACAAGGCCTAAGAATCCCCTGAATGGTATATGGTGGGATTACGATAAATACAAATTTTTTGTACCTCAGTGGGCATAGGAATCCTCGACCAGTGAATGGAAGGATATACGGTAAAGCCTAGATGTGTTTGCCCTTGATTAGGCCTAGGAATCTTTGACCGGTCAATGATGGGATATACGGTAAACCCTAAAGGGTGGAGTCTCGATTTGGCCTAGGAATCCTCGACCAGTAAATGGCGGGATATACAAGAAATGCAAGACATGAAAATTCCTCATGATGTGGGTGGAGAGATACAAAGGTATCCATGCTTGAATAGACCTTGTGATCCCTGAACTGGTATATGGTGGGATTGCGGTAAATCCTGGTATTTTATGTTTATTGTTTGGTCCTAGGAATCCTTTGGTGGATTGCGGTAAAACCTGATGAAAAATGGTTTTTTTTTTGTGAGTCCCACATTCATGCTTGGAATATGGCATGTGGTTGATTGGCTGAAATAAATATTTGGTTCATCCCAATCTATGGTTGGATGGTTCTTGGAAGGCTCTGACTTGGTTGGCTTATGGATTCACTACTAAGATCTCCTCCTCCTTTGGTATTTCATGTATAAATGTACTTGTTCATATGTGGTTGTTATGGTTGTTATATCCTTGTTATTTATCTTTGTTATATATTGTTTATGAGTATGTTCTATGTCACACTGATGTATGGCTCTTATCATGTTTTGATTATAAAATGAATTAACAATGAATATATGACCTAATAAATGATAATTAATATATTGTGACAAGGCATCGATGCTTCTTTATGAATATCAGATAAGTATGAGACCCCTATGCTCAAATATATTTTTATGACCCGTAGATTACATATTTGTGACATGTTTGATGACATTCATATCATGCATGTTAGGGGTAAAATAAAGTACTTGTACCAATGATTGCAATAGTAACCTTATTCCATTGTTATTATTCATTTATGGAAGGCCTCAGTCACATCCTTGGCTTGTCATGAGAGTGATTGAGAGTCTAGATCAACAAAATGACTGAGGGTCTAGGCACCTGGAAGGGTTGGTTTCCACTTGAAGGGTATGTAGCTCTTGAGGGAGGTCAAATTGGTTATGTTTTGTCACTTCCACTTCCTTAACTGTACATGGGGAGTTGAATCAAATAATAGTAGCCTCTCATCACATGTTTACCCTAGTGGACTGGTTAGCTTGGGTAGATGTGGGAGGAGGGTGTTACAATATATATATATATATATATATATAGGCCATAATATGGTAATGAAATTTTGAGCAAGATTGTGATTTCTTGTTGTTTAAAATGAACTTTTGACTCCATGAATGAATTAAAAACCCTAAAAAACCTCTAATGCATTCAAAATTTGCAAATTAAACAACTTAAACTTATGATTCTTAAAAATATCTATCATATTTTAAGAAAAATCGACGTTTATTTCATCTATTAGTGGATCTTCCCACCCAGGCTCAAGTCTCGTAAGTTGACATGTTTACACTCTAGAATAGATTAATTATGTTGTGCTCTTAAGTTAGTATACATGTGGGTTGGCCTGGTACAAACGACCTCACTCTCTGGCCCTCAAGCTAAGAGAGAGGTTGATTTCTTTTCTCGAAATTACACACACACACACACACACACACTCCACCTTGGTTCAATTCCCCCACATATTTGAGCTCGTAAATAGTATATCCTTGCAATGGTTTTCATTCTTATTTTATGAGAGTTTTTCAAGGACCAAAACACGTATAATCCTCATATAAATATATTTCTTTGAAGGAAAAGGATTTCAATTTTTCATTAAGAGGAATTTTAATTAAAATTTTTCAATCTAAAATTTGATAAATTATTTCTAAGATTGCAAAATTTCATATAAAATTCTTTTTAATTTAAATTTCAAATTTACTTTCTTGATGACATAATGTCAAGTTAGGGCACTAGGGTTACATTGTTGTGATTTTTAATGAGCTATTAAGTTACATTACAAGGGATCATTAGCTATTTAAGTTATTGTGTTTTCACTCTATTTCCTGGATTATTAAGCATATAGTGGCCACATAATTCTCTTGAATTGTTCCCAAACACTACATGGAATGTCCACTACCACTATTTTCCTCTCTACTATTTTATAAATTTGTTGAGAGAATAGGTCAAATATGATCAAAGGAATCAAATTTGGACAAATCAACCCATTAAGTGCCATATTTATCAAATCTATTAAATAGTTAACTATTATAATCACCTGCCAACTTTACATTTAATATCATTAATTCCTTCTCCGAGGCATAATTAATTTGTCTCTTTCAAGGAAAGATAAAATTTGATTACTCATGAAATATGATGAGGAAATTTTACATATTAATTAATGAGTAGTTTAATAAGTGGAAAAACTCAACCAATTTGTTATGAAATTTCTTTCCCAAATATAGCAAGAATTTTATTAGAAGTTGTAGTTGCACCATATTAATGGGAACTTCGACCATGAAACCCTTCTCCCAAGGGTTTTTTAATATTTCAAGGTGACCTAGATCACTATAATTTTATAAATATGAATGGGTTAGGGTGTAAATTTTCCTTTCCAATAAATAAACAAAGTAAAATTATAGTAAAGAAATAAACAATAATAAAACAATATTAAAATAATAATAATAATAATAATAATTATTATTATTTTTCTTCCATGGTCAATCGGTAACTCATTGGAGTAATCTAGGTGAGGCCCAAGATCAAACGTAATGGTTTCCACTATAACACCACAGGTATGTCCAACAACCCATAATCCAAATATACCATGAATTTGTAACTTGGGAAGTACCAAGAATACATGAGGGTGGGGGAGCCTACTCCTTTAGCCTTGTCACAATGGGCCAAATATGTCCCCCCATGGGATTTGAAACTAGGAGGAGGGGATAGCATCCCATTTCTCTAGCCACTCGGTCGTCCCAGGTTGGTGTACAAGACCCATTTTTTTGTGGGATAAGGGACTTTCCTTTGTATAATGATTTGACTCCTCATGGGATGACCAAGTGGTTGGTACAATGGGGAGTTATCCCATTCACTTAGTTTTAAATCCCATGGGGGGACATATTTGGAATGTTGTGTTGAAAATATTGGCAAGAAAAGGGTTCATTGATTTGTGCCTAAATCATAGGAGCCAAAATGAGTTCCTTCTTATGCATGATTTGACTTCTTAAAAATGAGGATATTCCTTATAAATTAGGACGGGTTCCTATAATTTAGGAATCAACCCATAAAAATTATGATGAGTTAGGATGCAGTTAAATGGTGCGTTGAAGTTTAAAGTTGAGTTCTTGATTTTATAACGTGATTTAATTGAGGAAAAACACAAGTGATTGAGTTTCAATTGGTTGAATTGAAATAGGATGAGTTGCATGAGAAATCAACTCATGATAACTCAATCAATCAAAAAAGAATTCCTTAATTAGAAAATTCATTAATTTTAATAACCATTCAAATTTCCTTTAAAAGGAAGAATGAAGGCACATGTTTAATCATTGCTTTGGTGAGAATGAGTTGGTTAGAACAAGAAATAGGAATCATGATTTTGTGCGTGGATCTTGTAAGAGGAAGAGTGTGCAAGAGAATCTTGTTCATAGGTTGGTAAAGGGAGGAAAAGGTCAGTATTCTTGCAAGGTTTCAAGCTTTGATAAAGCAAGAAAGACAAACATGTCTTTCATATTGAAATAGTTGTATTTTGTAAGAGATCAATTTCTTAGTCTTTTCTATCAATAAAATTCTCATCAAGAAGAGGGTTTTCCTAGTTGGGTTCCCTAGACAATTCTGTGTTTTTGAATTGTGTGATTGTGATTTTATTTTTTTCCTATTCGGCTGCATATACTAGAGAAATCATGTTTTTATGTGAGAAGAAATTTTATTTCAGGTTGTTCATGTTAGCACTTGCAAAATTTCATGGATTTTATACATGGTATCAAAGCAGTGAACATAATTGACTAGAACAAAAAATGCAGATTTGTGTGCCCTAGGAGCAGTATTATGGAGCAGCCAGAATCTTAACAAGTGGGAAGTCCTTGAAGTCCTATTGTACAATGATCATTGAAGGACTAATGAGTTCTTAGGAGGTAGAGTTGTGGAGCCCTAGTTCAATGGGTTGTAGATGGAAAAACCATTGATAAGAGGGAAGATCCAGAAAACCTAATGAGCAGACTTCTTAGTGGAGATAGAGGCATGTTAGTGGGTATATTAGTGAGCCAAAGTCCAGTGACACAAAAGGAGTCGTGATCATTAATAGTTGCAGATTATGGAATCACAAAACATGGTGGTATAGAACAAGTCTTTAAAGTAGGTTACATAGATGAAAGTATGGAAGCCTTCTAGTTTAGAGGGAGAAACTACAACAACAAAGAACTTGGTAGAGTTGAAGACAAATCCAGGTGGATGAGGTTCCTCCAGGAACGCCTTCCCTGCTAAGAGGGAGTGTTGAAAATATTAGTGAGAAAATGGTTCCTTGATTTGTGCCAAGTAATCATAGGATCTAGAATGAGTTCCTTCTTGTGAATGAATCAATTTCCTAAAACATAGGAGAATCCCTATAAATTAGGACAAATTCCTATAAGTTAGGAATCAATCGCTAAAAATTAGGACGAGTTAGGATGAAACTTTAACTGATTTGTTGAAATTGATAGCCGAGTTCTTGATTTTCTAGTGTGAGTTAATTGAGGAAAAGCACAATTGATTAAGTTTCAAGTGGTTGACTTGAAATAGGATGAGTTTCATGAACAATTAACTAATGCTAACTCAATCGATCACAAAATAATTCCTTAATTAGAAAAATCACTAATTTTAACCATTCAAATTTCCTTTTAAAGGAGGAATGAAGGCACAAGTTTAATCATTGTTTTGATGAGCATGAATGGTAATACTAAAAAATAGGAAGCACGAGTTTGTGCGTCGATCTTGTGAGAGGAAGAGTGTGCAAGAGAAGCTTGTGCACAGGTTGGTAGAGGGAGACAAATATCAACGGCCTTACAAGGGTTTAAAGCTTAGAAAAAGCAGGAAAGATAAGTGTGTATTTCATATTGAAACAATTATATTTTTTAAGAGATCAATTGCTTAATTTTTTCTATCAATATTATCAAGAAGAGGGTTTTCCCAGTTGGGTTCCCTAGACAATTCTATGTTTTTGAATTGTGTGACTGTGCTTTTATTTCTTTTCATATTTTGCTGCATATAGTAGAGAAATTTTGTGTTTACGTGAGAATAAATTTTATTTCATATTGCTAATATTAGCAGTTGCAGAATTACATGGATTTTCTACATGTTCTAATATGTTTCAAAGAGTAGGATCACACACCCTCATGGAGTCTCAGATCCTGCTAAGTGATAAATTCTTCATACATTTGGTTTATGAGCGGTTGGATATACTCTTGGTGTTATAGTGGCAACCACTATATTTTATCTTGGGCCTCATCCAAATTACTCCAACAAGTTACAGATTCACCATGGTAAAAAGAAAAAGTATTTGGAGGTGTCCCTCTGTATACTCAAGAGTATGGGGGAAATCCCTTCAACTTGACCTCGAGCTTCCTCAGTGACTGCGAGAAAAAAATCCACCAATTCTCCTGACACCAAAAGAAAAAAGTATACAAAGGGGTACATACTCTATCCCCCTCTATATTTGAGCCTATGATATCTTATGAGAGATCACACACACACACACATATACACTCACACACAAATACACACACACACATTTTAAAGAGACACACACACACAGAGCTATATATATATATATATATATATATATATATATATATATATATATATTAAAAAAAAACTATATAGTGACATGCTACCTAATATTCAAAAAGGTTCTCAAGGGTCCTTTAGAGAAAAATATCTCTACTTACTTGTCCTCTTTTACTTCAAAAACATGCTAATGGTCCCCTTAAACTCATTTATGGCACATATATCCCATACTTGGTATTTTTATGCACTTAACATTGCAAAATCTCTCTCTCTCTCTCTCTCTCTCTCACACACACACACACACACACACACACACACACACACACAAAGAGATTTTTAAGGAAAAACTCATTGGGAAACCAAAGATTTATTTTTGGATGGTATCCCTCACAAACCCATCAACATATCCTAATGCACCTCACCCAATGGATGTAGGTTATTTCATAAATTTTGGGTTCACAGATGGTGTCCAACAAAGCATATAGTAATATTGTATGTCAACTTTCTTTACACATAAATGGAAAAGCCATGCAGATGTTGTTTATATAGAATATTGTTACTATGAAAATGTAAATATATTAAAATATTTAAAATTGTATTTTTATATGTCATATATTCATAAATTGTGAGTTTTAAGCTCTAAGGAATTTAGGTAGAATACAACCAACCTAGATCCATCTTAAATGATTTCAAAATTTACATCTCAAGGGAATTGATCCTTCTTGGTACTTGATATATTTGGGGTTAAGATGGATCTACAATACACTAGTAGATTACATCTCCACCTTATGCCTTAAGCTTGATTATATTTAAGAAGTCTCATAGTTTGAAAAAATATACACCTCCAACAATTTGTAAAATTAATCATCAAACAACTATAAGTAAGACAATCATTAAATCATTCAACCATGACCCTTACATATTGGACCTTCTATGCATATAGGAGGTTAATTTGGTTATAGGAGATTTCAAAAGGTTATAAAACTTAACAATTTAAATCCATAACAAATACTTAGCCCTTTAGAAAATGCATAGAGGGCCTTTATGCCTTTGTTTTTAAGAGGATCCACAACCTTGTCTCTATCTATGTACTTAGGATTTTTTGGCTTTAAGACTTTGATTGGTCTATCCTTTTTTAGTTATTGGTTTACATATTTAGTTATTTAGAAAAATGGGGCCACAATAACACCTATACCACTCCTTCAAACTCATCCCAAGTTGGTCACTATATATAATCTTCAAAAGGGGGTTCAATTCAAGGATTTCATAGATGCCCGAGACATCTCTAAACTTGTTCATCACATCGAAAACGGGCATATAGATAGATATGTCTTGTTGCAATTTCTAATAACACTCTATGAAAAATGTTTCCATGATATATTTATTTAGGGGAGTGACTTCCATGAGGTTTCCAATTCTACCTCTACACATTGTTTTATTAAATTCTTCATAGTGGAAAACTAGGAATAGGTCTTCTCTGCCAATTCTCATGTAATATTTCATAGAATTTTGTTTTCATATTTTAGGATGTATTACTTCAATGTGAGGATTTGGGACTCTTCATATTTCTATCACTCTCTAACTCAATGGCCTCAATGTAGACATGTTCATACTAATCTGTGTACTACTAAATCTACTATTGAATCCATTTCTCAAGCATGACCACAATATCTATATAATTTTTAAACTTATCCTATAATTTTTTACATTTCGTATGTAATTGGTATAATATTTGAATTTTAAATCCAAATTCAAGGATAATTAGGTCAATGATTAGCATGTATCTCTTCCTAGATGTCTTAGCCTCTACAACTACCATTTATTTTTATGTTGCAAACCTCTTTTCTCACCTCTACTATAAAATAAAAAATATTTATTATTCTCTACAATTTTCCTAATTATTTTGGTCACTTTAGTGATAATTATGTAGTGTCATTGGGAAACATTTAATGATTCCAATATAGGGGGTTAAATCTCCTCAAAATAGATGATTAGATCTCATTGCACCTTTATATTTCTTAATGAGCTATGAACTCTCTTTCTCTAACATCTTCTACTTGTTTCTAAGTACTCGCACTAATCCTTTAATGGCCTCTTCACCTATGCTTTCCAGTGAACTTATTTTTTAGTAGTTTATACAACTTTAGTCTACAATATATCCCTTCTCCATCTCACGTCTTCACCTAATCCGTTTATCATGGGTTCTAAGACTCAAGGTTAGGTACATACTTATCTTAGATCTTAAACCTTACTTACAAATCTTCATCATAATCTTCTATGATTCTTGTGAGGTTGGGAAAATACAACTTCTATATATCCACCACATTTTGTGTATATCCCTTGTCAGCCTCTTAAAATTCCATCATGAATGTGATAACCTATGTATGTTGAAAGGTTGTAGCCTACCATTTGCATGCCTTTCTAACTCATTCATCAAATATTTTTGTCCATTAAGGTATCCAAACTTGAACACAAATATGGTCATCTTTAGTGCTTCTAAAGGATTGCACAACCCATTAAGTTTTGGCTAAGGGATGGCTGTGCTTAGCTCAAGAGGCCCTACTTCCTTGTTTGGTTGAGCTTAGAGTGAAGGGATAAGTACTTATCCACCACTTATTCTTTCTTGGAATACATCATGATTTAAAACCATTCAAACATCTTACCAAGGGAAGCCACGGAATCCTTGGCTTCCTTTGCAATCAATTCTAATATGACTATAGTCTTCTACGTTAAGGAAATTCCCAGGGTTCTTAGTTTTTTAGTTTACTTTGGTGGTTAGGGAAAGGTGTCTATTAGGACTTCCTTAACCATGACCCACAAGTAGGATTATTCTTGTGGGTCTACTATTAAGCTATATCAATGAATAACTCTCTCAAGACAAATTTACATCCTCTTCCACTTTCATCCTTGTAGGCCTTGATCAAAGTCATTTGAGTTTAAATCCTATATGATTATTATAAATGGGGTTACTACAAGTATCATCTCTGGAGGGGGTCATGGAGGAGTGTGCATAAAAACTTGTGGCTATAATGGTGGTTAAGAGACTACTAATGGTCATTACTACATGAAAAATAATTCACTTACAACAATATGTTCGAAATGTAGTTACGTACTTGATGAGAACCCTCTATAATTTTTCGTTTTTTAATATATTTCTTTTAGTTGTTATTTCTATCCCCATTTTGAAAAGTTTTGCTATTGGTAGAACCATTTTTTTATTTAGGGTTAAAATTTCCACCTTTTGTAACCATGGACTTGAAAATCTCATAATTTTCCCATAAAAAACGACTTAACATCATTTTTTGAATTGAAAAGTGGTGCCAATAGTAGCACCCCATTTTTATTGAAAGATCCACATTAAAATTTCTTTGAAACCATGGGTTTAACAACTCATATCATTGCATTCAAAACCTCAAAATCACCACAGAATATAAAAGTGGCACTCTAGTTAGCATCCTCACTTTTTTTAGATTCAAAATTACAAGTTCTTTGACACCCATGGCTTTGATAATTGACACCCTTGCAACAGAATATTAAAATCAACCCATAAGTTAAAAGATGTTATATGGATAAAACCCCCCTATTTTAGGCTTAAAGTTGCATCATTTTTTAAAGCATGTCTTAACAACTCAATGTTATTGCTAACAAAATCATAAATGGAAATATTCTAAAAAATATATGAAAAATAAATAAACATTAAGATAAAATAATGAAAAAATGGGAAAAAAAACCTATGTTGCACAAGTTTCTAAAATGGGGAACATTTGGAATATGGGTATGAGTATGTGGTATGGCTAGAAGCTTCTCCCAAATCTATAGGAAGTGGAAATAATAATATTAAAAAAAATACAAAAAGTATGAAAAACAAAACAATTTAAAAAACTTGAAAAGAAAATCATATAAAAATCTTAAAAATAAAAAATAAAAAAATAAAAAATATTAAATATTAAAGAATAAAAAGGGTATTTGTACTTTTATATTTTTTAAACTAGAAAGAGTATTTGTATTATAAAATCATATGTTTGGTTTGTAGTGAATACATAAGAAATTACAAATATAATTAATCAAATTCTCTAGTTGTTTTCTCCTTTCCAATAGGAATACATGAGTTTCCTGAGGAGAATATATCTTAGAAACAAAAAGAGGGGTTTTGTTGGTGAATACCTTACAGAAATGTCCCAACAAAACGTAAAATTTAAAACACATAACACTATTAAGGATTTTTATTAATATATTTAATCAACCATTAGGAAATTATACTAGGCCTAATTTGGCCATTAATCTTTAATTCACCCACCTTCAATTTACACCCCTCATTAGGATACTTGTTTGATTCTCTATTGAAGTCTATTAGGACACGAAAATATAATTTTGATGGGATATCTTCTACAATTTTCCTAATTCTTTTCATGATGTTTTCCATATATTTATCCTTTGGGAGGAAGCCTTTGACTATATGATGTAGGATTAGGAGAAAATCTCCCATAGCCATAAGTGTGTCTACCTAATGTTATTTGGATAAAAAAAGTCCCTGGTAGATGCCATATATATCTACTTTATTAATTATCATATGACCAAGACCCCATGAGTACCTAAACACTTTTTCCTTTTGGGGGCCATAGAGTACCCCTCCCCCTCTTGCCACCCCTGGGTTTCTTTTGGATGCCCCATCAAAATAGAGAATTCAACCTTGTCTTGAGCTATTCCATGCTCTTAGTTCTACCTATGTCATTATTGGCTTCCAAATTTCATCCGTTTCACAATTGTTCCACCCTATGTTTTCGAAAAGTCCTTCAAAACTATAAATTTTTTGAGCCAATCCCGTTCCATTTGGTCTAAGGTTTCTTGAGAAGAGTTTTTTTTTTAGCTCTAAAATCAATACACAATGACATTTCTTTCATTTTTATGCTATGGGTAGGAGTGTTCGTTCTATTAAACATTGCATTATTTATTTCTAAACATACTTTCTAACATACAATTTTTGGGAGAACTTCCCAATTATTTTTGAAGAGAGTTTTCCTCAAAAATCTTCCAGCATAATTTTTTGCCTACAAGGAGAGGAATTTTTGAAAATAAGAGGGTCATTTCACTGTAATGAAGAGCGGAGAATTTGGTTATATTTAATAATATCTGGTATAATCACAATTCATAAATATATGGGAGATGTATTCTGCTTGATGTAAGCAAAAACGACACAAAGATGGGCCATGAATGCCTCTCTTTCTTAAATTTTTAGCTTTCAGAAATTTTCTATGAGAAAGAATCCAACAAAAAGAGTTTAATATTTGGATTGATGTTAGTTTTACATATTTTTTTCTAAGCATTGAGATTTGGGGGAACTCAATACTAGAAGATTATTCCAACGTATCCCTCCTTCATTGAATAAGCCGTGGCATTCCATCCTACTCAATCCACTTCCTATAATATCCACGACACACATTCTACCAATCAATGATGAAGCTTGAAGGCCAAGTGTTGAATATTCTATGGAATATTTCTATGGTTCCATCTAGCCTAATTACCTTCCTCATCCCAACTAGAAATATCAGCCTAGGTGAATTTTCTTTGAGTACATAAGAATTCCCTTAGAGGAAGAAAATATTGGAAATGTTCTAGTGGTTGTTGATCCATTATTTTATCAACCCACAAGTTTATATTATCTCCATTTCCTGACTTCTAATACAGACTTTAACAAATGAGAGGGGTCGCTAATACAAATAATTTCTAGATCAAGGAGCACTCTCTTGAGGCTTGAATTGAATCTATACTTCTTATTCTTTCTCCTTGAAGGTATTTTTCCTTGAGAACTTCCTTCCACTAGACTTTTTCTTGGGTGGTGAATATCCAAACTAGTTTTTCCCCTATTAATTGATTCATTAGCATAGGGTCCCTATTACAAGCCCTCCATGATTTTTAGGATGCTTCACAGTAGCCCATTTAATCATATGGAATTTATATGTACTTTTGTTTCCTCCTTAGCATAATTTTTTTTAAATTTATTTAGCTATAATAGAGAGAAGGATTTGTTGAGAAAGAAGCACCAAGAATTGATAAAGTGGAAAAGTACAAAGGAATATTTTAATTAGAATAACATTCCCTGTAAGATTGAGCCATCTATCCCCCCAGACAATGACGTTTCCTTTGAATTTTTAAATAACTCCTTCCCAACTTGGGTTAAGTGTGATTTTAGGAAAATAGGAATGCTTAAATACTTAAATTATTTCCACACCGATTTAAAGCCCATTATTATTCCAACTTGTCTTTGCTTTCTAAATGAAATATTACATGTATAAATATAAGATTTCCCAAAACAAAATTGACCTCGCAAAGCTTCAAGAAATTTATCCATAACCATTTTGAATATTCTTTTTATTATTGAAGAAGCTTCACCCATCAAAAGTGTATCATCAAAAAATTGAGAGTGATTGATGCTCTTGATACCTCTAACATACCTAATTCCTAGGAGGTGCTCACATATTATTTCAAATTCCAATCCGCAGTTGAGGTAATCTACCATAATGATACAAGAGGGGAGATAAGGGGTAGCCTTGGTGAAGGCATTATGAGGCACAAAAACCCCATCTGTTCTTCCATTAACCAGGAGGGAAATCCAAGGCGATTTTGTGCAAAGAGAAACCCAATGAAAGAATTTAGCATCAAAGCCAAATTTCATCATCACCTTAAATAGGAATTCATTGCTCACTCTATCAAAGGAATTTTCCATGTAAAGTTTGAAATCATGCCTTTGTCTCTTTGATTTTGACTAAAATTGATATCCTCTTAAACAATAATAATGTTATCAAATATTATCTTCTGATGCATGAAAACTACTTGATTTTTTGATATTATTTTTGGAAGAATGGGCTTAAGTCTTATAGCCAAAATATTATAAATAAATTTATATGAAACATTACAAAGTGAAATGAACCTTAATCTTGAAAAATAAGCAAGGATTAAGTCTTTTGGAATCAACACTAAAAAGTAAGATTTAATTCCACCTCCCATGCAATTATTCTTAAAAGTGTAACCCACCATTATGCAAAGATAAAATTTTATTATCTCCCAAAATTAATGATATGTTAAACACCATGTTAAACACACACATGGTGTATGAGAAAGATAAACACACACACACAACAAGAAAATCAACACACAATGAAGGATAAGCATGTAGCTCTCTCATTTTTCCATTATACATGATGTACATTTATAGTACAATGGTGTGACTCTTGGTTTCACATTCCAAGGTCACTTGGACTCCACTGTGACTTTTCGCATTCCACACCTACCCATGGAGGATTAGGTGTTCCAACATTCCCCCTTAATCCGAAGGGGTATGTGTGAGTCCAAGAAAAGAGTTGTAATACAAATCTGCAAAGTATACATGGCAGCACTTGGGCTGAATCAACTCTATGAAATGTTGGAAAAAAGAGGTGGTTTTAGGATGACCACAAACACTGGAACGCAAAACTTGTTGCAGTTCCCGGAACTCTTCCAAAACTGGCAAGAAGCTGAAAGCTTCTGCTAGAGGAATTGTCCCTCATAAAAAAGGGAGACCTTCAACCTGAAAGAAGGGAGGTCTACAACCTATTATGGTTTAAGGATTACCAACAACACTGGAATGCTTGAAGCATTTCATGGAACTCAACCAAATCTGGCAAGAAGCTGAAGGCTTATGCTAGAGGAAGTGTCCCTCATATATGAAAGGGAGACCTTCAACCTAAAAGAAGGGAGGTCGATTGTGAGCTTAGTGCGATGAGAGCAGGGTTAGTGTAGAGCGGTGGGAGCGTAGATTGCAGGGAAGTATGAGGGTTGAGCGCAGAGATGTAAGGGAGTGCGTATGGAGTGGGAGAGCCTGAAATTATTTATTTATTTATTTTATTTTTAATTTTTTTAAATTAAAACAGCAGAGAGGAAATTACACTTTAAAACATCTAGCAGAAATTGCAGAAATGAGGGCAACAACGAAAATTTTAAGCAGTGAAATACAACAGCAGATTGCAGAAATTGAGAAATTTTCAGTAGAAAAACTCAGAATTCTTTTGCAGTAAAAACCAGAAACTTCTTCTTCAAAAACTCACTTTGAACAGTATTTTCAGCAGCTCTGCAGAATTTGATATGCACAATGCTGCTTTTCTCCAAACCAGTTTCTAAATGCTGCCAAGGATTTTGAATGCTTCTCTTGTTCAAAACTAATGCTGCTCTTCTTCAAAACACCTTTCTGAATGCGGAAAAATTTCTGCTACAAAAACTCTCTAAACGCTGCAAAAATGCCAAGAATTTTTGCAGATATGCACAGGCCATAAACACAAATGGCTCACTCAAGGTTGAGTTGGTTATGGATGTATTAGCTCTGATACCATGTTAAACACCATGTTAAACACACACATGGTGTATGAGAAAGATAAACACACACACAACAAGAAACTCAACACACAATGAAGGATAACCGTGTAGCTCTCTCATTTTTCCGTTATACATGATGTACATTTATAGTACAATGGTGTGACTCTTGGTTTCACATTCCAAGGTCACTTGGACTCCATTGTGACTTTTCACATTCCACACCTACCCATGGAGGATTAGGTGTTCCAACATGATAAAAATGGAAAAAAAAACCCATTCAGACTTGGATCTCTATCCAAGTTGAAGGAGAATAATGCCTGATGGATTTCCTCTTTAGTGGGATCTTTTATCAAAGCAAGGTTATCCTCGTGAGTTATAGATTCTAGAATTTGTTCCAACATTAATAATTTTTCTTTAGAGCTACCTGGGGACGTGGTCTTAGCCATGTCACTAAAAAAATAACTAAAGTGAGGAACCATCTCCTCCTTGAGTTGAGAAAAGTTTGATATTAGAGTACCTCTTATTGTTATTTTACATTATATTTCTAGACTCGGTTATTTTCTTATTTATGAAAAAATGTATTCATATCTCTTGTGTTTAGCCAAATAATCTTAGAATTTAAATCCCAAACTTCCTCTTCCTATTTTAATGCTTTATAATAAACTAAAAATCTTCACGTTCTTCCTTAATTAGGTCATTTTTCATAGGACCATCCTCTATTTTGGATTGTATAAATTTAATTCTCCTTTCATGTGCCTGTATCACTAATTGTCTCTCTGTTTTTTGTTCTCGAACCTAATGAGAATTTCGCTCCCAATGTGACCAACGCACCTATGAGTGTCGGGAAGTGCTTTGCATAGCAGCCTTGCATGGGGCTACCTGCATATGCAACGCACTTAGTCCCTTTAGAGGCAGCGTTGATGAGCTCTCATATGATATATTTTAAACTTGAAATCTTGGAAACCTTTGCAGATGAAAGTCATGAATGATTTGTCTTGTTCTTTTTCTTAGGGCATATAACAACTGAAATGATAGGGGTTGATAGACCCTATTCATTGGTCCTAGAGATGATGTCCAGTTAACCAGGTCATTGGGAATGGTGCCCAAATTGACCTATAACACTCAAAGTGGTAAACGGAGAGCTAAACAAAAACAAAAAGTGATCATTCAACAAACCAAAGACACAAAGAATTGAAAGAAAGACTAAGACAATCAGTTAGCGAACTGAAACGACAAAGATCAAAGTGAATCAAACTTAACTTAGCAAGTTCAGTGAGGAGAGGAACGAAAAAACAACACAAGGCACCTAAAAACCCTAGGGCTACAATCTCTAGTGATAAGATGATGGCCAAATAACTGAGAAGACAAATACTACAGAGTTAAAACAATCTTAGTAGACCAATTGCAAGGTAAAACCAATCTAGAGCCAAGAAACACTGACAAAAACTCAGAATAGAGGTTAAATCAAATCCTACAGGATTCAGTGTGACTGTTTAGCTATAATCTGTGCTAAACAAGGGTTGGTGCACTTGTGACAAAATCAACATGCGCCGATCG
This sequence comes from Pinus albicaulis, assembly GCA_034641835.2. Classification (NCBI taxonomy): domain Eukaryota; kingdom Viridiplantae; phylum Streptophyta; class Pinopsida; order Pinales; family Pinaceae; genus Pinus; species Pinus albicaulis. The sequence goes on along the minus strand of CM076578.1, from coordinate 816,310,085 downwards.
AAGTGACTGTTCAAGGAAAATCTGTGCTGAGCTAGAAAACCATGAGAAAAAATAAAACCACTGAGCAGAGGTCATACTTGACACTCTGGAACTGAACAGGATGGTTGAAAACAATCAGAAAAGTCAAGAAAAGCAGAAAAATGATGAAACGGCCAAAGTAGATTCGACAAGCCAAACACTCGACAAACAACGAGACGACAAACACACACTGTTCCCCAGCAGAGTCGCCAACTTTTTGTGTAGGTAAATCCCCTCTGCGGACATAGGTGATCCCTCTAGCCTTAGGGTAGGTCTAGCAGCAAGAGGACATGTTAATGCGTCGATTCCTAGCTAATGAATTCAATTGAGTCGGGATAGATGTCCTAGCTTTGGTCTAACGCAGTTGTCGTATATGTGGCAGCAGTCTCCTGATCTTCGTCCTGGGACGTCGCGGTCCTTCAGCGGTGGTACTCAGGTTCCTGTACAAGGATCAAAGAATGATAGCAGCATACGAAACAATATTTTCACTCATAACTATCTAGTTGGTCAAGGAGAATTAAATGTATTGCACAATAATAATCATATCAAACGCAAGACGGGAACCAAAACATCAGTCATGTATTAATTAAGAGAAAGAAAGTGATTACAACCAAATGAGCCTTGACGTCGCAGCCTCCTTTAGCAGGTTCAGTCCAACACGTCTCAAGCATTTATCAAGGAATTGGACTTGGCGAGGCAATAAGCCTAGAATCTCTCTCGACAATAGGTCTCTCTCTGCTCTATCTCACACCAACTTATTCAGACTGTTCAACCATTCAACCATTTCAGCTATTGTACAAAATGTTTAGCTAGCTTTATCTATGTGAGAGAGATGTATTTATAGGAGAGGAGGGGGAGTTTGGGATCCCTCAAATGGTGGAAGGGTGGCCTTATCCTTTGGGAGGTTGCTCAAAAGTAGGAAACAAGAATCCAAAGGAAGATGTTTGATGTTATTTAGTCGAACAACCCATGCTGACTCCGCTCATGAAGTGGTTGGCAATGGAAACTTCGCTTATATTTTAAAAAACTTTCCGTAAACATCTCGGTGCAGGCAGTCCACTGAGATAGAGTTCCAATGGACACGGGGCCCAGTGCTAATTTCTCTATGGGTGCGAGGCCATAACCGCCTGCCAGCGCCAACCCAAAATCATGTGTTTTTGATGGTCTGTTCCAAGAATAGTCAACAGAGGAAATTTTCTTCTCATGGCAGGGGATGTAATGAAAATTTTTGCAAGGCATGACACTACATATAAGTCACATAAATGGTCCTCCAATGTGCGGGATGGGAATTTCAAGGACGGTGAAAAAATTCTGTGTAACACTTTCTTGTACCAAATCCGACCATAGTCGCTCCCAATCTGGTAACTTCTCCCTCCCATTCACAGAGTCTTGGTAACTATGCCAGCTCTTGGGAAGGCCTAGAAGTGCTAGGATCACAAAGTCATCATCAATTACATTAATCCCAACACTTCCAAGCTCATCTCGACATTGAGTGAACTTGGTCAAGTATTTATGGATTTTGTGACCCTTCTCCATTTTGATTTTTCTAAGCTTGTCCTTGAGTGCCAATTTTTTGTGGTCACTACTGCTTTGAAACAGATCTTTAAATGCCTTCCACATAGCATATGGAGTTTCCTTGCCATGGAAACTTGAGACAATATGATCTTGAACTCCCTCTAATAAGATCCTCCTTGCCTTTGCTACCTTCTTCTGCCATCCATCAAGAATTTGGGCATATGTTGCTGGAGGCTTGTGAATATCATTATCTATGAATTCCTTCAACCCATTGTCCTCCAACACTACCTCCATCATGTCCTTCCATGCAATATAATTCAAACTTCCCTCGAGTTCATATTCAAGTCTCAATCCATTGAAATACATCTTGATCTGCTTCTAGCTCCAAAGAAATTATCTGCAAATCTGAATAATGTTCAACACAAAATAAATTTATTCTCCATTATTTTGATTCCTGATGCTCTTATACCATGTATAAATTACATCAATGAAGTCAATATGATCATGCAATGTACTAAAATAAGATACTGAATCCTTCTAAAATATTTGCATAATATAAATCACGATCGATCAATCACATGCAAGTAAGAGAAAGAATTAAATCAATCACACAACACAATATTTTCCTAGAAAGAAACTGCTTAAATCCCCTCCATATTTATTGTATAATCAACCAAGGAATCATGAAACAATACAATGCATGTGTACTCACCACACCCTCATACATTCTACCAATTGCTTCACACTAATCCACGCAAAATTGGACAAACACATAGCCAATTTCCTGCCTACCCTCAGCCTGCATTTCTCACACAATCCATAGAGAAATAAACCCCTATTAAATAGGAAATTCAGCCTTCCTTGATTGCACAATCCATAATGGGCTTCCTATGGTTTTATAACTGCACTTGGGTAGTTTGCTAAAAATACAACTGATATTTTACTTTCCTTGAACCTTTGTCTCAACTGGATCTCCACCAGAATTGACATGCATGCAGCTATTAATAGTGAATCATGAGTTAGTTGGTATATCACTACTTTTGAATTAAATCTATTTTAGTTCACTTTTTCTTCCACTAGCTCATCAAAGAGTTAGAACTAGTTAAATTGCTTTTAACTCATTAATGTGAGTTAACTGATCCCACTCACACCACACTAGTGCTACAACTGCAACTAGACCCTGTTAATAATAGAATCACTCTACATGCCTATCCTTTGACCCTCAACTCGAAATTCTGGAGCTAACTAAGTATATCACACTTAGTTAACTATTACAAGTTGTTATGAGATAAGATTACAATTAATTTTCCAATTTATTTAAAAATTGGTTGCGTACCTTATCACTAATGTGTCACTAGAATCCCTCACTCATGTATGAATTAATATCCCACACTAGTGTGTGTGTATTTTCTTATTGAATTTCAACAACGAGACACTAGGACATCAATTGAGACGTTTATATCCATCAAAGTGCCTAGTTGGAAGGAATTGTAATAATTTAGCAACGAGCGATGACTGATGTTCATTGAGTGTTGTTTAGGCCATAGTCACCATTAAGGTCGCGAAGGACTTGGTAGTAAGCACCTAAAGGACTTTAGTCTCAAATTTTGGCATTTAAAGAGTTCGAAACAATTCTCAATACTCGAGATCCGAGAAGGGCTTAAGCTAATGGTCATAGCCCCAAGCCACATGGGGCTTGGGAGTGTTATGAAATGAACCCACAAAATATAAGAATAAATAGATGAACGCCTTGGAAATCAGCCTCTTCAAGGGGGAAACCTCCTTTACATTATATAAATGAACAATTCTTGGATGGTACAAATGATATAACCTCCTTTCTATATATAGGAGTGCAATGGGTCACAATATAATCGTAGCCGTTAAAACAATAAAAATGTAAGGGAACAACAAAAACAATAGTGGCCTTCTATGGGACACAATAATAATAATATGGGGACTACATGGGCACAATAATAATAATAAGGGGGCTATACTAACAATAACAATAAGGGGATACACTAGTATTATAGGGTCCTAACATGCCCCTCTCATTCAAAAAAATGTTGTCCTCAACGCTTGATTATTTCTTTATTCTTCTGTATAAAATTATTATCCTCCCATGTGGAATATTGAGTGGATAAGTCCTTCCACTTGCTGAGATACTCTGAAATTAGTCGATTTCATAGTTGTCGAGTTCTTATTTCCATGACTGCTTCGGGTTCCAATATTATTTTTCCGTCCTCGTCAAGTTCTGGAAATATTGTTTGAATTGGGATTTTGTCACCTATAACCTTCTTTAAGCATGAAACATGGAAAAATGGGTGCACTCGGGAAGGTGCAGGCAGCTCCAATTTGTATTCCATAGTACCAATCTTTAGCAACACCTTGTAAGTACCATAATACTTTAGTCATGATTTATTGTCCTTATTAGCTTGCTTGAGGGACATTTGTTTGTATGGTTGTAGTCGTAAAAATACCCATTCACCTACATCAAAAATTCTTTAGCTGCGATGTTGATCTACTTATTGTTTCATTCGATTTTGCACCAAATTTAGGTTATCCTTTAAGAGTTGGAGAACTTGTTGTTGATACTTGTTGCGATATTCCACTGCTTGATCATCCATATTATATTTCATGTCATCCTTCAAAGGTCCATCCTCCTTAGCCTCCATCTCTGCATTTAAACCATCTATGTCAGCTTTGGTTTCTCTTTGTGAGATCGAAATTTGTTGCACTTGGTACTGTAATTTTGATATATCATACTACAATTTGTCCTCTTCATGCATTATAGTGGAGTTTTTAGATGGCTTAATGAGTGTATTATTATTTTTGGGAGGAATTATAGAACCTAATATTGGTAACAATGCTTCAATATGCCCTTGGAATCACATCAAACTGATTTTTTAAACAAAGGTTATGCAAATTAAAAAAAAAAAACAACACACTTTTTTTTTCTCGATATTGAACCTAATGTGTCTCTTTGATTTCATATCCCCAAAATTTTAACCTTGGTCCTGTAGTAGTCCTCTAAGTCTTCTAATGTTGGAAATGTTGTCATTGATGGCAAAGGAGGAGCACTTGAAACAACAACAAGGAAAAGAGAGCATGAGACATGAAGCAAAGGCAGAAAAAGGGCTGCAGATCTGGAAAGGCAGAGTGGTGATGTAGAAAGGCCATCGAATTGAAAATCAGGCCTGAATGGAAATTTTCCATGTAAATACTATTTTAGGACGGAGGTTTAATTTCTGAGTTATACCCATTCCTGAGTTATGGCGTACTGGTGTGAATTGTATGCATTAAGGCATAATCAGTTGGGGGAATTCCGAAATGAATGGTTTTCTGTATAGAAACTCAAAGGAGGGTGATTCTCTTCGGTAAGAAAAACATTGGCAATTTCTGTTTATTAAGCACATTAACTCCATATAAAAGGACCAAACTTGTTTCCTTTATTAGAATCGATAGAATCGACTCATTTTATTGATTTATATACAACAGAGAAGCGTTTTCATTACGTTCTGGGTAAAAATTGCTTATGTATTTATTTTGTGAAGAGATCCATAAAGTAACTGCGTTTTTAGCCTTTTGGATGAACAATGCCAATGATGTATGCATCAGATGACTGGGCATGGTTCGTATTGAAACATTGTTACTAGAGTTAAATTGAATTAGTTGATTTGCAAGAATCGATACGATTCTGGTGATTAAAGGCACAACATTGAAGACGTAGAGGCAGAAATCATCATGCATTGGTTAACTGAATTGGCTTGTTTAACCCTATTCGAGTGTCGAATTTGATGCGGTGTCGGTCTCCTGAGGCCTGAGTGATTCCTTGAAACTAAGTGAATTGCGTTGGTTGAATGTTGAAGCTCAGTGAACTGTGTGCGAATAAAACCCTACAATAGGAATGTAGTGATATTCTGGTTACTGTGGAAAGACCTGATTGTGGATCTGAGAGTACATACTCATTTAATTGAGCCTTTTTGAACTGTATCCATTGGATAAATTTTATAGATCATAGTGGGCGATGTTAATAAGTGGACTGTTTGAACTATTAATTGAATTTCAACTGGTCCAATGAAATGCGAAATGGAGCTGACTCTGTTTTTGGGAACAAATACGTAATTGTTTGTGAAAATTGATGTATAGTAAGGTCCGGTTAGGAACCATATAGACTCAGCGTTAATAAAATTGAGAAGGGCGAGCGGTTGGGACTAGAAGGGCTTCTAGTTCCGGAATGGTGTATTGAATTTTTATGAGTTCCATTTAAATCAGAACCGTAGAATAATCTGTGTCAACCGGGTGATGGAGCAAGAATGCCGATCAAACAATAGGAGCAAAGGCCGAGGCTTTTAAATCCTGTCTAGCCCTTGAAGCAATGACTACAAAATAGATATGGGTCGCTCAAGAAATGGTGAAGAATAGAATCGAACTGTATGTTGATCTGTTTGAAACCATGAATGAATCGATTCATAGTAATCTAAGCAGAGAAGACAGAATTTGAAAGGATCTGAGCTATGGTTAAAGCCATCATACAGTAATGCTGTGGAAGTTGAATTGGTTCAATTGGAGATCAAACGCAGAAGAAATATGAGCCAGTAGAATGAAGAATGAAGGGGCTGAAATCGCAACAAGGTGATGCAGTTGATAGCAATGAGGTCATCTGTGTGGAATCAAAGGAAATCAAAGGTTTGGTTAAACCATAGAATGCGGATGCTCAGTGGAAAATTCTGATGCACAACCTTAAAAGAAAATCCTTCAAGTTGGAACTGTGATTGATGGAACGCTGAGGCAGTTTGATGAGAGTAAATGGTGGTATCGCGTGGCATTCGAAATGGTAAGAATTTTATTCATTTTTAATGTGATGAAGGTCTGCGTCTGACACGTCACCTTGTAGTGGTATTCAAATACCACTTATATCATGTGTTTTTGATGTGATAAGACCCGAGCATTTTGAAAACGTGATATTCAGTCGTATTCGTTCGATCAATGTTGGCCGCGCGCAAGTTTGGGACCGTCAATCAAATAGGTATGTTAATTGGTGGGGCCGAGTGATAAATTATATTGACGTTGGTAATTGCCGCGCACACCACATATAACATTATTTGGATAGTATTAAAGTATCTCGTTCGAGATTTACATTGTAATATGGCGGTTATGCATTGGTCGTGGATCCATAAGTAATATGCTCGTGATAATAAGGCAAATGCTTTAATATCTATTTAATCAAAATTGGATGTGTGGCCGGAATATCCATTGGCATATATATATAGTTTGACAATGAATTCAGACCTTGTGGGAAGGAATTTGCGCGCGGGGTAGGCATGGCATATTATACATGGGTTTTTATAAAGTAATGACTGGGAAGTATGGATGCTCTAAGAATAATTGACATTCGCCCTTTTCTATTAAAAATGGGTGTAAATAAACTTGACCATTGTTAAGAAAAAGCTTCCATAAGGGGAATTGGAATCTGGTTTGGGTTGTTTGTTAATAATAACTTCCGTGTTGTCCAAGATTTCCCAGATAGAAAATTTAGAAGTTGTGGTTACCCAGATCTGAGATTTTAAATCTAGTGCAAGTTAAAAATATATGGAATGAGTTATATGTTGAGCACATTACTATGTGTTGAAGTCTATCGTTAAAAGGGTCGGAGAAATCATCAAAAGGATTATTTAATGAGCACATGTGGGTTGCACAAAGGGTTAATACTCTGATAATTATGTAACGAAGATTGTGAGTTCAGATATATGTGATCTCGTATTGTTAAAAAGTGTTTTATAACGCTGAGAGTTGTTTGTGCTCTATTAAAAGACAGTTGTACATACAACAGTTATACAACTGCAATGGAAAGAGAGTGTGTAAGCAGGTAGCCCGAGAACAGAGATTGAAAGGAACAGACATTGCCCAGATTTATTTATTTTGGATAAAACTTGAAAAGTAGTTATATATGCAGCAGGTGCACACAAGTACAGTGAACAGGTGAATAGACACAGAGATGAAAATGTGGGCATGGCAGAGGTAAACAGAATATGCAGAATCTGGAAAAAGTCACAATTCATGTTACATCATGGTGAACCGAAGAATGCAGAACAGTCACTCAATAGCAGCAGAAAAGACAAAACCAGCAAAGCCAAAATCCAGAAAAGGAGCTGAGTGAAATTAATGTGTGTAACTGAAATTGTGAATGTAAATGTTGTAATTGATTTTATATTTTTTGTGATGCATTGGCAAGTCTCCGGAGGAAAACAAAATCCCACTGTAATATTGAAATTAACACATATTGTTATATTTGTTTTTGAATGATTTGGGAAAAGAAATAAAGAGGCAGAAGGCAAAAATTCAGGGCTATTCACTTCAAATTCCCTGAGGAATATAAACAGTCATGTGATAAACTCTATATATGATATCACATTGATATGAAAAAGTGCGTGAGAAAATGCAGAATTGAGGTAGAGAAGATAAGATTGAGGAGGAGCAGATAGAGATGCTGTGAAGAGATAAGACAGATATGAAGGCAGTTGCACAGTAGTGAAGATGGTACAAAACGGAGCTGATATCTGACGTAAATAAAAAAATATTCTCTTTTGATTGAGTGAGGAAGTTGGAGCTTCCCTATCAAGTTGAAGCTTGATAGCTGTCAGTTGCAGTTGACTGAGGTTGGAGCCTCCTGTATGTTGGTGCCTACAGAAAATCGTTGGTGAGAGGGAGTTGGAGCTTGCCTTTGCATCACAACAATAATAAGATGTGGTTTTCTCCCTTTATGGGTTTCCACTTATATCTGGTGTCTCAGTGCATGATGTTTATGTGTTGATATGGTTCATCTCATTTGCTTAATACTTGCTGCTCTCATATTAAGTCTGCTGTTATATTATATTATACTTGCTGCTCACATTCTAAGATTACTCACATATTAAGTTGAACATGAAATGAAGGTGTAAATTAGTTTTTAATGAAAAGTTTTAAAAAGACCATGAATGTGTTAAACTGATTCACCCCCCCCTTAGTTTAACCAAGGGTTCAACATTGGGATTTTGTCACCTATAACCTTCTTTAAGCAAGAAACATGGAAAAATGGGTGCACTCGGGAAGGTGCAGGCAGCTCCAGTTTGTATTCCATAGTACCAATATTTTGCAACACCTTGTAAGTACCATAATAATTTAGTCATGATTTATTGTCCTTATTAGCTTGCTTGAGGGACATTTGTTTGTATGGTTGTAGTTGTAAAAATACCCATTCACCTACATCAAAAATTCTTTAGCTGCGATGTTGATCTGCTTATTGTTTCATTCGATTTTGCACCAAAGTTAGGTTATCCTTTAAGAGTTGGAGAACTTGTTTTTGATACTTGATGTGATATTCCACTGCTTGATCATCCATATTATCTTTCATGTCATCCTTCAAACCATCCTCCTTAGCCTCCATCTATGCATTTAAACCATCTATGTCAGCTTTGGTTGCTCTTTGTGAGATTGAAATTTGTTGCACTTGGTACTGTAATTTTGATATATCATACTACAATTCATCCTCTTCATGCATTATAGTGGAATTTTATGATGGCTTAATGAGTGTATTATTATTTTTTGGAGGAATTACAGAACCTAATACTGGTAACAATGCTTCAATATGTGCTTGGAATCACATCAAATTGATTTTTTAAACAAAGGTTATGCAAATTTAAAAAAAAAAAAACACACTTTTTTTTTCTTGATATTGAACCTGATGTGTCTCTTGGATTTCGTATCCCCAAAATTTTAACTTTGGTCCTGTATTAGTCCTCTAAGTCTTCTTTCCAATATAATAGGTTAGACCTGATTTGGGTTCTTCAAGACAAATTTATGCCCAATCTCCCACAATGACCTAATTATGGACTAGTTCAGTAGAGCGAATTTTACAACATGCCACGTGTCACTATTTCCTCCTTCGGTTCTGAAATTGACACACAAAAAACTAAATTCCATGCAATTTCAGCCAGTTATTACAAAATTTCAATCCAATGTCTGGAAGGAAAGTTATGACGATTTTCCCTCGACCAACAATTTGAGATGAAAATGTAGAGCATTCAAAAGCCCTAACTCCCTCAGATCATATCTCAGAAAATATAGTGAACCAATGTTTGAAATTTGTACACGGCGTTCCTAAGGATTTCGGCTCAAATGGGTTTCTTTTGTAGCTTCTGAAACTTTGTAGAAAAAAAATTATAGTAAAAATTCCACGATGCCCTATTTGTAGCAGTGAAACCCTAGAATCCAAAGCTCTGATACCAAATGTTATGAAACCAGGTCAAAAAATAGAAGAAAAGATAGATCAACACCTTAGAAATCAGAATCTTTGAGGGGAAACCTAATTTACGTGAGATAAATGAACAATTATTGGATGATACAAATGAAAAAACCTCCTTGCTATATATAGGAGCGCAATGGGTCACAATATAATCCTAGTCGACATAACAATAACAATGTAAGGGCACAATAATAACAATAGTGGGATTCTATGGGGCACAATAATAATAATATGGGGACTACATGGGCACAATAATAACAATAAGGGGGCTATACTAACAATAAAAATAAGGGGTTACACTAGTATTATATTGACCTAACATGGAGTAAAAACCCAAGAGACTATTGGTCACCAAAACCTTGAATTTGGATCCTGGTTCTCAAGCACAGAAAATCCTTTGATCTATTGATACAGTGCCGCCGATAATGGATAAGGCCATGGTTTTAATGTCAGGTTACATGTATCACGTGATAAAAAAATCTTGAAGACCAAGATCGAATATTTGAGGTCTCAAGTGCCAAAATTTAAAGAAAATTTGAAGTAAGATCAAGTAATAGGGCTCGGGTCACGATAGAACTAAAACATCCAAAAACAACGTAAGAGAAATAGTTGACCCCTGCAAATTAATGATGGAACTTCTAAGGAAATGTTCAGGTAAATTCATGATACCATGGTTAATTCCCATGGTAATAAGCATAATAAACTATAAATGCAAATCAAAGAGTGGGAGCTCTATGCACATGTATAGGTATGTTTGTTAAAATAAAAAAGAATAGACAACAATGTGGTGAAGGAGAGATAAAGATGTTGTTTGTCCCCTGGTACATATCTGAGTGCCAATTTTGAAATTAGAGTTGTATAGAAGCTGATAAGATCAGATTGGTTGAAAATTGAAGTTGATCAAGGGACTAGAGTCTCCTTCAAATTAGTTGTCATAAAGATAATGGGGTTCGTGCCTCCAACATGTTGGTCCTTCCATCTAATGGGTTCTTGCAAAGAAAACGAGGTTGGTTCCACTTGTAGGTTGGTGCCTACAAAATATACTGCAAACATAATTTAGTGCTTGCATGCATATTATAATTAAAATAAATTTTGTGGTTTTCTGTCGTATGGGTTTCAACATAAATATATTTTTTTCAAGCTCTATGTGATTGGTGCATTATTTTTTATTTAAAGTGTTTTTTTGGCTAAATAACTATTAAAAATTATATAATATTTTTTTGTATCCTAAAGGAACCCAACAACCCACTCGAAACATAACTACTAGTAAACCTATGGGGGTCTATGACCTATCCTCCTCTCACTAAACCAGGTCACAACCGGGGGATTTGAACCTTGGATCTCTCAATTTTCACAAATTTCACATTACTTAGAAGTTATATCTAGATATAATACATGTCCAACTAGGATGGAAATCTCACTAAAAAAGCTCCTATGTTCACTAGAATGAATTTTTCATTTTGGAAGGTAAGAATGAGGACCTACCTAATGTCTCTTGGTGCAAATGTCTGGGACACATTGTTGAATGGATATAAAAATATAGATGTTTTTGTTAATAGAGAATACAAGCTTGAGTTTTCTTTTATTGCTAAAGCATTGAATGAAATCCTAAGTGGATTGTTTGAATGTGAATTTGTTAAATTCATGCACTACCTTATAGACAAATAGATATGGATAAGTTGCAAAATTTATATGAAGGAAATAACAAGTCAAAGAAGCTTGATAAACTCCAATTTTATAGAATGAAATTTGAATCACTGAAGATGAATACAAATGATGGAAATAGATAAATTATTTCTTCATGTTGATGAATTAGTTAGCACTATTAGAAACAATGGAAATCAGGACACTATTGAGAGGGGGGTGAATCAGTAGTGTGGCGAAATTGTACAATTCTTCACAAATTACACTTTTCAATCACTTTAACAATTATTCATAACATCATAAACATCAAGAACATGAGAAACATATACAAAAGACACCAATATTATTTTTATGACAAGCTTCAACTTCATTACACCATGGCCCCACAAGATACCACTTATAGGTTTATTAGTTGCTACTGAAGGAACTTCAATCCTTGCTCGTTTATCAACTACCATTGAAAGGGACTACTGCCGCTGATTTTTTACCAATGCTCACTAGAAGAGGCTCTTTCCCCTTCTCCTTTATTAGTCTTTGCTGAAAGGAACTGTTGCCCATGAATATTTACTCACACCCACTAGAAGGAGCTTCAACCCCTTATCTGCAAGCTACCACTTGCTAGCCTTGTTGATCCATCTTTCATCCATTTTCATTAGAGAACCAAGAAACAACTTACCTCACAAACAAATAAATATGCTTACTGCAACTTCTCACCAAAGCCACCTTAAACACCTTTAGCAATCTCTAGTTGTTGAACAAATCACCAACACATTCAACAATTTTTCATTATTGAACACACCTACTCCTACAACACCCTACTTCTCTATCTCATGCAACTACCAGTAGCCCTCTGATACTCTCAAATTTGCTTCACACTGCACAATATGTTGTTTGAATTCTCATTCAACACCCCATCCCTTACAGTCACATGTTGCTTATGACCACTACAACAACTCAACTTCCTTCTTGAATTCTGCTTATAATGAATTTCATACTAATATTTTGAATTGAAATTTAGCTAACTTTCTCCTCAAATATTGTTGGATGAGTTTCTTTATTTTTCCTTTGTCCTGTTCAATTTAGTATTTTTAATTATGCTCTTCAAGTTCTCACTCTCTTATTTGTATTTTTGGGCTCATTAGCTGAGTTAAATTGTTGTTGTTTTGCTACTATGTCTTTTTAACATAATTTAGCTAAGCTTATGCTATTTTTAGTGAATTTACAAACTTGGACTAATTGCCAAAATTTCCTCTAAACTGACATTTCTATCATGTCACTTTAAACAAGATACCAAATTGTTTATGCTATTGGCATTCTACACTATTGTTTATGTTTGACTTAACTGCCAAATAGTTCCAAAGTTGTCACTTACCTAAGATGTCGACTGTTCATGCCAAAGCCTAGAGGATTTGTTGAATATTGCTTGTTGGAGCAGGGTCCCTTGAGGTACAAGCTCCAAATATTTTATTTTATTTTATTTTATTTATTTATTTTTTAATTTTATTTATTTATTTTTTTTTTTTTTTTTCTGTTTGTATGTGCGTGCTGTGCAAATGAAGTCAAAGGGTTTTTAGCCCCAATTTTGGATGTAATTAAGCTTAAATCTAAACTGTGGGCCTCAAACCATCATTTGAGACCATAGTATTTGCGCGCTAGGCATATTATCAATAGATAGAGTTTTTCTAAGCTAAGTAGTTCTAAGATATTCAATGAATGTTATGAGATATTGATGTTATGATATAATTTCTGTCTGTAAGGGTTTTTGGGTTGGGTGAAAGGCTCTTGCTGGCTATGTGCGTGGAGACCTAGTCCTGGTTGTGTGTGGACTCTGCTGGCTATCAACGCAGAAGGGTTTGTAAGGGTTTTAGAAAGACAACTGATGCATTGACACATCTGATAGATAATATAAAGAACATTTTTGGTGAAGATCTTTGTGTTATGTGTGTTTGTTTACTGTTTATGCTTTGATGAAATCACATTTTCTATTTAATTATTGATGCATGCGCAAATCTATTTGATATGATTATGCATGAGTATTTGATATATGTTCATTGTTACATTGATTAAGATCAAGATCTAGTTCTGATTTGTTATCTGCGCTAAGAAAGATAGTATTTATGTATTATTCTGTTGATAATTGAACATGCTCTGTAATTCTTTTGTAAAATCATTGTGCGCATCTGTAGAAGATCACTTAGGGTTTTGTCGAGGACCACTTCATTAAATTCTCTCTCAAGGTGAAAAAACTGGGTTCCAGCTCCCCCCAATACTGCTTTAGGTGAGACTTTGGTCTGCGCAAGCAAATCATTGCCGAAAGGGCCAGTAGTTGGAGAGTTTGTTGGTTAATCCATAAAGTATGAACCTAAGTCAGGACCCCTCAAGCTAACATTGCTACCCACTATTCTTTCCATGTCCTTGTCACCAAACTAAAATTCCAAATTTAGATTCCATGCAAAGCACTTTGTTGTAGTACAAAAATTCCTTCACGACCCCTTTTCTTATTAAAAAAAAAGTTGTTGTTTAAACTTCCAATTCTACCAAATTTGGCCTTTAGGCCATTTTCCGCTAGAACCTTCCTACTTTCCTGCCATAAGTCTGGGTCTTCATGACCACCAACTTAGGTCCTGGGCGCTAAGGTATTTTAAGCCCTTTGTGGGCCAATTTCCTGTATTAATTAATCTGCACCGTTGGTCTCATTTCTATGCGAAACAACTAACCATAATTCCCAAAGGTCAGAGCTCCTAAGATCCCGAATATTTGTATTTCGCCACACCCTTTGTTTTTATGTGAAACATACCAGGGTAGGTCTAGGCGCTAAGCCTTATCTCCCAAGGGCCTAAAAAACTATATTCTCCATCCACTAAGTTCATTTCTATGCAAAATGACCCAAGGTTTGGGTCCAAGTGCTAAGCTCAGAACTACCAAACTTGACGTTTGTCATTTTTTGCCTCTATATAAACTACCAGGCTATGTCCAATGGGATGAGTTGTCATGTGGGGTCCTCCTAATAGCTATTTTATTGGCCACCATCAAACAACTGGCACGCCTATGTGTCTGGGCGCCCTTGTCTCCCGATGATTTCTCTTAGTGCACACCAACCATACTGCTAGGCTCATACTATCGGTATGATGTCAAAATGATGTCACTCTTATAATGTGTCAACCTCTAGTGGTGACATGTATCACCCATATATTGCCCATTAGGGTACCCAAAAATTCCAAAAATGACTACAACTTTTCCACCTCCTATTGGTCGTGTCGACGTCACCTTCCTCTATCATATGTCCCAATCGCATGCTGCCACTTGTCCTGTCGTAGGAGTGAGAAAGGGTGTCCCAGAGACCTGTTCTACCATAAATTTATTTTTTGATTCATTTATGGTCTTACCAACCATTTCTTTTGTTTTTCATATATTTTCGCTGGGCCAACTCGTTGCTGCATTGTCTCTTTGTTTTCCCTCCGGGTTAGCCCTCATCGGGATGAGATGTCGGAGTGGGATCCTCTGCTCAAATCTCATTGGTCAACTCTTTGCTACCATATTATGCCATCTGCTGCATAACACAATTGTTTTGTGTGCCATAAATATACTGCTGGGGTAACTTTGCTGGGGTACTACCTCCTGGTGGGCTCCACCCACTCTTTGCATCCTGGTCGCTTAGACCTATGCGTTAAAAGAATTATGTTGGGGTAATTTTGTTGGGATTCCTCCGCGGGGCTCTATCTTCCCAATAGAAATTCTTCCCTCTACTTTTGTGGTTTCCACGTGAGCCTGATCCATCGTTTAGGCACTTTGTTGCTAGGTTTGGCACTTGTGCCAACTTTGGCTATGTGCTAAAGCTCATCCACTCTCCTCTAACTCTGTTATCTTGATATTGGGGTCACCAATTTTGAGTAGCTCTATCTCTTGATCCAAGAGGCCATTTTCAAAAATAATTTTTCGAGCTATTGCCATCTGTGTGGGTTCCACCTACATTTGAGATGATCTTTTGCTTAAAAAATGGCTCCAAAGTCTCTGCATCATTGTCATCAATGATGATATTATTATGATTGATCCTTCTCCATGCTTCGTATTTTCCTTTGCCAATAATGACAACACCAATTACAGTGCTTTGAAACTACCATGCTTTCCTTTTCCAGCTTTTTTACTTTTTCCTTTGCCACCAATGATTTCCATGCTTTCCTTTTCCAACAATATTTTCCATGGCTTTTGAATTTTCCAACAATGTTTTCCTTTGCCACAAATGAAACATATTTACCAATGCAATTTCGTTTTCCAATATTTTCCATTGCCTTTTCCATCAATGACAGTGTATTTACAACAAACACTATACAAGGCCTTGATGAAAAATATGAATGGTTCCTCATTATTTAGAAAGGTATTAAGATATATTATTTCCAAATTCAATGCCAAAGTATCAGCTATGGAGGAGATACAAGAACCAAGAAAATTGAAGGAAAATAACCTAATAGCTATCTTGAAGCACTCAAAGGATGTAATAACCATGAAAATGAAAAAAATCAACCACAACATCAGTAAAGAAGAGAAAATTGCATCAAGGAAATTAAGGACAACATTGATAAAATTTATTAGCAACAAAGGAGGGAAGCCTATAAAAATTCAAACAACCATGAAAGTGAATTAAAAAATCAGTAGAGGAATCATACATACAATCAACAAAGAAACAAAATATTTTTCCCTCAAATACCATCTATTTCTAGGTATTTAAATCTATTTTACAGGTATTTTTATTCATGTACAAATTTTGGTCATAAGGTTGTCCATTATAGAGCTTATCTCCAAAACAATTATTTTAGAAATGAGTCTTATCAGTACTCAATGAATAAGAGTAGTAGTTCTGCAAATCCTCATAGGAATATTTCAAGAAGCAATAATATTTTTGTTCCTTTATGAGATCATGTTGAATGCTATAACTGTCACAATTTTGGGCATAAGGTAGCTCAATGTAGAGAAAACATAATCAGATCGAACCCTCAAATAAAACAATTACAAGAACCCAGAACATGGAAAAATAAAAGAGCTAAAAAGAAAGAAGAATATGAATATTTTCTTATGTGCTTAGAACCAAGGCAACCATTGGTATGTAGACAACATATGCTCCAAACATATGGCTATTGATAAGAGTAAATTCTTGTCACTAAGAGAAGATAAGACAGGTAGTGTTACCTTTGGTAATGATGCTCCAAGAAAAATCACAGACAAAGGAATAATTACCTTGGACAACGGAAGAGGAAAGCCTCAAAATGTTCCTTTTTTGGATGG